>CM045735.1:6162160-6249660 GCA_024760905.1 Plotosus lineatus | reverse complement strand
AAAATTTTGATGTATGAAGTCTGCTGGGGAAATGGCTTTTCCGGGTTGATTAGCCTTGTATTCTTCCACATGTATTCCTTTGCACTCCAAGAAAGCACTTCATATCATTTGCTCGGTGCTTTTTCCCTACACCATAGCGCGACAATGAGAGTGCCACTGCCAACTACTATAATGGATACGCAATTACACTTAATTCTAGTACAGTATGGCAAAAAAGCATGTTCCCCAGGGCATCACACCAGCCCCCCATTATTTGAGAAGCACTGGCCTTGTGGGAGCTCACCACGAGCCTTTCCTCGCCGCCATTCCTAGCGTGCACATGCA
This sequence comes from Plotosus lineatus, assembly GCA_024760905.1. Classification (NCBI taxonomy): domain Eukaryota; kingdom Metazoa; phylum Chordata; class Actinopteri; order Siluriformes; family Plotosidae; genus Plotosus; species Plotosus lineatus. The sequence goes on along the minus strand of CM045735.1, from coordinate 6,249,336 downwards.
TAAAATTCTCCTCCTCCTCCTCCTCTATTACGCACCATCTCCTGCCTGCCCATGGGACATCTTTGCTGCAGCCAATGATCGGAATGCTTAGTTGATTTATTCTTTATACCTGTTTTATTATTATTTCTTTCTGTGCAGTTATCCTGAGAGAAAGATTTTGTACATGAAAACAATACAAAGTGCTGATGGAGTAATATGTGCATAGAGGAAGTAATTGACTTAAATAATCATTTGAAATGCCTGTAAGGTTTATGAGAAAGTTTTACCGACCTGCAATGTATGTGTGTGGGTGTGTGTGTGGGTGTGTGTGGGTGTGTGTGTGTGTGTGTGTGTGAGCCCGTTTCTTCTTCTCACTTGCACTGGAAATCAGACGCGTTCGTACGTGTGTATGTGTGTGTGTGTGTGTGTGTGTGTGTTGACCATGTCTTCTTAGCAGAGTTATAATCTTTCAAATGTTTATGGAACGTTAAAAGCCTGAGACAAGAAATAAAGCATGAAACAACAGTAACTCTGTCCTTTACACGCAAAGTATTATGGTTAATAGCCAGTGGGAGGGAGCTGCATCATCCCTCCTAGCCAATGGGAGGCCAGCGGTGTGGGATGTTGGGAGATAGCCAATAAGAGGTAGCTGCATCATCCCTCCTAGCCAATGGGAGGCCAGCAGGGCGGGATGTTGGGAGATAGGCAATGGGAGGTAGCTGCGTCATCCCTCCTAGCCAATGGGAGGCCAGCGGGGCGGGATGTTTGAATGTCATTGATGGGAGAGCAGCTCGTGCATTGTTTGAATGTTTGAATGGTGCATTTTAATGTTCGAATGGCACGTTTGAATTTTTAAGATGGCACTTTCGTAACGTGAACTTGTTTCGTATCCAGAGACAAAATTTTTTAGGAAAATGCGTTTCGTAACCTGCATTTTTCGTTTGGTGAGACTTTCGAAAGTGAGGTACCACTGTATTAGTATTAATTAGAAATTATTTCTTAAACGAGCATGAAGGCCCAGAGGAAGACCAAAGAGAAGATTTATGGATGCGGTGAAGGCGGACATGAAGGTCGTTGGAGTAAGAGTAGAAGATGCAGAGGATAGGGAGAGATGGAGGCAGATCATTTGCTGTGGCGACCCCTGAAGGGAACAGCCGAAAGGAAAAGAAGAAGAAGAAGTCTGTACAGAAAAATTCCAAATAGACCAAGGGCTAAGATTTTTCTGTACAAACCGAGTCAATGAAGTTAACAATGAAATGACTTCTTAATTTATAAACCATTTTTCAAAAGCAAGTCTGTTGGGCTTACTGGCTCATCCTAGCTGGAGCTTATCCCGGTTTCAGTAGCGAGGTGTGGATGAAATGGTCGTCCACCACAGGCTACCTTCCTAGTATTTTTTCCTGGTATCCAGTTATATTAGTTAGTTGCATCTGACAAAATTTACGTAATCATAGTAATATGTGCATAGTAGCTGTTAGCATCACTGTTTGTTGTGATCCAAATAATGTGCTGTAATTGTAATTAAAATTGTAATTGAGTGGAAATTGCAATGGAAAATTACAGAAAAATCGTAATTGTAATTTAATTGTAATTGAAAAACGACAAATGTTTCGTAATTGTTCATTTTCATTGTTCATTTTCCGAATCGCTTAATCCTAATTAGGGACACCGGGAGGCTGTGGCAAATCTCAGCCATCTCTGGGTGAGGGCAGAGTACACCCTGGACAACTCGCCAGGCCATCGCAGGGCAGAAACACACTGATGTCTATGCATCTCATTTTTATGAAAGTCAGCAATGGCTCTTTTCCAGCCTCTCAACACAGACAGTGAGAGACATGACTAGCTTTGATAACCTAGTTCGCTGCACTGGGTGTGGAATGCAATTGATATCTCATAACTGAGTCTGTAACTGTAATTGAAACTTGTAAATCGACCCTGACACTGGCCGCCAGTCCACTGTGGCACACAATTAAGACCAAGTGAAAATTTAGCACAGCAAATTCACCGGTCTTTAAATGGATTCTAACACGGACAAAGAAACTGGGGGAAATCCACATGACCACGGAAGTGAAACACAGCATAGATGGTAACTCGAGTTCTCGATTGGATCAGGAACACAGGAGCCCTGAGGCCACAATGCTACCTGTATTACCCGGAATTAAATTAAATCTACTGTATTCCAAGTGAATTCTGATGGGGAAAGCCGTAAACATTGAGAACTCATGATCATTTCTGTGGAAGGTAGCCGAGCAAGAGACTCTTCAAGGAAAAGGATTTGTGCAAAAAGAATGCTCACAATAATAATATCTGACTGCTTCTTTGGAACGAATACCCTTCCTGTTCAACTGCTCCAAGAAGGTTTTAGTCAGAAAAAAGTAGCAGGAAATGTTCTCAAAAAATTTATTGTATACTCACTGGCTCATCTGCCAAGATACTTAATTTTATAAAGGTCACAGTGAGGCTAGAGCCTATCTCGAATGACATTGTGTGAAGGCTCAGTACAACCTAAACAACTCGCCAGTCCGCACACACAAACACAGTCATTCCCACTCACTCACACCTTGGTGCAGTCTGCAACAGCCAGTTAGTTTAACGTGAATGCCTTTGAACAGTGGGAGGAAACCCAGGAAAGTACGCGGAAAACGTAAACATCTACATGGAGACCCCTCGGCTAAGCTCGGGACTGTGATGGTATATACAGGGATCCCTCGCTATGTCATGCTTTAGTTTCTGCGGCTTCAGTGCATCGTGGATTTTTCAAAAATATTCATTGAAAATTTTTAAAATATGGAAATAAAGGAAAAATAGGGAAAAAGTTAAAGAAAATGCTGCAAAACAAGGCCACTTATGCAAAAAAAAAAAAAAAACCAAAACAAACCCAAACGAACAAAAACAAAAAACAACCCAAAACCCCCCAACAAAACGACTTACATTTTTATGTGAAGTGTGCATCTGAGTGTGTGTGTGTGTGTGTGTGTGTGTGTGTGCACGCGGATCTGTATGTGTGTATTTATATTTTATTTACATCTTGTGCATTATTTTCGAATATTTAATTGATATAAGCATTTATAGCGTTGAATATGTATTTATTGATATTATATACACATATAAATGCACGTATACATTAGTCGGGGGGGGGGGGTCGATCCTACTTCCTGAAAAATCGGTGGTTGCGGGGGTGGGGTCTCGGTCTCCATTAACAGCGGAAAGTCAGGGATCACTGTAATAGTGAATTTGATAGGCCATTCATTCATTAATTTTCTGAACCACTTAATCCTAATTAGGGACGCGGAGAGGTTGGCACCCATCTCAGCCGACTCCGGGCAAGGGCAGAGTACACCCTATGTCTTGCCAGACCATCGCAGTGTAGAAACACGCTGACAGCTATGCAGCTCATCTTGACAAAAGTCAGCAATGGTTCTTTTACATGAACCTCACACCATAGACAATGAGAGACATGGCAGGCCTTTGATAACCCAGTTAGCACTGGGGGAGGGAGGGACTGTGACAACTCATTGAAAGTGGAACTTGAACCCCCAACCTTAGGCTCAGTGATCCAGCACCTTTACCAGCAGGCTATCACCGCCCCTGAAATCAACAGTGACATTGGAAAAGTTGAAATCAGTCAATAAATTGAATGAACAGAGAAAGCGAGGTGTTAACAGTATAAATCAATCCGTATCAGAAAAGCTGTCCGTCAAGTTTAGCCACGCCTTGTTCCACATTCATTCATTTTCTAAACCACTTAATCCTAATTAGGGTCACAGGGAGGCGGGTGCCCGTCTCAGCCAACTCAGGGCGAGGGCACAACCTGGACAGCTCACCAGGTCACAGCAAGGCCGGCACTCACACAACCATTCACACTGACTCTCACACCTAGGGGTGATCTGGAACAGCCAATGCTGTGCCACATGCTACCGTGCGAGGAAACCAGAGAACCCGGAGGACACCCACGCAAGCATGGGGAGAACATGCAAACTCCACACAGAAACACCTGAGCTGGGAATCAAATCCAGGACCTTCTTGCTGTGAGGCAGATGTGCAAACCACAACGCCACATTGTTCCTTTTTTTTTTTTTTTTATTAAATGAGGGAAAAACAGGCTGTTCTGTTGTTGAAATACATCAGGATGGGTGGGGATAAAGACTGTACTGCGACTATCGTGCAGAACGCCAGACCTGTACTGTAATGGCTTCACTTTGGAGACCCGATCCGATCTACACCCAAGAGATCCAATATAGTTTACATCCCCAACATTAGGCGTGGCTGTGTATTAATGATACATGATGATGTTTCAGTCGGCCACACCTGATTGTTGGATAGATTACCCTGTACCCTAGATTAACTCATTACCGGCAATTGTAAAACGAGTTTGTTAATTTCAAGCCTGTAAACAATGGGTGTCTACGCAAGAATAGCAATTTCAGCGAAAATATTTCACCATTATTCAACTTGTTTTTGAGTGAAATATCCTGAAAGCTTCTCTAAAACCGAGAATACAAAAGCCATTTGTGGCGCCGTTTGATTTTATGAACTCATAAGGCAACTTGGAGACAGCTCACCGAGATAATCTGGAGGGTGCTCGGCGTTGCTCTAGCGACAGTGGAAATTTCCCATAGAGATCCGCGGACAAATTTCCAAGCTGCTCACTCATTAATGTAAATTAAGATACTCTCGATCTTGTGTGAGTCACTTTCAATCATCTAACTCATCAGGTGCCCATTACTGTAATTTCTCACCAGGCCTTCTCAGTCAACCTGACTTATTCTCAAACCGCTCTCATTAATGCAAGAATTCTATTTTCCAGATAACGAGCAGGCAACCAGGGTGCAGCAACCAAAAATTCCCCAAACCGAATAAGAAAGTAAAAATAGGTTTCAGGAAGTATAACAAATATTCTTATGTCTTCCTGATACAAATGAAATCAGTGAAGCAAAAATATTTTGACATCGAAAATGAACCAGGAAATAAACGTCCACCAAATACCGTGTAGTGATTTATGGGTCATATGTTTGGTCCAGTGAGGTCACTCATCCTTGGGCTTTTGTTTCTCCTAAATCGTAACTCAGGAAATGTATTGTTGTGATGGTTGTTAGAGGGAGGTGTCTCCCAAAACCCGGTCTGAAATAAAGTCAACATGATGGTTCCCCACCCGAGACGCCCTGTAAAGACGCAGCGTTGGGCTGAAGAAGTGCTTCCCTGGCCGCCGCACATTGTGAGGGATGAGATTTGGAAGTTCTTTCTCAAGCATTCTTTTAGAGGTTCTTAGGGTGAGTCTCTTTCTAAACGGGATCCACTGGAACCATTTACATGCAGGAAAAATGTGTTTGTAAGGCTTCGTTCGGTATGGAACCTTTAACCCGAGCTGTGCCCCATACTTGAACCCGGAAATACCAGCCATTTTTCTGCATAACCAACATGTATTTTATATATTGGTTTTAAATGCTTAAACATTGTATTTACACAAGTAAACTATATATGTGTTATAAATAGCTCTTGTATTGTCCTTTTTAAAAACTTTTTTTTTTTCCCGGGCAAAAAGAGCAACTTCTGGCCACATGACCAGAAATCCAAGATGGCCACCATGTTATGGATCACTCAGACTTAGCTAACCAGGTAACTCTAGTATTATTCATCATTTATGATGATTTTGTGATAGCAGGATTGTTGCTCAGTGTACGAGAACCTGAGAAAGAAAAAACAGAATTGAAATATTTAGATTTGTCACTTAATTCGGTCCAAATGAGGCGACATGTGTCCACCTATGAAAAAATTTAACTTTTGCCAGATTTAGATACTGGTATAAGTTTATACAGAATTTGGCAATATTTCAAAGAATAAAACTTTAAACAGTACATATTATATATTAGTTATAATGTGCAACATAATATGAGGGAAATACAATTCCAGGATTCCAAATCGTAAGGCTACCAGTTTATTTCGCATGTTGAAAGAACATGCAGGTGAAGAATACACTTAACATGAATTCATAGCGAGTGCTGGATGGTTTCGGTTTCGTTGTGTTAAATATTCGACTTACGACTGATTGGGCGGAACCAATCTATGTCGTAATTCGGATAGTGAGTGTATTAACACGAAAGTAAATACACTCACTATCCGAGTTCTGCCCTAGATTTTCAAATGTGCATGGGAAAGCCGATGAGATCGGCTTTGGTCACTGCGAGGGTTACGGTAAGAGTCCTGTGGGCTCCATGGTCATCATCATCATCAGGTCGGTGCTTATCCCCAGTTTCCACAATATGAAGCGACTAGGAGTACAACTCCTTCTGGATGGGACGCTAGTCCATCGCAGGTTACTTTCCCGGTATATTTTTACTGGTACCCATTTATACTGCTGGGTGAACAGAGGCACACTTGCGGTTGAGACCTTGCCCAAGGGTCTTAGCACAGTGAGGGTCTAACTGGGATTTGAACACACAACCTCCCGATCATGTGCGCAGCACCCTAACCACTACGCTGCCAGCCCCACACTGCGAGGTTTAGCTTCATGAAAAGAATTCTGAACAATAATTTTTGGCTTCTTTGAGAACCTCAAGTCACTCACTCATTTGGCAAACGGAATACTCCTCTTGTGGTAATAGCTTGCTAGACCGTGGCAGGGCCAACCATCATTTTCAGGCCGAGATACAATTTGGAACAGCCAATTTGCCTACTGTGCACATATTTGAACTGTGGGAGGAAATTGGAGGATGGTGATCACTGTATTTGTTTGTGGGAAATTTGTTTGGCCAGGCAATTTTATTTTCCAATTTCCATAAACTCTCGTACTATGTTGAACCATATGACAGGAAAACAAATAGTCCAACCAGAGAGAGAGAGAAAAAAAAAAAAAAATTCCTTGGCAGTCAATTTCAAAACCACCCAGACACACATAGCTGTTGCACATGTTGAGAGAAAACAAGCTGAGGCTAATGGCTTGTGCTAATTTCTACTTTATTCTATTTATTCAATGTGTTATTGAGTTGGAAGTGAAGCAAGTCTACATTCGTCTTTTCACATCTGTAACAGCATGATATTCATAATTTTTATCATTTCTTCTTAAGCTATAAAAACATGCCTCCCTACCTGAAATGACAAATGTACTGTATAAGCACCACTACGAGTGCCAACCAGCCACGTCCTGGTTCTATACCAATACATATTCGAATATAGTAATCAAAAACAAAACTTTATCGATCCCCGATGCAGCGAGGAATAAACCCGACCTGAGTAGACAGCGACATTCTGAAAGTTCTGTGGTTATAAGTGACTTGTTTTTATGTTATTCTTCTGAAAGTTATCAGACTGGAAGCAGACAAAGGAAAAAGAGACCGTTGGTAAAACCAAGGAAGACCACCCATCTGGGATGCACGGTCTTGATAAGATAGAATCCACGATGACTCCTAGAATTATTAAAATAAAATTAAACCCAAGCTTAATAAATGCTTGATTGCATAGTTTGTCAAATTAAAAAAAAACAAAAAACATTTTTAGAGAATAAAATTGGGCAATGACTTACCACACAGGCGGTGCTGCAGGCAATGCTGAACTAATTTGCAGATGGATACATGCTGTGGTATTTTTCTTTTATATGTACAAGCGCACACTTGTTTTACTGTGTGTAACCATCATCGAATATTAATTTGCAGTTGTGCCAAGTTTTATTTAATTTCGAACTTCAATACTTTCTGTACGATTTGTGAGTTTAATATCTATATCCTGTTATTATTGCCTTTAACTTGCCTTCTATGAACCGGGGGATTCATATCCTATTCTTGCATTTCTGCACTCGCGCGAGAGTGACGCTGTGCTCCTTTAATCTGGCTAATGTAAACTATCAAACAGGTTGCAACTTCAAAAATGTAAGTAAAAACCACCCGCTAATGAAAATATACATGTTCATGTGTAACAAGAGAGTTGGAAGGCTTGTCTTTCATTTCACTTAAAAAAGGCTTTAGCATGAAATACTAACTTAAAAAAAACCAAATTACAACTATAAATTTGAGACTATTGACCAGTCATTCAACCTTTGGCTTGTACTCTGGAAAAATGTTTAAAGGTCAATATTGATTTTTTTTTTAACACTACGTAGACCCACCAAACTATCCAAAGCACCGCACCCCTGAGGAACTGTTTCCAACAAGAATAATGTATTTTAAAATTAAAATAATTTTCACCTTGCCCTTCTGAGAGGAACCCCAACAGAAGTCAGAGATGGTTCCAAGTACTAGTACTTCAAGATCATGCGAAGCAATTTCCAAAGCGCTACGAAAGTTTTTTTTTTTTTTTAAAGAAAGCGAGTCCCTCCCTTTTTGAAGCCCCAAATACATGACCAGTATGGTGTAAAGACCATGATCTCATGGTCTCTATCACAATGACTCACACACAGCAGATCCCCTGGCAAGCCCAACTTGTGGGTGGACCACCAAGCTCTCTATTAACTCCAGACGTGCCACTGGGAAGCTGCCAGATGCAGGAAATGACCTACAATGTGTCATAGGGTGCAACTCAAGCGTCATGGAGGGAGAAGAGGCCCAAGGGGTAGTGGTGGTGGTGGGGGGTGGGTGGGTGGGGGGGGGGTGACGACTTCCAGGAAAATGTGTTTACCATGGCAGCGTCAGACATGAGCTGGGCTGCCAATGACATCGCACATGAGCAGAAGAGACACAGCAGGGATTGTGTGAGAACTCACAGTCTCAACAGGCAGCTCACCAAGCTTCCTTATCCTCAACACTAGACTAAAATGAGGATTATGCATCTTAAAAACAGGGCCCAAGGACTCCTAGAGGTGTATGAAGAACTTATTGACTTTCATAGAGGTCATAATTTCAGCACAACACCATTAAAGCTATTACTTTGGATTCTTATCGGCGGTTAAGTGCTTTCAAGGTGGGGTTGGTACTCTGGAAATCCAGCACAACTTTCAAGTGGCATTTCTTCAAAGCTCTGGTTAAACCTTTCCCTGCTCACGTAGGTCTTTCCAAAGCAGCACCTCCCCTCCACATGCAGAAGAACCGCTCAGACGGATGCTTCATGTATTGCAGGATCACATGAGAGCCGGGTGGCAGAGGAGCATTTGATGGGGCCACAAGGCAATGATTGGTCGGCGTTTATTACGGGATTACACCGGGAACAGATGATGGCTTCCTTTTTAGATCCTGAAAGTTATCTATTGCTTTTTGGGTGTAAGGACCATTTTAGCCAATAGAACGGTTTATGTATACAAATAAAAAGGATTACCGACCCCAGCTTCAATACCCGGTAACACAAAAACAGGTCACAGATGAATAAAAATCCATCTCGAATCCAACGTGGAATTGGTTAAACATAAATCTGTAATCGAAAGTTTAATAAATATGTGGACGCTAGCAGGATACTTAAATACCATCTGAAGTTTACTTTCGAGTTATACGACTTCCAAGCTCCATATATTTAAGAACCACCCCACGGACTCTAGTTTCTTGGCTGCTGTTGCTTCTGATGATCTCATATGTGGATGCAGTAATGGGTGTAACATTACATCTCTTAGAGACAATGGCTCCTCTTTGTGGTAGCTTTCGTGTATTACTAGTTCTACGAACTCGATCTCATCGGTCAGTCCGTCCTAATTCTAATACTCGAATAACGATAACACGAGAAGCTGAAGTTGTGATCGGGTTTATTTACAGATACCTTTTGGGCGGTAACACAAACTTGAACAAAAATTAAAACATTTTGTCAAGACGGAGGTTCTCCTTCAACATTAAACACTAACAATGGAAACAGCTTTCATGTGAAATGCACGTAATACTGTAACATCAACTGGTCTAGAGACATTTCATATTTCTTTGTGATATATTAAGGATTTACACCCTGAAAGCTGAGATAATGCAACAGCAATTTAGGAAGTTCCAAGGTGGAAAACTAGGCATCTACCAATCAACACCTTCCTTCATGAACTTTGGAATACACACAACTGATGATTACAGCCAGAGCATGAAGCGAGTACAGTATGGATTAAACAGATAAAACACAGGACATTTAAGTGTTTTCTAAATTAATTAACTACACACTTGGATGAAATACTGTTGGTAAACACATAAAAGGGTTAACGTGAGAGGGAGGAGAAGAAAACAAAAAAAAAAAAAAAACAGAGGTGCTCACGGGCACCTCATTACAGTCTTAATCCGAGGTTTAACATTTACACAAGACACCACAGGAGAACTTGTCATGATGTTTATAAGCACAGGAAGGAAAACAAAACCAAAAGGGATGAAAAAAATAAATAAATAGACGGAAGGTTAACCCAGCTACAATGTTGCTAGCGTGCACTTCTGACAATGTGAGGTGTGACCTTGAGGGACGGCTTCTCAGAAACCCGAAGGCGTCAGAATGTTCATGTCGCGCGGTTTGATTTTGTGAGGTCGTGTCATCTGCTTCTTGGTGTCCATGACGGGAATCTCCATTTTGGGTGGAGTCTTGAAGGTGGCGGGGTCCTCGGCCATCCGGGTGGCCTGAGCCTTCATCATCTCCATGGGAGTGGGCTTCTGAGCACCTTTATAGGGCTGCAACGCAAACCCGCCTGCGAGAGACAAGCAACGACATTCAGGGTTAGGACTTAATCTGAACCGATAGCAAACACCAATCGCTTTAAGGAGACGCGGGAGGGAGGGGTTTAGTGACGTTGGGCGATTTATGGTACCAATGGACTTAAAGTGAATAAGTTTAGACGACTGGTGGAAACCCAAGAACTAGGAGGAAACCCATACAAGCAAAGGAAGGAGATGCAAACCAAATTATACACTAAAATGCACAGTGTGAATGTCAGGTCTCACCCAAGAACCTTCCTGCAGTGAAACGACTAGGAAAGAAGGAAGGAAAGAAAGGGAGCTTTAATTCAGGTGTATTCACATTACTGCTACCCAAGCGGATTAACGCGGCGTGAATAGTGAGCGTAGACCTACTGCACGTATCCACTGACAGCTCGGCACTAACGTTCTGTCCTCGCGACTCAAAGATTAGATTGTGGTCTCGTTGCTGGAGAACCATCACTGGACTTTCCATTCTGAACACCGAGACAATGCCCGATCTGTACGCCATATCATGTGATGCGCAAGCTTCTGCCAAGTCACAAACATAAATATTCCCAAGAATGTGAAATTCAGTGACATGCTGGGAATTTCTGCAGCACCATCCTCACAGATCTAGACTTGCGATTGGTTCTTTAGACACACTTTCAAATTCCTAAAGTTCTGCTGTGAGAGTTTTCTCAGCCAAGTTTCACAGCAACACGTGGTGGACACCTGCACCCAGGACTTGAGAACATCCCTTCATCCTTGAGGTTTGAGGGGGAGGGAGTGTAAATAACCACCACAACCATTTACACAAAATACACCACACAAAAACCAGAAAGGATAGAAACTGGAAATCCATACCAGTTCGGTCAGATTGGATGGAGATGGTTGGATCTCCATTGGATTGCGGTCTGGATTTCAGGTTCTGAACCAAACCAAAGCGTCACCATCTGGATCACTAGATTTGTTGTATAGCTCGTGCTCAGGGGTGAATACAATTGGATTGAATGCGAGTCGCAACTTGACCTTATTTCAAGGTCAGAAAAGGTCAGATTTTCTATATTCAGCTCATCAAAGCTTGTCAATATCTCTGGAATGAAATGACAATATATCACCATATATGAACGGGTTTCCTCAGTAATATCACGTTTCAAGTTCACAGTAGTCAACATGGATATTGATCCTACATCATGGATTTCAATGGTCATGTGGGGATCTCCGTTCCAATTAACCTCAGAAAGTGAGGGATCCCTGTGTATGTATGTATACACACACACACACACATATATATATATATATATATATATATATATATATATATATATATATATATATATATATATATATATATATAGTAGATCTGTAGTGAAAACGAAGTTTCAATAGAAAGTCTTTGTCCTGTCCTTTTATTTTTACTTATATTTGCTCTAAGAAAAAGTATTGAGCACTCTCTTACGGAAGGATCCACTCAGAAAATTATATATGTATAATATATATATATTCAGTGGTACCTTGATTTACGAGTGTTTTATAACGAATTTTCCATGATTCCAGCTTTGATCTCACCAAAAATCTGCCCCATCCAACAAGTAAAATGTTGATTTATGAGCTCTGCTGGGGAAATGGCTTTTCCGGGCTGTGTAGCCTAATTTTTGCTTCCCCCCCACCCCACACACACACACACACACACACACACAGAGTGAGAGCACCACTGTCACCTACTGTAGGGGATGCGCAATTACACTTCATTTTGGTACAGCATGGCAAAAAAGCATGTTTCCCTGGGTCATAAGTGCCCCCAAGTATCACACCACAAGCCTTTCCTCACTGGCGTTCTTAGCAGGGCTAGAGGAAGACCAAAGAGACGATTCATGGACGCGGTGAAGGAGGGCATGAAGGCAGTTGGTGTAAAAGATGAAGATGCAGAGGATAGGGTGAGATGGAGGGCAGATGATTCGCTGTGGCGATCCCTGAAGGGAACAGCCGAAAGGAAAAGATGATGAAGAAGAAGAATCAAGAATCATCATTTAATCGTTCATTGTTCAATTCTTTCACAGATAAAACTGATCCAGAATATTTTAAGCCAATAAAATCAGATGGTCCATGCATGATGTGGGTGAGACACCCAGTTTCCACAAACACCTCAATGTTGGGTGATGTACCTGATGTGCCGAGGTCTGTTCCAGGATCAGTGGCTGACTTGTGCACATGAGTTCGGGGTCCAAAAATGCCCCAGCGTTCCATGGGTCCTTCACCAGTACCCAGATCCATGCTGGAGCTAGAACTGGAGCTGAGTTCGGAGCCTGTGAGGGACGCCACTGAACCCTGGCTACTGAACCAGCTTCTGACGTAAACACACACACACACACACACACACACACACACACACACACACACACACACTTCGCCAAAGAATTCCAACAAGATGATAATGTCTCATCACACAAATTATTCTGATTGCATACCTGCGCTTCTGTTTGGGGGACGACTGCGGAGTTCCTGACGGTGTTGACTGAGCCGACGATGACTGCTTCTCATCTTTAAAGTCGGTACTATGCATGTGCAATTTCTAAAAGAAAAGCACAATATACACAAATCTCAACACAATGATACAAAGTGGAATTACGTACAGTACGGCAGGAAACGGCAGGTGGAAAACTGACCTGCATCGACTGAGCCATGCGGTAGTACTGGGTGTCCTCAGCAGCCAGGCCCTTGTGTGGTTTGTAGCCCGTGTCGGTGAGCCCCACCCTCTTTTCGAAACTCTGCATGCTCTCCTGGGTCTGCTCTGGAACACAGCCAGAAGTTCTCCACATTATTCCACCAGCAATAAGCCCAAATACTCGAGGCAGCAAAAACAAACCATTCCTTCCTTTAATAATAATAATAATAATAATAATAATAAATTACAGTAATAACCACACTCAGTGATCTTACTAGTGATGAATGAGCTCATGAGCACAGAAGCAGCTTTAGCCTTAACCACAGGAACCGGAGGCTGATGGGGCTCAAGTGCAGAAGTGCTCGTTAAGACATCCTCAGATTCATCTTCCTGAAATCAAACAACTGTTTGTTCAGTTTAAACATTTTTCAAAATTATCACACAAATCTTTTTTTCTCTTCACATTTTACATTTCTCATTTCAAATGAGCTTCCTTCGTCGGGTGGTGGGGCTCTCCCTTAGAGATAAGGTGAGAAGCTCTACCATCCGGGAAGAGCTCGAAGTAGATCCACTGCTCCTCCGCATTGAGAGGGACCAGTTGAAGCGGCTCGGGCGTCTAGTCAGAATGCCTCACAAATGCCTCCCTGGTGTGGTGTTCCGGGCATGTCCAACCGGGAAAAGACCCCCGGGGTTGACCTAGAACACGCTGGAGGGACTATGTCTCTCGGCTTGTCTGGGAACGCCTCGGTGTCCTCCCGGAAGAGTTGGAGGAAGTGGCGGGGGAGAGGGATGTCTGGACCTCTTTGCTTAGGTTGCTGCCCCGGCGACCCGATTCTGGATCAAGCAGAGGATGATGATGATGATGATGATGATGACATTTTACATTCACGCCATCTGGCAGATGCCCTCAACCAGAGCGACTTACACTTTTTCATACAACTGCACAATTGAGGGTTAAGAGTCTTGCTCAAAGGCCCAACAATGGCAGCCTGGTGATACTTTGATGGCTTGAACCCTGACCTTCGGATCAGTAAGCCAGAGCCTTAACCACCTGAGCCACCGCGGCTCCATTTTCAGTGCTCATTAACTTCGGTGGCATCTTCATATTTCCTTAAAGTCATGTTTACACAAGGCGCCAATATTTCTGTAGCAGACGGCAGCTTATCACAGACTCCTTTTAAAATAAAACTGAATAATAAACACCCCATCCCGAAATATACAGACAAGAGAAGGACAAAGAGCACGGTGTCACAGAACACTGGGTGTAGCCCACGTGTGGTCAGTGGCACACGTAGTACCATGTTTTTCCCCCTCATTTTGATTCTTGTGACATGGAAATCTGGCATTAGTTCAATATGACCAGTTTTTTTTTTTTACAAAGTGAACAGGGATGTCCATAGCCATATCTGATAGAAATGAATAATCCTGTGCTAAATTTGGCATAACTGATGTTTTACACGACAGCGTGCATATTTCATATTGCCCATGTGACCTTGAAAGTAGGTCAAGGTGACCCAGTATCAATAGGTTTGCACACAGCACACAACAGCACACTCTCGGGAATTTTTGATTAACTGACCTCTATGACTTTGAAAAATAGGTCAAGGTGACCCAGTATTGATAGGCTGGACTGGCAGTGTATGCCATTCAACACAAATATTAAATAAATGTATAAAGAACCGACACAGGGCAGCGCTGGATCGCTGATCCTAAGGTTGGGGGTTCGAGTCCCACTCTTCCACTCTTCCCAAAGTTGTCAGTGTCCCCCCAGTGCACTAACTGGGTTACGTCTCTCACTGTCTATGTTGTGAGGCATGTAAAAGAACCATTGCTGACTTTCGGCAAGAGTAGGCTGCAAAGCCGTCAGCGAGTTTCTGCCCTGTAATGGCTTGACGAGCTGTCCAGGGTGTACTCTGCCCTCGCCCTGTATCGACAGCCTCCCCGCGACCCTAATTCGGATTAAGCGGTTACAGAAAATTAAATGAAACGAAGAACCGACACAACTTGAGTGTGAGCAAGGGGGATCTGCAGTGGCAAAGATGGACCGATAACATAGCATCACCGCCGTTTCATGTGGAAACAATGAGATAAAAAAACAGCACACTTGGCATCTTTTTTTTTTTTTAAAGAGACTCGCATTCAACCCCGTCTAAATATCATAACACATGGTTATGGTCACCTTTAAAGTAAGCGTTTAGTAAGTGTTCACTATAATATTTCTTTTTAAACGGCCGCGCAGAATATACATATGCGAGTTTTCATGGTTTGCATTTGAAACCTGGCGCTTCGTCACATTAAGTGAACCTGTATTCAAATGATCAACAAGACTCATGTTAGAGATGATGGACACCAGCCAATCAGACAAGTCACTTCCGTGGTCATGGAAGAAGCAGACTTCTCCCGCATTTCTATTATCACAGTAAGCTAAGAAGAAGCCAGTTTATGACCGAGGTCACAGCACCTCAGCCAGTCGAGAGAACTTCCTCTCTGGAATGACGGGCCTCCTCCACAGGTTGGTGATGTTGATATCAGAGGGCGGAGACATGGGTTGCTCCAGCTGGTCATCGTAGTTCAAGGCTCGACGGGTCATCCCCGTGGGGATAGACATGCCCCCGAGAAGTCCCTCGCTCACCCCAGAGCCTGCCTCGATGGCTGCAATGACAACACCATAACAACAGACATCAACAGACGCGTGGTATCCTTGAAGTACATTTGGGTCACACCCTATGGCAACCTATCTGGACATCATTTTCTTCTGTCCTGACTCAAATGCGCAAGGTTCCCTTTTACAAACTACTCAGGAGCCTCTTTAATCCCTTGATATTGTGATTATGGGGCCGGTGGTGTAGTGGTTAGGGTGCTGAACTCATGATTGCGAAATCGTGGGTTCATATCCTAGTTATACTCTCACTGTGCCAAGATCCCTGGGCAAGGTCTTAAACACAAGTGTGCCTCTGTCCACCCAGCAGTACAAATGGGTGCCAGTAAATATACCGGGACATTAGAAGCATCATATCCAGGAGGAGTTGAACTCCTCACACCCTGCTGCAGAATACAGGATTAGCTCTTGGTTCTGATGAGTCACCAGACTCGGGCATAAAACCCAATCATCAGACAACTGCAGCTTGATCATGTTCCATTCAAGTTCTCCCATAACTCCCCATTGCTTTGTTGCGTCCTCTAGCATCGCTTGATTTATCCCACTCTCTTCTCAGAGCACCATCAAGAGACTACACTCAGGTGTTGGAAAGACCCTCCTACACCTCGGAACATCTCACTCATCCCCTGTCATAATCCAAAAATAAAGGTTACGTTGCTTAAGTTTGCTGAAATGATGGCATGACGATCTCATGCTGTAGACAAGCCTTAATGCGTTCCATGGTTCCATGTAAATATTAGAGCGTGTGACTCAGCTGGGCTGTTGCTATAATAAACGTGTGTAAAGACCAGCCTTATTCCACAACAACAATATGAAAGCATAATTAGACCATTCTTACCTGGAATGTCTCCAGATCTGGACACCATTATTATTCAGGACAGATTCAGTGCTCGGCGAAAAAAAAAAAAAAATTAACGGCAGACTGAGTCCTACCTGTTTGGACACAGGAGACAAAATTTTAAAAGAATGGCACATCATGCACAGCCAGTCCTATTCTCAACAATGTTTCGATGTACAAGTCCTTGATATTTGTGGGGGTTCGGTTCCAGCTCCCTCGAATGAAGATAATTCGTGAGTTCTGTACCCGAAAGTAAAACCCCATATATCATATTACATGTGCGAATGAGCAACCGCAAGTAAAATACTGTGTATCCATCACATGCGCTAAAATACACTTCTTAAACACATTCTATAGACAGTCTTACTCATTAATACAGTATTAATGTAGTAACATATAGTAATGATTAAGAAAAACTTTCCAATTTTTACTGTTATATTTATTGATGATAAAATATAAACATTATCCCGCATATACTGTTGTAAAGCACTAGTATTAAAGTCTTTTTCAATTATTATTCCAGTACAGTACCTAAGTTAATGTTTAGAATGTTTGTGCGTGAGATTTTATGTTCTGTAGCATGTTTAACAAACGATACCAAAAGGTTAAACTTTATTACGCTTCATGTCCTTTTACATTGCACTTGGAATGACGTCTTGGAGTGACGTCTCCAAGATGGCGCTGCCTAGAGGGCGACATTGAGGAGTTCTCAGAGTCAAATTGTTTCTTTGTTTGTTTTAATTTGTTTTGTTTGTTCAGGTTTTGCACTATGCACTAAGCACTGGCCTTGTGTGACGAGCCTTTCCTCGCTGGCATTCGTAGCGTGCACATGCACAAAATTCTCCTCTTTCATTATGCACCACCTCATGCCTACCTACGTGACATCTTCACCGCAGTCGATGATTAGAAGGGTTAGTTTTTTTTTGTTTATTCTTGTTTCATAATAAATGTACATTAACATTAATAATAATAATAATGAAACAAGAATAAACAAAAAACCAACTAACCCTTCTGATCATCGACTGCGGTGAAGATGTCTATTGTTTTTACATGTTTATCTTCAATGTATTAGGTCAAATATACGAGTTTGTGGCAGGGTATACGAGTTTGGGAGGGGGTTGGAATGGATCAACTGGTTTACTGTTATTTCTTATGGGAACAATTGCTTCATCTAATGAACTTTTTGGCTTACGAGCTCGACCTCGGAACGGATTAAAGTACTTCCTTTTCTGTACAGTTATCCTGAGAGAGATTTTGTACATGAAAACAATAGAAAATGCTGACGAAACTCATATGTGCAGAGAGGAAGTAATTGACTTAAATAATTGTTTGAAATGCCTTTTAGGTTTGTGAGAAAGGTTTACCGACATGCAATGTCCAGAAACAGAAATCATGAACCTTCAAACCCAGGCGATCAACACAACACGGACTTCTAAACTGTCAACATGAGGCGATTCCAAAGATGTCAAGTCACATGATCACCAAAGGGCAATAACTCAATATTGTCAGGTTAATGCAACCATTCCCCCAAAGCAGTGAAGTAGATTATTTCATTTCAAAATCTATTTAAAAAATTTGAGTTGGGGGCACATTATACATGAAACATGCCTTATATTATTGAAATCCGACAATTTGGCTTATAATATTATGTGAAGATTATTTTTTATCATTACACGGTGCAGCAAGTCCATATCAGAAAATTTCTGTGTGCAGTCTTAAAGAACAGGATATTTAGATACAGCAGTAATGAGCTCCTCTTCCACGCTGAAGGGGGTGGATTTAACAAAAAACATACAAAAAAAATAAATAAATAAAAAAAATAGCCCCCCCCCCCCCCCATTTTTGTTTTCTGAAACTCAGTATTTTGCAGCATCAGCCCATCAACGGTATCTTTTCTCCCCTAATGTTTAGTCATATTGAATTCTTATCTGTCAAGTGTTACTTCCCGATCACATATGACCACTGGCCACCAACCAGGGAGGGATGTAAACATGAACACGCCCCGGTGATGCTGCCTCCCACAGCTTTACAAACTGCTGCCCATGCACATTCAGTGGTGTGCATTTTTTGTACAAATAAGCTTAGAGACGCCCATGGATTGGCTTGAGATCACCATAAGTGACAGGGGAGCATATGCCATGGCACACAATCCCTTCCTCGCTCCTTCCCGTGAGAGCCTTGGTCAATTAGCGCCCGCCACCCCCGCCCCCCCCCCCCCCCACACACACACACACCCCGAACTGTTGCTGCTATTGCCTTCACTTGTCTGTCATAAGCTACGCTGAGTAAATACAGCCTGAAAAACGTTGTGCCTTCATTTCAGGTTTCAGCGAAACAAAAAGTTAATATTCTGAAGGAGGCTGATGTTATGTACAAACCGGATTCCAAAAAAGTTGGGACACTATACAAATCGTGAATAAAAACTGAATGCAATGATGTGGAAGTGCCAAATTTCAATATTTTACTGGCGACTGGTGTGTTGATATGCTTCTGGCATCACTGGTCCTTGCATGTATCCATTCTCTCTTAGCGAGGGCAGAATCTTTCCTGGACATCTCACCGGCCATTACAGGGCAGAAACATGTTGATGGCTATGCAGCCTACTCTTGATGAAAGTCAGCAATGGTTCTTTTACATGAACTTCACATCATAGACAGTGAGAGCAGCATTAATTACAAAATCATGGCTGCATTGGAAAGGGAGCCAGGTATTGAAATGGTCAGCCTGCAGTCCAGACCATTCACCTGTAGAGAACATTAAGCACATCATAAAGAGGTAGGTGCACGAAGAAGGCCCAAGACAGTTGAACAGTTCGAGGCCTGTATTAGACAGAATGGGACAGCATTCCTATTTCGAAACTTGAGAAACTTGTCTCCTCACTCCCCAGACGTTTGCAGACCGTTGTAAGCCTCCCAGGGGTGAAAATGGCCTTGTCCCAACTTTGAGATTTGTTGGCACCATGAAATTAAAAATCAACGTTTTTTTCCCTTAAAATTATACATTTTCTCAGTTTAAACTTCTGACCCTGTCATCTATGTTCTATTCAGAATAAAATATCGAACTTTGGCACTTCCACATCATTGCATTCAGTTTTTATTCACAATTTGTAGTGTCCCAACTCTGGAATCCGGTTTATGTATATACAGAAACAAAAAGGGCCGACATGAAACTGTGTATGTTAATGATTAAATCCTTTCTTATGATGTAGTCGTAAATGTTTGCTAATCTTGAGAAATGTTAGCAAACTGCTGGACCAGGTTTATTTTTAATGCCTGTGGAGAAAAAAAACAAAAAAAAACCCGACACAGTTTGTAGTTAAGTACTGATATTGAAACTCCATTGTTGACATGAAAACATAACACTGATTAGCAGTAACATCACCACTGCTGGCTGCTCACCTGACAAAACAGTAAATGACAGCCAGAGGGGTTATACGTTACCCCAGATCGTTACATTATCCTTCCGTAAACCCTGCAGTCAGGATACAGATTAGCCTCCAGTATAGCTCAGGGTGGTTAGAAAGCCGACCAGGAACGAGCAAAAGCCTTAGTACAAACCATACCGTCCCATACGATAACGCCCTGCTGAACATCTGCGCTTACTCGGTCAGCGAAACGTGATACTGTCCTAGAACAGGCGTCCAGGAACAGTTGGCTCAAGCAGACTGTGATGAGACACAAACAAGGTTAGTAGGGTCTATTTACCAGTGCAGGGGGCTGGGGCCTGAGGTACGGCTGCTATAGGACAGGATCTTGCTGAGTCACAGAAGCTGAAGGTTGTACGCTGAGCATTGTGGGATACTGAAAAAGGAACAGGGAAAGGACAAGTCATTAAAACTGCTATAAAATGATCATGTGTGATGTTAATTATTTTTCACAAAATTACTAAATAAATAATGTTAAAAATATAAATAATGGGGAATGTGTGCACAGATCTGGAAACCTGACTGACTTTACCATCATGTAGAGATATAGTCTTCCCTACAACTTCATCCTGCTGATTTAACTGCAGTGCACACTGCCCACTTTCATGCCCTTCTCCCATTACTCCTGTACCCTGAGACACGGCATCAAACTATGAATGATCAGCAAGGGCAGAACTTCAGCACACTGATGATCAGGAGCAGAACTTCGATGGGCTTTAACCTCACTACGTGTAACATCTCAAAAACACCCAAGAGTGAAGATCAGATATTTTAAAGAATGTAATAGGTGGGATTATCATAAATCACAACAAGCTTGGTGGGATCCATAAAACTTCAAGCAAGAGCAGGTGTGATTAGTCAAACTTCATTTGAGACTGGGTAGGACAATCAAATTTTAAACCTACAGTAAGCCCCCGCCCATTCACAGTTCACGACCCCGCATACTCGCGGATTTTGCTCTCAAAGGCTTTTCTCATAATGTTTTTAAATTAGCACAGTGCTTCTCAATTATTTTCTGTGATGCCCCTTCTAGGAGGAGAAAAAAAAATTATATTTATATTTATATATATATATATATATATATATATATATATATATATATATATATATATATATATA
Organism: Plotosus lineatus; assembly: GCA_024760905.1. Classification (NCBI taxonomy): domain Eukaryota; kingdom Metazoa; phylum Chordata; class Actinopteri; order Siluriformes; family Plotosidae; genus Plotosus; species Plotosus lineatus. The sequence continues at coordinate 6,228,102 of CM045735.1, read as the reverse complement.
TATATATATATATGCCCAGTGTGCAACTATAAATAGTATTATTTGTCTATAAAATTGTTATGAATACACCTCTGAATAACACTGCATCTTTATTACCATTAAAAAAACAACAACCCACAATTCTAGTACAGTATGACCAAAAAAAAAAGAAAAAAAAAAAGAAAAAACAAACCAAAAAAAAAACGTTCCCCAGGGTCATACGCGCTTCCCCTGGCATCACACCACACCCCCCAAGGGTGACGTGCCCCTCTATTTGACTGGCACTGAATTAGCAGCAGCCGCGAGAAATTATCCATATGCATCGCCACAACATGACTGGCATGTCAGTCAAATTTAGCCAATGGCTGAGAGCTTTTGTTTGTCCCTCCTGCTGATTGGTTGTAGATGATATGCACACCTTTTTTTCCTCTTTCGTGCACATATCATCAAAATGATTTCTTGAATTGTGAATTCACTTTTTTTTAGTGTGTTTTAATGATTATTTAAGCCCTATGATGTCAATCAAACGTGCTGCATCTTCTCGAGTTTCTGGTAAGGAGCCTCAGTGCTTTATTTATTCATAAATATTATCACAATACAAAATTTAAAAAAGTTTTTACTTAAATCATTACTACATGTTACTGCATTATTACTGTATTAACGAGCAAGACTGGCTATAGAATGTGTTTAACAAGCAGATTTTAGCTCATGGAATATCATGCATAGGGTTTTAAAACCGCATCAGTAATTCGTGGATTTCCGGGATCTGCGGGTGGGAGAAGAACGTAATCCCCGTGAATAACGCGAGCTTTCTCTAAATGGAAAGAATTATAAAAATTCACTCCGGATCATAATGAGGATTTCCTGTGTGAGTGAGCAGTGCTGGTTATAGTTTCTACAGTATAAACGGGATTTAAACATTTAATAGGCTGTAAGGGTGATCAAATTCTGATCAAGAGTTGGTGGGATTGATTCAGTTTTGTTGATGAGTCAATGGAATTGGTCAATCTTTTCTCAGGAACTGGCGGAATTGATAAATTCTCGTCTATGAGTATACAGGATTTGTAAGTATTTCTGAGTTGGCGGGATTGATACGTGTCTGTTCGTGACAAGGCAGGATTGTTAACATTCTTGCTCGTGAGTAGGTGGGATTGGAAAATCTTTCAGTATGCAGGACTGGTGGATCTGTGTTTGTGACTAGGTGGGACTGGGAAATTTGTGTCTGTAAGTAGGTGTGTTTGTGAAATCTTTGTTAAGGGGGGGGGACGACGACGACTGGCAGATCTGCATTCATGAGTTGGCGGTACTTGAAAAAATTTGCCTGTTAGCAAACAGGATTGGTCACATTTTGTTCAAGAATTGGTGGGATTAGACAAAACGTCCTCCAAGAATAGAGTGTTTGTTTTTCCTCCCCATTCCATCAGACTTTTTACCTCTAGCATGAAGGGAGATACTAGCTCAACACACACAGCACCACAACCTGCACAAACATGTTTACCCTGGACTTTTAAAATTATTTACTCTGTTACTAGATTAACAAAAGACTCTGCACCTGTACCATCACCTCTCACACCTTAATCCCTGCACTGAATCTGCACCATTATAGTGTTATATACACAATTCTCATACTTTCAAAAATATCTGCCTCGAGTTCTTTGGAATTTTTACGATAGATGCCTCATCATATATATATATATATATATATATATATATAGAGAGAGAGAGAGAGAGAGAGAGATAGATAGAGAGAGACTGCTGACAGAGTCAGTCAGAGATGAAAGAGGCTTAACTCTTGAGAGAGCACATTGTTTATTTTTCGTTTGTTAAGTTGTTTAATTCAGTAAATGTTTAATAAATATGGCGCGCTCCGCCGGATGTGAGAAAAACGTGGCTCATCTGGACCTCCGATTCCCTCAAGGAATAGAGTTAAAGTTGAGTTTGGACCTCTTATCCGTCAAGCAGGGAATGCGCTTTGAATTCCCCGTCTTAAAATGCTCCGGCGTCCTGTGTGTGGGCGGAGCCCGCATTCAGCAGAGCACGCCATGTGTATTGTGTGTGTGTGAGTGAGAGAGACAGAGAGAGCAATAGAGAGTGACAGTGTTGTGTGTGTGTAAACTTTCTTTCTCCCTTTTGGCTTTTTCCCCTTTCTCGGGAGTCGCCACAGTGAATCATCTGATTCACACATCTTGATTTGTCATAGGCTTTTACGTCGGATTCCCTTCCTGTCACAACCCTTTAGCAAGGGACAGAAACACGCTGACGGTTTTGAAAGTCAGCAATGGTTCTTTTACATGAACCTCTCACCATAGACACTGAGAGACATGGCCTGCCTTTGATAACACAGTTAGCTGTACTGGGGTGGGGGGTGGGGGGGGTGACAACCCTGGGGGGACTCGAACCCCCAACCTTAGGATCAGTGATCCTGCGCCCTATCAACCAGACCATTATTACATTATTAATGTATGTACACATTAATAAAAATTTTTAACAATGGTTTCATTAATAAATATGTTAATAAAATGGTTTAATAAATAATTTTCTTTTACTTTTAACACATTTAATTCAAAATTGGTGTACTTTTATCATTTTTAAGGGTTTTATGGGGTAGTCTTGGGAGCCTTGGAACGAATCCGACGTTTTACGTGTAACATATGCCTCTACTCCCTCCAGCGTGTTCTAGGTCGACCCCGGGGTCTCTTCCCGGTTGGACATGCCCGAAACACCACACCAGGGAGGCGTCCAGGGGGCATTCTAACCAGATGCCCGAGCCACCTCAACTGGCCCCTCTCAATGCGGAGGAGCAGCGGATCTACTCCGAGCTCTCCCCGGATGGCGGAGCTTCTCACCCTATCTCTAAGGGAGAACCCCGCCACCCGGCGAAGGAAGCTCATTTCAGCCGCTTGTATCCGTGATCTTGTTCTTTCGGTCATTACCCAAAGCTCGTGACCATAGGTGAGGGTTGGAACGTAGATCGACTGGTAAATTGAGAGCTTCGCCTTGCGGCTCAGCTCCTTTTTCACCACGACGGACCGGTACAGGCACCGCTTAACAGCAGAGGCTGCAGCGATCCGTCTGTCGATCTCTCGCTCCATCCTTCCCTCACTCGTAAACAAGACCCCAAGATACTTAAACTCCTCCACTTGGGGCAGGACCTCATCCCCGACCCAGAGGGTGCATTCCACCATTGTCCGACTGAGAACCATGGCCTCGGACTTGGAGGTACTGATCTTCATCCCGGCTGCTTCGCATTCAGCTGCGAATCGCTCCAATGAGAGCTGGAGGGCCCGACTTGATGAAGCCAAAAGGACAACATCATCCGCAAAAAGCAGAGATGATATCCGATGGCTGGAGGAACACGCTGGAGGGACTATGTCTCTCGGCTTGTCTGGGACCGCCTCGGTGTCCCCCCGGGAGAGTTGGAGGAAGTGGCTCGGGAGAGGGATGTCTGGACCTCTTTGCTAAGGTTGCTGCCCCCGCGACCCGACCCCGGACTAAGCGGAAGAAGATGAGATGAGATGAGATATGCCTCTACTCACGAAACGCCGGGAACGGATTAATTTCGTAAGTTGGGGGCCGACTGGACATATGTGTGTGTGTGTGTGTGTGTGTGTGTGTGTGTGTATAAGCCTTAATTTGCTTGTGTTTTTCTATCGAATAAGTCTGTGCTGTTTTAGTGTACTGCTGGAAAATGCAAATTTCCCCTCTGGGACTGATTGATTAACTAACATACAAACACACACCACTCACTCTATCCATCCATCCATCCATCCATCTCTCAAGCTATGAATGAACTGGTGTTTAAAGCACAGCCTCCCCTTTATTTCTCCTCCTGTTTTTGTTGCTCTACAGATGTTGTACAGATGTTCTTCCATCAAAAGGACAAACCATGCAATAAAAGAAATATACATCATACAAACAGCAATATCAAGACAAAGAAAATAAACACAAATAATACTAATAGCAAATTAACCATCTGCATCATTTTAACAGCAATAAATAAAACATATGGCCAAATTCCACCAAACTCAGCCTACAGGAGTAAACCAGCTCAAAAAATACCGCACAGTGCAAAATAAAATTCCTTTAAATAACCTTCAAGACTTCGGTGTCTCATAATGAAACATTAACTGAGTTCATATGATGAAAATAGTTTGATAAATCTTCTTTCTGCAGCCTGTGGTTCGGCTGATTACTGAAGCATGGAAGCACGAGCGCAGCGCTGCAGTGGGACGGCTGGCTAACACAAGTAGCATCAAATGCTACTAGCATACATGCTAACAGCATCAAATGCTACTAGCATACATGCTAACATCACTGTGCTCAAATGAATCGAGTATAAACCAGAGAGATTATAATAGTAAAGGACACAACCAGCGTTTTAATTCCGTAACCACACGAATTATGGGACAGAAAATTTATTAAAAACGTTATTGTTTAGCTGCTGAACCCAGAAACAACACGATAAACAAAACAGTGAAAGATCCTCCGATTTACCTGGTTCGGTGTTTTCAGGAGCTAACTACCCCCACCTAGGTAGCTAGCAATTCAAAATATGTAGTAAAGATAAACTAACTCGTGCTGTTCTAACACTGAAAGTCGGTTTTTGTGAAGCACCACTTTTAGCACCTGCCATCACGCCCCATTAGCTTTGTTGGACTGAAAACACAGGCCGATTTGAGGAGGTGCATCTAACTCTCGTTAAATCTCGCGATGATTCAGCTTGCGACTGAGTCAACTGTAGTACTGCAACCTGCCACAAGAGGCAGTGAGTGATTATTGCATGTATCCAAGTTCTATATAAAATTTATTAGAACATTCATTCATTTATTTTCTGAACAGCTTAATCCCATTTAGGGTCGCGTGGAGGCTGGCGCCCATCTCAGTCGACTCTGGGCGAGGGCGGGGTACACCCTGGACAGCTCGCCAGACCATCGCAGGGCAATTTATTCAAACAATAGGTACATAAAAAGTACACAAATGTAGTGCACAGACTCTTTAGTATAATCCGTCCAGGGTCACTGAGGCTGGAGTCTATCTCAGCAAACACTGGGCAAAGACAAAATACACCCTGAGTAGCTGACTAGTCTATCTCAGGAAGAACACACAAGCATACACACAACTAAGGGCAATTTCAAACAGGTAATGTGCATGTCTTTGGAGGGGCAAAGTGGCTTGGTGGTAAAGGGCATGGGGTCACTGATCCTAAGGTTGAGGGTTCGAGTCCCACTCTCCACAAGGTTGTCACTGTTCCCCCAGTGCAGCTAACTGGGTTATCAAAGGCTGGCTATGTCTCATTGTCTATGGTGAGAGGTTCATGTAAAAGAACCATTGCTGACTTTCGTAAAGAGGAGCTGCAAAGCCATCAGCGTGTTTTGTGCCCCTCGCTAAAGGGTTGTGTCAGGAAGGTAACGTGCATCCAACATAAAAACGTATGTGAAATCAAACATGCGAATCAGATGATTCGCTGTGGCGACCCCTGAAAAAGGGAAAAGCCGAAAAGAAGAAGAATGTGCATGTATTTGGACTGTGGGAAGAAAAGCTGGAGTATTCAGAGGAGACCCATACAAGCAATATGCAAACCCCATGCAGGAGTCCCATTGTCAAGCCCAGGTATCGAACCCAGGGAAAATCTTGTTGTGGGGCAGACCTTCTAACCACTACACCACTATACAGTGATTGGACTTTAAGAACAATAATGATAAGTTGATTGGCTGTTGGGAGAGGGCAGTGGTGGCCTGGTGGTATAGGGTGCTGGATTGCTGATCCTAAGGTTGGGGGTTTGAGTCCCACTCTCCACAAGGTTGTCACTCCCCCCCCAGTGCAGCTAACTGGGTTATCAAAGGCTGGCCATGTTTGTCACCGTCTATGGTGTGAGGTTCATGTAAAAGAACCATTTCGCTGCCTTTCGTAAACAGCTGCATAGCCGTCAGTGTGTTTCTGCCCCGTGCTAAAGGGTTGTGTCAGGAAGGTCATCCGACTTAAAACGCTTTGCCAAATCAAAAGTGCGAATCATTCGCTGTGGTGACCCCTGATAAAGGGAAATAGCCAAAAGAAAATCTCATTGGTCATTGGGAGCTAGGAATAATGCAGTTCAGTGATTGGTCATTGGGATCAAAGAGCTGTCTGTAGTCATTAGAAACAATGATGATCAATGATTCATCATTTGGAGCAATCAGTGATTCAGTTGTTAAAAATAAACATTATCAGAAATTGGTCAGTGGGTAAACTGATGAGCAGTATTTGTCTTTTGGTAATCAGGAGCAGCAATAAACAGTGATTGGTTGTTGAACATATTCAGTCTTCACACTGGTTGAGGGTGGAACAAACCTGCTCTTTTGAAAAATAAATACATATGTACTAATGTATGTCCTGGAAGTTGTTAGATTTGTCAAGTGGCTAAAAAATAGAGTTAATAGATTGAAACAGTCCCCTAGTGCAGCTAACTGGGTTACCAAAGGACGGACATGTCTCTCACTCTCTGTGGTGAGAGGTTCATGAACAAGAATCATTGTTGACGTTGGTCACGAAGTGGCTACATCGTCATCAGCGTGTTTCTGCCTTGCGATGGCCTGGCGAGCTGTCTAGGGTGTACTCTGCCCTCACCCGGAGTCGGCTGAGATGGGTGCCCGCCTCCTCACCACCCTAATTAGGATTAAGCGGTTCAGAAAATAAATGAATGAATGAGATTGAAACAGTTTTTTTTTAAAATACTTCTAGTAGGTCTTCATAATACAAGTTAATTTTAATATCCAAGATAAAATTAATTAGGTAATTAGAAAATGTTGAAACACTTATTTATTCAAACAGCAAATCAAGAAAATACTTACTGGCAAAAAGAAAAAAGATTGTCTACCAGTTCCGCATGTGTTCTGGCAGCTGGTCGATCATCAGTACAATCAGGTTGATCATCCTGGTCAGTGTCCAGGTGGAACCAGAGACAGAAATAACTGCTGAGGTAGCAGGACATTTTCATACTACATGAATCCTCCAGGGTGCACTATCGGACAGATGTTTATACACTTATTTACACAGAGTAAATTTAGTGCAGACTGTTAAACTCTCTGGAGTAGGGATTAGCATGTCCACCTCACAGCTAGAAGGTCCTGGGCTTTGGATGTGTAAAGTTTGTATGTTCTTCCCATCTTTGCGTGGGTTTCCTCCCACATTTCAAAAACCATGCACATTAGATTTATTGGTTGTTCCAAAATGTCCCAGGGTGTGTAGATAAGATAAGATAAGATAAGATAAGATACAGCTTTATTAATCTCACAATGGAGAAATTCACTGTTACAGGCTCTTGAGGTACTATCAGTAGGGGGTGCAAAAATAGATACAAGTACAAACATACACACATACATATATTATATAAGTAAATAAATAAATAGATACATAAATAGTATAAATTAATAAACAATAAAAGAAAAGAAAAGAATGGAGCAACTTTATAGACTGGCCTATATTAAAGTGTAATGTATCTGAGTGCAGAGTAGATGGGTTGATATGGTTCACAGTCAGTGGGGTAGATGTGGTTGATTAAAGTGCACGGGGTTTTTATTGCACATAACCGGTATTTTCACAGACAGTTACAAAGTGGCGTTGTACAGTCTGACAGCGGTGGGAATGAACGACCTGCGGTAGCGCTCCTTCCTGCACTGAGGATGCCTCAGTCGTCCACTGAAGGAGCTGCTCAGCTTCTCTACAGTCTGGTGCAGTGGGTGAGAGCTGTTGTCCATGATGGATGTGAGCTTTGCTACCATCCTCCTCTCACTCACCTCCTCCACAGAGTCCAGTGGGCAGCCGAGGACAGAGCTGGCCCTCCTGACCAGCTTGTTCAGTCTCTTCCTGTCCCGCTCTGTGCTGCCCGGGGCCCAGCAGATGGCAGCGTAGAGGATTGCAGAGGCTACCACAGAGTCATAAAAAGTCCTGAGCAGAGGTCTGCATATGCCGAAGGACCTGAGTCTCCTCAGAAGGTGGAGGCGACTCTGGCCCTTCTTGTACAGGGCGTTGGTGTTGTGGGACCAGTCCAGTTTATTGTTAAGGTGAACACCCAGGTACTTGAAACTGTCCACTGTCTCAATGTCCTGTCCCTGGATGTTCACTAGTAAGTGTGTGTGTGTGTGTGTTTGAGTGCTTCTCCTGAAGTCGACCACCATCTCCTTCGTCTTCCTAGTGTTCAAGCACAGGTGGTTGCGCTCACACCAGTCCACGAAGTCAACGATGACCGACCGGTACTCCAGCTCATTCCCCTCTGACACACGGCCCACGATGGCGGCGTCGTCCGAGAACTTCTGGAGGTGGCAGCTGTTTGTGTTATATATGAAGTCCGAGGTATAGATGTTAAAAAGGAAGGGTGAGAGGACGGTGCCCTGCGGTGCCCCCGCGCTACAGACTACCACCTTTGACTTACAGCCGCGCAGCCGCACGTACTGTGGACGGTTAGTAAGGTAGTCGATAATCCAGGCAGCAAGATGCCCGTCCACTCCCACGTCCTCCAGCTTCCCCCGCAGGCGCGCTGGCCTGATGGTGTTGAAGGCGCTGGAGAAGTCAAAGAACATGACCCTCACAGCGCTGCCGGCGATCTCCAGGTGGGTGCGTGCCCGCTGCAGAAGGTAGATGACGGCGTAGAGTGGGACCAGTTATGTCTGCCGGCCCTACAATGGTCTGGTAAGGTGTTCAGGGTGTACCTCATCTTCAATCAGTGCTCCCCATGACCAAGCTTTACAGCAGGGGTCTCCAATCTTATCCACAAAGAGACGGTGTGGGTGCAGGTTTTCACTTCAACCAAACAGTAGCCACACCTTCCACCTGTTTCAATCACCGGTCATCCGAAAAAAAAACCCACGTAGATTCCACATCCATGTCTTAAATCCATTGTCATTTAAGTTGTAAAGCAAGGTGATCTCACCAAGATGGCCCCACTTCAGAATTGAAACCGTAATGTCCAATCAAGTTTTTGTTTACGTTTCTTTTGATGATCAGTGATTGGTGGAAACAGGTGGAAGGTGTGGCTTCTGTTTGGTTGAAGTGAAAACCTGCACCCACACCGGCCCTTTGTGGATACGATTGGAGACCCCTGCTTTACAGAGTGGATGAGATGCGTACGTTAAATTATCATTATGTTTTTTGATTGATGGGAAAAAACCAAAGAACCCAGATGAACTCCATATAGACAATAATCTGACCTTGGTGTGTTTTTTTTTAACTGATGCATAAGTTTTGATTCAGTCTGTTTATCATTGATAAACAATATCATAGCGTTTGACAGGGTAGTGGTGGCTCAGTAGATCACCATCTCTGGATTACTGAAAGGCCAGAGGCTCAAACCCCAGCAACACCAAACTGCCACTGATAGGCCTTTGAGAACGGCCCTTAAGCATCCACTGTATAAAAATATTATAAATGTAATCATTACTTTTCAAGGCAGCACAGTGGCGCAGTGATTAGTACATCCACCTCGCAGTGAGGACATTTTGGGCTTTGGGTCCCAGTCTTGACAAATGTCCCGGTGTGAAATTTGAATGTTCTCCCAGTGATTACATGGAATTCCTCCCAGTAGTCCAGTTTCCTCTTACAGTCCAGATCTGTGCATAACAGGCTCTCCTGTTTCAGATTAACCCCTAGCTGTGACTGTGAATGGTTGGACTTGAGAGCCGTTCAGGGTGTAACCACCTTTGCCCCGATTCGGCTGAGATAGGTTCCAGCCTTTGCGACCCTAGTAGGACAAGACAGTTCAGCAATTGAGTGATTGAGGTTTTTGCTTTCTTTTTTGCTTTTTTTTTTTTTTTTCCAGTATAACTATATGTAATATAAAACAAAAGAAATAACTAGTGGTATGTGGGTAGGTGGGGGTGTAAGTGGGTGACCAAAAGTGAGAGACCAAAAACGAAGCCATAAAACATGGAGACTTTTTTATTTAAAAGGTGAAGAAACAAAATACAATTTCAAAGACGTACAAATACATATTCTACGTTCTGCTTTTTTATTTTTATTGAAAGGAGTGGCATTTACAATAATTAGAACGTACAGCATTTCGAATGTATAATTAGAAAATCAATAACAAAATCCATGCAACAATTTCTACGATGGGAAATAATTTAACAGTTAAATTACACTGAAATGCCAAATTGGTGCTGGCAACAGGTTGTTTTTTCAAAGGTGAATAAGAACAGTCGTATAAGGATAACAGTTTCGCGCTTGCCTGGCTTTTCATGAGATAACTGCTTCTGATTTGATAGGGGAAGGGTGGGGGTGGGGGTGGGGGTGGAGTAGCAAATTTCAAAGTTCAGAATATTTCCTGGTATTTTTCCCATTAATCTCAGGGAAAACTAAAACATAGAGTTGATATACTGTATTAATTTTGGGCAGAAAGAGATTATGAAATAAAATTTCAAGAACATAGAGATGATGAGTGTTGTGATCATGTCGACAAAATGCACTTACTAAAAAAAAAAAAAAAAACCCAGACAAACACTGACATGAACCAATTGCAGTTATTCACGAAACTCTGTGTTGGCAACAGATGGGAGCAGAATGTAGTTGGTGTGGTGCCACAATCTTTTCAATTCAATTTCAATCTCTTTCATTTGTGTTATTACTCTTTTTGGCATGCAGATTAGGAAAAATGCATATATTTGGGAATTCATTAATATATACAATCCAGAGATTGTCTGATATGTATGTCGTGTGCTCACCCCCACCTCCCTGACGTACAAACACCATTAGGAGGCGGGTACAAAAAACAGCACTTTATATGAGTTCCCTGTAGCCATATTTCAAAATAAATTCATTACCTTAACCCTTAAACACCAAACAGGACCATATGGTCCTCTTTAAAAAAATGCTAATAACTACTAGACACGTGCTGCTGCTGTTCAGAACATGTTCTATACTTGTTGTGGTATCGCCTATTGCAACACAGCTTGGTCCCACATGTCTCAGTCAGCTGTGAGACGACCTTGAGTGCGCAGGATTGTATTGTTGATGAATTTGTGAGCGTGTTATTTTTGTTATTATTATGTTATTATTATTATTAGTGTTATTATAATTTTGTTGAAAGAAATGTGTTCAGGGTGTTTCCTTAGGCCTTTTTCATAAGGAAAAATGAGTGATAATTTTTTTAACCACAAAAAAAAAAAAAAATTTGGGCGTTAAAGGATTAAATCTATGTGGAATATCTTTGGGGTGTTTCATGTCAACCCAAATGACAGTCGTATAATCTCCATACTGCCCATCTCAGATTCTGAACTCTAGGGCCAAAATTAACGGGGGTATCAAGTTTCAGATTTCTATACTGTCTAGGTTTATAGTTTATCAAAAACTCGTTGAAATCAATGCCGTCATCCAAGACGTCTAAAAGGTGGCAGAAAGTCCAAAATCGAAACGGCCATGACTTTGGAAACACTTTGAATTCTCAAAAAGGTTTTGGGGCGCACTCTTCACATCATACTCTAAATAATAAAATTTCCAACACATTCTGAAATGGTCAATAAAGGGGGCCACTGGTTGACATGTTAACATTCATTGGATAATCTACCATTTAAAATATAAGTACAGAACATTCTATTTTAGTACTGCAGTTTTAAGGTCTTTTTTTATTCTTAAATCACCAAACAATGTTAATGTCTTCCAACAACCGATATAGTTATTGATTACAACTGGACAAGACTGGACTGACACTGACCAGCTTTTATCACTGACATTTAGCATAACTCTACACTGTGGATTGGCATTAACACGTCACCATCTATCGGGTCACTTTAGATTAGTTTACACCTAAAAATGGTTATGTAAATCAACCCGAAACCGTGAAGTCACATCATTCCTCTAGTTCTGATACCAGGGAAATTATTTTAGACCGTGAGAGGAGATATATAGCTTGAGTGAAATGGAGGAGCATTACTTTTCGGCAATGGCGGGTAGCATGCAAGCACGGATTCGGGCTTCCCTCCATGCACTCCGGCACTCTGCGATCCAGTGTGACACGATAGTTTGTTTGTCCAAACTACGACTACTTTTTGCCCTCCAAGCACAATGGGCGCTATCGACCTTGGTGCCGTCTAGCTTCTTTCTACTGAGTGGCGAACGCTGGGGCACAACCGGAGAGAGGACAGATTCTGGTAGACGCAGATCAGGACAAGTGCTTTTGGTCTGGGCATCAAGACCAGGGCAGGGCACGCTGCGTGCCCTACGAAGAGGAATTTTGCCCCTCCTGGTGGAGGGAGAGGGATCTTCTATTTCTCTATAGCCGTAGAGGTACTCCAGAGGGTCAGTGGAGGTTGGACAGTCCTGCTCTAAACCTTGTGCTTGCTGTGGCTCTGAGGAAGAAGGCCCTGGCGTCTCCAGCTTCGCTGATTGGGTTGTGAAGGTATCAAAAGAGTTGGTTAGCGGCTGCACGAGCTGGCGCAAACGGTGTGGACGCAAACATGGCTTCGGTGAGTCCAGTCTGCCGATGGACAGGATGTCACGGTCTGGCTCATGCAAAGGAAAAGTAGGTCTGGCCAGCTGGCAGATGGAGTGGAAGTAGTCCTGTGCACTGCTGTGTTCACTGTTGGTCTGGTTCAGGTCATGTACGAGCTCCTCCGAACCCTCACGGATGGTGGGGAGTCCTCGCTTGGCCAGTAGTCTAGACCTGGGCCGCATCTCTGCACAAACAAACATGGCTTTATTATAGTCTCCTCATTCCTACTTTTGAGTACGTCTTCATAAAGTGCACCGATTTATCTCACCATATTTATATAATGTGTTCTCCATCAACGATGTATGGCATTAATATTATAATAAAAGCTTATTATTGGACAATTCATTCCATTTTTCTGCGTGTTGCCTTCTCCTTACTGTAAACACAAATAATCAATTCACATAACACGATACATCGATTACAGGAAAATGTGCAAGCCTAGTCTCCATGGAAACTCCTCTTCCAGTTACATCTCAGATTTCATTTCGACTGGAGAGCGCAGACATCCACATCCACACATCTACGCATTTATAAGCGCACACAGATGCATACTCTCAATATATACGCCTAATATTTCATCTGAAATGTATATACACAAAGACGGCTAGTTCTTTCTTGCCAATGCTGGGCACAACCCCACCATCTGGGTGAAAGAACAAAGTAAATAAACTGACACCCCCTCCTTCCCTCCCTCCCCTACTGCTTTCTCTCCTAATGTTTACCACCTAATCCTGGCAATTCCTCCAACAGCTCCTGAGAAGCAAATATCTAAAAAAACACACACACACACACACACACACACACACACACACACACACACACACACACACACACACACACACACACACACAAAAGCCACTAAAAGAACACAAAGCATCCCCTTCGCCCTCCCTGCAGCCTCCTCACGTACACATCTGGCACACCTGGAAGCTTAGTCCATTCAATCTGGACCTTCCTATGCGAATTTATTAAATTCTCAAGCTGAGAACTAAATTTGCTAAAAATACTAGCAATAACTATGAAGGCAGTACAGGTGAGATACATACTGAGGAATATCAAGAAGATCGAGATGCTCCCACCTCCTCTATGTCTCTGGTACCTCGAGGTTTCTAATCGTCTCCTCTGCCTCCGCTTGTCTCCTTGCTCTTCACGGCTGCCCTTGCTCCCTGCCACAGCCCAGCACTCAACTACTGCTCCACAAGGAAAAACAACACTACCACCCCCTTACACTCGTTCTCCCTTCTCTTTCTTTCCTACGTATGCACTCTCCTGCACTCACTAGCTCTCTCACTTGCTCACTCACTCCCTCGCTCGCTCGCTTCCTCCACCCTCCTTTGGCTTGAGCTAAAAATAGCACCACCGGTTCATTCCCGTCCCCGTAGCCGTGCACAAATCATTTGCAAAATGGATTCGACTGATGCGTGAAGAGGAGAGGAGAGCATGGATGGAGGGAGGGCGAGAGAGAGAGGGACGAAGGCGAAGAGGCCAGCCAGTAGGAGGATTACAAAGAGGATGAGGCCTATAACAATGAAGGAGAAGAATAAAAAAAAAGGCTAAAAAGGCTTTGTCATCGTGTTAGAAGAGAGAATAGTATACCTTTCTCTGTTCTACTCTACAGTACTGTAGCGTACCAGACCATATCACAGTATACTTCACCATACTACACTACACCACACTATACTACTATACCACACCGTACTATATTGTATTATACTACACTTCAGTACATCATACCATATTATACTAAACCACAGTATACTATACCATACTATACCCCACTATATTATATTATATTATACTACAGTACATGTCAGTATATCACACTATATCATACCACAGTATACAGTAATATACCATTCTATTCCACACTACACCCCACTGTATTATATTATATTATACTACACTTCAATACATCACACCATATGATATTACACCATAGTATACTATAACATACTCTGCAAAACTACACCACAGATATACTATACCATACTACACCACACTATACTATACCACACCGTACTATATTGTATTATACTACACTTCAGTACATCATACCATATTATACTAAACCACAGTATACTATACCATACTATACCCCACTATATTATATTATATTATATTATATTATACTACAGTACATGTCAGTATATCACACTATATCATACCACAGTATACAGTACTATACCATTCTATTCCACACTACACCCCACTGTATTATATTATATTATACTACACTTCAATACATCACACCATATGATATTACACCATAGTATACTATAACATACTCTGCAAAACTACACCACAGATATACTATACCGTACTACACCACACTATACTATAACCACACCGTACTATATTGTATTATACTACACTTCAGTACATCATACCATATTATACTAAACCACAGTATACTATACCATACTATACCCCACTATATTATATTATATTATATTATACTACAGTACATGTCAGTATATCACACTATATCATACCACAGTATACAGTACTATACCATTCTATTCCACACTACACCCCACTGTATTATATTATATTATACTACACTTCAGTACATCACACCATATGATATTACACCACAGTATACTATAACATACTCTGCAAAACTACACCACAGTATATTGTACAGTATTATATTATTGTACTGAGGTGAACTGGAGTATATCACAGTATATTATATTACACCACATATACTATACCATACTACACCACACTATACTATATTGTATTATACTACACTTCAGTACACCACACTATATTATATTACATACACCACAGTATACTATACCATACTATACCATACTAAACTACATCACAGTATATGAGACCACACTACACTACACTTTACTATACTTAACTATACACAATTATACTAAATATACTATAGGATACTTTGTGATATTATATTATATTATATTATATTACTGTATATGATATTATATTGTGTTATATTATATAATATTTTATTGTATTATATTATATTATATTATATTATATTATATTATATTACATTCCAGTGTACTATACTATACCATACTATGCTATACAAAATTCAGCCCTGGTGACTGTTAATGCTTGCTGCAGCATTTATTTCCAGAATGAGACAGATTTAGCAAATACCTGGCAGACCCAAATTCCTCCTGAGAGCTGATTATGTACGTTCTATCAAATTACCCACACTCTGTCTATGTGTAATCCTAACGGAAAGCCATCTTAAAGCTGTCTGTTTTGTCCTTATTCAGATGTTTCTTCTATTTTGTAAACCTGAGTCGAGTATTAAAGGCAGCTGTCTATTTTCTTCTACAATAATCTCTCAGTAAGTTCAGGTTCTTAAGGCTTATAATCGCAGAGCAAACTTCGACAGAAAGCCAGACTACGGCTGATGGTGTCTGCTCTCATGCTGAACCTCAAAAATGTGCGTGTGTGTATTTGCTTTTTAAGGACACCACCGACACGGTGGTACAATGAGGCCTGAGAGGATTCTGATTATTTATCATATTCCTTTAATTTTAATTGCCGAACAACAAGACTCACGTATTGTTCCACAACACTCATGAGAACTAAAAATTATGCACTGAAGTCGAGGTGGATATCGCTGAATAGTCCTTGAAAGCAAGATTTTATGAATGATTACACAATAAATTTGCTGAATAACACATTTTAACATTTAAAATTATTATTTTTATTGTTAGTCTGATATTATAATAGTTAATGACTTAAATTATAGGCCTCAAGTTTAATTGCTCTGTACTTACTTAACAGCTACTTACGTGCTAATAAGAGGTACTTAGCCTGTCGTAAGTGGTATTAAAGGGTACACACCCTGTAATTTGTGTATTATGATTTAGTGTGTTACCCTATTAGTTAAGATTACGCCACCAGTAAGGACACAGGGCAGTACAGTGGTTAGCACATCCGCCTCACAGCAAAAAGGTCCTGGGTTCGAGGTCCGGGCTTGGACATTTATCTGTGTGGAGTTTGTATATTGACCTCCTCCAAATTGCCACTAAGTGTGGATGAGAATGTGAATAATTGTGCATGTGTTGGCTCTGCAGTGGTCTGGCAAGCTGTTCAGGGTGTACCACACCTTTGCCCAGGGTTGTCCAAGATAGGCTCAATTAATCAAAAATTATGGCCAACAAGATTTAAAAATTCAGTGGTGTTTTGCCATAAAAAATGTACATCCCAGGGGAAAAAATGGCCAAGGAGATCATCTGACTGTCATTACATCCTATGTAAATATACATGTGTAGCATTCAGGACAATAAATAAACATGACTACATCATAAATAATAAGAAACGTTTAAGAAAAATAAAAATTCTGTACCTGTATTAAAGTAATAACGTCTTCGGCTCCTCTGCTCCTGATAAGACGCTGAGATGGTAGTCAGTGCGTTTATGTCTCACACCTTAAGTTCCTGTTTATGGTCTTATCTGAGAAGCAGAGCTTGGAAAACAAACAAAAAAAAAGGGTGGAGTTATATATGAGGTTGGAAAGGTGGAGCGGGCGCAGTTAAGCCCTAATAATGCAACACAATCCCTTGACGTCCATCTCGCAGCCTTTTAGAGCCTTTCTCCATGCGTCTAAATCGAATTCACAATCCTGGGTGATCTACCGCTTTAAATATAAGAGTGGCTCAAAGAGAAAGATGGAGTTAGAAAAGAAGGACAATCGAAAAAAGAGAGGGGAGGGGAGGAAAAGAAAAAAGATGGGAGGGTGGATTCTTGCCTAAAGTAGGTCACATGGACATGCCAAGGAAAAAAGCGAGTTCAGGTAGAAGTTTAGTGACGTGGATTCTAACATGGTCAGTGTGTGGACGCAGGTAATGATGACATGAGAGATATAACCTGAAATGTGGGATAAGTTCTACTGAACTGGCACATTCAGCAATCCTGCATCAGTCAAGGCCTTCAGTGTAGAAGCAGAAATCTACTGTGGAAAAACTTTGCGAGTGTTTGGTTTCAACCACAAAAATTCTATTAGGTCCAAATGTTCATGGTTTCCATCAAGAAGTCAGTGCTTAGGAATAAATAATGTGCACTGGGCAAAATTATACTCCATCAACAGACGAACCCTTTTCCTGACAGTTTAACCCTTTAACGCCCAGCAGGACCATATGGTCCTCTTTCAAAAATGCTAATAACTACTAGACGCGTGATGCTGCCTTTCAGAAAGTGTTCTATAGTTGTTGTAGCATCGCCTGATGCAACACAGCTTGGTCCCACTTGCCTCAGTCAGCTGTGAGACGGCCTTGAGTGTGCAGGATTGTGTTGTTCATGAATTTGTTCAGAGTGTTTCCTTAGGCCTTTTTGATTAGGAAACAGTAGTGATACATTTTTTAACTGCAAAAAATAATTCAGGTGTTAAAGGGCTAAATTCCGGCAGTAGCACTGCAGTTGGCAGTAAAGTTTGGCTGATTGCATGTTCTTGCATGTCACACAGCACACACAAATTCTATGTAGAGATGCTCTTACCAAGGAGGACATGCTAACCACTACGTTTCTTCATGGGTGCAAGTAAGCCAGAAAACACCGGAACGCCATGGTGGTAAGAAATATTCAGAGCTCTTCTACTGGAACGCACCAGGGAACGCCTCAGAAAAGCAACTTTCCCCCCATGCATACAACAAAAGACCTTTATTTTTTTGCCTTCTGTGATGGGTTGAACTGGGCTTCAAGTGAAATTGAACTCCTAGTTGCTCCATGATAAGGGTACCGGAGATAAGCACCATCCTGATGAGCCATTATGCTCGGGTGTAAAAACCCAACAGACTTACCTACCCTCCCACTACACCACTGTGATAGGTGGGTAGGTAAGTCTGTTGGATTTTTACACATGAGTGGTTTTCGTGTTCACATTAAATATTAAGAGAAAAATGCATGATTATACTGCATATACTGCATCAAAGAAATTCCCACCACCATTCAAATATTACGTTATCTTATCGGGCCCAAGGAACAAATAGGAGCTCAGCACACAGACCTGTGGTCTACAATCTATATTTTATCATTTTTCAGACTTTTATACAGATTTACTGGGGTCGGGTATCACAGGTTTGGTCAGTTCGAAGAAAACGCTACATGCAGATCACACCTGATAGGCTAGTTAGCATGTGTTAGAGGTGGGGCTAGTCACAGTGAATTCATTATATACACAGGTGCAGAGTCTCTGATTCCTACACGTGTGCCTCGGATTACAGTAATAAAAAGAATAGAATGTTTTTGTGCCTATTTCTGTAGCACATTGGAAATAATTTCTGAAATAGTTCAAGATAATAACAAATAAAAAAAAAAAATAGAGTAAATTAACCTGCAACATCATTTGTTTTCATATGTGATGTCACGCCTCATGACTGCCTGGCTTCACAACAAACTCAAAGCAGCATGAGGTCATCCTGACTGCTCTGTACTCCAAAAGTCACTTGTGTTTATTTTGATCCTGCTGCGAACAAAATATGTTTTGAGAACAGATGTAATTGCCTTTTTACCTACAAAACTCAACCTTGTTTGGGTCTCTTGGCCCAATTCCATAAAATCAGGACGGCTGAGTGCAATAGACATGATGTGTACAGGAAACATCGCAAACAAAAGTCAGCATCGCTATTATTTTTATTAATCAGCGTAAAGGAGAATTTATATAAAAATACAAACAAAATGATTTTCTAATTTACCAAATCGTACTTTTGCAAATCCCTCATTTTTTTCTGAAATGTCAAAACATTTTATTTAGTTTTTAAAAATTTTCATCGCAGAGCAGAAACACACTGATGACTATGTAGCGCCGCTTTACAAAAGTCAGCAGTGGTTCTTTTACATGAACCTCACACCACAGACAGTGAGAGACATGTCTGTCTTCCTTTCGGCTTTTTCCCTTTTACTCGGGAGTCGCCACAGCGAATCATCTGATTCGCACGTTTGATTTGGCAGAGGTTTTTACGTCGGATGCCCTTCCTGTCACAACCCTTTTAGCAAGGGACAGAAACACGCTGACGACTTTGCAGCTACTCTTTACGAAAGTCAGCAATGGTTCTTTTACATGCCTCTCACCATAGACAGTGACAGACATGGCCCGCCTTTGATAACCCAGTTAGCTGCACTGGGGAGACAGTGAGAGACATGGTCAACATTTAATAGCCCAGATAGCTGCACTGGGGGAGGGGCCTATTCATTTATCCGGCACATTAAATAAAAACATGAAATACAGTTTTACCTCTTAGAAATAACACAAAATCAGTCACAATGCCTTAGTCCAGTAAGTGAGTGTCAGTGACCCCTGCACCGGGTGCCATGATATCAGTAAACATCGCCATACTATTTATTTCTCTTGAAACCGTATCCCTTCTTATGTTTACTAACAATTGATTTTAAACTGTTCCAAATTGCCCCAAGATGTGAGTGTGAATGGTTTTGTGTGTGTGTGTGTGTGTGTGTGTGTGTGTGTGTTATCCTATAATGGACTGGTGAACAGTTAAGGGTGTACCCCACCCTCACCCCGAGCTGGGCGAGATAGACTCCAGTCTCCCTGCAATTCTAGTAGGTTTAAGTGACTCGGCATATAAATGAACGTTTATTCTTGGATGTGTTTATTATCTGGACTTTTATAGATATTTTACAGACAACCCAAGATTCTGGGGGTGGAGCTTCATGTAATGAGCTAAATCATTCATACGGTAAACTAACCTACCTGAAAAAGAGAGAGAGAGAGCATATCCAATGCATCTTTAACCGTATCTGTTATCTGTTCAAACACGCCTCTTGGGGTGTTAGTGAAAACAAACAGGAGCTTCTATCTCACCCAGTTACACACGTCTTTATGAGTTGTTATGAATCACAAGGAACTGTTGTTTTGTTATTTCTGAGGAAGTAAGACCATGTTGGATGATAAGGATTGATACTGTAAACAAGTCACGAGGAGAAAACACCTGAAGAGAAATTCTTAGATTTATCATTCTGTGTGCAAAGTCCACTACAAGGAATGTCAGAACCTTTGGACATTGAAGTTCACATTTCCTCAGCCAGATTTTTAAAAACTGAATCAGTCTCTGTTAATAAACTGATATGAAGGAAACGTGTGTAAGAGTGTGTGGTGTACATGCCAGGTGTGAGAGCAGATTGGTACTAAAAAAACAAACATACAGCACACGACTTTAAACACAGGAAATTCTGGTTGATGATTAATGATTTGGCACGCGCGCACGCACACACACACACACACACACACACACACACACACACACACATACACACACACACACACACACACACACACACACACACACACACACATACATACCAATACACACAGAAACACACACACCCCAACAAACACACACACACACACACACACACACACACAGAAACACACACACATACACACACACACACACACACACACACACACATACACACACACAGAAACACACATACACCAACACACACACACACACACACACACACACACACACACACACACCAGCACACACACACATACACACACTAACACACACACACACAACAACACACACACACACACACACACACACACACACACACACACACACACACACACACACACACACACACATACACATACACACACACACACACACACACACACACACACACACACACACACACACACACACACAAACAAGTGTGCTGGCTGTCCATTTACAGACTAGCAGTTTACCATGCCACCATTTCAACTACTTAACCCTTCTAGGATGGCAACGAGGCTGGAGCCTATCTCAGCCAGTACTGGGCTAGAAACAAGGAACACTCTCTACAGCTCGCCAGACCACCTCAGGGCCAACACACAAAAACACAAGCTCATTCGTACTCAAACCAAAGGGTAATTTGGACCAGTTAATTATCCTAGTTTGAATGGCTTTAGCGTATGGGAGGAAACCAGAATACCTAGAAGAAACCCACACAAACCATTGGAGAACATGCCACCTCCACACAGAAACAATCCTGCCAGGCCCAGTACTTGAACTCTGGAACGTTTTATTGTGAGACACATATACAAACCACTACGTCACCATGCTGGCTCATCCATCGCCAAGTTATGTCAAATCTGAACCCAGCCAGCCTAAAGTGCATATCTTTGGACTATAGGAGGGACCCGAGTATCCGGAGGAAACCCAAGCAAGCATGCGAAAAAACATCCAAACTCCATATGGAAATGCCCTCGCCAAGCTTGGGACCCGACCTTCTTGCTGTGAGCCAGATGTGTTATCCACTACCCCACCGTCCCGCATGTTGGGTCATGTGACTTTAATGTGGGAAAACTGTTTCCATTTCAATTTTTGCAAATGTCTTTGTGAAATTGTTTGAAAAACCACCTCGCGAATGTAGCTCAGTGTTGGCTCGGTGGTTAGCGCCATCGCCTCACAGTGAAGGTTGCGAGTTGGAATCTTTTCAAATAACATCCTGCAGAAACAAACAAACATGGAGAGGCTGGAGTGAATCCCAGCAGACTCGGGGTGAGAAGGTACAAAGTGCACAGGTCATCAATCCACCACAGTGCGAAAACAGACCCAAACATCCAATCACACTCGGGCAATTTAGAGCAGCCAGGAGACCCAATGTGCAGGTTTTTGGAGTATGTCCACTTCCCAGGCTCTTCTCATGCCCAGTGTGATTCTAGGACATGAAGCTCTCGCCTTGTTTACTCACATGCTGTAAGGGTTCTCTCATTTATTCTTCTCTGGGTTCTCTTTTCGTTGCCTGTATGTGAAATGTGAAGTACATGACAGGCGTCCGCTTGTGATTGGTTCCCAGTCACTTGTTTCTCCTACGATTCTTGGAAGGACTTAATAAATGTGCTTTGAGTACACCATGACCTGCTGCTCTCTCGCACACATATAAACAATTAACTTCATTGAAAAACTGCTGAGAATCGATAACTTCATGTCATTACCCGCTGCAAAGAATCCCGCTAATTTAAAAGCAAGAAAAGAATTGAACGGAGCAGGGCACGCAGCTCTACGGTACGTTATGCTAATGCGATGGAATGTTATGCTAATGTGATGGAAAAATAGAACAGTGGATTAAATTATTTTCTAATATAAAGTAAAGTTAATCTTTTTAGCCCCCATGATCAGTGAGGGCGTTTTTGTGTGCAGTTTGCATATTCTCCAAGCGCTTGAATGGCCTCAGCGTGCTCCAGTATCCTCCTACAATCCAAAAACATGCACTTAGGGCTAATCAACTGTTCCAAATTGCTACTAGGTGTGTGTGTGTGTGTGTGTGTGTGTGTGTGTGTGTGTGTGTGTTGAACCTACAATGGACTGGTGAACCATTTTGGATATACCCTTCAATTGGCTGAGATAAGCTTCAGCCTCCCCATGATCCTAGTAGTGTTGGGACGTTTGTCAAATTAGCTGAAAAAAGATTCACGTGTGTAATCAGCCCAGGGTGGGACTTTGATGTAGTAGTTCTACACTGCATGAGAGTCCTAGGTTCGATTCCCAAACGAGGGTGTTTCTATGTGGAGTTTGCATGCTCCTCCTATACTTGTGTGGGTTTCCTCCGGGTAGTCCAGTTTCCTCCCACAGTCCAAAGACATGCATATTAGGCTAATTGACTGCTTCAAATTGCTCCGCATGTGGATGTAAGCGTGAATGTTTGTGTGTGCCGTTCAGGGAGTACACCTTCTTTACCTGGTGTCGGCAGAGATAGGCACCAACCCCCTGCAACCCTAATAGTAGGTTTAATTGGTTCGGCAAATGATGCGCGGGAATGAGTATAATTAGCTCATTTATTCTTCAACAGTGATCACCAACCAAAGCAAGTGGGTCATGGGTTCGAGTCCCATGGTTTCCGAAGATGTTTCTGTGTAGAGCTTGCATGTTTCTGCGTGTACCTTTATAGGTTTCTTCTAGGTGCTCTATTCTTTTCTCCTCCTATAGTCCAAAGACACTCCTCACGCTAACTGCACGCTAACTGTGAAGTGTCTTCTGAGAGGTGCGACACGATGGCTGCCAAATTTTACTTTTGTTCATCATTACCTGCATGCCAGTTTATTCTGCTTTTTTAATGCACAGGACGTATTTTCATCGTCTTCAGTAACACAACTGTCTGCTACATGTCATATTTAACGCACAATTCTGGCTCGTGAAGGGACGGACCCATCAGTGGAATTTTCATACAATGTCTATGCATGTGTCACACATTTCCATTCAGACAGAGAAGAAGAGCCGATGGAGAGCGCAAACCTCTACCAAGCTGAACTAAATTACAGGAAGTACACAGCGCCATCCTGCTGGTCCTGCTGGCGTTCCACCCGGGAACGTACACAAACAAATACACAAACCACAGATAAAAACTAAGCTTCTTGGAAGAGATAACAAATGAATGTAGCAGAAGGATGTGGATTGGTGACTGCGTGAAATGTTTTCAGTTTTAAACTAAAGTGTGCTGAGGAAAGAGTTCTTGCATAACCATTCCTCTTTCTTTTTTTTTTTTTTTTTTTTCAGTAGCACATAAACACTGACTAGACATGCAGTGCTATGTAAAGCTAAGTGGCACTCCAGTACATTTTAAAGGAGGTAATTACAGGCGACTTCGCATCATGCCTCTTTATATGACATCACATCAATTCAATGCTAACAAACGAGAAGCTAACTTGTGTTGTAATTAGGACTCACGGCTGTCACTCAGAGCAGCTGAAGTTCTGGTGCAGGAATGAAGGCGGGTGCTGATGATTAGCATAAAAAGACATTTACTGTCATGTGTTGTGGTAAGTGTAAGAATATTGTGCAGAAAAAACAAAAACTATTACAGCGATCCCTCGCTACTTCGTGCTTCAGTTTCTGCGGCTTCAGTGCATGGCGGGTTTTACAAAAATAAGGAAATTAAGGAAGAATAGGGGAAAACTTATGGAAAATGCCACGAAACAAGGCGAATTATGCAAAAACAACAACAACAACAACAAAAAACAAACCCAAACAAACAACCCATAAACCTCCCAACAAAACTACTTACATCTTTATGCGAGGTGTACTGCATCTGGCATCTGCATGTGTGTTTATTTCTATTTTATTTACATCTTATGCATTATTGTTAAATGTTTAATTGTTATTATAAGCATTTATAGCATTAAATATGTATTTATTGATATTATATACACATATACATGTACGTATATGTCAGTCAGGTAGATCGATCCTACTTCGTGGAAATCGGCGGTCGCGGGGGTGGGGTGGGGTCTCGGTCCCCATTTACCGCGGAAAGTGAGAGATCCCTGTATACAATTAAACATCACATACTCCAGTGTCACGTAGAATACATATTGAGTACTGTGAGCAACAGGAAGAATTCAATACGTTCTCTTAATCCTACTACTAGCGACGCACCCGATACCGAGTTACACCTTGAACATCTCGCGTGGCCGTTGCAGGACAAAACCCACACAACCATTCACACTCACAGCCACACCTAGGGGCAATATGGAGCAGCCATTAAGCCTGAATCGAGGACTTTCTTGCTGTGACGTGAGTGTGCTAATCACTATAGCACCATCAGCCTTTTAGCGAATGACTGAATGACTTCAGAGCATTCACGGGTTAGTCTAAGAGGACTGGACTTCGGGCTTCAATTTCCTGAATCAGTAGAAAAACAATCTTTTGATGAAGATCCTGAATATTGGTAGCGTGGCCCTTTGAGAGAGGCAATACGTGAATAAGTGTACGGTTGTGTGGAAAAGAAATGGCACCTCTTTAATACTAGGGGTTTATTTATGGGTTTTATTATGGGGTAAGAGTTTTTATTTATCTACATCTGGTGTGTGTGTGTGTGTGTGTGTGTGTGTGTGTGTGTGTGTGTCACCTGATGTCATTTGTTTGTTTATTAAAGTAAAATACACTCGTCATAGATGTGGGGTAAACGAAAACATATTGTACTTCCTGTTTCCTGTAATGGTATTTTGGAATATTCATTATCACCGAACAGTCCCCCATGTGTACTTTTTTCCGCCACATTATCAACAATATCTAGTTTTTGTTTCAAGATTTGACCCACAAGAACATTTATGATGTTTATGTAATGCGAGCGAACAGCGAGACAGCATATGATAAACGAATTAGGGAGCCTGGTTGAGAAACTTCTGAAGCTGTCCTGATGGAAGTAATTAGACTAATAAGTCAAAATGAAGGATAAACAGCTGCATGACAAAACATCCTTTTATTCCCGGGCAGCGTTTATAATATTTCTGAAAAGGAGAGTAAAATGACGAAGTCCACAGAACAGTTATATAAACATGTTGACAGTGACGTCCGGACTGAGCATCCTTCATGCATTTCCTCCATTAATTATTTACAAATCTTGAGCACGGATTCAGAAATGTGTGTTGACGAGAATTAAAAAAAAAAAAAAAAAAAAAAAAAAAAAAAAGAACTGAAGAAAAGTGCCGAGGACTGAACATTAAAAGTAGAGTATTCTCTACGGCCCATGGAAATATAAACATGAAATATTGATAGGATGAATAGATATGGGGTGTTTGTTGGAAGTGCAGTAGATGGAGGTACAACAAAAAAAATATTGTGCTTTTAGATAAGATTTCCTGCCATTATGTAAGTATGACTACGGATTTGGCTCAACACAACCACAAGTGTCGCTTCTCGGTTTATTGAATTTAATCATAAATGACTGGATTTTAGAAAATAGACGGGCCTTCGTGTCTCCTGGATTTTGGATCTTCTCCTCGTCCTGGTCAAAACCTCATAAGAGATTTTATCATCATCATCATCATTTTCTGAACCGCTTTAATCCTAATTAGGGTCACGGGGAGGCGGGTGCCCATCTCAGATGACTTTGGGCGACGGCAGAGTACACCCTGGACAGCTCGCCAGGCCATCTCAGAGCAGAAACATGCTGACGGCTGATGCAGCCTACTCTTAACGAAAGTCAGCAATGGTTCTTTTACATGAACCTCCCACCACAGAGAGTGAGAGACACGGCCGGCCTTTAATAACCCAGTTAGCTGCACTGGGGGTAAGAGATTTGATCACGTCCTCAAAATACACCAGACTTGAGCAGAGACAGAGACTGCTGCACTAATGTGCATTAATCAATAAGCAACGCTCATCTCACTCATTTGACAATTCACTTAATCCTACTATTAGGGTCTATCTTAACCGACACTGGGTGAAGGCAGGATACCTTGTTTAGTTTGCCAGACCATCGCAAAGCCAACGCACGCGCACACACACACACACACACACACACACACATACACACAAATATAACCAGCCACACTCACATACACAGAAACAGCCAATTAGCCTAATGCGCACGTCTTTGGATTGGGAGAGGAAACACACGGAGGAATACCGAAGAACATGCAAACTCCACATAATACTTTCACCCTAAATGGGATTCAAACCCAGGACCTTCTTAATATTCAGACAGATGTGATAACTACTAGGCCGCTATGCTGTCCCAGTAAGCAACAGAAATAGTTGATTAGCTATATAATAATAATAATAATAATAATAATAATAATAATAATAATAATAATAATAATAATAATAATATTTGATGTGTTAAATTATGTGCAGAGATGGATCAGAGTGTTAGATCAGAAATGGATCAGGATCGCAGTGGCATTTGCCAGGTTTTAAACTGTCTCGAACAGACCATGAGGAAGGGATTTTAATAATTAATATACTTGTAATGTTTGCACAGCGTAAGATCAATACGCTAATCAAGTGGTATGCGGGAGGAGAAAGCAGTGACGTAGCAAAGGAAAGGGACATTTTTTTACCAAACCTGAGTGAAAAAAATCTTGATTGTTCCCTGCTTATGATTTTAATTAATTTATGGGTGACTCCCCCCAAAAGAAACTCCCATACTTTGAAGGTACAGATACCATATACAAGTTGATAACAGCCCAGGGTGCTTAAAAACTTGGCGTGGGTGGGCACTTATTAAAATGTAACCAGGGAAGTGGAACGGTAAGTGCTTATTACCATCGAGGTGGAAAACATGAATAATAACAGAACAATAAAAGAGTTGTACTGATATTTGTGTTATTCATTTTGTGGTATCAACCAAATTACTTACATGAAGGCTGAAAATAAACAGAAAACAGCATAAATAAATAAAAAGACCCCTGATGGTAGGGCAGTGGTGGTCTAGTGGTATAGGGTGCTGGATCACTGAGCCAAAGGTTTGGGGTTCAAGTCCCACTCTCCACAAGGTTGTCACAGTCCCCCCTGGTTCATCTAACTGGGTTATCAAAGGCCAGCCATGTCTCTTGCTGTCTATGGTGAGAGGTTCATGTAAAAGAACCATTGCTGAATTTTGACAAGAGTAGCTGCAAAGATATCGGTGTGTTTCCGCCCTGCAATGGCCTGGCAAGCTGTCCAGGGTGTACTCTGCCCTCGCTCAGAGTTGGCTGGTATGGGCGCCAGCCTCCCCACGACCCTAATTAGGATTAAGCAGTTACAGAAAATGACCCCTGACAGTGCTATTCCTTTAAACATTTTCTCGGAAGTAAAATTGAGCTAATCAACACGAATGTCAACTTTAGCACATGGCACGTTGAACCAATCAACACGAACATAAACAAAAGCACATGCCCAGGAACGTGCTTAAATTAATGACGTTAGTGAGCAGGAGAATCGGGTGAAAAATATTTGTCATCACTTTCTGATAGGTCCATATCTGGCTCAATGCTCCATTCATTCAGAGCAGGGGTCACCAACCTTTTTGAAACTGAGAGCTACTTCATGGGTACCAATTAATGCGAAGGGCTACTAGGTCGATACACACCTCTGAAATTACAAATTTGCTCAATTTACATTTAATTAGATTTAATTAGATGTTATTATTAATAATTAATGATATTCATCTATGTGAAGATATTGACTTGATTTAAAAATATATTCAAAAAAATTATATGCAGCTCAATGGAGAGTGGCGCTGTCCTAAAAATGGGCCTGTCCTAAAAATAGCAGTGAACAGGTCCGCGGGCAACTTATATTGTCCTTGCGGGCTACCTGGTGCCCACGGGCACCACGTTGGTGATCCCTGATTCAGAGCATCCCATAGTTTTGCTGTAGCAGTTTCTAATGGTTCATTGGTTGTTGGACATTTACCAAGAGAACACAGCAAAATATTTTCCTGTTTTTTAAAGCACAGTGGAACAATCAAATGTGTTGTTACTGATGATTTTACAGGCAGTGAACGCCTCATTTTACCGTTACAGAGACTGATCCAATAAAATTGGTAAATTTGATCTACAATTTTGCTCCCAGTACACATGGGCGGTTATTAGATGTAAGATAAAAAATATGGGGGGGGGGGTGCTTATTAGCGCAGGCCGCTTATTACGTCAATTACGGTAATCATATTATTATTTGCACCCATTAAATTTTTTATTGTCTGTGAGTTGTGTACATGAAGCACTAATTTGATTGTCTTTAACCTCTCATTTATCCATTCATTTTCTACACCACTTAATCCTAAATAGGGTTGAGAAGGCTGGCGCCCAACTCAGCTGACTCTTGGAGAGGGCAAGGGTACACCCTGAACACCGCGCAATACCACTGCAGGGCTAACAAACATACAACCATTCACACACCCTCTTACACCTAGGGGTCATTTTGAACAGCCAATCAGCCTACGATACATGATTTTTGGACGATAGGAGGAAACCGGAGTAACCCGGAAGAAACTCACGCAAACACGGAGAGAACATGCAAACTTCACACAGAAATGCCCCAAGTCCACGAATCAAACCTGGGACCTTCTTGCTTTGATGCAGATGTACGAACCACTGTGCCACCACCTTGAACCCCCCTTTTTAAATTTAACTTTGAAATGTGAGAGATTTTTTTTGGTTCACTCTGTAAGGGTAGGATGCTGATGTAATAGTAGCACATCCACCTCACTGCAAATAGGTCTCATTCAGCTCAGCTCGACCATTTGTGTGTGACATTTCCATGTTCTCCCGGTGTTTACGTGGGACTCCTCTGGGTACTCTGGTTTCCTCCTGCAGTCAAAAGACATTCACATTAAACTAACTGGATGTTCAATATTGTCTCTGGGTCTGCGTAGGAACAGCTGCGTCTATGTTGGTCCTAAAACTGACTGTGGAGCTGTTCAGGGTGTGTCCTTGTTCAGGCACAGTGTCGGCTGAGTTAGGCACCAGGCAACTCACGACTCTGGTAGATGTTAGTGCTTTGGCACTTAAGAGTATCACATCATGTTCTCAGACAAAAGAAAAGTGATGTAACGCCACTCAGCTAAAGGATTCTAACCATTTCCCAGACTCGGATTCAGCTCACGATAAAAACAAACAAACAAACAAACAAACAAACAAACAAACAAACAAACAAACAAAAATACATAATGAGCCGTGACAGCCTGTTCATGGGATTGATGCTCTCTCCCTGAGCTTGAATGAATGTGATGAACAGCTGATGAACAGAAGTTGATCATGACATCATGTCATTACTGCCGTGTCCTGGCGACAGCTCGGAGATCCTGAAATATGTTCGGTCGCCAGACAAACTATTAACAGCAAGAGAAACCATAAAAGGTGGAGATATAATTAGAATTTCAAGCTGGACACATTTTACACCAATTTAGCAGTTGCTATGAGACTGAAGTCTGTAACCAGGTAGAACAGATAAAAATTACTCTTTGTCATATATACAGTGGATAAAACACGATAATAATAATAATAATAATAATAATAATAATAATAAGTAATCAGAGGATAGACAAGACATACGATGATAGAAATTATTACAAACTCAAAAAGAATCTTTGTTCTGGATACAAGCTACAAATATATATTTATATATTCATTCATTTTCTGAACTGTTTAAGCCTAATGAGAGTTGCGGGGAGGCTGGCACCCATCTCAGCCAACTCTATGTGAGGGTAGTGTACACCCTGGACAGCCCGCCAGGCCATCGCAGGGCCAACACTCACGCAACCATTCATACTCACACTCACACCTAGGGGATATTTGGAACAGCCAGTTATTCTACTGGGCATGTTTTTGGACCATGGGAGGGAACCGGAGTACCCGGAGGAAACCCACACATGCATGGGGAGAACATGCACACTCCACACAGAAACGGCTGAGCTGGGAATCAAGCTGGGAAACATTCTTGCTGTGAGGCGGACGTGCTAATCACTATGCTCTCTCTCTCTCTCTCTCTCTCTCTCTCTCTCTCTCTCATATATATATAAAGTTGACGCCCACATCAGCCGTCTGTGGATGAAGGTACTCCATGAAAAGCTTGCCAGTACTTGTACATCATAGGGCCAACACACGCACAACAGTTCACACGCCTCCCACCTAGACAGCCAATTAGCCTGATCTGCATGTCTTTGAACTGTGGGATGAAACCAGAGTACCCGGAGGAAACCCTTGTGGGTTGAACCCAGTACCGTCTTGGTCTGGTTGGGGAGCAATGGTGGCGTTTAAATCAGTTAATTACACTCACACTCACTCAGCATTTATCACTCAGGCCCTCCTTGAGTCTAGAACTTGAACCCAGGACCTTCTTGCTGTGAGGCAGACATGCTAACCCATACGCTCTCTCACCATTTTATAAATAAAATAAGTTAAAAAAAAAATCTTTTCACAGGACAGCACAGTGGTGTAGCGGTTAGCACATCCAGGGTTAGCACATAGCAGGACTGGGTTCGATTCCTCGGCTCAGGGTTTCCGTGTGGCGTTCGCATTTTCTCCCTGTGCTTGTGTGGGTTTCCTCCAGGTAATTCCGGTTTCCTCCCATGAGCACATTAGCTAAATGGCTGTTCCAAATTGACCCTAGGTGTGAGTGTGAGTGTAAAAGTGTGAATGGTTGTGTGTGTGTTTTCCTGTGATGGTCTGGGGAGACATTCAGGGTGTACCGTGGCTTTAAACAGCAACTGTTGTGATTGGCTCTAGACTCCCCACAACCATAGTAGGAGTAAACAATACGGCAAATGAGTGAGTGAGTAAAATGGTGCGAGCTTTTGTTGTTTGTACACTTAACTGCGAAGGATGATGGTTGGATGAGGAAGAAAATACATAAATGAAAAAGCGTTGGATTTAAAAACTGGACCACAGAAGGACCAATGAAAGACCACGGAAAATACTGAAGATTTCTGTCTTTCTGAGGAGGAAAAAGAATCCTGTAGTACTTATATTGTACAGCAGAGCAGCACTGCCATCTTATGGATAGCAGGACAAACCCCCTAAACCGACCATGCTCAGAACATGCTCAGCACAACCGTCACACACCGTCCGTTTCTTCAAAAACAAATTTAAGACATGACTTCACTTTTGCAATTGTATGAAGGGAGGCAGTGGTGGCCTGGTGGTAAATCACTGGTGCTGGATCACTGTTCCTAAGGTTGGGGGTTCAAGTCCCACTCTCAACGGTTTGCCCCTGCCCCCCCCCCCCCCCCCCCCCCAGTGCAGCTAGCTGTGTTATCAAAGGCCGGCCGTGTCTCTCACTGTCCATGGTGAGAGGTTCATGTAAAAGATCCATTGCTGATTTTCAATAAGAGTAGCTGCAAAGCCCTCAGCATGTTTCTGCCCTTTGATGGTCTGGTGAGCTGTCCAGGGTGTACTCTACCCTCACCTGGACTCAGTTGGGATGGGCACCAACATCCCTGCAACCCTAATTAGGATTAAGTGGTTACAGAAAATGAATGTATGATGGGATGTGTGAACACTCGCATGTGATAAGGAGAACAGATTCAGACAGCAGGGACAGCATCAGACGTATTAAGAGACACATGCACTGGTTTTCACAAGGAACTTCAATAAATATATATATATATATATATATATATATATATATATCTTCTTCTTCTTCTTCTTTTACTTTCGGCTGCTCCCTTCAGGGGTCGCCACAGCAAATCATCCGCCTCCACCTCACCCTGTCCTCCACATCTTCTTTTCTGACTCCAACGACCTTCATGTCTTCCTTCACCACGTCCATAAATCTCTTCTTCGGTCTTCCTCGAGGCCTTCTGCCTGGTAGTTCCAACCTCAGCATCCTACTGCCAATATACTCACTATCCCTCCTCTGTACATGTCCAAACCATCTCAATCTCGCCTCTCTGACTTTGTCTCCAAAACATCTTACGTGGGCTGTCCCTCTGATATATATATATAAAAAAATCACATATGCAACCCTGACCAGGAGGGTAAGCTTTATGCAGGTGCTGAATGACAGGATGACAGATGCTTTCTGTACAAGGTCAGGAAAAATAATGAATATGATGATAATGGTTTAGTTTAGAGCGACAAAGTGGAATGTTACTCATAAAAAAAAAAAAAAAAAAAAAAATTCAAGTCCCCCCCTTATGTCATGGTCATATTAGAAGAACTGAGAGAAAGCACGACAATTT
Source organism: Plotosus lineatus (assembly GCA_024760905.1). NCBI lineage: Eukaryota > Metazoa > Chordata > Actinopteri > Siluriformes > Plotosidae > Plotosus > Plotosus lineatus. The sequence goes on along the minus strand of CM045735.1, from coordinate 6,195,281 downwards.
GAGCTGCATACACTAACCCAGGTCGTGCTAACCACTACGTCACCGTAGATCATTCTCTTCATTCATTTTCTAAATTGCTGATTAGGGTCACGAGTAGGCTGGTGCCCATCCCAACTGACCCTGGGCGAGGACACAGTATACACTGAACAGCTCATTGTTGTCAGTAAAAAAAAAAACATAAAAATCTTGCTTTCATTTGTTTTCCTTTAATTTACATTTAATATACACTAATACTTTGAATGTAAATGTTGCCGTGAGGTATATACGACAGTTCTGAATGAGTATGTGCAAAAGATGGCATTACCTACACAGTACTTATGCACCTAACCCATCTTTGTCATGGTTACGAATCATTAAAAGTCTGATTTTTTTTTTGTTTTACTTTATGTTTCTGTGTATTATGCAGTAAAACCCTGATAAGGGGGGTTAAAAACGTGTGGCATGATGCACGTTGCTCTCTCTCATGAGTGAGAGTGTTTGAACTGAAGTATAAACATCTTGTTTAGTGGGCAGCATCTACCAAAACAATTATAATTATAAACCCACAATTATAATTGTGTATATATATATATATATATATATATGTGTGTGTGTGTGTATATATATATATATATATGCGTAGGCCTCCGTCAGTCCCGAAGGACTATGGCTGCGCTCTGGCCAGTATCCCGACTGGTGATACTCCCCAGTGCACAGAGCCTGGGTAGGGAGTAATGAGGGACAGGCTGTTACCCAAGCAGCAAGTCCCCCCCCTGTCTCGGCGCCACCGGAAGGATCCAATGGAAAGGCAAGTGCCGATACGACTGGGTTCCGGTGCCGCTGCAGGAGAGAAACTACGGTCAATTTAGAACGGCCAATTAACCTACAGTGCACGTCTTTTGGATTGCGGGGGAAACCGGAGCACCCGGAGGAAACTCGCACAAGCACGGGGAGAACATGCAAACTCCACACAGAAACGCCCAGGCCGGGAATCGAACCCGGGCCTTCTTGCTGTGAGGCGGACGTGCTAACCACTACGCCACCGTATATTATATTTTATATATATATATATATATACACACATACACACAGCGGTACCTTGACTGACAAATTTAATTAGTTCCGAGGGTGAGCTCGTAAGTCGATAAGTTCGTTAGATAAAACAATTATTCCCATAAAAAATACTAACAGAAAACCAATTAATCTGTTCCAAATCCCTACCAAACTCATATAACCTACCACAAACACGTATATTTCACCTAATATATTAAAGATAAAAATGTAAAAACCATTATTCTATTATTATTTCATAATAATAATAACACATGTACATTAACATTAATAATAATTAATAACGTGCCCTGCGTAACAGAGGAGGAGAATTTTGTGCGGGTGCACGCTACGAATGCCAGCGAGGAAAGGCTTGTGGTGAGCTCCCACAAGTACAGTGCTTCTCAAGTAGTGGGGCGCGCAGTGTAATGCCAGCGTATGACCCTGAGGAACCTGCATTTTTGCCATACTGTACTAGATTTAAGTGTAATTGTGCATCCACTCCAGTAGTTGGCAGTGGTGCTCTCAATGTCGTGCTACAGTGTAGGGCACGGGTCCATTACCGGTCCGTGGCTCAATTGGTACCGATCTGCAGAAGAAAAAATTTAGTATCTGGGTCTGAATGATCTTTTTGAAAAATCTTTTATTTTGAAAAATGACCGGATTCTCTCGGTTACATGTTGCTCATTTGAGCGCTAAAATGTAACCCACAAGGGGACGGCACATGAACAGAGGCGAGTTGGACATTCTCCCTGCTGGTGCACCATCACCTGTGTATTTATTTATGTATTTATTTAGTGTTTAGAAAAGTTCAAGCTCTACTTCCCAACCAACTTTATTTCAGCTGTTGAAAAATAACATTCATGGAGTGCTTATTATATTATTATTATTATTATTATTAGAAAAAAATTATATTTACAATATAAAAAATCTATGACACACACACTCCTGGTCCACCGTAAAATTGTGAAGTGTTGACCGGTTCACGGTGATGAAAAGGTTGGGGACCCCTGGTGGAGGGAACAAAAAACGAGCAACGATATGAAGTGCAGTAAGCACTATTTATATCGGACTGGGAGGCGTGAAATGTTTTTTTTCTTCCTAGAGGGGGCATCACAGAAAAATAATTGAGATGCACTGCACAAGGCATTCTTGGAGCATGAAGAATACGAGGCTAATCGGCCCGGAAAAGCCATGTCCCCAGCAGAGCTCGTGAATCAAAATTTTGCTCACTGGATGGGGCGGCCTTTTGGTGGGATCGATGTTCGTATCACGGAGAATTCATTATAAAGGACACTTGTAAGTCAAGGTATCACTGCATATATATGTTTAGTTATTTAGCATTCTCGACAAATAAAAAGGCAGGATGCTGAGGTTGGGACTACCAGGCAGAAGGCCAAGAGGAAGACCAAAGACGAGATTTATGGATGTGGTGAAGGAGGATATGAAGGTTGTTGGCGTAAGAAAAGACGATGCAGAGGATAGGGTAAGATGGAGGCAGATGATTTGCTGTGGTGAACCCTGAAGGGAACAGCTGAAAGGAAGAGAAAGAAGAAGAAGAGAAATAAAAAAGCATTGTGATGATCATCTGGGAAGCTGTATGAGTGCAGAAAATAAAGGAGTACCAACAAAAGATTTTGATACTGCATTCACTTCGGCCACTTTAATAGGAACACCTGTCCAGTTGCGCCTGTATCTTCATGTGATTATTTAATTAGAGTATGTAATGTAGATGTGGGTAATCTGGGAGTTTGTAATTTATTTATTTAAACATGGACAAGTGCACAACAAATCGTTAATCAGTCTCTCCAGGATTTGTTGACATCCTTTTTTTTTTTTTTTTTTTTTTGAAATGTCATATTTTGCCACAGATATTTAAAAAATCCATGCGGCAATGGTTTCAGCATTTATTGCTATGAAACTTTTCCACAAATTGTACCGACTACTATATTATATCCCAAGTTCCACCAATCATAGCAGTCCCAGGTGCAAAGGTCAAGCCATACGTCAAGATACATCACTTTCTTGTTTACGCTTTTGGAAATGACGTATCTTGACGTATGGCTAGACCTTTGCACCTGGGACTGCTATGATTGGTGGAACCTGCGGTATAATACAATAGTAGGTCAAATTTGCGGAAACGTTGTAGTGATGGGTTAAAACTGCAGGGTTTCACGGAATGAATGGTTGGATCCGTGTTAAATTCTGCCAGGATCTTCTTCTTTTCCTTTCGGCTTTTCCCTTCAGGGGTCGCCACAGCGAATCATCTGCCTCCATCTCACCCTATCCTTTGCATCTTCTTCTCTTACACTAACGACCTTCATGTCCTCTTTCACCACATCCATGAATCGTCGCTTGGGTCTTCCCCTAGGCCTTCTGCCTGGTAGTTCCAGCCTCAGCATCCTATTACCAATATACTCACTATCCCTCCTCTGTACATGTCCAAACCATCTCAATCTAGCCTCTCTGACTTTGTCTCTGAAACGACTTACATGTGCTGTCCCTCTGATGTGCTCATTCCTAATCCTATCCATCCTCGTTACTCCCAAAGAGAACCTCAACATTTTCATCTCTGCTACCTCCAGCTCTGCCTCCTGTCTTTTCCCCAGGGCCACTGTTTCTAAACCATACAACATTGTTGGCCTCAACACCGTCTTGTACACTTTTCCTTTCATTTTTGCCGATACCCTCCTATCACACATCACACCGGACACTTTTCTCCAACTATTCCAACCTGCCTGCACACGCTTCTTGACCTCTTTTCCACACTCTCCATTGCTCTGGATTGTTGAGCCTAAGTACTTAAAATCCTCCACCTTTCTTATCTCTGCTCCCTGTAATCTCACCGTTCCTCTTGGGTCCTTGTCATTCATGCACATGTATTCTGTCTTACTGAGGCTAATCTTCATTCCCCTCCTTTCTAGGCCATACCTCCACCTCTCTAGGTTTTCCTGCACTTGTTCTCTGCTCTCACTACAGATCACAATGTCATCTGCAAACATCATAGTCCATGGGAATCTTGTCTAACCTCGTCTGTCAGCCTGTCCATCACCATAGCAAACAAGAAGGGGCTGAGAGCTGACCCTTGGTGCAGTCCGACCTCCACCTTGAACTCTTCTGTCACACCGACAGCACACCTCACCACTGTCTTACATCTCTCATACATGTCCTGCACCACTCTAACATACTTCTCTGCCACTCCAGACTTCCTCATGCAATACCACAGTTCTTCTCTCGGCACCCTGTCATATGCTTTCTCCAGATCCACAAAGGCACAATGCAGCTCCCTCTGACCTTCTCTGTACTTCTCCATTAACATCCTCAAGGCAAACACTGCATCTGTGGTGCTCTTTCTTGGCATGAAACCAAACTGTTGTTCACAAATGCTGACTTCTGCCCTTAGTCTAGCTTCCACTATTCTTTCCCATAACTTCATCGTATGGCTCATCAACTTTATCCCTCTGTAGTTGCCACAACTCTGCACGTCTCCCTTGTTCTTTAAAATGGGCACCAGCACACTTCTCCTCCATTCCTCTGGCATCCTCTCACTCTCTAAGACCTTGTTAAATTCTGCCAGGATGAAATTGCAAATTACTGGAGGGACTGATTTTCCTTGTTTCGAATAAAGAACAATGCACTGTACCACGTTTTATCAAGCGTTAAAATATTCTGCTGGGGTCAACAGTTTTTAATGATCGCATTGAATGGAGACAGGTTCCAAAACAAAAAACAAAACAATTGATGAGAGACATCGATTGAGAGTAAACAGAGTTGCCATAGTTACCTACTTTGTAAATAACCACTTATTACAAATGCGATGAGCAGAAAAGTATCATAGAACAAAGAATAGCGTATTGAAACAGTGTCCCCATTCAGGACAAGTGAGTTTGGTCCAATACCTCGTTCAGATGATTCGGATGCCAGAGGCATTGGCTGCGAAGCCAATTTACAGTGCCTTTAGCCATCAGGCCCAAGGTGCAAGAAGCATGAACAGGGGGCATCCCCCTACTGCACGGGAGCCTGGAGGGCATCGCCCAGAAAAATTTTCAAAATCTACAATTGAAATATGAAGTCTGGGGCGATCTGGAGACAAAACTGCTGATTTAAAAATTAAAAAAAACAAGAAGAATTTGTGCATGTACTGACAGAATTTCAGTGGTTTTAACTTTTATTCATCGTTCATAGGTAGCTTACAATTTATTATTTAACTCGTGAAAACAACAAGTTCTAATATCAACTCGAAATCGATGACAAAAATTGTCTTCCGAATCAGAATCACCCGGATACGGTCGAGGTTGTTACTTTGACCGGTGTTCTCGTGTCCGGTTGTATACATTCATAGAATGCATTCATTATGCAGATAACATAGTGGGACCTCGGTGGTATGGAACCAGTCTGCCCCGAAATGTCTCATTCGTGAATTGGCGTATTACCGATAGATGCCGAACATTCTGACAGCTGTTTAACATTATTTACGAACAAGTTGTTCATTGTAGAACTTAAAACAAAACAAAGACAGAAAAAATAACTGGCACAGCGCCAATAATGCCTTGCGTCAACATAAAATAATTTGTGTGATTGTTGCGCCAATTTAGCCTCATGGGAATACTGTCTTGAACCTTGAGCTGGATAGAAAGAGCAACTGGATGACAGTTCACGAAATGTTTTTCATACCACCCACTCAAACCCACCCACTCAAACCCACCCACCCACCCACTCACTCCTTTCCTGAACATTTATTCATTTTCTATGTCGCTTAACCCTAATAAGTGTTGGTATGTGTGTGTGTGTGTGTGTGTGTGTGTGTGTGTGTGTGTGTGTGTGTGTGTGTGTGTGTGGGGGGTGTTCCTATCTCAGACGACTCTAGGCGAAGGCAGGGTACACCCTGATTCGCCTGACAGACCATTCCATAGCAACACACACACACACACACACACACACACACACACATACAACCACTCACAGACACTTCGGGGCAATTTATAACAGCCAATCAGCCTCATGTGCAGGAGTTTGTACTAGGAGGAAACCAAAGTACCCGGAGGAAACCCAAACAAGCTTGGGATATCAAAACTAATACCGTCCTCCTGTGAGCTGGACATGTTAACCGCTACGACGCGTTCTTACATTTTTGAGCTCCAACTTTGTTGTATTTACGTCTCTCTTCTGTGGGGGGTGAGGGGTGGTGGGGAGTGTGTGCAAATAAATCATAATTGGGATTCGGAACCTCAGTGGTACCAACAACCATTTCATCAACAATATTATCATTGAACTTACATTATCCCCTTAATCTAATGTTTAATGTGAAAATTACCTGTGAATCTCTCCACTCCAGGCTGCTGTCACATGACTGGCTGATCACATGATGAACAAAGTACAATAGTACCCGAGTGCGTATTTCCTATATTCTTGACATACTGTATATTTAGCGTTGATTTAGGATTAAATGGATCACATGTATAAATGACTTCATTTATTAGCGGATTGTGTGCATTGTGAGAGCAAAAGAAAAAAATGTAAAAAGTGCAAAGCGTTCATATGAAAACAGAAACAAATGCAAAAACGGATAAATGTTCGGCCACTTAACAGCATTCTGAAGGTGGATTTAACCCGGATGTTATAATACATCTCAGAGACTGAAGTGTTTCCATGAAAAAAAAAAAAAAAAAAATCACCTCATGAAATTAGTCTCCAGGTTTCCGTTTGTTTCTTTTAGAAATGTCTTGCCGCCTTCTTTCCTCGAGAAGCTGCTGAATTCGTTTATTCAGCGTTCTCTCTCGATAAAACACTCGCTTTTTGGGTATAAAATAGTTCTGAGGGACTTCATTATGGTTAACAACTCTATACGACACTTCGATGGAGTTGTTCTCCTTTCTGTCTTCTGCTACGTGACGGTTCACTACAGTCGGAAGGCTCGTGGTGGTAAAACTGGATTGCGATGTCGTTGGCGTCAATGATTTTCCACTTACTGCGTATTCAGTGGTGGCTGGTAAAAGTTCCTCAATCCCAGATGCGGGCTCTGAGATTTCCTCGTCGATGTAGACTCTCCAAGGCTCTTCGGTTTCCTCCTCGTCGATCAAGGTGCTCGGACCATCCGTTTCCTCCAGGAAGGAGATCGTGGTGGTGGGGGGTGAAGCTGTCCCTCGGCTCAGGGTTGTGGTGTATCTCCAGGGCATGGAGGTTCTGTGAGGTGTGGAGGTGGAGATCTGGGTATTGGGATGCATGGTGTGGAAATGGTGAGAGTGTGGAGACCAGGTGGTGGTGGTGGTGGTGGTGGTGGTGAGGTTGAGATTTGATGTGTAGATGGTTTTGCTGCAGGATTTGCAGCACATCTGCATGATGTCAGGGTTCAAGCAGTACTTGGTCAGCTCTTGTCGGCGACATAAGCCTGACTTATCGGCTCTACAGCGAACTCCTAAAGCGAACACACACCACCACAGAGACAGGTTAGTACATGCAGTCGGGAACAGCTGGAAAGCGTGCAGTGTGCAAGCAAGAGAAAGTGTGATATACCAGAAAGAAAGAGGAAGGAGGGAAAAGAAGTAGGAAGGAAAATATACATTCTATTGTGTACTGTTTCCTCAATAAATCAGTCCTGGAGTCGACATATTCGTCACTGGTTGACCTTTAATCCTTGAAGATGTGGCCACGAAGCCATATAACACTCGATCCTTGTCGAATACACACCACGCACAATACAACATTTTTCGGCTGTTATCAGTACAATGTAAACTGTTTCGAAAGGTTACATCATTCACAGTTTGGTAAACACTTTGGTGAAACATTTAAATAATTAGACTTTGGCATAACAACAACAACAACAACAATAACAAAAAAACAAAACAATAACGTAATGATCCATCACATGACGCACATTATTTTGTTATGGGAACGTCAGAGTTGCCGTTTTTTCAAAGTGTCTCGAATCCAGAACTTTCGTCTGGAGTCAAGATTTGGATCTCGGACTGAATTCGGAAAGGGATGGGCTGGATATCCTCCTCCGCCAAGACAGAACCGAGTGACAAAACTATCATGAGAATATTCCAAGGAGAAAAGAATAAAAGATCACAAAATGAAAGAGTTTTTTTTTTTTTTTTTTTTAAAGTGATAATGATAATAATAACATGCCTTGTTAGGACTCATGGTACCCTCCGAGCTAGGGGTGAGGGGATGTGATACATGATGAACATACTGTACCGCTAATGTGTTGTAAAACCATCCACAGTCTGTAGGTGATGCTATTGTATTGTCTGTGCCAGTGTTTCTAAATGTGTGTGTGTGTGTGTGTGTGTGTGTGTCTGTATGTGTGTGTGTGTGTGTGTGTGTGTGTGTGTGTATGTGTGTGTGTGTGTGTAAGCGAGAGAGAAATCCACTAACAACATGAGCCGTGTGACATTTTTTTCCTTTCTTACTCTGGGATTTAAATTAAAAAAATTTAAAAAAAGGAAAAAAAAATCATGAATAAATACCTCGAGAGAATACCCTGAACATCTTGCAGTCTATGGAGTCTTCTTCAATGCTGACACCTCTCAGGCTGTAAATCTTTCCCAGCAGTTATATCATGTCACAAAATATCTAGACATCAAGTACAATATAACGTCTTCTTTTCTTTTTTTTTTTTCTTTTTTATCGCATTAGAGGGAAATTATAACAGTCATTCAGATCAGTGAATATATTTCTCTTCCTATATCTGATACATATATATGTATGTATATACTGTATATACAGTATATATGTATATAAATTCGCATTGCGTAGTCTATAAAATACAGATGTACCATCCAGACGTTCCTGTGATCCGGAGAATATTGCGTGTGTTGTAGACTGACAGACATGAGAGTGAGCAAGAGAAACTGAAAGCATGATGACCTGCGTGATTCCTTTCACTGTAAACATCCATCGCATTCTCGGATATTATAAAATTGTTTTTTTTCCTTCTCTAGCTGCCCCTTTTCAAGAAGACACAAAGCTGTCTCATAAAAATCCAGGATAAGGCCTTGGTTCTTCGTATAAACACAAAGAAGTCAGGTTTATTTGCAAAGTCACGATGAAATGAAGCGTGAGGTATTTGATTGTCCGTTAGATCCAATATGGAGATGAAATATGAAGGAAAGTAGTAGCGAGCTCTGAGGAACACCCTGCTGTCTTTCCTCATGGTCTGGAACACTGATTCATTCATTAAACACTCTGTTTATATTTAAAAGACTATTCAATAATATGTACAAAAATACAGGATACAATATAACAGTCAAGATTGGCCGGACCCTTGACCCTATTTTTGTGTAGTATATATATATATATATATATATATATATATATATATATATATATATATATATATCATTAAAATTATTTAGTATATGTTTATAATATATTTCAAACCACCCCTCATCCCTAGTCTCCAAAACACCCAACTGATTTCTTGTACACATCCCACAGACAGAAATTTTTCTGTCTGTTCCCTGCCCCCGACTTTACAGCCTGGATGTTATGCCTTGACCCCCTGACCCTTATTGACCTGATTGCGAGCCCAAATGGGCGGTAAGAGGAGGAGACCCGGCTAAAAATAGCCCCCTAAACTCCTAAAACAGGAGCAAGAGGACAGTGAGAGATAAGCAGCAGGCTCCAGAGAGCAAGAGTAAGAGCAGTCAAGGCAGAGTGTAGCACAGCCAGAGGGCCACAGAGAGGGCCAGATGGCAGGCAGGAGCCGGCACGGTGCATACGGCCGTCTGGCCGCTGGAAAGAGGACGTTTACTTGAGGAGATCTTGGGCGCGGGGAATTCGGGGTCCGCTCTGGAAAGCCACTGGATCAGGAAGTTCCCATTATCATCTGTAGAAAGGGAAAAGAAGAGAATGAGAATAGTGGTGAGTAAAAATGATCATAAATGGTTGAGGTTGTTGGATGATACGGTGGTGTAGTGGTTAGCATATCTGTGTCAAAGCAGGAAGGTTCCAAGTTCGAGTCCTGGGCTTCACAAGGGTGTTTCTTTGTGGAGGTTGCATGTTCTCCACTTGTGTGCATGGGTTTCTTCCGAGTATGCCACTTTCCTCCCACAGTCCAAAGACATGCAGATTATTATCTAGCTTTTTCCAAATTGACCCTAGGTGTGAGTGCAGGTTGTGTGTGTATGCGTGTTGGCCCTGCCATAGACTGGTGAGCTGTTCAGGGTGTACCCCATTTTGTCCAGAGTTGGCTGATTCTAGCTAATTTTTTTTTATTCATAACTGAAATACATTACATCATTACAACAATCATGGGATTGTGGGACATCCCACATAATGGGTAGACCACAGATAACGTGGCAGCTGGAGACTGAGACTCTGAGTCTCTGTGTGTCACATGACCTACACACTTTGTAACATCATCCCCTACTGATTTTGTTTGTTTTCCACGCTGCGAATGCCCACTTGTGGCCCTTTATTCACTGCTTCGTGTTCTTAGATGAGAGGAGAGAAATGTTTACACGCACTCACTTGGACATGGGACCAGCTGACATCTGCGGATATTTTCTGGCTTTGGGTCCTTACAGATGCCGATAGTGTTATCAGGAGTGCTGCACATAACCTGCCGTTCCTGGGTTCCATTTCCACATGTGACGGAGCACTGCGAGTACACAAATACAGTCATGTTGGGGGAAGCCGTAGCGTAATGGATACAGAAGTGGTCTTGGGACCAAAAGGACGCTGGTTCAATTCCCATGTGCAGTGCTGGAGGAGAGAGCAGCACACTCCTTTCCCCTTATCCACACAAATGGCTTGAAGTGCCCCTGAGCAAGGTACCCAACCCCCAACTGCCCTCTGGACACCCCCAACGTGCGTGGCAGCCCACCACTCCATGTGTGTGTGTGCTCACTGTGGATGGGTTAAATACAGAGGAAATGTGACTCACCAGGGACCATGGTCCAGTTCTCCACTGAGGAGGACAGAGTTGCCGATTACAGGAACGCCGGCTCTCTGGCCGATCATCGTCGCAGTATTTGGCATTGACGGTTTTTTGTGTGCCGTCTTCCTGAGGCCTCACACAGCGCACAGACCGTGCCTGAGTTCCTGTCTTACCACATGATTTACTGCACTCCTCCCAGTCTCCAGTCACCCAACTATGACACACACACACACACACACATACACACACATGCATTATTGTGATGATACCCCTAGATTGGGTCAAACTACTATGCAGGATAGTAATGATTACATGGGCTCAGAGCACTGTTTCATGTTACAGGTTCGACTGATAGCACGAGGTTTGGGGATGTTGGCACAGAACGTGCGATGCACCATTTTGCCATCTGACTTCCTGCGGCAGCCGAATCGCGTATACTGCTTACCTGTAATGCAGGTAAACACACAAACATGCCAGTTCTGTTCAAGAAGCACTGCTCAATGGCATCAATCGGATTATTTATTTTTACCGTGGCATACCTCCACCACATGGTTTGGAGCACTGGGACCATTTCTTCAGAGCCCACTCAAAATACACTGTATCATCCTGAGGTAAGCTGTTCTCCATAGATGATGACGGATCTTCAGGTAGAATATATTTGTAGGACAGAGTGACTTTAGATGTACCGTAAGACTGAACCTGGGGGAAAAAATGATTAAGAATCTGTTTATAGTGAACGGGTGCACTCAAGCACACGCTTGTGCACGTGTGTGTGTGTGTGTGTGTGTGTGTGTGTGTGTGTGTGTGTGTGTGTGTGTGTCTAAAAGCAAATGTGAAGAATGAGTCCTGAATAGCATATAATTAAAACTGAGCGTTGCTTCTCAGACTCCCTTACAAGGGAGGGGCTTGCTGGAGGAAGGGGCCACCCACTTTTGATTACACGGCATTAAATGTTCTTAATCATCTATAGAAGTATCGCACAAATGACACTACACACACTTGTTGTTCAGGATAATTTTAACTGCTATACTGCATGTTGTTTTTCACAAATAAAATGTCATCATATATAAAAAAAATATAGTTTTGTAAATATAGATTTAGGGCAGCATGGTGGTGTAGTGGTTAACACAGCAAGAAGGTCCTAGGTTTGAATCCCTGGCTATTCGAGGGCATTTCTGTGTGAAATTTGCATGCTCTCTCCGTGCTTTGGTGGGTTTTCTCCAGTATTCCAGTTTCCTCCCAGAGTCCAAAGGCATGCATATTATGTTACTTAAATGTTTCAAATGTTCTGTGTGAATAGGAATGGTTGTGTGTGTGTGTGTGTGTGTGTTAACCTGCGATGGTTTGGTGTACCCTGCCTGTGCCCATTGTGGACTGACAAAGGCTTCAGCCTTCCCACTGCAGAGCTCGTGATTGAGATCTCTGCTTATAGGTGTCCAAGGCTGGTGTTATATTGGTAATATGGCTCCTTTAACCCCTTAACGCGCAGTAGGACCATATGGTCCTCTTTCAAAAAATGCTAATAATTACTACATGCATTGTACTTAGTGCTGCTCAAGTGTTCAATACTTGTTGTGGCATTGCATGATGCAGCACAACTTGGTCCCATGTGCCTCAGTCAGCTGTGAGATGACCTTGAGTGCTCAGGATTGTATTGTTCATGAATTTGTGAGAGTGTTATTTATTATTATTATTATTATTATTATTATTATTAATAATAATAATAATAATAATAATAATAGTGTTATTATAATTTTGTTGAAAGAAATATGTTCAGGATGTTTCCTTTAGCCTTTTTGAACAGGAAAAACTAGTTATAATTTTTTTAACTGCAAAAAATAATTCAGGCCTGTTACCTCGTCTTTTGAACAGATGTTTACAGTACCATAACGCGTACCATAGGTATGCAAATTAAGTGACAAATTATTGAATACAGTACACTAAATAAAAACCACAGAACAGTTAAAGCATAATAACAATAAAGATAAGAATTTTAACCTTTGTGGTGGTGAGCAATTGGCATACGTAAATGTTGGAGAGGGAGAGAGGAGGCAGATCCCCTTTCATAACATCTTTAGGTGAATCAGCGAAAGGTGTTTTTCTCTTGCTACTCGCTTTGGCATGGATGACTCTTTTTCAGGATGTTCCTTTCTTTTCTTGAAGAACATTTCTAAGGTGTCTTGTTTCTGCCTTACTTTCAATACCTTACGGAAGTGGCTCATGACATCATCGTTAAATGTGTTCACAGCTCTGCTAGCTTTAGCTTTATCAGTGTGATATAGCTGAACAACTTCAGGGCTTTCGGAAAGCAGTCTCATTTTTTTCATTTTTCCTCAACCTTTCTCGACTTTTCTTGCACTTTTCTCGCGTTTGTTTCATGTTTGGCTTCCGAATTTTGTTCAACTTCTGGGACAAAAAAATTCAGAATTTTTTTGGTCGAATACCGATTTGTTCGACATCTAAAGCATTTGAGAACCGAGGTATGCTTGTGTTTGTATAACCTGACTTGGATTAATGATCCGTTTCACAAGTTCATATTCTGTGCTCCTGTTAATTTATTAGGTTTTTCTGCCTATCTGAGTTAATTTGTTTGTTTTTAATTCTGCATGCATTAGTTTCGGCACTAATATCGTATGACCAAAAAAGTCCTGTTCCATGCCTATGGGGCTCTGCTGAGGAGCACTGCTATCAACATTAGTACTGATGTCAAACATCACAGTAGAGTCTACATCCCAGCTCAATAAAACACATTTAAATAGTAGTACCTCTTTAATGTTGTAATAATGTGTAAAAATGCTTTAAATTGCAATAATGCTATTTCAATCCAATCTATTTTTTCCTGACATTGTTACAGACCACTAGCAAAAAATGTATAAATGCCCCACTATTAATTACTTTGAGTTAAGAAAACACAAACATCACAATTTGGACTGTTACATGCAAGTACTCTCATTACCATGATGAGGACTCCATATCTCAGCGGGCCTGTGGTCTGGACTGCTTCCATGTCATCATCGTTGGTATATTCCCAAAGCACACCTTTCTCAATCACTGATCTGGTCTCAGGAAACTCAGTCTCATCGTTCAGGAACAGGTCGTCCGTTGCTTGATTCTTCACCGCTAAAAGGGGTGGGGGGGAGGGGGGACGCCAAACTTACAGCCACAACTCTCAACACAGCGTGACTCTTGACTAAAGTAAACAACAACAAGGAAATAAAATATCAATCTTGTTGAAGTTGGATGACTGGGAAAATGGAGATAAATCAGCCCAATGAAATGCATTACTTTCCAGACGTCCGGAAGTTTTTCAGGCGAACTGGAACGCATAAAGTTTGTCAATGCCAAGAAGAGCCTATCAATAACAAGCAGTGGGAGGCCAAACACAGGAGCTCTAGACTTATGCCTATGAGAGTTTTCATAATGAATCATTAAGGTGAAGCGTCTTACCTAGAATATGAGGAGATCCTTTAAACTCCTGGATCAGGACATGCCTCGCTCCTCGGGGAATTTCCAGGATCTTCAGGAAACCTGAGTGTTTGTTTAAGAAAGTCATCAGGAAGCTACTTATGAGGGAACAGGTCAAGGAAACATCTCAGAATGTTTTCATTGTACCAGAAATGATACAAGCATTAGGAAGCCGAGGAGTTTTCCACAAGAAGATCCAACTAAGCTGGAATTACAACCTTAAGAGTGCTGGATCATTAAAATATGTTTTAAAAATTGGCTCTGGTTCATTTTGCATACTTCTGGAAAACCAGTTTTGAAGGCAATGTCTCTCTCTCTCTCTCTCTCTCTCTCTCTCTCTCTCTCTCTATATATATATATATATATATATATATATATATATATCAATTAATACAGTACAAGGGAATATTTAAAAGATTCTGCCACCTGAACCTTGAATATTTTACAGAGCGTTAGTGATATGAGTACAAAATCAACAGCTGGATGAAGTATTCATTATAACCTGCATATAATGAATATGCAAACAGCTGCATTACATAATCATTTTCAACTTATTTTTATTCTGCATCCTGTGATGCACTGGGCTACTTATGGTTTTTGTTGGAATGTATGTGTGTTGAAAGCCTTTTGTAGAACTTATTCCATATTTGTAGAACAAACATATATCCACTTGTACATCACACCTTTGGGTGATTAGAAACAGCCAATGAGTATAATAGTCTCTGGTCTGTGGGAGTGAACCAGTGTACCCTTGGTATAACCCAGCCACACATGAAGAACATGCAACCGTCACACAGAAATGGCTTCACAAGGCTGTAACATATGCTTCCCAGATTTAACTGTAACAGTATATAATTTTTGTTATAGCACACACACACACCAAACATGCCGTCTTTCCACTTTACTTCTTTAATCCCATAATGCATTTTCAGAACCGGAATGTACCAAGTTCCGGGGGGTTATCATTAACAATGAATGCTACAAAGGCCTGGGCTCAAACCTTCAGTACCTTCTTGCTGTATATTAGATAATAGCATGTGGCACTATAGTGTAGCAGTTAGCATTTACACGTCACAGCTAGGAGGTCCTGTGTTCAAGTCACGGGCTCGGCCATCTCTGTGTTTAGACTGCATGTTCCCCCAAGTGCTTGTATAGGTTTCGACTGTGTATTCTAGTTTTCTCCTTCAGCCCAAAAACATTCACTTCAGCAAATTGTCCCTGTGTGAAGGTGACTGGTTGTGTGTGGGTGTGTGCCGGCATGGCAATGCTCTGATGAGCTGTTTTGGATGTATCCTGCCTTGCCCAGTGTCAGTTGATGTAGCCTCCAGCCTCTCCATGACCCTGGTAGGATTTGGCGATTGGTGAACGAGTGAGTGGTGCGTGAGTGTCCGAGATCCTATAGTTGTCAGTTTACCCCAAAAAAAAAAAAAGATTCACATGGACCACTCACCCGGCTTCCTGGTGCTCCGAGTGAAGTTGCCTTTGACGATTTTGCAG
This sequence comes from Plotosus lineatus, assembly GCA_024760905.1. NCBI lineage: Eukaryota > Metazoa > Chordata > Actinopteri > Siluriformes > Plotosidae > Plotosus > Plotosus lineatus. The sequence continues at coordinate 6,179,407 of CM045735.1, read as the reverse complement.
GTGGAGTTGTTCCCTCCACACACACCACACTTATCTTCCTCCATTTCAGAGGCGATCACATTGTCACAGCCCACTTTCTGTACAAACAACAGTGTGGCCAGATATATAATGCATGTCTAAAAACTAAAAACAGTTTGCTTAATGCTTTATGAGAAGGTCTTCATAACAAAGACACTGCAACCTTTTATTCTTTACCTCCGCCAAAGACGTTATGCTTTTGTCATCGTTGGTTTGTTTGTTAACAACTTTACGCAAAACGCTAATCAGAAAACAAAGTATCTGTATGTTAGCGTCCCTGATTTATTGTGTTCCACTCTACGATTTGTTTAACCAGCTTAATGAACTAGTTAAAAAATCAGCTGTAACACACTTTAAACTACGTTACACACACACACACACACACACACACACACACACACAAATCTAAAGGAGCCGGATAATGTGGACATGTGCAACAGATTCAGTTTTATCTCAGGAAAAATAACAAGAAAATAATCCACATCAGGATAATATGAAGCAGAAGTGGATTCTTTTCCGTTTGTTTTATATCACCGCAGTTTTGCCGCTGATTGCACCTTTTAATCAACTAATGAACAACACATCAGAGTTTTTAAGATATTTATCGTTAAAGGTAATGTTGTGGAATGGCTGTGAAAATGCTATAGGCTTGATTCTGACCTACTGTTTCTCTTTCTCTTGAACTCACTACATCTCACTGTTGTGGTCAATACGTCAAAAATCCTTGGCCTGGAATTGCTCTGTACTGACCTCATGCTCAGCTAATAAGTAGTATTTATGTACAAAATAAGTCAATAATTATTGCTAAATAAGTGATGCAAGTCCTTACCGTCACTCTGTTAAGCTTTATTCTGCAATAACGACCAGCTGTACCTTTTCATACTTAATCCAGACCTTCTGACTAATCAAATTCATAAATTTAAACATGCTATCATATCTCATAATACTCCATTTCTCTTCCAATAGCCAAAGAACTGAAAGTCATTCATGAAACTAGCATACGTGCTAGTGTAAAATTAATAAATAGAACTATCCTCCCCCAAAAAATAAATTAAACAGTAATTAAACACAGTCCAATATCATTACAGCACTTAAGTATGCACTGTAATCCCAACTAACTTTAATCCCCAACCACCCCATTTCTTTAAACATCTTTACCAAATTACTCCTACACATTTGGGAATGTGAGACTAAAAGAGAATGTGGGTGGAGCCAAAGAGAACTAACTGATATTTATCCTATTAGGTCTAACATTCTTTATTTGATAGCACTGGAGGGGATGCATTCCAGCGATGGGCTGATTGTCTGCGGTCTGTGTGAGCACGTGTGTGTGTGTGTGTGTGTGTGTGTGTGTGTGTGTGTGTATGTGTGGGTTACCTCGCACTCTCCCCTCACACACATGCTGTAGGGATCCTTATAGGAGCAACGCGTTCCATCGTGTACCATCCTCTCCATTGGAACCACATCTCCTGTTTCTTTGGATTGGCAATAAAGATTGCATCGCTCCTCAGCTGCCAGAATGCACAGCAACACATAAACGAAAAGAAAATACAGCAACTTTAGATATGGTGGAATATAAAAACGTTTATTAATGACTTTTGTCTAATAAAGAACCTTAAAATTAGATCTGAATAAAGTAAGATGTCTCAGAAGCACTTGTTGACAGATCTACAGTAGAAACAGCACCATTCTACAAATAGGAAAGGGTGCTGCCAGCCCCAACCGAAATTCCATCCAATGCAAGAACAATCCCATCCGGGTGGAAAAACAGCGATGTCATTGCTCCCTAATAGTATTTCCATTCGTCTCTCAACATTGCAGCCTTCCATTCACCTTTCACTTCTTCCATTCCCAAAGCTACGGCATAATATTTGTCTTGAATTCCCATCACCATGCACAGGAATTCAGATCCAATCTACTAAACATCCCTCAAACCAGAATAATATCTGAAGTCCGATGGCGGAACCAGTCGACTGCAGTTGTACACAGCTGTAGACAGTGGTACTCTTACAGCATTAAAGGATAATTTCTTTGTTCAGAGAGACAGACAGACCCGTCAGAAAGACAGTTTCGCCTCTGAACCTTTGTTGCCTTGGCATCGCTCATTACATAACCAGATGTTGATGTTGGCTCTGTATAGAATTCTCCAGACTTCCCAAGAGACCAGAACCCAAACTTTAAAGAACAAATTGAGCTTGTAGTCTTTCATCACAAAGGACGTTCATCTTTATATTACAGTATCTACAATATATTCAAAACTCTGGAAATGAATGGTATGTGTAGCACATCAGGCCTGTATGCAATAATGTAATATGCAAAGAATACTTAGCACAGACTCATCGAACCTTACTAGGTGAGCACATAACGGATTATCCTTTTTTTTTTTTTGCGATTTTCAGCTATCCATTCTGGATGAACCTTTACCCATTGCAAGATATCTCAGATTTCTGTTCTTGATTGACAGGAGGGGAACCAGATAATCGCTCTCTAGCGCGCCAGGCACCGGCAGAGAAGCGTGGCTGACACAAGTGGGCGGATTGCAATGCGCACACCTGATCCTACTCACCAATCTACCGTGCTATAAAGATGCACAGCACGCTCATTCTGGTGCTTGAAGATTGTTCCTCGTTTCACGTCTCTGTTCCCCTGTGATCTCTCTGGCTCCTGGTTCACTCTCGACCAGTTACCCATGCCTTAATTCCCAGTGCTTACTGTATGTTGTATTTTTCCCTTCATCTCCAAGCATTACCATGCTTGTATCCTGCTTGAGTTTTTCCAGTCAAAATAATAAACCAGCTCTGTGTCATCTTACACTGTCTTCTGCATTTCTGCGTCCAGATGAAAGTCATTCCGTCGCAAAAGCAGAGGTTTTTAATACATTCAACAACCATGTTCCAGTCAAAAACTTTCCCAGTTCGAATATATTTCACATTCTTGAATTATATTTATATGATTTCATGCACTCTGTTACCACCATTTAACCTGTACATCAAACAATATAATCAGCAACAGTCGATATAATGTAATGGCCTAACTCACGGTCAGGATGTTCATATGGAAGCCAGTGGTGTTTGGTCCCCTGGTGCTCCAAGTGTGGATCCCACATCTTGCACTGCTCGTCCCGGAAATCGGCAAGATCCTTGGCACACTCCTCGGTGTTGCACAGCTGGAACTCGTAGTTGTTTCCATAGCATGTGCGCCCACCATTGGCCGGGCTGAGAAAGCAAACAGATTCATATAAACCTTCCCAAAAAGACAACTTTAACATTTTCAAAATTATCAGTACAATTTCAACTATGTTACACATCCGACATAACATGAAACAAAACTCAATTTTATTTATAAAACACATGCAGCTCTGCAGGCCAGTGGTGGCTTAATGGATAATGTAATACTGTACTGAGCTGAAGGTTCGTGGTCAAGCCCCATTGCTATCACTGTTGGGCCCTTGTGCAAGGCCTTTAAACCTCAACTGTTCAGTTGTATAAAAAATGATAACTGTTAGTTGGTCTGGATGAAACAAAATAAAATCTTGTCCAGTGGTACCTTGACTTACGAGTGTCTTTCATAACGAATTTTCCATGCCCCATCCAACGAGCAAGGTTTTGATTTACTAGCTATGCTGGGGAAATGGCTTTTCTAGGCCAATTAGCCTTGTATTCTTCCATGTGAATCCCTCCGCATTCCAAGAACGCTTTGTGCAGTGGTTCTCAATTATTTTCTGTGATGCCCCCTCTCGGAAGAAAAAAAACATTTCACGCCCCCCAAGCGACTATAAATAGTGTTAACTGCACTTCATATCGTTTCCTTAGCGCTTTTCCCTACACTATAGGGAACATCTAGTGTAATTGCGCATCCTCTACAGTAGGTAGCAGTGGCGCTCTCACTGTGTTCCCTACACAGTTCCTGTAGGGAACACAGTGAGAGTGCCACTGCCACCTACAGTAGAGGATATGCAATTACACTTAATTCTAGTACAGTATGGCAAGAAAGCATGTTCCCCCTGGGTCATACACGTACCCACTGGCATCAGACCGCACCACTATTTGAGAAGCACTGGCCTTGTGGGAGCTCACCCCGAGCCTTTCCTCAATGGCATTCTTACTGCACATGCACAAAATTCTCCTCCTCCTCCTCCTCCCCCTCCTTCTTCGTTACGCACCACCTCATGCATGCCACATGACATCTTTGCGCCCACGTGACATCTTTGCCGCAGTCTATGATTGGAAAGGTTAGTTGACTTATTGTTTATTCTTGTTTTATTATTATTTATTATTATTAATGTTAATGTACATGCATTATTATTATTATGATAATGAAATATTTATTGTTTTTACATGTTTATGTCTTTAATATATAAATTCCGATGGGCATTTTTGTTTAATAGAATGAACTTTTTGACTTACGAGCTTGCCCTCGAAACCGATTAATTTCGTAAGTTAAGGTACCACTGTATTTTCCTTCTACTAGACCCGAACCAGGAGGGCACGGTGTATTGGTTAGCATGTCCGCCTTATAGCAATAATGTTCTGGGTTCAATTCCTGGACTTGGTAAGGGTGTTTCTGTTTGGAGTTTGCATGTTCTCCTTCTGTTTGCGCGGGGTTCCTTTAGTTATTCTGGTTTCCTCCCACAGTCTACAAATTCCCCCTAGGTGTGAATGGTAATCAGTATGCGTTTGCTCTGTGATGGTCTGGTTGGCCGATCAGGGTAAAATCTGCCTTCGGGTAGTGTTGGCTGAGACAGATTAAGTGTTAGGCAGTGGTGGCCCGATGGTAAGGTGCTGGATTACCGATCCTAAATTTTGCCGTTCAAGCCCCACTCTTTACGGTTGTCACTGCTGTCCCCCCCAATGCAGTTAACTGGGTTGTCAAAGGTCGGCCATGTCCTTCACTGTCTTTGATGAGAGGTTCATGTAAAAAAAGCCATTACTGACTTTCATTATGAGTAACTGCATATCTGTCAGGGTGTTTCTGCCCTGTGATGGCCTGACGAGCTATCCAGAGCTGCTCTCGCCCAGAATCGACTGAGATGAGCACCAGCCTATTACAAAGTCACTCAAACACTCATCTAACTGGGGTTATCAAAGACCGGCCGTGTCTCTCACTGTCTCTGGTGTGAGGTTCATGTAAAAGATCCATTGCTGACTTTCGACAAGAGTCACTACATAGCCGTCAGCGTGTTTCTACCCTGCGATGGCCTGGAAAGCTGTCCAGGGTGTACTCTGCCCTCACCCGGAGTTGGCTGGGATGGGCGCCAGCCTCTTCATGACCCTAATTAGGATTAAGCGGTTACAGAAAACGAATGTCTGGAAATAACATGGGATTTTAACGAGATAAACCGTGTAGGAACCACAGTCGCTTGCCGAATCTATGATTTGTCAACCAAGTATGAGGCAAGGCACATGCATTTGATCCAATTTTTATTCAATTTTGTGTGATGAGAGCAGTGATGCCACAGACACAGCTCAGCACGCCACCAGCTGCTCCCACTTCCAGAGTTCTACAGGAGCTTGGATATATCCAGATTTCCACTAATGAGGTGCCATGCCGAAAGAATGTTCAGTTTGTTTGGCTCCGCATCCAGTGTATACAGCATGTGAGTGAACATTTGGTCTAATTACGCTGAAGAGAAGCTGACTGAGATCCAGAATAACTGACAGCCTTATGATGTACTTGGAATCTTCCCAAGATTTTCACCTACCTGACCGAAGTTGACAGCAAGTTCCAGGTATGATATTAAAATGATCAACTAGTGACTGAAATCTTAACTGACGGTCAAGCATCCAGCAGAAATCAATTGTCCTATAATGCATGTTATTCGGTGTCATGTTTTTCACGTCTGGCTTACTGCAAGAAGCTCTGGTGTTTCTGTGTGAAGTTTGCATGCTTGCATGGGGGTTCCTCCAGGTACCCCAGTTTCCTCCCACACTGGAAAGTCATACGCATTTTAGCTAACTTTCTATTCCAAATTGCTGTAGGTGTGAGTGTGGATGGTTGAGTTTAAATTGGTTCTATCATGGTCAAACAAGCTGTAAAGGGTATACCCTGGCTTCGCTCAGAGTTGGCTGAGATAGTCTTCACCCTCCCTGTGACCCTAGTAGTATCAGGTGGTTTGGCAAATGACCAAGCGCATGTTATTTTGTACCGTATTAATTTTTTCAGTCTGCTCACAATCAATAATAATAATAAACAAACAACTTTCAGACACCTCTGTTTTATAAGACCCCTCGGGTTCCCCTTCGCACTACAAATCAGTGTAAACATTTCCGCCTGTGCCTTTCTTTTTAGGTATAAAATCAGCCAACAGTGTTGAAGTGTGCACTAACATGGGGTTGTCACACTGGCGGGTACGGAAACGGACACCTCCTCCACAGGTACGGGAGCAGGAGCCAAACTTTGTCCACTGCCCCCAATGTCCATCCTGCCTGAGGATATCCGATGTCAGCTTGATACAGTGACCCTTAAAGCAGTTCTGCACGTAAACAAAAATAAATAAGAGGGGCATTGGATGTCATTATTATAAGTTACAGTCATGCTATCTGCCAAAATGTTTGAAATGCTTGTATTGGTACCTTTCCTGTAGCGCAATTGGTGCCATCAATGGGAGGACCCTTCTTGGTCTTGCAGAAGAAAGGGTTCTCAGGGTGGCTGCACCACAGCTGCTTGCACGGGTCGTAGGTGCTGTACTAAAAGAAACAGTCACGCTCGCATTCACACAAGCAGCTTGCCAAGCTAGAATACAACCAGGATAGAATCATATACAATAATCCCTCGCTACTTTGTGCTTCCGTTTCTGTGGCTTCAGCGCATCGCAAGTTTTTCAAAAATATTCATCGAAAAATAAAAACGTAAGGAAATTAAGGAAACATAGGAAAAAGTTAAGGAAATGCTGCAAAACACGGCCAATTATGCAAAAAAAAACAAAAACAAAAGACCCAACCCAAAACCCTCACCAACAAAACTACTTACATTTTTATGTGAGGCGCGCATCTGTGTCTGTATGTGTGTGTATTTATATTTTATTTACATCTAATGCATTATTTTTGAATGTTTAATTGTTATTATAAGTATTTATAGCGTTGAATATGTATTTATTGATATTATATACACATGTACGTATACGTGAGTCAGGGGGGGTCGATCCTACTTCGTGGAAATTGGCAGTCGCGTCGGAGTCTCAGTCCCCATTAACCGCGGAAAGTGAGGGATCCCAGGACAACCAGAACTAAGTCTGAAGAGGAAGCACGTCGAGTGTAATGCACTGCAAAATATAGCGGTGTAAACTATCCTGATGATCTGGGATTTCTTAATAAAAGATTGCACTACTTGAGATTTGAGCTGAGATTAATAAAACTATCTCTCGATTAAAAACAATTTATTACAAGATATATAGTTAAATGATCCATCCAGGATAATTTCACTGATATTAAGTCAGTCTTCGTTTCTTGTGTTTTAAACTCGTTCTTTTTGTGGTGTAGTTCCGGGCTGGAAGCTCGCCCGCCTCATGACAAGAAGGTCCTGGGCTCAAGGCCAGAGTCCGGGCATTTCCGCGTGAGGTTTGTGAGGTTCCTTTCAGGTACTCCAGTTTCCTCCCACAGTCCAAAGACATGCAAATTATTCTAATCAGCTGTTCCAAATTTCTCCTAGATGTGGATGTGAGTGTGAATTGTTCTGCGTGTTGATTTGGGATAGTCTGAGGTTTTCTGGGCATACCCTACCTTTGCCCAGTGTCAGCGAGTGAGGATGTGTGTGTGTGTGTGTGTGTGTGTGTGTGTGTGTGTGTGTGTGTGTGTGTGTGTGTGAGAGAGTGAGTGAGTGAGTGAGTGAGTGAGTGAGTGTTTGGAACAATTAATTAGCTTAATGTGCATATCGTAGCACTGTTGGAGGAAACCGGAGTATCTGGAGGAATCTCTTGCAAGCACGGGGAGAAACAACATGAACAGAGCCTGGAACTGAAACCCAGAACCCTCTTGCGGTGAGGTGGACATGCTAACCACTACTCCACGTTATCTATTGTCTGTTGAGTCTAGAAAAGAGTAAAAGTGATGATCGGCATCAGTTAATACCGGATTTGCTCCCATGTGAGTCCTGATGTCATGTCCCATTTGTGCCTGGGATTGCGCTGAGACTTTACACTAAATCTTCTTGATGTCATTTCATAATTCAGTCATTCATCTTCTGAACCGCGAATGCCCCCCGGACGCCTCCCTGGTGTGGTGTTTCGGGCATGTCCAACCGGGAAGAGACCCCGGGGTCGACCTAGAACACGCTGGAGGGACTATGTCTCTCGGCTTGTCTTGGACCGCCTCGGTGTCCCCCCCCGGGAGAGTTGGAGGAAGTAGCTCGGGAGAGGGACGTCTGGACCTCTTTGCTAAGGTTGCTGCCCCCGCGACCCGACCCTGGACTAAGCGGAAGAAGATGATGATGATGATGATGATCTTCTGAACCGCTTAATTCTAATTAAGGTCACGGGGAAGCTGGTGCTCATCTCAGCTGACTCTGGGCGAGGGCAGCGTAAACCCTCACTAGGCCATCGTAGGGTAGCAACACGCTAACACATATGTAGCTGCTCTTGACGAAATTCATCAATGGTTCTTTTACATGAACCTCCCACCGTATACAGTGAGAGACATGGCCAGCCTTTGATAACCCAGTAAGCTGCACGGGGGGGGTGGGGGGGTGGGGGACAGTGACAACCTGTTGACAGTGGGGCTTGAACCCCCCAACCTTGGGATCAGTGATCCAGCACCTTTACCACCAGGCCAGCACTGCCCAGTTCATAATTGTTTGGGCTAGTGGTGGCTTGATGGTTAAATGCTCTGCACTACTGATCAGAAGGTCTCAGAGGTTCGATCCAAAACAGTGCCAAGCTGCCACTGTTGTGTCCTTGAGCAAGGCCCTTAACCCAAAATCTCTCTACTCCGGCATTTTCATGTCATGTCATGGTTGACCCTGCACTATTATGCAAACTTCTGGAAACCAATAAGCTCTGAAGAAACCAATTTTTCTGAATATCTACCCAAATAAAGGCTTATTCACCTTGAAATAAATGAGGAGAATAAGTGTCCATCTGGCCACTATGGGTGTCAGCGTGATGTGTCTCACTCACCGCTGTGCACATCATGTAACCCATGCCGAAGTCAAAGCGACACTGCTCGTTCATGGAGTAATGCAGACCAGGCAGTTGGGGCAGGGAAGGCCACTTGTGATCGAAAGGGTCGTCACGTAGGCAGTCGTATGTGCTGCAGGAAACAAACCACCAGTTTGAGCTTTATTATGTCCAGTGGACCTTTTAAATATTCACCTCATGCATTTTATCCAAAAAGTCTATCAGCAATTAATTAATACTAATTTTAGTCGTATCCAGGTCCCACCCATAAACTGTTGCCTCCCTATCCCATACGACCATGACCCACCAGGGTGGAGCATAAGATACTACCACCTGCATCTTTACTCTTTACGAACGACTGAGCATGTGCATTCAGGGTTGATCTTATAAACACAGAGCTAAATCGTTATCTGCCCCTTTGCACAAATGAGCTAACAGATGCCCATGATTGGTTGGTGATTGCGGACAGTGACAGAAAGATGCGCATATAACAATCCCTTTCATTAAAAGCCCGGCCAATTAGCTCCCATGGACTCCCGGGTTGCGGATGGCAGCAGCACAAATCCGTATTCAGGCCTGCAATATCCAGTTTGATAGTTGCACACCTTGCAAACTCCACATGGAAGCCCACGAGATTTGAACCCTGAGCGTTCTTGCTGTAAGGTCACTCCCGAACCACCGTGCCTCCTTTTCTTATTCTTTCATTCTGTAAATCCCCCTAATTCTGTTTTACTTCCATTTCCTGTTTCTACACCCACGTACATCCCTCCTCCCCCTACAATCTGCTTCTCAGCTTCCTAAAACTTAATGGCCGCCTTGCAACCAAAGTTCCCACAGCTTCATGTTTGCACCTAGGTATTATCATCTGGGTTCTGTGAGCTTGAAACCCGGTCATGAACGTGATCTACTGCCTGCACTGTGTGACCGGAGTCTCACTTGAGGTATTTGCTGAGCTCTTGGTGGCTGCAACGTGACCAGTGAAAGCGATGGAAGGCCGCCTGCACCAGCGGCGCCATGATGCTTCCCATCGGGACTTCGTCTCCACACTCGTTCCCTTGTCCATCATGTTCCATCCCTAATCTGACCATTCCATAACACACACATGCACAAACATACACTTAGTCTGTATACATTCAAATACTTAATTCAACATAACATATATTCTCTCGTCTAACATGGTTAAACCCAGACTTGTTGACACCCCAGAGATGAGAGAAGGCTCCATGCGCAATGTTGTTGCCATTGACCATTTCTTGTGTCCTGGAGGTTAGATGCTGTTTTTCACGAAATGATACAACTTGTAATTTTTGACGTGACCACTAAAGAAAGGAAAACAACCTTGAAATAAATTTGGAATTCCTGTACAGGAATGGGATGTGATGGCCTGAACGTGTAGTCAGTGATAAACATCAAAACCAATATAGCTGCTGACAGCATTTAATAGTAAACAAAGTGGAAATTTGTTCCTGAGTAGCATTAGCATTATTGTGCATACTAATATCTGCATACACATGAGCTTGTTAACTCTATAAAATGAATTATATACAATAATTCACCTCATTTCACTCATTTTCAGACCTGCCTAATCTTATTAGGGTTGCAAGGAGGCTGAAGCCTATTTAAACCAACTCTGGGTGAAGTTACGGTACACCCTCAACAGCTCACCATTTCATTTTACGGACAACAGACACACAATCATTCGCACACACACACACACACACACACACACACACACACACACACACACACACACACACACACACACACACAAAGGCAATTTGGCAAAGCAAATTATACTGATGTGCATGTATTTGGATTGTTGGAGGGAACCTATTGGTTTCCTATTAGTGTTTGCTTGTAGCAGCATGTCTATCAGAAATCATTTTGAAGTCTGAAAGCGCTCTATCTTCAAAGGTTTGCGACCTTGCTCTGACTTTCACCTTTGACCTTGACATTCCAAAATCAAATCATCCATGCGACTCGGGAAGGGTAGGGTCTCCACCAAGTTTGGTGAAAATCAGTGAACAGGTGTGGTCAGGACAACAATACTCCACCCCCACCCCGAGCGCCACCATCTATTTTAGGTGAGCTTTCAGCATCAGGATTTATTATGAATATCCTCACTGATGCCCATAAAATAAATAAATAAATAAAAAAGTGGTGGGTTTGTGGTCTTGCGTTTCTCACACGTGTCCTGTCTCATGAGCAACCACAAAGGCAGATGAGAACCCATCCTCGTGATTCAGAGTGCAGCTCCTCACTGGGTGGCACATGCCCGTCACTGGAGCATAACCTAGACACACATTCAGACAAATAAAGAGAAGAAAACAAGTACAACACTATCACATTCACTGCCTACATTACATATCAACAGTGTGTACATACAACTATGGAAAAATATAGACTACATGTAACGGTGACCTTCATTAAAGACAGGAGACGTAATTATTATTTGCATATGCATGTATATATATATTCCTGAAATTCTATTCATTTACAATGAATAAATTCAATTTCAAGAAAAATGTGTCATCTCTAGCAATGGCTACCTACCTAGCTGCCTAACTACCTGTATGCACTCTGCAGCATACTTACTATGCATTACTGAAACCTGTCACACTGATATTCTGACACATTGCAGATATCCTGCTAAAGCTAGCATGTTAGCATAAAGCTTTGAGTTTTACCAGCAGCTGATTGTTGGTGACATTCATTATGATGATGTTAGAACAGCATGGTGACGTATTAGTTAGCATGTCTGCCTCACATCAAGAAGGTCCTGGGTTCAAGTCCCCAGCTTTGCAAAAACATTTCTTTGTGGAGTTCGCATGTTCGCATCTCCATGCATACGTGGCTTTGCGCCGAGTCTTCTGGTTTCCCCCACAGTCCAAAGGCATGAACATTAGACTAAGACTAATTGGCTGTTCTAGATCCCCTTTGGATGTGAGTGTAAGTGGTTTTGTGCGTGTCGACCCTGCAACTGACACGTAAGCTGTTCAGGGTGTAGCCCACCTTTACTCAGAGTTGGATAAGATCAGCCCAAGCCTCCATGGTGCTGGGAGGTTAAATCATCTCAGCAAATTAATGAATGATCTTTGGTGTTTTTGTACATGTGATTAAGACATATATACAGTAAAACCTCCGCTGACGAACGCTTAAGCTCACGAACTTTTCGCCTCAAGAACATTAAATTTGCGAGCATATAGTCTCTGCTGACGAACTAGTTTTCGGCGGACGAATCAAACCACGCGGTCGAACAGCGCCACGGTGGCGGCCACGAGAAGCTGACGCACGCTCATGGCGTCACAGTTCGTCACACCCCTTTCTTTGAATGCGGAAGTGGTTTGTGTTTGATAGCCATTTTGGACCATATTGAGTGTACTTTTGCTATTATGGGACCGAAAAAGACGCCACCACAGGCGGAGATCATTGAAAAACACGAACGAGGTGTGCGTTTGTGTGACTCAGCGTCCCAGTACCAGTACGCTAAGTCTACCATTGCTCCCATCCTTAAGAACAAGGAAGCTATTAAGGGTGCGTGTGTGGCTAAGGGTGTTTCCAAACAGTAGGCGTTTCCAAACTCTCCTTCCAAACAGTAAGTCCCTCCCTCCCTCCTCCTCCCACTCCATTCCATCAAGCCATCAACTACCATCACAAAGGTAAATAAAACCACTTTATTATACAGTACAGTTTATTTCTTTAATTACAATACAATAGCACATTTATTATACATAAAATAAGGTATATTTTTGTGTAGTTTTAAGGCTTATTTAGTAGAAAATTATGTTTTATGGGGACCTGGGAACGGATTATTCTCATTTTAATGGTTTCTTATGGGAAATAAATGTTCGGAAGACGAACTTTTCGCCTCACACACACTTTCTGGGAACCAATTATGTTCGTGAGCAGAGGTATCACTGTACTAGTACACTGGGAGCAAAATATGAAAACAACATGCTACTGTCTCCTCAACACTCATGGGCTTGTTCTCCAGCAGTAATTATGAACTACGCGGTTCTATGTTTTGGAGGTGTGGCTTTAGAGGCAGTGCTAAAGGAAGGAGTGAGGATTTTAAAGTTTTTAAGAACGGCCCCTTTATTTTGCTCCATAGTGAGTATAATACATTTTAATATAATACATTTTGACTATACTGTACATGCTGTGTCAAACATTAATACCCTGCATGCCCGTCGGTCCAAATTCTTGTCTGGTAAGGAAGATGGCATGATCGTGATACTCTGCATCGTTCTTGTCCTCTTTCTGTTGCAGGAAAGCCCAGCGACACACATTCTCCAGACTCTGAGACGGGTTCCCAAGCTCGATCAATCCCATGGACTGAAAATAAAGAACAAAGAACCAGAATATTCCCTAGGCTCAGTGAGGAGAATATAAAGTGCTGTCACATATGCAAAAATATGTCTATGGTTGCACACTCAGAAAGCAGTTCAGTTATAGGTAACTATACAAGCAATGCACTTTAGGCTATGTGAAGTCTTTTTTTTTTTTTTTTAGTAGCTTTTAGGTATAATAAAATATAACGTATAGATTTAGGCACTGGATAAAAGCAGAGATCACAATATATAACTCCGTTGATAGGTATCCAAACATGGGCCTGCTTTTCAGCGCCTTTCCTTTCACTACCTCATTTCCACTTTAATGTCTACCACTTGTCATTTTAGTGTAGGTATCTGTTTAACAAATTCACATTCTGCCAAGCTTCTGATTTCGGTGATTGCTCCATGAACTTTTAGGGACCTGAAAGTTTGTCTGCATGATACAGTGTGTTTTTTATTCTATGTAAGTCTGAGCAGTGGTGTATGAGCCTCTTTTTTAGGCTTCTTTTTTCCTATTAATGAATCTGTTTTAGTTGGCATGGGGACGTAGTAGTTAGCATGTCTGCCTCACAGCAAGAAGGTCCTGGGTTCGATTCCCAACTCGGGTGTTTCTGTGTGGAGTTTGGAGTTTTAATCACAAAGGAATATGGCCAAACCCATATGGCCAAACCCATCTACCATCGGTCTGATATTGAAGCAGAAGGAGGTCTTAAAAGGTATGCTTTTATCATTTTTAATGGGTTTAGGGGGTAGTATTGGGGGCCTTGGAACGAATCACACGTTTTACATGTAAAATGTGGTTCAATTTGCGAAAAATGCAGGTTATGAAAAAGGCTCTGGAACGGATTAATTTCGTAAAGTGAGGTACCACTGTACCTTAAAAGGTATGCTTTTGTCATTTTTAAAGGGTGATAGTGGGGGCCTTGGAACGAATCACGCGTTTTACATGTAAAATGTGGTTCTACTTACGAAAAATCCAGGTTACGAAACCGCCTCTGGAACGAATTAATTTCATAAGGTGAGTTACCACTGTATTTGCCTCTGGAGTTTTTGAGTACATAGCAAAGGGTTGCTCACCTGTTTCCTATTCTTGTTTGCCTGAGCAATAAAAAATATATTCTCAACCCTACACATCCCTCAGCCAAGGATGTTTACCAGTTTTTGCTTTTTTTGTGTGTAGTGTGAGCCAAATAGCAAACAGACCTCAAGTAAGAATTTTGCCCTGACTTGAACTTGGCAAGTGGATTAATAGGTGTTGAAGTATCCCAAGTTTATAAACTGGCACACATTCTACCCCTAACTTAATATCTTTAAATACTTCAGCTCACATTGAATCAGATACAGGACTACATTACATATCAGTTTATTATACAGTCTCACACTTACTATTTATTTCATCCACAGATACAGCACATTTTGGTTTCTTCTAAGTGACTCTATTTCATTTCATCCGTCTTTTAACCCTTTAATGCCCAGCAGGACCATATGGTCCTCTTTCAAAAATGCTAACTACTAGACGCATTCAATACTTGTTGTGGTGTCGCCTGGGTGCAACACAGCTTGATCCCACATGCCTCAGTCAGCTGTGAGATGATCTTGAGTGAGCAGGATTGTGTTGTTCACGAATTTGTGTGAGTGTTATTTGCTATTATATTATTATTATTATTATTATTATTATTATTATTATGTCATTATTATTATTAGTGTTATTGTAATTTTGTTGAAAGAAATGTGTTCGGGGTGTTTCCCTAGGCCTTTTTGATTAGGAAAAACTAGGACTGTATTTTTTTAACTGCAAAAACAATTCGGGCCTTAAAGGGTTAAATCTACAGCCAACATAAATTCTCTTATAATTTCCCTTTAGGATCGATTTTCATAATTATCCCTGACTGGACGACTGTACTTGTAACTACCTCCACTGAGTAGGTTATATTTTACCCATAGCATGTGTATTTGTTTGTTAGTAGGATTACTAAAAAGATTATAATTAACTTGTTATACGATTTGCTCCGGAGGTGTGGCTTTACACAAGGAAGACTCCATTAGATTTTGAGGATGATCCGAAACAAATTCTGGATACAGGAATTTGTTTGAATGATTTTTTAACAATGAGTGATGGGACAATTTTTTGGAAATATGTTATTACTGTGAGCCCTGCAAGGGGGCGCTTTGTAATTGTATGGATTTACATTATATTATTACTATAGGCCAGGATTTGGATAATTCAGTTTTTTCCATTCAGTTTTTGCAGATGATCCAATTCACATTCTGTATCCAGGAATTTTTTGAAGGATTATTTAGCATTATGTGAGAGGACATTTTAGTTCATATAAGGGATATTTAGGCTTGGCAGAGGGGTTGTGCTCTCTGGGTGTTTGTTGTATAGGACTCTAAAAATCTATCTTGGAGTTCCGAAATCTGTCCACAAAAATGAAATTGTGCAGTACCATATTACACTCAAATAAAAAATACTATTTACCTGAATGCAACTTTGAATGTTCAGTTCAGTTCATTTTCTGTACCCACTTAATCCTAATTTGGGTCACGGGGAGGCTGGTGCCCATCCCAGCCAACTTCGGGCGAGGGCAGAGTACACCCTGGACAGCTCGCCAGGCCATCGCAGGGCGGAAACACGCTGACGGCTTTGCAGCCTACTCTTGTCGAAAGTCAGCAATGGTTCTTTTACATGCCTCACACCATAGACAGTGAGAGACACGGCCGGCCTTTGATAACCCAGTTAGCTCCACTGGGGGGGACAGTGACAACCTTGTACAGAGTGGGACTCAAACCCCCAACTTTTGGATCAGCGATCCAGCGCCCTACACCACTACACCACCACTGCCCACTTTGATTGTTGTTTAATGTAAAATTCAACACCAGATCCACCGCCATACAAGAACATGCAAAAATTCCCAAATTATAATTAAGATTATTTCTCTTCAAGGAGACATGGTGTGGAAATCTTTTTTTTTTTTTTTTTTTTTTTGCTGTTGCTATTTTTATAATAAGACTTCGTTCATGTGACTTTGAGATGTACTGGCACAGTGGACTGTTACCTCCACTCTTTTTAATGGCCATGAAAAGAAAATGTGTCTAGTTCCTTTGCAGTAACTTTTGTTCGTACCACCCCTTCATTAGCATAATACCGACAATGCTCTATCAATCCGAATCAGGAGCACTGGGAGGAACCATCAACCTTGAAAGTTTGAGCGAAGATGGTGATGAGAAAGAACAAGTGCGCTGTTCCAGGTTGCACAAAATAGTTGGGAAATTCTTTCAAAGGAGATTAATACAGAATAAATGTGGCTGAACTTTATCTTTGGAGGAATCCCTGTAAATTTTAGTCCTCAGTGCATTTCACTGAAGCTCATTTTTATCAGATGGCCGTTGCTGCAAATTGACATTGAAAGATGGAACATTGTGAGTCTGAAAACGAGAAGCAAACCACTTCAAACTAGATCCAAAAAAAAAATCAACTATTCAGGCACTTCAGACATTTTCATTGTGCTAAACATGGGTTAGCTTGGCAAAGTAGCTTACTGAAGGTAATGGAGGCACAAAAATGTTTCTTCATCATCATCATCATCATCATCATCATCATCATCATCATCATCATCCTCCACTTAATCTACGAATGTGTCGCAGGGTAGCAGCCTAAGCAATGAGGTCCAAACATTCCTCTCCCCAGCTTCTAGGGGGACATCGAGGTGTTCCCAGACCAGCCAAGAGACATAATCCCTCCAATGTGTTCTGTGTCGACCCCAGGGTCTCTTCCTGGTTAGAAAT
>CM045735.1:6152160-6157160 GCA_024760905.1 Plotosus lineatus | reverse complement strand
ACACACACACACACACACACACACGTTAGTTCAAAAACAGCCAAGAATGCATGACATACAAATGATATCATATTAAAACGCAGCCAAGGGAATGGTTTTGATTTTCAGGTCATTATGTGTTGCAGACTGATGTCATTTCAGAAGGAGTAAATCCAGGGCATGGCACACTGAAACTAAACCATGCGTAATACATTATAACAACAATCCACATGTCAGTACATAATCCTAGACTGTGCATTTATCTAAACATGTAAACTTTCCAAAAAGCCGTCGATCAGAAGTCCAAAACTCTTCGCAGTAATGAATGCTCTTGTGCATACCACCCCAAAAATTATCTTTCCACTCAGAGGCTCACCAGTTGCAGGGCCAACATACACACACAAACACACATACACACACACACACACACACACACACACACACACACACACACACATATATATATATATATAACAAAAATAAAAGGACAGGACAAAGACTTTCTATTGAAACTCCATTTATCACTACAGATCTGTTTCGAGGGGTGGTGAAACCATCCTCTCTCTTCAGGTGATTATAGAAGAATGGCATATATATATATATATATATATATATATATATATATATATATATATATATATATATATATATATATATATATATAAACATTCATACACACCCAATAAGCAATACTGTGTCTTTGGACTTCGGGAGGAAACTGACGCACAGTAAACCCCTGCACATTCGCGGTTCACCGTTCACGGCCCCACATACTCACGGATTTTGCTCTCAACGTTTTTTTTCATAATGTTTTTAAATTAGCGCAGTGCTTCTCAATTATTTTCTGTGACGCCCCCTATAGGAAGAAAAAATAAAAACATTTCTCGGGCGTGGGAGGAGTTTGGTGAGGGCCTGGAGAATGATTATCGGTTGGCCTCAAAAAGGTTCTGGACCGCCATCCGACGCCTTAGGAGGAGGAAGCAGTTCTCCACAAACACCGTTTACAGTGGAGGTGGGGAGCTGCTGACCTTGACTGGGGATGTCGTCGTGAGGTGGAGGGAATACTTTAAGAACCTCCTCAATCCCACCAACACGCCCTCTGTGGAAGAGAAAGACCCTGGAGGTTTGGGTGGGGGTCCGCCCATCACTGGAGTAGAGGTCACTGAGGTTGTCAAAAAACTCCTCAGTGGTTGAGCTCCGGGGTTGGACGAGAGTTTGGTCCGTATTGGCAATAACAAGTTGAATTCGTTTCCGGTGGAAGTTGGAGTCCGCCAAGGCTCTCCTTTGTCACCGATCCTGTTCATAATTTTTAAGGACAGAATTTCTAGGCGCAGTTGAGGCGTTGAGGGGTTCTGGTTTGGTGGCCATCGGATCTCGTCTCTGCTTGTTGCGGATGATGTTGTCCTTTTGGCTTCATCAAGTCGGGACCTCCAGCTCTCATTGGAGCGATTCACAGCCAAGTGCAAAGCAGCCGGGATGAGGATCAGTACCTCCAAGTCTGAGGCCATGGTTCTCAGTCGGACAAGGGTAGAATGTACCCTCTGGGTCGGGAACGAGGACCTGCCCCAAGTGGAGGAGTTTAAGCATCTTGAGGTCTTGTTCTCGAGTGAGGGAAGGATGGAGTGAGAGATCGACAGACGGATCGTTGCAGCCTCTGCTGTTAAGCGGTGCCTGTACCGGTCCGTCGTGGTGAAGAAGGAGCTGAGCCGCAAGGCAAAGCTCTCAATTTACCAGTTGATCTACGTTCCAACTCTCACCTATGGTCACGAGCTTTGGGTAATGACCGAAAGAACAAGATCACGGATCCAAGCGACTGAAATGAGCTTCCTTCGCCGGGTGGCGGGGTTCTCCCTTAGAGATAAAAGCTCCGCATTCAGAGGGGCCAGTTGAGGTGGCTTGGGCATCTGGTCACAATGCCTCCCTGACGCCTCCCTGATGTGGTGTTTCAGGCATGTCCAACTGGGAAGAGATCCCAGGGTCGACCTAGAACACGCTGGAGGGACTATGTCTCTTGGCTTGTCTGGGACCGCCTCGGTGTCCCCCCAGGGGAGTTGGCGAAAGTGGCTGGGGAGAGGGACGTCTGGACCTCTTTGCTTAGGTTGCTGCCCCCGCGACCTGACCCTGGACTTAGCAGATGATGATGATGATGATGATGATGATGATGATGATGATTTCACGTCCCCCCAGTGCTCCGCTTGTGACTATAAATATTATTTGTCTATACAGTTGTTATTAATACACCTCTGCATAACATTGTATCTTCATTCACATTAAAAATAAAAAGCATTAAATTAAAAAAAATAATAATAATTCTAGTACAGTATGGCAAAAATGCATGTTCCCCAGGGTCATAACCGATCCCCCCTGGCATCAATCCACACCCCCGGGGCGCACCCCACTACTTGAGAAGCACTGAATTAGCAGCAGCCCCGGGAAATTATACAATGCATCATCACGACATCACTGGCATGTGATTCAAATTTAGCCAATGGCTGAGAGCTTTTGTTTCTCCCTCCTGCTGATTGGCTGCAGATGATGTGAACACCTCTTTTTGTTGTGATTGCTTGAATTGCGAATTCACTTTTTTCGTGTGTTTTTAATGATTATTTAAGCC
This sequence comes from Plotosus lineatus, assembly GCA_024760905.1. Lineage (NCBI taxonomy): Eukaryota > Metazoa > Chordata > Actinopteri > Siluriformes > Plotosidae > Plotosus > Plotosus lineatus. The sequence continues at coordinate 6,154,567 of CM045735.1, read as the reverse complement.
CTATGATGTCACTCAAACACCCTGCATCTTCTGTAGCTTCTGGTAAGAAACCTAAGTGTTTTATTCATGAATAAATATTATTACAGTACAAAATTAAAAGGTTTTTACTTCATCATTACTACATTTTACTGCATTATTACTGTATAAATGAGTAAGACTCTCTATAGAATGTGTTTAACAAGCATATTTTAGCACAATCTCATACATAAGGTTTTAAAACCACGTCAATAACTCGTAAATATCCGGGATCCGCGGGTGGGGGAGGAACCCCCGCGAATAACGGGGGCTTTCTGTACATGGAGGAAATCCATACAATCAAGATTAAGCACATGTTCAAAACGTCAAACAGAAAAGCTCTCACCGAGCCTGGGGCTCAAACCCAGGACCTTCATCCTTCGAGGCAAACATGCAAACCACTACGCCACCTCATTCCTTTAAAATACACATAGAATATTGGAAAACAAAGCGAGTGTAAAAACAGAAGGCAGCCTGAGACGCGAAATCCATTCCAGTTCACCAATACGTCTGGCTGTTAACCAGCGACACAAGCGTACCAAAGTTATTAATGAATGGGGGAGTTGATTACAGAACCAGGTAGGTGTCATGTGGTTATCTGGAAGAACATGCTGTTCTGGGACCAGTTGAGCCTGAATTGTCTGCACTTATCTAACCTTAATATCAATACAGCTCGGATGTGGGAACTGAAAAAAATAATGAAAAAGCGAGCAATGCCAGCAAAAGACGTTGACCATATGGCATAATACTGTGCATTTCTCGGCAGTTGAATCACAGCAAGAAAACAGTTATACACAAGTGAAAAAAAAAAGCAGCTCGGAGTATTAGTTACAGTCTTTCACAGATAATATAGCACAGAGTATTATTTACCAATACAGAGTCATATAGCAGAGTCTCAATGACATTAGGGACATAACCGCAAACAAAATATACGCTATATAAAATTATTCAGCAGAGGAAAGATGGATCTTGGTCAGTATTTCCCTCGAGGGAACTTCATTCACTCATTTTCTGAGCCGATTAGTCCTAATAAGGGTCACGGGGAGGCTGGCGCCCATCTCAGTCAACTATGGGTGAGGTAACCCTGCATAGCTCACCAAGCCACCACTGGTCTGATTAGGAACAGCCAATTAACCTACTGTGTATGTTGTTTTTGGACTGTGGGAGGAAACCAGAGTACCTGGAGTAAACCCATACAAGCAGTGTAACAAACAGAAGGAGAACATGCAAACTCCATACAGAAACACCCAAGCTGGGAATCGAACCCAGGACCTGCTTGCTGTGAGGCGGACTTGCTAACCACTTCACCACCATGCCACCCTTGAGGAGAGTTCAAGTGGACCATTCAGCAAAATCCACCAAGCCAGAGGTGAAAACCTGTTGTTGGTTTTTTTTTCAGTATATACACGAAATGGTAACATGAAACGCAAACCAAAACAAAGGTGCATTTGGCAGAACATCTTACCCAGAGCAACCTACATTTTTATCTTATTTTAACAACTGACTAGTTCAAGGGCCTTCCTTCGGGGCCCAACAATGGCAGACTGGCAGTATTGATATTTGAACCCTCAACATTTTGGACTCTGAGCTATAGTCTTTATTATATAACATATGAACCCCCTTCAGTTTGCCTTGTTTAGGAATCGAGGACGCCATCATCTACCTGCTTAATAGTTTCTACACCCACCTGGACCAGCCGGAAAGTACTGTGAGGTTCATGTTTTTGTGGCTTTTCCAGTGCATTCAACACCATCAGGCCGATCCACCCGAGTGAGAGGCTGGCAGCAATGCAGGTGGATACCTTTCTTGTGTCCTAGATTGTGGACAACCTGACCGGAAGACCACAGTATGTGCGCCTGTAGCACCGTGCATCGGACACGGTGGTCAGCAACACTGGCACACCACAAGGGACCATGATGTCCAATTTCTTCTTCACCCTCTACCCAACAGACTTCAGCTACTGTACAGAGACCTGCCATCTTCAGAAGTTTTCCCATGACTCTGCTGCAGTTGGATGTATCAGTGGATTTGATGACACAGAGTATCGGGCTGCGGTGGCTTCCTTTGTCACATGGTGTGAGCAGAATTATCTGAAGCTTAATGTGACAAAGATCAAGGAACTGACTGAGATCCAAAACACCAGCACCTCCTGTTTCCATTCATTTGACAATGTAGACATGGTGGAGTATTGTTGTTGTTGTTGGTCCTTCAAGGTCGAAGATGATCATGATTTCATATCAGATCAATGATCTGCGGTATGGGTGAAGTCATCACTTGCGCTTGACTTGGATTTAAGAGAGGGAGAGTTGCGCAAATCATCAGCCTCACTCTCTCATCCCGGCTTATCCGAGTCCAGTGGCACGACATAATTGAGACGGCTGGAGATAGCTCA
>CM045735.1:6039660-6147160 GCA_024760905.1 Plotosus lineatus | reverse complement strand
ACACACACACACACACACACAACTATGAACACTCACGCCTAACAGCCGGTTAACCGAAGGTGTATGTCTTAAGACTGTGACAGGAAACCGGAGTACAGCGAGCCCTCGCTACTTCGGGCTTCAGTGCATCGTGGGTTTTTAAAAAATATCCATAGAAAAATAAAAAATAAGGAAATTAAGGAAGAATAGGGGGAAAAGTTAAGGAAAATGCCGCGAAACAAGGCCAACTATGCAAAAATCCCCAAACAAAAAACAAAAATACTGTACAACCCAAAACCCCCCAACAAAACTACTTATATTTTTATGTGATGCACGCCTCTGTATGTGTGTACATTTATATTTTATTTACATTTTATGCATTATTTTTGAATGTTTAATTGTTATTATAAGCATTAATAGTGTTAAATATGTATTTATGTATATTATATACATGTACGTATACATCAGTCAGGGGGGTTGATCCTACCGCGCGCAAGAGTGGGGGTCCTCGGTCCCCATTAACTGCGGAAAGTGAGGGATCCCTGTACTCAGAAGAAACCCCACACAAGCAGTCAAGTCACACAGTCACTCATTTGCTGAACTGTGTGGTCCTTCAAGGGTCATGAGGATCTGGGAGAAGGTGGGTTACACCGTGGACACCTCACAAGTCCATTGCACGACCGAGAAACATGATCACACATCTAGGGGCAATTTGGAACAGCCAGCTAGCCTAATGGGTATGATGCCCTTACACGGTAGGAGGAAACTGGAGTACCTGAGTAAAAACCCACACAAGCAACGGGTCTACACAGTGAGGATCTACAAGAGCAGTTTTAATGGAAGAGCTGCATGCAAACATATAAATATTCCACCAGAGGGGCTTACGTTTGTCATTTTTACACAACCCCCAACCTTTGGATCAGTTATCCACTGAGCCATTATTGATCTTACATGACGTTGCCTGCATATAAACAGTGTTTCTCTTTAAACGCATTTCCTTGCTTCCATGCGTCTCGTGTTCTGGAGACACAAGTAAGCAAAACGACAATAAAATTTTGGGATGGGATGCGGCCATTTCCTAAAAATGCAACTTCACAGGCTGTATCTTTCTGATGATTGAGGGCATTCAGAGGGTGTACTGGCTTAGTGGTTAAGGCACCGGGTTACTGATCCGAAGGTCAGGCTTTTCAATTCCCAGTACCACCACTGTTGGGCCCTTGAGTAAGGCCCTTAAGCCTCAACTGCTCAGTTGTATAAAAATGATAATTGTGAGTCACACTGGATAAGGGTGTCTGCTGCCAAATGTTGTAAATGCAAATGATTGGGCGTGGCCTTAGTGACTTCATCAGACACCCACATCATCTGCTGTGGAGAAGGGAGTGGCCTGGATATATGCATGTACTGTATGTGCGCGCGCACGCACGTGTGTGTGTGTGTTTATATTCATATATTTATGCATTGGAATCATTTTATGAGATGCATCTCATCAGCGATCCAGGCCACCTGAGCCCAATCACAAGTCAACCTGCTTCAAACGTATAACCTGCATCAACGTTCCACAATCACTGCCACAGTCAACCAGCGATCACAATGTCACCACAGTCATCATATTTCAAGGGTAAAAGGTTTCAATGCACCACTCTCTGCTTGGCCAAAATCCTAAATATAGAGCGCCACAGAAGGGCTGGCCATGTGTTTGTTCGGTGCTGTGCTGAAAAAAAATCTGCGTCTGCCTTCACTGGTACAGCATCACTGATACACTCGGTTTACAGAGCTGTGGTTTGCAACCGACCTGCGTGATGCACAGAGTTAGCAAATAAACTGAAGTGAATTACTCTGCACATCCCTGGTATTTAAAATTTGAACAACAAACCACATCTCGCAAAACCTGCAGTCACATCCCGTCAACTACGGGTGAAAATGGGGTGCTAGTCTATAATAGTGCTCCCCATCACTGTGAACGTCTCTGATCTCAGCTACTAAAAGAGTTTTTTTCCCATCTACAGAATATCAATTCACTGAAAACTTGTACCCCAGTGCAGCCAACTGGGTTACCACAGGCCGGCCATGTCTCTCACTGTCTGTGGTGAGAGGTTCAGGTAAAAGAACCACCGCTGACTTTCGTAAAGTGTACTTGCTTGGCCATCAGGGTGTTTCTGCCCTGCGATGGCCTGGTGAGCCGTCCAGGGTGTACTCGGCTGAGATGAGCACCAGCCTCCCTATGACCCTAATTAGGTTTGTTTAATTGGTTCAGAAAATATATTAATGAATGTAAACTTAGAAATGCAAATATGGATGAGAATCTCACAATGTCCCCAGTGGAGCTAACTGGGTTATCAAAGGCCGGCCATGTCTGTCACTGTCTATGGTGTGAGGCATGTAAAAGAACCTTTGCTGACTTTCGACAAGAGTAGGCTGCAGAGCCGTAGGCGTGTTTCCGCCCTGCGATGGCCTGGAGAGCCATCCAGGGTGTACTCTGCCCTCGCCCGAAGTTGGCTGGGATGGGCGCCAGCCTCCCCGCGACCCTAATTAGGATTAAGCGGTTACAGAAAATGAACCGGATTAACTAAATCTCACAATGTGCCAAACATATAGTGTAACATTCCCCATGATAAACGTTTTCTACTGGACGTCTGAGCTTTTATAAACCTCCTCTGTTAAGATAAGTCTGAACTCTCGACTAAAAAAAAAAAAAAAAAAAACAGACAGAAACCACCCATAACCACAAGACGATACTGCAGATGCACACTCAAATTCCAGAGGTCTGCGAGTAACACACATGGCTCTTGGAGAAATCCACGAGGATTCCTTGCCAGATGGATGCGCACACACTGGCATCATGAGTCAAAACAAAAGACATAGCTTGGCGTTTTCTGAACAGGACTGGCAGATGTGAGCATTCAAGAAACAGACTTTGAAGAATAAACAAGGAATAAATCTGAGAAAATTGCCTGATGTTGGGTGTTCGTATATAAACAAGATGGAAGGAGTCCATAAAACACCCCCTAAATCCTCAAATTTCTTCCAGCAGTTCAAAAGTTCACATCAGATTTAGCCTCGTAAAAATCTACTGTATAAAAATCATTGGCCTTCTTATTGGGTGTTGTATTAAAAACATTGGCCCTCTCTCAAAATACTGTCGACATCCCACTGGCCCCTGTAATATGTTGTAGAAAATCTATTGCGCCCCCCCAAAGTAACAAGGTACCCGTGCCATGGTGGCTCACCAGGCCAGTGCTTATCCCTGGTTTCCAAAGCGTGAGGTGACTACGAGTTCACCTCCTCCTGGAGGGGACGCTAGTCCATCACAGGTTACCTTCCCAGTATATTTTTACTGGAACCCATTTATACTGCTGGGTGAACAGAGGCACACTTGTGGTTAAGACCTAGCCCAGGGGTCTTAGCACAGTGGGGGTCTAACTGGGATTTGAACACACAACCTCCTGATCATGAGAGCAGCACCCTAACCATTACGCCACCCCCCCTCCTCCTCTAAAGTACTATGTAAAAATTATTGTCCTATAGAAGATACCGTTAAAAAAATAGTGTCCCACTTTAAGATATCGTATAAAAACCACTGGCCCCCTCATGGTACTGCATAAATAATCAATGGCCCCTACTGGGTACGATGTTAAAAACATTGTTCCCCCAAGGTACTGTCTATACACTAATGGCCCCTGTAATTTACTGTGTACAAACAATTGGTCCCCTCTAAGATACCGTCTACATACTATTGGCCCTCTTTAATATACTGTATAAAAATTATTGACCCTCTATAAAACACTATATAAAATGAATGGCCCCTGGAAGATGGTGCATAAAAATATTGCTCCTTGGTTTTTTTTGTATAAAAGCCACTGGCCCCCCTCATGGTACTGCATAAATAATGAATGGCCCCTACTGGGTAAAGTGTTAAATACATTTGTCCCCTAAGGTACTGCCTATATACTACTGGCCCCTATAATTTACTGTATACGAACAACTGGTTCCCTCTAAAGTACCGTCTACATGCTATTGGGCCCCTTTATTATACTGTTTAAAAAGTATTGGCCCCGATAAAACACTACAGTACTGTATATAAAACTGAATGGCCCCTGGAAGATGGTGCATGAAAACATTGCCCCCTGTGTTTTTTTTTTTTTGTTTAAAAGCCACTGGGCCCCTTATGGTACTGTATAAATAATTAATGACCCCTACTGGGTACGGTGTTAAAAACATTGTTCCCCTAAGGCATTGTTCACACATTAATGGCCCCTGTAATTTAGTGTGCACAAACAATTGGTCCCCTCTAAAATACTGTCTACATGCTATTGGCCTCCTTTAATACACTGTATAAAAATGATTGGCCCCCTTTATAAACACTATATAAAAATGAATGTCCCCTGGAAGATGGTGCATAAAAATATTGCACCGTATAAAGTTTTGTCTAAAATGTATAAAAGCCACTGGCCCCCTCAATGTATTGTATAAATAATTAATGGCCCCTACTGGGTATAGTGTTAAATACATTTGTCCACTAAGGTACTGCCTATATACTATTGGCCCCTGTAGTTTATTGTACACAAATAACTGGTCCCCTCTAAGGTACCGTCTACATGCTATTGGGCCCCTTTAGTATACTGTATAAAAGTTATTGGCCTCTTTTAATATACTGTGTAAAAATTAATGGCCCCTGTAAGATGCTGCATAAAAATATTGCCCGCTGTAATTTTTTGTATAAAATGTATAAAAACCATTGGCCCCCACTTATGGTAAGCTATAAATAATTAATGACCCCCGATTGGATACGGTGTGAAAAACATTGGTCCCCTAAGGTACTGCCTACCCACCATTGGCCCCAGTTAATATACTGATTAAAAACTATTGGCTAACTCTAAATTACGACGTAAAAATTATTGGCTCCTGGAAATTACTGCATAAAAATATTATCTCCATCCACTACGATATTGTATAAAAGCCACTGGCCCCCTCATAGTACTGTATAAATAATTAATGGCCCCTACTGGGTATAGTGTTAAATACATTTGTCCCCTAAGGTACTGCCTATATACTATTGGCCCCTGTAGTTTACTGTAAACGAATAACTGGTCCCCTCTAAGGTACCGTCGTCATGCTATTGGGCCCCTTTAGTATACTGTATAAAAATTATTGGCCTCTTTTAATATACTGTGTAAAAATTAATGGCCCCTGTAAGATGCCGCATAAAAATATTGCCCGCTGTAATTTTTTGTATAAAAAAATGTATAAAAACCATTGGCCCCCACTTATGGTAAGCTATAAATAATTAATGACCCACGATTGGATACGGTGTGAAAAACATTGGTCCCCTAAGGTACTGCCTACCTACCATTGGCCCCAGTTAATATACTGATTAAAAACTATTGGCTAACTCTAAATTACGATGTAAAAATTATTGGCTCCTGGAAATTACTGCATAAAAATATTATCTCCATCCACTACGATATTGTATAAAAGCCACTGGCCCCCTCATAGTACTGTATAAATAATTAATGGCCCCTACTGGGTATAGTGTTAAATACATTTGTCCCCTAAGGTACTGCCTATATACTATTGGCCCTTGTAGTTTACTGTAAACGAATAACTGGTCCCCTCCAAGGTACCGTCTTCATGCTAATGGGCCCCTTTAGTATACTGTATAAAAATTATCGGCCTCTTTTAATATACTGTGTAAAAATTAATGGCCCCTATAAGATGCTGCATAAAAATATTGCCCGCTGTAATTTTTTGTATAAAATGTATAAAAACCATTGGCCCCCACTTATGGTAAGCTATAAATAATTAATGACCCCCGATTGGATACGGTGTGAAAAACATTGGTCCCCTAAGGTACTGCCTACACACCATTGGCCCCAGTTAATATACTGATTAAAAACTATTGGCTAACTCTAAAGTATAATACAAAAATGATTGGCTCCCGGAAATTGCTGCATAAAAATATTATCTCCATCCACTACGATATTGTATAAAACCCTTTGGCCCCCTCATGGTATTGTATAAAAATTAACCCCCCACCCACCCACCTCTCATTGGGTACTGTGTTAAAACCATTGGCCCTCTCTAAGGTACTGAATAAATACTACTGCCCCTGTAGTATACTGTACAAGAACAACTGGTCTCTTGTAAGGTACTGTATTAAACTGTTGCCGTCCTCATGCTGTGGTCGTCGACCCTGAGCCTCAAGCCTAAAAGTCAGAGATCCTGGACGCGTACACCAGTCCCCACCACCGTTTCCTCACATTGCCGTTGTGTATTTTCAAGCCCGTGTTAAGTCCGCGGGTCCTTAATCCTCTTCCAACCCACATATTTAAACCCCCTGGCAAAATTTTGTTTTGAAGTGTGTGTGGGTGTGCGTGTGTGTGTGGAAACCAGCACACCTGGAGATAACCCACACGAGCCGAGCGAGAACATGCAAACTCCACACAGGAACACATGAACTGACCCTGGGACTCGAACGCAATACCTTCTAACTGCTGGGTGGAAGAGACAGCTGCCACGCCCTCTGGATTAAAAACTAATTATCTCCTTTGAGGTAAAGTACAAAAACTTTTGGCCTCCTTTAGGATTTTTTTCTTTTGCATTATTAACCAAGCACACACTTTTAAGTGACTATTTTAAACTATTTATTTATTTATTTTATTTGGTTTATTCTGGGTAAATCAGTGACTTTAACCACTTTCCTTCCACCAGACAACATCGGTTAAAGAAAAACATATCCACCTGGCCTACAGTAATCCTGGAGGGCAGGATAATAAAAACATATCCAGGTGCACGTGTATATACACCGCATGCCACAGCGAAGGGTGAAACTATAAAGCTATAAATCAGCCGGCAAAGCTTCTAACTTCATTTGATCTCCTAACACACACACACACACACCACACACACACACACACACACACACACACACACACACACACACACACACTGCTCATACAGAGTAAACACACCTCACGGAGATGCTCCTGTCATCAACATCACTCTCAACCACAACACAGGCCCATGAAAACAATCCTAATTACTGCGTTTTCTGTAAGGGTGTCACCGGTGCACAGTAATTACAGTTCTGGACTGCAGCGTAGATCAAGTCGTGAGTCTCAGCTGAAAAATCGGGCCAACCGAAATGGAAACAGTAGTGCTGAGATGGCCACTCCTGGAGCAAAGGCCGTGGTGCCATCTGTAGAAAACATTGTGTGTGTGTGTGTGTGTGTGTGTGTGTGTGTGTGTGTGTGTCAGTGTGTGTGTGTGTGTGTCAGTGTGTGTGTGTGTGTGTGTGTCAGTGTGTGTGTGTCTCAGAGGATGTTTGAAGGTGAAGGTGAGGACACACAGCAGAAGAAGCAGCAGCACTGCAGGAAGTGAACTCTCCTCTGACACACTGCACCAGTGGAACAACAGGAATGTTGTTGTTTCAGTATGAGAAGATATATTTAAATGAAGAACATGTGTGTCTCTATCTCTCGCTCTCTCTCTCTCTCGCTCTCTCTCTGACACACACACACACACACACACACACACACACACACCTCAAACGTGAATTTATTTATTACATTTCCAAACACTTCATGACACATGTTTTAGACTTTCCGCATATTAAATCATTCATTTATTTGCCAGACCGCTCGCTCATTCTAATGCTGGTGCCTATCTTAGCCGACACTGGACCATTGCAGTACCACACACACACACACACACACACACACACACAAAACTGTTCACATTTACACCTAGAGGTAATTTTAAACAAGCAATTAGTTTAACCTGCATGTCTTTGGACTATAGAAGGAAACTGGAATTCCTGGAGGAAAGCCCGTGCAAACATGCGGAGAACTTGCGAATTCCACACGGAAACACCTGAGCACAGAATTCAAACCCGGGAGCCTCTTGCTGTGAAGCAGACGTGTGAACCACTACACCTCTATGCCGCCCTTCATATTAGATTAACTTTATTATAAACATTTTATGAGGCATGAGCCATCAAAAGCTTCTTATTTTCTTTCTTTTAGGGAATAATGGATCTCAACATCTTCAATCATTTCCCAAATCAGCTGACATTCAGGATATAATTAATTTGTGATTGCTGTTGTTGTTGTTGTTGTTTTCCCCATTTTCCCCTTAATATAATCACGTTTTGCCATCCCTATCACACAACCACCAACAACCAGGGATTGGTGAAAGCATTCATATGCCCCTCTACAACATGCGATGCTAGCCACCCGCCTCTTTTTAAACTGCAGTGTCATGCATATTTGGGGGATGGCCTAACACGCTCGGAGGAAAACCACAATTTGCCCCATCATACGAAAGAGCTCACAGACAATATTTGGGGGACGGCCTAACACGCTCGGAGGAAAACCACAATTTGCCCCATCATACGAAAGAGCTCACAGACAATATTTGAGGGACGGCCTAACACACTCAGACGAAAACCGCAATTTGCCCCATCATACGAAAGAGCTCACAGACACCCATGGTTGGCTGGCAATCGCTGTGAGTGACAGGGAAATGAGCATATGCTGTCCCTCCCTCCTGTGATAGTCTAGCCAATTAGCTTCCATGGACTCCTGGCTACGGACGACTGTGGCACTAATGCGGATTCAAACTTGCAATTTCCAAGAGAATTATATTATTATTATTATTATTATTACTATTATTTATTATTATTTTATTTATTTTTTTAACTGCTTAAGAGACTGAAGCCCATCACATCTGACTCCATGCGAAGGTAAACCATGATTAGCTTGCAAGTCCATCACAGGGTCAACACACACACACACACACACACACACACACATAAACACACACACACACACACACACACACACACACACACACATTCACATTTATGCCGGGGGGCAATTCAGAACAACCAATCAGCTTAATGTGAATGTGCATGAGAACATACACACAGAAACTATCTTGCCAAGCTTGGGACTTGAACCCAGGATGTTCTTGCTGTGAAGCGAAAGTGCTCAACACTATGAAGATTTATAATAATAATTATTGTTATTAATATAGTAATAGTAGGGGGCAGTGGTGGTCTAGTGCGCTGGATCACTGATCCAAAGGTTGGGGGTTCGAGTCCCACTCTCCAAAAGGTTGTCACTGTCCCCCCCAGTGCAGCTAACTGGGTTATCAAAGGTGGGCCATGTCTGTCACTGTCTATGGTGAGAGGTTCATGTAAAAGAACCATTGCTGACTTTCGTAAAGAGGAGCCGCAAAGTCGTCAGCGTGTTTCTGTCCCTTGCTAAAAGGGTTGTGACAGGAAGGGCATCTAACCTAAAAACCTCTGCCAAATCAAACGTGCGAATCAGATGACTCGCTGTGGCGACTCCCGAGTAAAAGGGGAAAAGCCGAAAGGAAGACAGACAGACAATGTAGTAATAGTAGGAGTAGTAAATAAAAGAAAATAGGAGTAGTAGTAATAACCCATCCATCCATCTCGCCCTTAATTATCTGTATGGTTTATCTGTCAGAGTCGTGGCAAAAACCAAAGCCAAGCCAAGCTGACTTTGGGCAAGAGGCGGAGTTACACCCTCTCTTTTGCGGTACACCATAAAAGGTCATGAAATGGATGATAGGAAAAAATATATGTCTGTATTTGTGTGTGGTTGAAATGTCTGCGTGATACAGGATATGGTCACTTACTACACCAGATTACACTCCTACTGTGAGCAACAGTTAATATACGTACGACCAAGATATCCTGAATCAACACAAAGGTTATGTAATGCTCACTTTAACCTCCGGGGGGGGGGGGGGGGGGGAGAAGGTTAAACACACACACTCACACACATGCACATACTTTAATGATCTGAATAATTAAGAACTGGACATCAGTGCTGATCAATGTTTAAATTTTTTTTTTCTTTTTTTATTTAAAATGAATTGCCTTAGTTATAGTCGGGGGTTTAAGTCAAAATCTCACAGCAAGAACATCCTGGGCTTGAGGCCTGTCATCGGAAACGACTTTCATGGCTTCCATACATTTCTTTCGGGTGTTCAGCTTTCCTCCCACAGTCCAAAAATATCCGAATTGCCCCTAGTTTTGTGTGAGAGTGTACATGGTTGTGTACATGTAGGCCTTGCAATTGACCTTCGAGCTGTTCAGGGTGTACCCCTCGATAGAATTGAACCTCCTCACAACTCTGGTACAATGGATGGCAGATGGGTGAATAATAATAATAATAATAATAATAAAAATTTAAAAAATAATAATACATTTGCAAATACAGTGGTGTCGCTTATAATGATTTTTTCATGATACGAGCTTTAAACCCACCAAAAATCTGTTCTATCCAACAAGCAAAAATTCACTTTATGAGCTCCTGCGCGCCACCATAAATAGTGTTTACTGCACTTCATATCGTTTGCTCGGTGCTTTTTCCCTATACCATAGCGCAACAATGAGAGCGCCACTGCCACCAACTGTAGTGGATGCGCAATTACACTTAATTCTAGTACATTATGGCAAAAAAGCATGTTCCCAAGGGTCATACATGCCCTTCTATTTGAGAAGCATTGGCCTTGTGGAGCTCACCACGTGCCTTTCCTTGCTGGCATTCCGAGCATGCACGCACAAAAAATTCTCCTTTTTCTCCTCCTCTGTTACGCACCACCTCCTGCCTGCCCACGTGTCGATGATCGGAAGGGTTAGTTGACTTATTGTTTATTCTTGTTTTATTATTATTTATTATTAATTATTATTAATGTTAATGTACATGTATTATTATTATTATTATTATGAAATATTTATTGTTTTTGCATGTTTATCTTTAATATATTTGGTCAAATATACATATTTATAGCAGGTTATATGAGTTTGGGAGGGGATTGGAACGGATTAATTGGGTTTCTGTTATTTTTTATGGGAATAATTGTTTCATTTAAGGAACTTTTCAGTTTATGAGCTCGCCCTCGGAACGGATTAAATTTGTAAGATGAGGTATCACTGTATTTGAAGGAAGTAAAATGGAGCAAATACATTTTTTGTGGCATTATAAATAAATTTGCCTACTTTTAAATGTATTTTAGCGCATGATGCTGCGAAACCCAGAATCGAACAATAAACATCAAGTTATACATCTGACTTTTTTCACTTATTTCCTTTGATTAATTCCATGTAAGCCACATGTGGCAAAATGTGCTTCCCGGTTGTAAACAGTGCTTGGATGAGAACCACAAACCTCCGAACCTTCTTCGACCAGAAGGACCAAAACAAAGACAATTGCTCTGGGTAGCTTTTAGTTTAGCTCTTAATGTTTACAGAAAGAAAACAAAGACATTTTTACAGCCTGACCTGTCCCTGTTCCCTCCGCCTCATTTTCCCCCTCTGCAAGTTCGACACCAAGTCTGAGTTTTGCCCTTCTCATGTCTGCCAAGTAGAGCTTAAAATCCCATCAAATCTGCCACGTAGACACTGTCTGACTGAGTCCGGGCTTGGCTGCAACATGTCTCTGCTGGATTTCAGTATGAGCTTCATCCCCCGTTCACACTCACACCGTTGATATAGATCACCTCATCCAAAGCTTGCACTTAAAAAAAAGAAAGAAAAAAAAAAAAAAAAAAAAACATGGAAAACTTTTATTTTTATTTTTGCAGTATGGTAGTGCATCCACAGTCTTAATTCTGGGATGTAAATGGTGAGGCATGTCATAATGTCCGTTTACTGCGGCGTGAATCCAAACTCAGATTAACCACATAATCAGTTTCATATTAGGCTTCAAACGAGTGTTTATTGATCTACAGCTCTGATTCCCCGCCCACCATGATGCAAACACAGATCACCAGATCGTTGGCTGGAGATTTTGATTCTCTTTACAATTTACAGTGCTTTAAGCGGAATGGAATGGTGGTGCAGTGGTTGTTAGCACATTCGCCTAGCAACAACAAGGTGGCGGGTTCAATTCCCAGGCTCGAGGTGTATCTGTGTGGAGGTTGCATGGTCTTCCTGTACTTGCTTGGGCTTCCTCTGTTCTCTCTGGTTTCCTCCTACAGTCCAAAAACGTGCACGGTAGGCTGACGGGTGGTTACAAATTGTCCCTTGGTGTGAGAGTGAACGGTTGTGCATGTACTCCACGTGTATGTTGTACGTGTGTTGACCCGATTTGGGATGATGCGTCTGAGAAAATGATTTTTTCTTTTAATGTGGAGGCACGGTGGCGTAGTTAGCATGGTTAGCACATATCATATCCGCCTTACAGTACGAAGGTCCCGGATTCAAGTCCTGTGCTTGGGCGGCGAGCTGCTCAGGACGTATCTCGTCTTTGGCCGGTATCAGCTCAGATAAAATCGGTTACAAAAGCTGAGGTTTATTTGATCTGTTATATTGGTGCATATGTGGAATAAACCATAGGGTGCCTCAGGACAAATGACCCAGAAGAACTCGAGGCAAAGCTGAAGTTTGAGGTTTTAGACAAACCCGAGTTTCGACGTCTCCCGAGCTGAACCCTTCAGATGAAACTCTGAGTGACATGTGACTCTCTCTAAGAGAAGCTGATGACTCTAGTGACCTCCTCGCACCTCTCCCACACAGTGCACTAACGGAAGTGTACTCCAGGCAAAAATAAAAGGAGAGAGAGAGAGAAAGGAATGCATGCAGTGAAGTGAATCGGCCCCAGAGACCTGAACTAAGCTAAACCAGGTTTTTAGAAAAAGAAAATCACAGAGGTCGGGATTAGTCACTGGATTTTATGAAAGAAATCAAACTCAACTTTTCTTCTTCTCCACAACAGAAGAAATTCCTCCAGGATCACAAATTTGATAGTCATCTCACACACTCGTTTATCAAAACGCTTAATCCTGTGAGGATCACAGAGAGGATAATGCCTATGATAGCCAACACGGGGGCTCTATAGCTCACAAGATCATACCAGGGCTAGCACACACACACACACACACACACACACACACACACCTAGGGGATATATGGAACCATTAAGTAGGTAAAGTCTGTTGGGCTTGTTACACCTGAGCCTAGTGACTCATCAGGCCGGTGCTTATTCCCGGTTTCCGTAGCGTGAAGCTACCAGGAGTTCAGCTCCTCCTGGATGGGACGCTGGTCCATCACAGGTGACCTTCCCAGTATATTTTTACTGGTACCCATTTATACTGCTGGGTGAACAGAGGCACACTTGTGGTTGAGACCTTGCCCAGGGGTCTTAGCACAGTCGGGGTCTAACTGGGATTTGAACACATGACCTCCTGATCATAAGCACAACACCCTAACCACTACAGCACTACACCACCGTCCTCACACAACAGTGTAAATATATTTAAATATGTTTACACCTGAGCCTAGTGACTCCGGACCGGTGCTTATCCCCGGTTTCCGTAGTGTGAAGTGACCAGGAGTTCAACTTCTTCCTGCACGGGACGCTAGTCCATCGCAGGTTACCTTCCCAGTATATTTTTACTGGTTCCCATTTATACTGCTGGGTGAACAGAGGCACACTTGTGGTTGAGACCTTGCCCAGGGGTCTTAGCACAGTGGGGGTCTAACTGGGATTTGAACACACAACCTCCTGATCATGAACCAGCACCCTAACCACTACGCCACCGGCCCCACATATGGAACAATTACTAAGCTTAATAGTAATAGTTAGAAGAGAAAACCGGAGAACCAGGAGGAAACAGTAGGCTAATTGGCTGTTCCAACTCACCCATAGGGATGAGTGTGAATGGTTGCATGTGTGTTGGCCCTGCAATGTCCTGGTGGGTTGAGCAGGGTGTACCCCGCCCTCATCCAGAGTTGGCTGAGATGGGCGCCTGCCTCCACGTGACTCTAATTAGAATTAAGCGGCCTATAAAATGATTGAATGAATTACTATTCACTGGGCAGTGGTGGCCTGGTGGTATACCGTGCTGGATCACTGATCCCAAAGTTGGGAGTTCAAGCCCCACTCTCAACAGGGTGTCAGTGCTGCCCCCAAAGGGCAGCTAACTGTGTTACCAAAGTCCGGCCATGTCTCTCACCGTCTATGGTAAGAGGTTTGTGTAAAAGAACCACTGCTGACATTCGTCAAGAGGCGCTGCATAGTCATCAGCGTGTTTCTGCCCTGCAATGGCCTGGCGAGCTGTCCAGGGTGTACTCTGCCCTCTCGCAAAGTTGGCTGAGATGGGCGCCAGCCTCTCCAGGACCCTGATTAGGATTGAGCGGTTCAGAAAAATGTGAGAATCTTGTGAATCTTCAATGGACGCTCTATAAATTCTATAAATCAAAAGCTCCTCTCTTTATCACAAAGAGTCGAATAAATTTAATACGCACATTTATTTGTCCCCTCCAACAGATAAAAACTTGTGGAACATTAATTTACTGCACGACATTCTGAGAGTTGTAAACTTAACCAAACATGAAGATATATCTCGAGCACCATGCAACCTGCTTCTCTCGTCACGGAACATGGTACAGCATTAACGAGTTAATTTCCTGAAGGGAGACGACCTGAGCAGGATATAAACTGTTGTATTATAGCATAAACCACTTAAAACCCTCCACAGCTTCCTGTATCCCTCCCAGTGAAATAGTTTTCTATGAACAAACACACTTGAGAAGCAGCAGCCATATTTCAGAATTTTTGCAAGTCAGCTAATGAATATTAATGAGCACTAAAAGTTTCAATCTTAATATTAATGACGAGTGGGTGGCATCAGCAAAATTAGTTGGAGATGCTGAGGGACTCGATTTTCTTCAACATATTAAAATATGTAGAGTAGAAATACTTTTCAGACGAAAGCTAGGATGTACCACCTTGTATTGTAGGCAATCTGGAATCAGGTGAGTAAGCGTGCGTGAATAAATTAAACTGGCTAAGAAGCGTCTCACTTATGATTTTATTTTCGGACCGAGAACAAGTACAAATGTATCACGTTACAGACCAGAAAATATGTCATTTACCATCTTAGCTATGTGATAAAATCAGAATGGGGGCGTGGTGGCCTGGTGGTAAAGGTGCTGAATCAACGAGCCTAAGGTCGGGGGTTCAAGTCCCACTCTCAATGGGTTGTCACTGCCCCCCCGCACAGTAAAGCTAACTCGGTTATCATAGGCCAGCCGTGTCTCTCACTGTCTATGATGTGAGGTTCCTGAAAAAGAACCATTGCTGACTTTCGTCAAGAGGAGCTGCATAACCGTCAACATGTTTCTGCCCTGCGATGGCCTGGCGAGCTGTCCAGGGTGTACTCTGGAGTCAGCTGAGATGGGTGCCAGCCTCCCCATGATCCTAATTAGGATTAAGTGGTTACAGAAAATGAATGAATGAATAAAATCAGAATTTGGGGCTACTCGGCAAATTCTGAGTGTTAAAAAACACTTGAAAAAACCCAGCAACATAAACTAACAATATTTGGCCAGTTTATCAAAAAAGTGTCTATCTAGCTCCAACAATGTTCATACATGGAAAGATACTGCCAACAGTCATTTAATGGAATGACACGAAAGGTCATGATGTGAAGCTGCATCATTCAATTAAATGACTGAATTATGAAATTTTCACAAAATGTCCATCTGAACCTCTTAATTCTAATTAGGGTGATGAGGGTTTTTTTTTTTTTTTTGCATAATTGGCCTTATTTTGTAGCATTTTCCTTTACTTTTCCTCATATTTTCCCTTAATTTCCTTATTTTTTTTATTTTTCGTTGAATATTTTTGAAAAACGCAAGATGCCCTGAAGCCACTGGAACTGAAGCATGAAGTCGTGAGGGATCACTGAATTATAAATAATCATGAAACGATGCAGCTGATGGTCATACGGAAATTAATCTCTATTCGTCTCTCAGTCATTTGCCAAACTGTTAATCCTACTAGTGTTGCAGGGAGGCTGAAGCCTATCTCAGCTGACATTGGCCAAAGGCAAGATTCACCAGCTCACTAGACCATTGCAGGGACAACACACACAGTATGATTATTATTTATATATTAATTATTATACTTTATGATTATTATATTATTCACACTGAATATCTTGGGGCAATTTGGAACCACCAGTTATCTTAATATTTATTGTATTTAGATTGTTAGAGGAAAGCCACCCACATACCGCGGGAGAACATGCAAACTCCACACAGAAATTAGCCGGGAATCGAACCCAGGGCCTTCTAGCTGTGTGACAGACATGCTAAGCTCTACACCACTGTACTGCCATATCCTGTATCCAACCACAATAAAATATTTAACTTTCTTGGTAATTAATATAGTTTAGCATTCTTGTTTTCCTGTTATAGTTGGCCCTCTAATTACAAAAACCTCTGAATGCAAAAAATCCAGGTGAGTAAAAACATTTTCCTAAATTTTCGTCCTCTGTATACGAAACAACGTCTTCTTACGAAAAGCGCCAAACGCGCCGTTCAAACATTGAAACGCGCCATTCAAACATTAAAACAATGCGCGAGTTGCTCTCTCATTGGCTGGCTCCCAACATCCCGCCTCGCTGGCCTCCCATTGGCCAGGAGGGAGCTGAACTGTACCCATTCCTGTATCCATACTTCCTGTTTGTCACACGCGTGAAGGAGAGTTGAACAGGACTGTTGGCTCGTGAGGTTTTTTGAGAGTGATCATTGCAGCATTGTATTTCGTTATCCATCATGAGCCCCAAGAAAGTGATTCCCGGTGCCACTGAAAAGAAGAAGTGGGCTCCGTTATCAATCGAAGTGAAGCAGGAGATAATAAAAAAATACAAAAGTGGGATGCGGTTGAGCAAAATCGCAAAGGAGTACCGGCGAAACCCCTCTACAATCGAGACGAAATTGAAGCAGAAGGAGGCATTAAAAGCGGATATACAGTGACGGAGGCAATTATTTCGGAAAAAGCAACCGCCATATTTAAGGACCTCATGAAGGAGGGTGGGGGTGAGGGATCTTTGGACCAGCAACGCCTGGACTTTAAAGCGTCGCATGGGTGGTTCGAGAGATTTTTAAAAAGGTAAATAGTTTACTTTCACTTTTAACACATATTTCATACAAAATTGATGTACTTTTATCATTTTTAAAGAGTTCATGGGGTAGTCTTGGGAGCCTTGGAACGAATCACGCGTTTTACATGTAAAATGCACCTCTACTTACGAAAACTCCAGGTTACGAAAAAAAAGGCGCTGGAACGGATTAATTTCGTAAGTAGAGGGCCGGCTGTATTTTCTTTATGATATCAGATGGTGTGCCATTGTTTAAAACTTTAGTGACAGTTATTAAATACCAGTCACAAGATGGAATCACTAACTAACCAGCACTAACTGTGACCGCTGTTAATAGAAACGATCATTTATTTCAGTTATTTCAGCTCTGAATGAGATCAAACATTTAAAAAAAAAAAAAAAAAAAAAAAGAAACTTTTAATATAAATACTGAAACTCAATCTAAACTTCTGAGACTTTTATTTGGTTACGGAGAAGCAAAACCAAGCACCAAGAGCAAAATCTTTAGGCACCAGACATCAGCACGAGCTTTAAGCACCGAGTCCTGACCTCTGGGGTGAAAGTAGTCGGTATGACTGATGGCTGGTCTCTTGATGTCAGATGAGCGGTAGAGGATGTGATGTCGCCCGGATCCACCCTCCTCCTCGCCTGTCATGTCGCCTTCTCTCTCCAGTGGCTCGATGAAGAACTCATCCTGACCTGTGCGGATCATCCCCGCCTGACAGGAAGACAGAGACAGAGAAGGAGCCGGTGAGGAAAAAAAAGCAGATGAGATATATATATATCTTAAAAAAGATGTAGCAAGACAAGTATATATAAAAAAGAAAGAACGAAAGAAGGAAAGAAAGAGAGTAAGAAACAAACGTTTCATTCAGAGACAGGTACAAAGCTTGCACGTAAAAGTCCATTAAGTAAAGCAGCTAGAGGGGCTATTTCCGTAGGATCGCTATATCATATTTTCAACCGCGTTGGAAGAAACCCGAGCTGGGAATCGATCCGTTCTCTGTCTTCACCTAAATCATGCGTGCAGGCAGCAGCCATCAATAAAAATCTTGCTATGCTACCTGCAACAGACCAAAAGGAAGCATGCTAATAGATAGTCACTGTGTTCCCCGAGTCGAATTTAAGATGCTTGTGTTTACACAATTAAAGCAGAACAGGTTGTCAAAGACAAGAAGAAAGAAACCCAAGCCAAGGACGAAGATCAATGGAAACGTCTTCCACTGAAGAACCGACAAACTGATATATATACACCTGTCTGATCCTGTCTGCGTCTGGTTCTATCTAGTGTACGGTGACTATCTGAGAGACAGGACGTACTCAGCAGCCTGAGGCGCCATGGACATAACAACCGGGGAGGTGGTGTGGGAGGAGGATGGGGCGGAGGGGAGGAGGGAGGGAGGGAGGGAGGGAGGGAGGGGGGGTGAAGAGAGCAAATGAGTAAACGAGAGACTGCCTATCCTGTGGGACTTATCGATCCCAGCACAGCGATGGGAGCTACTTTGGTACATCCTTCCTACTGTTTTTTTTTTTTTTCTGTTTTTTTTTTTTTTTAATATAACCCCTTGCGCTCACACCCCACAAGTCAACTTTGTCAGCATTAGCGTGTTAAAAGAGAGATAGCGTCGGCGCACCCGGCATTCCCAGGTCATCGCTAATAATGCAGAGACAGCTTGGGGCAGGTCGCTGAGCTAGCCATTAAGCTCAACCTTGCAGAAAATATTCCACCGAAAGCTGTCCTTTCCTCCTCCCTCACTCTCTTCTACGTCCCCCGAGGGTTCATTATGAAGGAAATGGCCGCATGCCGCATAAACCGATACTGCCGTACTCAGGTTCAGCCAACACACTCACCCACTGTACTGACAGAAAAGGTATCTACCCTGCATTGGAAAAAGAAATGCAGCAGATTCACAACTGGGACGTCTTTATTAGCGAAGAAGGTTATGAGTGCGCTGCAAAGTCTCGACTGAACGCCCATAAAAAGCTCAGGGTGAAGAGATACAGGGGGATACAGGGAGTTAGCATCAGTGCCACTGTTGCGTACATATACCAGACACCTGGAGGGGTAAACCTGCATGTACTTTTACTGCAGCACTGGAACGATTCTTATAGGAGAGAAAGATTCAAATTACTGTTTGTTGACCACATGTACAGAGAGAAAAACAAAAATAACGGGTCAATGCATTCAACCCCGTACGACTGTAAGCCAATTAAAACCCTCCATGCTCAAATTGTAATTCGCTTTCGAGAACATCTACATATCAGACACCAACTGCTTACTCAGCAGCAGCGATTTCAGAGACAGTGGAGACAAATGAGCATCCCCAGCCCAATTTATCATCTATCTGCAGTTCAAATCGCTTCAGCTTGATACTGAGTCGCAAGTTATGCAAGCCAGAACCCGCGGCGGTATCGGCATTTCACAGCTCAGCGTCCAACCTGCAGAAACATGCACAGGTAAAAATCATTATCTCGGCGAGTAAACTCGTCTGCCACATCGTCAGCCTGCTCACTCTCAGGACTCACACTACAATTCCCATCAGCCATTGCACCGCCTGATTTCTGACTCACACCTCACAGGATCATAGGCACACCTGTCTGCACTCACAACTGATCACCTGCACTATTTAAAGGGACACTTACCAGATACAGTGGTACCTTGACTTACGAAATTAATCCGTTACGGGGGCGAACTCATAAGTCAAAATGTTTGTTAGACAAAACAAAAATTCCCATAAGAAATAATAGAAAACCAATTAATCCATTCCAACCCCGTCCCAAACTCATATAACCTGACACAAACACGTATATTTGACCTAATATATTAAAGATATAAAATAAAAAAAAAAAAAAAAAAAAAAAAATAGGAAACTCAGTGTTTGGCACCTCCTGTCAGTCAAAGATATCTGTAAGCTCTGATTGGATATCGCTCAAATTACTTACATAAAACAAGATGTTGGTACACCCTGAACAGCTCACCAGGCTATTATAGGGCCAACACACATGCATCCGTTCACATTCACACCAAGGGGCAGTTTGGAACAGCCAATCAGCCTAGTGTGCATGTATTTGGACTCCGAAAGGAAACCGAAGTACCCGGATGAACCCATGCAAGGATAAGGAGAACATTTAAACCTTTAACGCCCAATGGACCATATGGTCCTCTTTCAAAAAATGCCAACAACTACTAGACACGTGCTGCTGCTGCTGCCATTCAAAATGTGTTCTATACTTGTTGTGGCGTCGCCTGATGCAACACAGCTGGGTTCATCATGCCTCAGTCAGCTGTGAGATGACCTTGAGTGCGCAGGATTGTGTTGTTCACGAATTTGTGACAGTGTTATTATTTGTTGTTATTATTATTATTATTATTATTATTATTATTATAATCATGATCATTATTATTAGTGTTATTATAATTATGTTGAAAGAGAGTCTTTTTGATTAGAAAAAACTAGTGTTAATTTTTTTAACTGCAAAAAAATCATTTGGGCATTAAAGGGTTAAACCTCGCACAGAAACGCTCTTACTGAGCCTGGTGCCTCAAACCCTGGACCTTCTTGCTGTGAGGTGGACGTGTTAACTACTACACCACCGCGCCAACAAACTGTCTGCCGCCACTTTTAATTTAGCTTAAATAGAAACCTAGTAAATCGGTCAACCCGGAACATCACAGCCTCCGCTTTCCTCTCATGTTCTTAGTTGGAAAGCCTATAAACTGACACGAGGAGCTTTTCGACCACACTTGTATAAATTGAAAAAGATTTAGTGTGCAAATTCTTTCCGTCAGGCTTGGGGATCGATCCAATCTCCTGTAAACAGGAATTATAGTCGATCATCAAAAATGAAGAACCACAGAGTATCATGTGTATCATGTGGCTTCCAGGCATGTAGAAACAATTAAACACACACAGGATCATTAATACAACATTTCACTTGCTACAGTTTACCAGGTTGACAAACAACACTACAGGCTTTCCAACAGAACAAGCAGGGCCGAGTGCACCGTCCAACGCCGGCGCTCTGGGACCTAGTGCTCTTTATCGGGGCGACTGCTGTTTCCACTGAGTGCAGGAGCCATTTCCTGCCAGCGCTGAGGTGGGGAGAGAGAGAGAGAGCGAGAGAGAGAGAGAGAGAGAGCGCGAGAGGAGTCAGATAGATCATCTGGCAGTGGACTGAGAACGGCTAGCTTTCGAAAGACAACGCATTTTCAAAGCTCCCTACAAGAAATCCTTGACTGACACCGCCTACACAGCCCGTAGTGTTAATGGACTTGTTCACTGTCTCCGTCCAAGCGGCATGTCCCCTCAAGGTGTCTCACTGTAAAAGCTTTAAAACACAGGGATCGATTTTTCTAATTTATATCCAAATATCCCATCAGCTTGATTTGCATCAACTCTATTTAGATAAATGTCACGTCTCACGTCTCGGAACACCCAAGAGACAGTCTGGAGAGAGGGAATCTATGTCTTGGATCTGACTGCTGAGACAAAATCCATGGCGTGGGTCCGAAGCAGGCAGGGTTGACCAGGAAAATCCATAAACGTAATCCAAACCATCAGACTCGCGTCCAACACAGGAAGCTCTAAGACTCTAATTAGAGCATGGGGAGGGAAACAAAACTGGGTTAAAATATTTCAGAGCTTGGAAATAGGTTTTGTTTTTGTAAAGAGACGTGCAAAAAAAAAAAATAAGAAAAAGAAATAAAAATAAACCCTTACATACACACAACATGATTGCATTGTCGTTAGCTTGTTATGCAAATCAAGTGTTTAAACCCCCCAATGCTCCTCGCACCAGCATCACCGGTGAGATATATATATATATATATATATATATATATATATATATATATATATATATATATATATATATATACACACACACACACACACACTTACATAACTCCACACATTCTATCTCCAATTAATCCTACTAAGGGTCATGGAGAGGCTTGAGCGTATCGCAACCGACACCAGGTGAAGGCAGGGCACACCCTGATCCGCTTGCCAGACCACTGCAGGACAACACATACACAATTATTCACACTCACACCCAATAAAGGAAATTTGGAACAGCCAATGAGCCGACTGTGCATGTCTTTGGATTGTGGGAGGAAACCAGAGTACACTGAGGAGACCCACACAAGGACAGGGAGAACATGCAAATCCACACAAAAAAGCCCAGGCTGAACCCGGCACTCAAACCCACATATACATACACACACACACACACACACACACACACACACACACACACACACACACACATATATATATATACATATTATATTGCATTACATCAGTATACTATAATAATATAATAATTAAATAATAATATAATCCTTATTAGGGTTTTGATCAGAAGGGAAAAGTGTACAAGACGGTGTTGAGGCCAGCGATGTTGTATGGTTTAGAGACAGTGTCCCTGGGGAAAAGACAGGAGTCAGAGCTGGAGGTAGCAGAGATGAAAATGTTGAGGTTCTCTTTGGGAGTAACGAGGATGGATAGGATCAGAAACGAGTACATCAGAGGGACAGCACATGTACGATGTTTTGGAGACAAAGACAGAGAGGCTAGATTGAGATGGTTTGGACATGTACAGAGGAGGGATAGTGAGTATATTGGTAGTAGGATGCTGAGGTTGGAACTACCAGGCAGAAGGCCCAGAGGAAGACCAAAAAGAAGATTTATGGATGTGGTGAAGGCGGACATGAAGGTCGTTGGAGTAAGAGTAGAAGATGCAGAGGATAGGGAGAGATGGAGGCAGATCATTTTCTGTGGCGACCCCTGAAGGGAACAGCCGAAAGGAAAAGAAGAAGATAATCCTTATTAGGGTTACGGGGAGGCTGGTGCCAATTTCTGCACAAAGGCAGGGGACACCCTGGATAGCTTGCCATGCTATATCACAAGGCAAACACTCACACATCGATTCACACTCACACTTAGGGGTGACTTTGAACACCCAATTAGCCTACAGTGCATGTCTTTGGATTGTGGGAGGGAACCAGAGTACCCAGAGGAAACCCACACAAGTCTCCGGAGAACATGCAAACTCCACACGGAAACCGCCGAGCCAGGATCCAGGACTTTATTACTGTGAAGCAGACGTGCTATAAACACTACACCACCATTCGCCATTACAGTATACATAATATAATCAATATTCATTAAAAATATATAATTATTATACATATATCAACAAATACTGTATACAATACAATTTCCGTTAATTGTTGAGCTCTATGTGAGTATCCTCTGTTGCGAAGCACATTATTCTGGCTATGTTGGAGTCCAGAGTCTATCCAAGGAATGCTGGGTATGAGGCAGGAATACTTTCTGGAATAGATGCTGGTTAATCACAGGGTACGATACACACACACACACACACACACACACACACACACTTTACTGTCATCGTTTTTGTAGGATTGGAAAGAAACAGAGAAGTCGAAGGAAGCACCATAAGCACAAGGAGACCATATGGAACTCCTCCCAAGCTCTTTATTTATTTAGATTAAAATCCATGGCCATGTTTTCACCGATAAGCAATAGCGCCATTACGGAATGGATGGCCCAATCATGTAAGGATTCAGAATACCCAATGAAAATCATCTGGGGGAAAAAAACAAAAAGCAAAAAAAATTACCATGGTGAAGTTGTGCTTGGCTTTCAGTCAAAACAAATTCATAAATCAAGTGAGTCATAAATCATTGTTTAAAACAAAAACAAACATTGCAGATCTAAAACTGTCGAAAAAATTCCCAGGCATTTAATGTTACAAATGTATAATTACAATAATTAATGTATAATTACAAATAAACTTGGAAGAAATCGAACAAGGATTTAGAAATAAAAATCATTGGAAATGTTCCGAGTGTGTGTAAATAATAAAAATAATATATCAATTATATACAGATTTATTATTATTATTATTATTATTATTATTATTATTATTAGAAGAAGAAGAAAAAAAAAGAGGAATCATGAAATAAGGTGAGGCTTACATGATAGAACCCGAAGGAAACCCACAGAGATTTGTGGAAAATATACAAACAGAAACTAAATCCAAGATTCAAACCCGGGAGTCTGAACCTGTAAGTCCACGACACCGCCGAGTGTTTCACACTTCCACCTAAATCTTCCCCACAATCCAAGATGAACATTCATTCGTTTGCCAGACGGCATAATCCTATCAGGGTTACAGGGAGGCTGGTGCCTATCTCATCCTATACCAGATGAAATCAGGGTTCTCCCTGACCATCATGGGGCCAACACACACACACACACACACACACACACACACACACACACACACACACACACACTATTTATACTCAGGCCTAGGGCCAATCTGAAACAGTAAGTTTCCCACTGTGTATATCTTTAGATTGAGGAAGGAAACCAGAGTCCATGGAAGAAATCCATGAAAGCACAAGGAGAACATGCAAACTTCACTCAGAATTGCCCAAGCCCGGGTGCCTACCACAAGGGCACTGCACCACCGTATAATAAGCATGTATAGTGAACCCTCGCTACTTCGTGCTTCAGTTTCTGCAGCTTCAGTGCATCGCGGGTTTTTCAAAAATATTCATTGACAAATAAAAAAAATAAGGATTGCTGATCCTAAGGTTGGGGGTTCGAGTCTCACTCTCCACAAGGTTGTCACTGTCCCCCACAGTGCAGCTAACTGGGTTATCAAAGGCGGGCCATGTCTCTCACTGTCTCTGGTGAGAGGTTCATGTAAAAGAACCATTGCTGACTTTCGTAAAGAGGAGGTGCAAAGCCGTCAGCGTGTTTCCGCCCCTTGCGAAAGGGTTGTGACAGGAAGGGCATCCGACGTAAAAACCAAATCAAATGTGTGAAGCATTCGCTGTGGCGACCGCTGAAAAAGGGAAAAAGCCGAAAGGAAATCTCTCTCATCGAAAAATAAAAAAAATAAGACAATTAAAGAAGAATACGGGAAAAGTTAAGGAAAATGCCACAAAACAAGGTCAATTATGCAAAAAAAAACAAAAAAAACCCCAAACAAACAAAAACAAAAAACAACCCAAAAACCCCCCAATAAAACTATTTACATTTTTATCTGAGTTGCACATCTGTATGTGTGTGTATTGATATTTTGTTTATATCTTATGCATTATTTTTGAATGTTTAATTGTTATTATAAGCATTTATAGCGTTGAATATGTATTTATTGATATTATATACACATACATGTACATATATGTCAGTGCGGGGGGGGGGGGGGTGTTTTCGATCTTACTTCACAGAAATCGGGGGTCACGGGGGCCTCGGTCCCGATTAACCGCAGAAAGTGAGGGACCCCTGTATATCAAATTGAGCTTGAAACAGTATTACATGATAAAGACCAATAAAAAAAACAAACAACTGGATTTAAAAGTTGAAAACTGCAAAAGAAAACAACAAAAATGCTGCAGATGTGCAGAAGTGTTCACCATTTAAACAAGAGCCTTCTTACCTTCAACAAACACAGCAGTCCAGCTGTTTACAAAAAATATGCTGCGAGCCATACAACTGATAAAACTGCAGTAGTGCCATCTTAATGTAATTACATATAAATCCTCTGTTATATAACACACACTTTTACCCCATCGGGAGTCGACTGACGCATTTAATCACTGTTGTCCTACCATTCCATGCCAGCGCATCATTTTGACAAAAATGTAGTCATTCGATGAGGACGTTAACTTACTGTACAACTTCTGTACTGATTTAATATAAATGTGAAATATTGAAATATTTCAAAAGCCCCAAATTTAATTCATGTTTAATAATATCTTGTCGGCACGGTGGTGTACGGGTTTGCTCGATTCCCAGCTTGGTCATTCTGTAGACTGTTATTTTTGCCATTAACTTGCTCTATATGAACAGAGGGATTCTGGCTAATGCAAACGATCAATTGAATTTAATAAGATTGCAACTTTGAAAATGTAAGTAAAAACCACCTTATCATGAAAACATGAATATGTTTCTGTGCCACAGGAATGCTCAGAAGGCTTATCTTTCATTTCACTTTAGGCGATGTACACACATACTTTAGCTGGTTGGTACATGAGAACTATGGCTGGGATTGTCGTGGGGATTCCAGCAGATTTTGGGGGCAATCTATCTGTGAAGACACAGTAGCCGGTTGAAAAGAAACAAAAAAGAAAAGACAAAAAAAAAAACTCTCACAATGGAACCATGCCGTCTTGGTTCTCAAGATAGTTTGAAAGTTCAAGTAGATCTCTGGAAGTAAAAAAAAAATATTTTATCATTTACTATTTAATAATTGTCGTTAATTCCCGATGTTTACCTAATATACGTGCACGGACAAATAAAGCATTGGTGAAGCCACAGCATACTGGCAACTTCATCTTGATCCTGATGTCACCGCTTAACAACCATGACTCTTGGCAACTACCATCATAGCAACAGTGCACCTCATGTATGAAAGGTCTCAGCTGGCATTATCTATATTCTCCTCGCTCTTTTTTTCACTGAACAGAAATAGATCTTTGGGCTTAATTAAGTGTTCGCTTTATCCGTAAGTATATTTAAGGTACGTTTAACAACTTCAGTATACAGGAGCTTGACTACCCTGCTGTCTAATATAGATGTGAAATCAATGTATGCAATCATCCTGAAGCTTCAACGATCCAGCGCTTTAAAGTGTCCTCGCTTGGAAACTAATATATCAAGGTCCAGCTTTAAACGTTTCTTTTTTTTCTTTTGTTTTGTTTTGGGGTTTTTTGTTTTTTTTTTAAAAAAACCCTTCTGGATTCCAGATGAGAACATTCTTCCATGAGTGCAGGCCTGAAGCAAAAAAAAAAATAAAAAAAAAAAAATAAAAATGCTGCGTTATAACAAACTTTTCAAGGTTGTGTGAGGACAAAAAATTGATAGTGACGATGTTTTATTGTGCTGATTGTGCTGTCTGTTACTTAGTAAATTCCTTTTCCATGACCTGTCTCTATTTATTCAGGCTTCCTCTGACTCCTCTATACAGTTGTATCCAGATGGTCGTGGACATGTGGAAATAATCGGTCAGGGTTTGCAATATCAATATTATGAATCAATTAGATGTTCATTTTCTCATTTATAATTATGCAGCTGTTTTATTGTGTCTCAAATAAAGAAAGAAAACCAAAGACAAGTCCTTTATGACTCATGCTAGCTTTGAATCATGCGACGTAATTGATTGTCGAATGTTATTTCAGTTTGCATGACTACAGCACAGGACATAAAGAACAGCGAACCTTCAGCCAAATCTGTTGCTTTTCTCCGTTCTCCTATTCAAACTACGGCTGAAATCCATTTCTCTTAAACTAAAGAAAAGAGAGAATGGGTAGCTAGGAGTGAGCGAGAGAGAGAGAGAGAGAGAGAGAGAGAGAGAGCACAGTAAGGTTCTGGGTACGCTAATGCTGTCTGAATCTAGAGCGGAAAAAATCCAGGTCACTCTAATGTACTTGCAGTGTGAAACATAATACAAAAATTCAACTTGCATTTAATGAGATGAAATAAAGAACAAGAAAAAAATATATATATGAACCGCAAAGGTATGCTATCTACTCGTTTAGGTATAGATAGATAACAACGGCTGAATTGCATTGAACACACACCAGGATGAGTTATATGACTTTTAACTGCATGTTACATCCAATTTTACAATGCAACAATATCCAGTGATATTTATTCTGATTATATAATACTACCAGATGTACCAGTGTTTACATATTTTGCACAAGAGGGCCATAATTTACACTGGAGCCCGGCATGTTCTGCTACGTGCATTAACACTCAGAAATACACCAGCAGAGCAAACGTTATCCACCCTAGAAATATAACACACGACGCAAACAACCTACAAATCAGAAAGGAAGTGTTGAACTAGTAATATTCAGGGCTCCGCCCCCTCCACCTAGCTCATATACAGTAGGCTATTGAACATTCGCGGTTCAACACTTGCACCCATGCATACCCGCCGATTGGTGACAAACCTGGAAGTAACTGGCATGTGATTCAAATTTAGCCAATGGCTGAGAGCTTTTGTTTCTCCCTCCGGCTGATTGGTTGCAGATGATGTGTGCACTGCTTTTTTTCCGCTTCGTTATCAGCACATGTAAGACGTTTTGGAGACAAAGTTAGAGAGGCTAGATTGAGATGGTTTGGACATGTACAGAGGAGGGATAGTGAGTATATTGGTAATAGGATGCTGAGGCTGGAACTACCAGGCAGAAGGCCTAGAGGAAGACCAAAGAGACGATTCATGGATGTGGTGAAGGAGGACATGAAGGTCGTTGGTGTCAGAGAAGAAGATGCAAAGGATAGGGTGAGATGGAGGCAGATGATTCGCTGTGGCGACCCCTGAAGGGAACAGCCGAAAGGAAAAGAAGAAGAAGAAGAAGTTATCAACGTGATTGCTTGAATTGCGAAGTAAAATTTATTATTGTGTTTTTAATGATTATTGAAGCCCTCTGATGGGGGCAGTGGTGGTCTAATGGTATAGGGCGCTGGATTGCTGATCCAAAGGTTGGGGGTTCGAGTCGTCAGCGTGTTTCTGTCCCTTGCTAAAAAGGGTTGTGACAGGAAGTGCATCCGACGTAAAAACCTCTGCCAAATCAAAACTTGCGAATCAGATTATTCGCTGTGGCGACTCCCGAGTAAAAGGGAAAAAGCCGAAAGGAAGACAGACATTGAAACCCTCTGATGTCACTCAAACGCCCTGCATCTTTTCTCGCTTCTGGTAACGAGTCGAGGCGTTTTATTTATTATTCACAAATATTATCACAGTACAACATTAAAAAGTTTTTACTTAATAATTACTACATTTTACTGCATTATTATTATTATAATACTTCCGGATTAGCGGCAAACCAGGAAGTTTCTGCACGTGATTCAAAGTTAACCAATAGCTGAGAGCTGTTGCTCCTCCCTCCTGCTGATTGGTTGCAGATGATGTCTACACCTCTTTTTTTCTCCTTCACAAACATGTCATCAACGTGATTGCGTGAATTGTGACTTCATTAAAAACACACAACAAAAAAAAGTGATTATTGAAGCCCGATGATGTCACTCAAACGCCCTGCATCTTCTCTAGCTTCTGGTCAGGAGCCTAAGCGCTTTATTTATTCATAAATATTATCACAGTACAAAATTAAAAAGTTCATCATTACTACATTTTACTGCATTATTTCTGTATTAATGAGTACGACTGGCTATAGAATGTGTTTAACAAGCAAATTTTAGCGCATGGAATATCGTACATAGGGTTTTAAAACCGCGTCAATAACGCATGGATTTTCATGATCCGCGGGAAGGGCTGGAACTGAACCATCGCGAAAAACGGGGGCCTGCTGTCCTCCCTTGGCTCTTATGAATCCTATTAGGATTTTAGGTCGGTTGGAGGCTGGCTCAGCTGACACTGGACGAAGACGAGGTATAGCCTGAACAGCCTGTCAGACCATCTCAAGGCCAACACACGCTCACACTAAGGGCAATTTGGAGCTGCAAGTTAGCCTAATGGAGATATTCTGGGGCTGTGGGAGGAAACCGGCGTATCCAGAAGGAACCAACGCAAACACAAGGAGACGCTCCATACTCAAACACCCGAGTCCGGGAATCAATCCCAAGTCTTTCTTTCTATGAGGTGAACATGAAATGGGCGTTGGCCTCCCCACGACCGTCATTACGATTAAGCGGTTTAGAAAAATGAACAAAATTAATATTCTAACTATGACAGAGTTGGGACGGTGGTGGCTCGGTGGTAAAGGTGCTGGATTACCAATCCTAAAGTTTGGGGCTCAAGCCCCACTGTCAACGATTGTTACTGCTAGCACCCCCCACCCCCACCCCCTGCGCAGCGAACTGGGTTATCAAAGACCGTCCGGGTCTCTCCTCTCACTGTCTATGGTGGGATGTTCATGTAAAAGAACCATTGCTGACTTTCCTCAAGAGTAAATGGCGTACGGTGGCGTAGTGGTTAGCACGTCCGCCTCACAGCAAGAAGGCCTGGGTTCGATTCCTGGCCTGGGCGTTTCTGTGCGGAGTTTGCATGTTCTCCCCGTGCTTGTGCGGGTTTCCTCCGGGTGCTCCGGTTTCCTCCCGCAGTCCAAAGACCTGCACTGTAGGTTAATTGGCCGTTCTAAATTGACCGTAGATTCTCTCCTGCAGTGGCACTGGAACCCAGCCGTATCGGCATTTGCCCTTCCATTGGATCCTTCCGGTGGTGCCGAGACAGGGGGGGGACTTGCTGCTTGGGTAACAGCCTGTCCCTCATTACTCCCTACCCAGGCTCTGCGCACTGGGGGGGGGGGTATCACCAGCTGGGGTACCAGCCAGAGCGCAGCCATAGTCCTTCGGGACTGACGGAGGCCTACCAGATGCATAGCTGCATGTTTTTGTCCTGCGATGGTCTGGCGAGCCATCCAGGGTGTACTCTGCCCTTGCCCAAAGATGGATAAGATGGGCATCAGTCTCCCTACTACCGTAATTAGGGTTAAGTGGCTCTTATTTTTCCTTTTTAAAATGTGATCATGATGACAGTGCCTGCTCTGAGTGACAAACCGTGAGTGTCCTACATTTTACTCCAAGCATTATCCACTCGAAATAATGTGATTTAACACTGGGACAGGGGACAATTCAGCTGACATCATTCCTGAGTAGTATACAGTGATCGCTCGCTACTTCCTTACTTCCTGCTTCAGTTTCTGTGGCTTCAGTGCATCGAGGATTTTTCAAAAATATTCGTCGAAAAATAAAAAAATAAGGAAATTAAGGAAAAATGGGGGAAAATTTACAGAAAATAATGCAAAACAAGGTCAATTATGCAAAAAAAAAACCAACCCTGAAACAAACAAAAACAACAACAACAAAAAATTAACCCAACACCCGCCTCCCCAACAAAACTACTTACTTTTTTATGTGAGGTGAGCATCTGTGTGCGAGCGCGTGTCTGTATATGTATGTGTGTGTGTGTGTGTGTGTGTGTGTGTCTGTGTTTATATTTTTTTCAATTTTTAGTTGTTATTATAAGCATTTATAGTGTTGAATATGTATTTATTGATATTATATATACATATACATTTACGTATATGTCAGTCAGGGGAAGTCAATCCTACTTTGTGGAAATCGGCGGTTGCGGAGGGGGTGTCTCGGTTCCCATTTAACGCCGAAAGTGAGGGATCCCTGTATAGTAGTATTATTTATATCCTCACTTACTCCTTAAATCTTTACACCGGAGTTTTTTTTTTTTTTTTTATGGTAATTTACAAGCACAGAAAAATCAATATTACATGCCTGGTGCGGAATAACACAATAGCATGCACACTGCAAGTGGATCATCATCAGGTCAAGGACCCAGCGTGCTCTGGTTAAAATCAGAGGTCTGGGAGAAAAGAAAACAGCACAGAGAGATTTAGTGGGTGAAAAACAACAACATGCACTTCAGGATGAAATTCAGAATCCGTGCCTTCATCGCTTCCAGATTTCCGTCTGCATTAGCATTAATTCCTGTCTGATTAAAAACCGTTCTGTAGGGTTTACCTTGAGGTAGCCATGAGTTTCGGAAGTTCATACTGACATGCCCTTTTTTTCTTTTTTTCCAAAAAGATGGGTCTTGAAAAATTTGTGAAATTTCTGTCGAAACACACTTTAAAGGGATGTGGTTAGAATTTCCACTGCTTGCTTGATTACCAGCTGCTGTAGCGGAGCTGGTGCATTGCGTTCACTTCTGTCAGGTTCTCCTTTATTATTTCATTGTATTTATTTATTTATTTTGTGGTTACGCACGCCTATATCTCAAGAACCGCATGACATGTCACTGTCAGGGTAGCAACTGAAACGAGTTTATGAAAGGGTCCCTACATGGCAAGTTCAAGGTCAAAATAGTAACGGCTGGTACGATTGTCCCATCGGGGGGCCTCTAGTTGAGATTCCAAAAATAAAAGGCAGCATTATAGGCGGTGAACTAAAAGTGAGCCAAAAAGAAGATAAATGCGGCTCAAGTTCCTGAGAGACATCCTACGGAAGATATTAGCAGCGACGCCGTAGTATGTGTGGCTTTGCGTCCTGTTGCGAGAATAAATTGCCTGTGTCTTTGAGTTGAAAGACTCTCTTAACTCCCAAACACAGCTAATTTCCTGGACCAGAGATCCAGACGAGAACATCAATATGTCACTTGCAAATGGTAATGTAACACACATTCTGCTAGACCGGGCCTCGAGCCAATGGCAGAGTGAAAGACAGAGATACATAGCTGTTAGGAAACAGGAAGAAAGATAGAAGGCAGCGTATGAGACGGTAATTTAGATGCAGTGAAAGAATGATAGAACAATAAGCCCTGAACTCAGAATGCATGAGATTTTTTTTTTTTTTTTTTTTTTACGGTTAACGCCTCTAACCGTAATCCTCTCCTGATACCTCAGATTACAATTCAGATCACAGCTGCTCACACTCACTAAATCCACATCCCAAAATTTAATACAGCAATTTTTCTTTGTCCGGTATTCATAACTGAGTGTCAAATATGAGCTCAGGATCAAGCTCTGAACTATTATAATAAATATCACCGCTAATAGCTAGCATGCTAACATATGTACAGGGATTCCTCGCTACTTCGCGCTTCAATGCATTGCATTTTTTTTTAAATATTCATTGAATTAAAGAATAAGGAAATTAAGGAAGAACGGGGAGAAAAAGTTAAGGAAAATGCCATAAAAATTTGAGGTGCTCCACCGAATGTAGGCGCTTGTCACAAGTGACGTATGGTGCTTGTGGGTATGTATGTTTGTGGGTGTGAAGGTTGAGTACTAAACAAGTATTCAACGTGCATGTGCTCACTTGAAAGATCGTAAGTCCGGATAAGCTGCGCTTTGTCTCACAAGCACCGTACATCACTTGCGCCTACATTCGGTGGAGCGCCTCACAAATAAAGCCAAGTATGCAAAAAAAGAAAAAAACCTAAACAAACACAAAACAACCCAAAACCTCCCATCAAAACTACTTACATTGTTGTGAGGTGCGCATCTGAGTGCATGCACGCGCATTCCACATGTGTACACATCTGTATGTGAGTGTGTATTTATATTTTATTTACATTTTATGCATTATTTTTTAATGGTACATGTAAAAAAAAATTACATGTAAAAGGCGTGATTCGTTCCAAGGCCCCCAATATTACCCCCTAAACCAGGGGTCACGAACCTTTTTGAAACTGAGAGCTACTACTTGGGCACAAATGAATGCGAAAGGCTACCAGATCGATACACACTTGTGACATAACAAATATGCTCAATTTACCTTTAATTTTATGTTATTATTAATAATTAATAATATTCATCTATGTCAGGGGTCGGGAATCTTTTCTGTCCTTTACATGAAAAACAATTATGGGAGATGCAGCTCCATAATAGCCAATGGGATGGAGCTGCGTCATCCCTCCTAGCCAATGGGAGGCCAGCGGGGCGGGATGTTGGGAGATAGCCAATGGGAGGGAGCTGCATCATCCCTCCTAGCCAATGGGAGGCCAGCTGGGCGGGATGTTGGAAGATAGTCAATGGGACAGCAGCTCGTGCATTGTTTGAATGTTTGAATGGCGCGTTTCGTAAGGAGAACTTGTTTTGTATACAGAGACAAAAAATTTTGGAAAATGTTTTTCGTAACCTGGATTTTTCGTTTGCTGGGACTATCGTAAGGTGAGGTACCACTGTAAACCAAAAACATAATAAACTGAGCTCTACATTGGTGATTTTTAATAGTTTTAATACACTGGGATTTGTTTTGATTATGGTTACATGATGATGATGATGATGATGACACTTGGAAAGTAGTTACCTTGGGAAAAAGATGTAAAGTACACCCTGTCCTTTGTATTTCTTCATCGAAAGAAATATTTGAGAAGTTCTTCTCTAATCACCGCACCCACATCTCACAGACGAAGGAGGAATCCTCCCATTTCGCTGACACACACACACACTGCATTTACGGAACCCTGCTCATCCCTCCTTGGAGAGTATTAAAGGTATCAGAGGCAATGCTGATGCAGCGCAGGCCCCTCTCCCACTCACCACTTCCAACTGCCACGTCACATGACTCTCAAGCTGAGGTTTCACAACACGCACTCTGAAGGCGAGCCAGAGGCCGAGCGAGAGCTACTTCGATTTTCCTTTCGCAAAGCCCCCCCCCCCCCCGAATGCCCTCGTTCACATTTGCATGTTACGTTTTGGAACGAGCTGAGACTGTTCTGTGGCTAAAACAGTGCACGAAATCCTGTGCTTTATAATGCTGAAGGAGTTTGTTTCTCTTATCACCGGAGGAATGTAAATGACATCATCAAAGTTTTTCTGGAACACCCCTACCAGAGTGGCGTTCTTTTTTCATCATCTGCCACTGAAAAGCCAAGTACACACACACACACACACACACACACACGCACACGCACACACGCACACACACACACACACACCTCACTAAGGGCCTTCTGATTAGTTTCCACAGATGGCCCAAATGGATCCGCTTTACTCAGGGGTTTTTAAAGCATCCCCGATGTGATCTGAGACATGGCACATGAGCCGAGACGTTTTCACAGATCTCGCAACTGATTGTAGTCGACATTAAAAAGCCAGAAGATTAAACTGTTTGCCTTTTCTATCACACAAAAATGTTGGCCACTGGGTTTCAACAGGAGCTACAACACACCTTGATCATTCTGATGCAATCACTGCCCGCTAGAGACTCAAAACTAAAAGAAATTACACGCTGGAATTTTTTCCTATGTTGCACGAGACATCTTCAGCTGTCGAGCTTCATCGCCATCATTAACATCATCTTCTTCATTATTTACAAGAAAAAGCTCACCAGTCCACTGCAGGGCCAACACAGACACACACACAGACAGAGACAATTTGGAACCACCAATTAGCTTAACGTGCATGTCTTTGGATTACAGTCACCATCCGAGTTACGACGTACGCGAGTTACGACCACCCGTACTTATAACCACGTCTAGCAGATGCCTATTATGAGTTTACTGTGCATGTCCGGCAGCGCAGCGCGTAAGATATTTGTGGCAGCGCAGCATCACAGCATCTCACACTCACAGCATTCCACCGCTACACTCAGTGAGTAGATACTGTCGCAGTAACGTCTCTTTTACAGTACAATTTTACATTCATTTACTGTACACCGTTACCATGGCCCCCAAGAGCAAGTCCGATTCATCAGATGGAGATTCTACCAAGAAAGCAAGGAAGGGACTGTCGTCGGAGACGAAGATGAAAGTAAAAGTGAGGTCTCCGTCTCTCCCACTCCACGGTGTTGACAATCTTGAAGGACAAGGAAGTATGTATGAAAGCAGCCGCCCCGATTAAGTCGATTATCATTACAAAACCGCGTGAAGGACCGATTGCAGAGATGGAAAAGTTGCTGTGCACGTGGTTGGAAGATAATATGCAAAGGAATGTGAAAGTGATGTTGCGAGCAGTGCAAAGTAACGCTACAGGTTTATGTCGCATGTTGAAAGAACGTGCAGGCGAAGAATACGCTTCGCATGAATTCATAGCGAGTGCGGGGTGGTTTCCGTTTCGTTGTGTTAAATATCCGACTTACGACTGGTTGGTCGGAACCGATCTAGATCGTAACTTTGATTGTGAGTGTACAGGAAAAAAAACCAGAGCACCCACAGGAGCCCCATGCTAGCACTGGGGTTGATATAGGCCAAACCAACTGACAATGCTGTTTTATTCTGGGTGTCTTTCCTCTCCCCACGATTGGAAAGAACAATTTGAGTTTCTGTCAGCTCAAACCAGTCTGTACATTCACCGACCTTTACAAGGAACATCATTTTAGGCCTGCAGAACGTCGATGAGGTTCCCTTCATGCTCTGTTCTATATGAACTCTAGAGGACATTTCATATCAAAGTCCCAAGAGATCAGTAGTTTCTGAAAGTCAGTGGATCTACCAGTACAACCAGCAACCAGCATGGATGGTCGGTAAATATGGTGCGGTAATCCATCCAAAACCACCTATCAACATCTATTCATCTATCAGTCCATCCATCAAGATATCAACCTATACTGTTTATCCATCAAGAGGGTGTCAATTTCCGACAACGGTTTCTGTGCAACATTGTGACGCAAAAAAAATGTATCCTACTGGAACACGACACCAGCAATGGTTTTCTACACAACTTTTGGCTCGGCAGCACATCACGGGCTTTTGATTTGGATTCAAAACTTTGCAATGCAAGACAATGAACTCACAATGCAGGACGAATGACGTGTGTTACACGTGTCCACTTGCGACAATGACTACAATGCAGTGCTGGGGGGGGGGGGGGGTGTCGTTGTTGACTGTGACCGTCTGACCAGGGTCAGGGTTGCAGGTAAAACCAAACATCACAACATTGGGTAAGGTTAGAGTATGTAGCCCCCCAGTGGAGCTAATCGGGTTATCAAAGGCTGGCCGTGTCTCTCACCGTCCGTGGCGTGAGGTTCATGTAAAAGAACCATTGCTGACTTTTCGTAAAGAGTAGCTGCATAGCCATCAGTGTGTTTCTGCCCTGTGATGGCCTGGTGAGCTGTCCAGGGTGTACTCTGCCCTCGCCCAGAGTGGGCTGAGATGGGCGCCGGCCTCCCTGCAACCTTAATTAGGATTAAGCGGGTCAGAAAATGAAAGAATATAGTATTATAGCTGATCTTTCATTTCTTTGAAGTGTAGGAGGAAACCAGTCCACTTGGAGGAAACCCACGCGTGCATGAGGAGAACATACGAATTGAATCAGAACGGCCTCGGTCCAGACACATACCAGTTTTGTCCCCAGAACCTTCTCGCTGTGAGGCGACACTGAGCATTCTAACAGGAAAACAAATATAACCTCCCTCCAAGCACATGCTCTTTATTGTCTCCTAGTTCTTTCCAGATGTTTTGAACCATTATCATGAACTCTGAATGATAAAAAAATTCTCAAGCATTAGTAATGGAAGTGAATTCGGCGAAAGAAGACACCTCTCTCCTGTAAGCTCCAGATGACGAGTGCGATGAGGAATGCACTGTGAATTTTCTCTCCCATATCAAACTTGGAATGAATAACTGAGCAACAAGGACGAGCTCCTCATGAAGACCGGCTTCCTAATCAACCGGGATGAAGTCTGGGAAATTGACGCACCACCCAACGTGTCTTCTGTGTAGGAGGCACATCTGCTTTAGCACAAGTTCCCCTACAGAAAAGTAGCAGGAGTGGCGGCACCAGCTTGTGCCCCAGCTGGATGATCGAGGCACACAGTCGCCGCGCCGCCTCCTACTCAATTCTCACTTAGCAGGGCTTTGGGCCTCCCAGCATGCACCTTGGTGCTCGAGCCCCACCGCCACTGACAGAACCAGATCTGAGCTGTGGTGGGTGTATTCTGCAGAGGTTTGCAGACTTGCAGAAAAGTGCAGAGTGCCAAATAAGTTTGCTTAGATATAACGCTGCGGAGAAGCAGCATAAGGAAGAGCTTATTAAAAATTGGCAAAGGGAAAATCGCGACTGACAGACGGGCAGTCACATAAAGTCTCGGATTTGTTCTTGGCTCACAGCAATCGAATCTGATGCAGACGTCTTCTGTTGGAGTTCATCCTCCTCAGGTTGTGATGTTGTGTGAAGTCTGAGGGGCTGTTCGGCTCACCACGGATATACACAGTATATATTTACAGTAGGCTTTCCGGGTGTTTTTTGTTTTTTGCGCCATACTATGTGCAAACATAAATATTAACAGTCAGCAATACTTTACTGGAAACTCCAGGGAGCTACTATATAACCTGACATAGGCTTTATTTCTATAGTCATATATCCGTCCATTATCTACACCACTTAGCCTGCAATGAGCCAATCCCAGCTAATTCTGAGTGAGAGGCGGGGCTACACTATAAACAGGCCACCTGGACTAACACAGACATAAACAACCGATTACACTCTCATTCACTTTTCATTCGTGGGTCACACATTCACCTCATAGCGAGAAGATCCTGGATTCTGGGTTGTGTTTGCATGTCCTCCTAATTCTTGGGTGGGTTTCCACCAGGTACACCAGTTTCCTTACACTGTCCAAAGACACGTACATTAGGACATACGACGGGACATACCAAATTGCCCCTAGGTGGGACTTTGAGTGTGAATGGTTGTGTGTGTTGGACCTATGATAGAATGGCGAGCGCTGAGGGTGCACTCCAACCTTTGTCCAGAGTTGGTTGATATAGACAACAGCCTCCCCGCGACTGTCCTAATATGATTAAGCAGTTCAGGCAAATGAGTGATTAAATGGGTCATACAATGAAAAAAAAACATTGAAAGCCAGTGTTTAATTGCAAACAATTTAAATTGTGTGTGTGTGTGTGTGTGTGTGTGTGTTGGTGATGGTGGTGGTGTATGTGTGTGTGTGTGTGTGTGTGTGTGGGGGGCTGGTCCACATGAAGCAAATTGCTCAATAAAACAAATGCTTTGCAGGTTCTGGATGATCTTGAGCCAAGTTCAGCTGACAGGAAATGAGATGCTGACCTTGACAGGTTGTTAATATATCACAGCGCTAAGATGGAGAGACAGACAGCCATTCACACCCACAGTCATACCTAGGGGTAATTTAAATCAGACAGCTGACTTAATGTGAATATCATAAGTGTACAGGAGGAAACCGGAGTGCCAGGAGGAAACCCATGTATGCACTTAAGGTACGCAGAGGAGAGGGTTTGATTTAGGTGTAGTATAGCTTTATGTATGTCTATTAATACAGTACAGTGGTATCGCACTTTACGAAATCTCACCAAACGAAAAATTCAGGTTACGAAACGCATTTTCCTAAAATTTTTGTCTTTGGATACGAAACAAGTTCACGTTACGAATAAAAACGTTAAAAATTCAAACGCGCAATTCAAACATTCAAACAATTCGCGAGTTGCTTTCCCATTGGTTGTCTACCAAAACCCTGCCCCGCTGACATCCCATTGGCTAGGAGGGAGCTGAATCTCCATAATACAGTACTGTTCCCATAACGCTTTCATGTGCCTTCGACCCATTGTTTGCCACACGCGTGAAGGAGAGTTGTACTGTTAGTTCGTGAGTTTTGTGAGTTTTTTTGAGTGTTTTCATTGCAGTGTTATTTTTCGTTATTAATCATGAGCCCGAAGAAAGTGATTCCCGGTGAGACTGAAAAGAAGAAGCGGGCTCCGTTATCAATAAAAGTAAAACAGGAGATGATTAAAAAATATGAAAGTGGGATTCGGTTGAGTGAAATCACAAAGGAGTCTGGCGAAAACCCCTCTACAATCCCGACGATATTGAAGCAGAAGGAGGCATTAAAAGCGGAGATACAGTGACGGAGGCGATTATTTCGGAAAAAGCAACTGCCATATTTAAGGACCTCGTGAAGAAGGATGGGGGTGAGCATTCTTCGGACCAGCAACCCCCGGACTTTAAAGCGTCGCATGGGTGGTTCGAGAGATTTAAAAAAAAAAAGGTAAATGATTTTCTTTTACTTTTAATACATTTCATACAAAATTGGTTTACTTTTATCATTTTTAAAGGGTTTATGGAGTAGTATTGGGAGCCTTGGAACGAATCACTCGTTTTACATGTACAATGCAGTTCAACTAACGAAAAATGCAGGTTACGAAAAAGGCGCTGAAACGGATTAATTTCGTAAGGTGAGGTACCAAATGATTA
Source organism: Plotosus lineatus (assembly GCA_024760905.1). Lineage (NCBI taxonomy): Eukaryota > Metazoa > Chordata > Actinopteri > Siluriformes > Plotosidae > Plotosus > Plotosus lineatus. The sequence continues at coordinate 6,107,562 of CM045735.1, read as the reverse complement.
GCTGTACTGATAATTACGAAGGTCCTCACAAGGATAGGAAGTGTGTGTGTGTGTGTGTGTGTGTGTGTGTGTCAGGTACTATATAAGCAATGGTCCTTAACTGTGCATTAGAAGAGGCTTCCAATTATCCTCATAGGCTACAGAGCTACTTACGTTTTTCCACATCGTCTCAGGGACTACGTCATCGCACATAACTGCACAACACACGAGCTACTTTATCCGAAAATAAATGATTGTGGCATTTCTAATCATCTGTCCTGAGGAAAAGCTTGAGGGAGAATACATTTATTCTGGATGTCCGGCGCAATTTAATCATTTCCTGCCAGTACCACTGTATATTTTCTGGAGTACTGTGTACGAAAATACAAATAACAATACTCCGACGTCTACTGCACATGCATCAAAGCCATCTATTTTCCAGACAATAAGACTCACGATAAATATTGTTTTTTGTTTCATTTTTGTTTTTTTGTTTGTTTGGTTTTTTTTTTTTTTTTTTTTGCGAGACAGAAATCAATTAAGATGCTTCAAAAGTTTTGAAGTGAAAGAATAATTTTTCGTACAGTTCGACGTGGATAGTTCACAGTTTTTCATCGGAATGATGTGCTGTGCAATATTTAAATAAGGTTTTTATATCTATCAACGAAAGACTGCGGTGTGCTATAATAAGAAATATCATCTACAACATAATTGTATGAAAGAGCCCCGGGCAAAGCGCTAGTTCATATTAAAGCTCACACACCGTACAGCCATTACATTAACACCACCCGAATGCTTTAAATCGAGGCAGCCTCATATCCAGCAAGCTGCAATGCACTGGATGTGCTGATTTCTTTCATCAGTTCATCTCAGTTCATTTTCTGCAACTGCTTAATCCTAATCAGGATCGCGGGGAGGCTGGCGCCCATCCCAGCCGACTCCAGGCGAGGGCAGAGGACACCCAGCCCGCCAGGCCATCGCAGGGCGGAAACAAGCTGACAGCTTTGCAGCTCCTCTTGTCGAAAGTCAGCAATGGTTCTTTTACATGAACATCTCACCATAGACAGTGAGCGACATGGCTGGCCTTTCATGACCCAGTTAGCTGCACTGGGGGACAGTAACAACCTAGTAGAGAGTGGGACTCGAACCCCCAACCTCAGGATCAGCGATCCAACACCATATACCACTAGGCCACCACTGTTTGTGCAATAGTGTTGCTTCTGAGGTATCAAACCGGACGTGATAGGCCTTCGCTACCCCAGGCATATTGTGGATCCAGTGGTATAGTGGTTTGGGTGCTGGGCTCATGACCGGGAGGTTATGTGTTCAAATCCCAGTTAGACCCACACTGTGCTAAGACCCCTGGGCAAGGTCTTATACCCCCATTTCACTGGACTACGGCATGCAAGGATCGTGTAGCGGAAAGGCGCGGAACGCAGTCTACGGAAGAGCTTCGGCATTTTTAAATGAAAAGCAGGTGAAAATCCTACGGAAAAGTGGAAACTCTTACACTCTCGGAACGTTCACAAAATGCGCGGAACAGGTACGCCAAAGTGACCCCACGGACCACTCACGGAACATGTTCGAAAGCACGTTCAAGGAATATTTTGGCCTGCCGAAAGCATACGGAAGTGGAGGAAGACTTGAGGAATAACTACGGAATCGCACGGCATGACATGGAAGATGAGGGAATAATTGCGGAACGTTTGCGGATGACAACATTTTTGCTTCCGTAAGTCTGCCGCACTCCAGTGAAATGGGGCTATTAACCACAAGTGTGCCTCTGTTCACCCAGCAGTATAAATGGGTACCAGTAAATATACTGGGAAGGTAACCTGCAATGGACTAGTGTCCCATTCAGGAGGAGTTGAACTCCTGGTCGCGTCACGCTACGGAAACCGGGGATAAGCACCGGCCTGATGAGTCACTATGACTCGTCGTGAGAGACACGGCCGGCCGATGATAACCCAGTTAGTGCACTGGGGGTGGTCCATTTATTCCAGCCTGGACTCTGAAATTTCTATGTGTAGTTCAACCAGAGACCAGTTCTACCATAACTTTTTATCTTAGTTTCACATGAAGTCTTTTTAAGAATTGATGAGCAAACAGTTCTCTCTCTCTCTCTCTCTCTCTCTCTCTGTAAACGGAGAGCTGTGTTGAAGCCTGTGGCGTAGTGCTTGGCATGTCCACATCACAGCACAAAGGTCCCGGGGTCGAGCCTTGCGTTTGGTGCAGACGTGTCTGTATGGAGTCTGAATAGTCTCCCCGTGCTTCGGTGGGTGTCCTCTCAGTCCAAAGACATGCAAATTAGGCTCATTAAGCTGTCCAAATTGCCCCGAGGTGTGTGTGTGTGTGTGTGTGTGTGTGTGTGTGTGTGTGTGTGTGTGTGTGTGTGTGTGTGTGTGCTGAGCCTGTAAGTGTAACTGTGTAATTTATTTCAATGAACCAATTCTACAGCTAATTTAATTGATATCAATATGAACAAGCACTGATCAGAAATCGAACAGTGTTCCTTTCGTCTCGAGTACAACAAGCAAACACAAGCTGCGTCCCAAACAGAGTGCAACTCGACAAAAAGTGCACTCATGAGGACGCACCCGCCGTTCTATGAAAAGCATGACCCAAAAGCGATTTGTTTTAGAAAGCGGCTAAAACATTATATTATTTTAATATTCTACAGTAACAACATGAAATGTAAACCTAACCGAGGCTCAGGGGTCCACTCGCCTTTTCGAATTTAAAACCGTCGCTCATTCCGCACGGCGATTTTTCATCTGTGATTAACACGCCTACAAATTCTAGCGTGTATATGTAGCGTGTTGACATGGCGGCTCAGTGGTTAAGTCTCTGGGTTGCCATCCTGAAGGTGAATGGCTGAAATCCCGATATCACCAAGTTGCCACTGATGGGTCCCTGAGCAAGGCCCTGAACACTCAACTGCTCAACTGTCTTCTTTTCGTTTTGGCTGTTCCCTTCAGGAGTCGCCACAGCAAATCATCTGCCTCCATCTCACCCTATCCGCATCTTCTGCTCTTACACCAACTACCTTCATGTCCTCCTTCACCACATCTATGAATTCATATAAGCTTGAATGTCGCTCTGGTCAAAGGGATCGGCCAGATGCAAATGCACACACATATTCTCTCTCTGTCTCTCTCTCGCTGCCTCTCTCTCGCTGTCTCTCTCTCGCTGTCTCTCTCTATATCTCTCAATCTCGCTGTCTCTCCCTCGCTGTCTCTCTCTATATCTCTATATCTTGCTGTCTCTCTTTCTGTCTCTCTCTTGCTGTCTCTCTCTATCTCTCGCTCTTGCTGTCTCTCTCGCACTGTCTCTCTTGCTGTCTTTCTCGGTGTCTCTGTCTCGCTGTGTCTCTCGTTGTCTCTCTCACTGTCTCTCTATGTATTTCACTCTCTCTCTCTCTCTGTCTCTCGCTGTCATTCTCTCCGTGTCTCTCTGTCTCTCGCTGTCATTCTCTCTGTGTCGCTCTGTCTCTTGCTGTCTCTCGCTCTCTCTCTCTCTCTCTCTCTCTCTCCATCTCTCTCTCTCTCGCTGGCTCTGTCTCTCTCTCTCTCTCTCTCTCTTACTGTCTCTCTCACTGTCTCTCTCACTGTCTCTCTCACTGTCTCTCTCACTCTCTCTTGCTGTCCCCGCTCTCTCTCTCATTCTCTCTCTCTGTCCCCCTCTCTCTCTCACTCTCTCTTGCTGTCCCCCCTCTCTCTCTCTCTCTCTCATTCTCTCTCTCTGTCCCCCTCTCTCTCTCATTCTTTCTCTCTCTCTCTCTCTCTCTCACTGTGTCTCTCACGGTCTCTCTCTCTCTCGCTGTCTCTCGTCCCCCAGTTATGCAATACAACCAACTTAAAACATGGTGGATTAGCAGGCAGGGGGCATAATCACTAAACGTTTACTTTATTAAATTAAATCTAAAACACACACAAGTGTTCTATTTGTATTATAAGGGATACATGAGAGGGAAGCGGTGGCCCGGTGGTAAGGTGCTGGATTACTGATCCTAAGGACTCCTCCACTGTCAACAGTTGGCACTGCTGCCCCCCACGTGCAGCTAACTGAGTTATCAAAGGCCGGCCATGTCTCTCACTGTCTCTGGTGTGAGGTTGATGTAAAAGAACCATTGCTGACTTGTCAGGAGTAACTGTATAGCCGTCAGTGTGTTTCTGTCCTGCAATGGCCTGGCAAGCTGTACTATGCCCTCACCCGGAGTCGGCAGGGATAGGCGCCAGCCTCCCCATGACCCTAGCTCGGATTAAGCGGTTCAAGAAAGTGGATGGATGGGAGAGATACATGATTGAGATATGCAAGTGTGCAACAAAAATCCATCCTAATTCAATACGATCACAACAGTTACACGAAATATTCACTCGGAGCTGTATTTCATGGCCAGGAACCTCTTGCACAAGAAATGAGAAAACTGATATGGCTGACATTCAGGTGACTGAACACAGACCTTTCCTCACGGTCAGCTGGCAAACACGCAGGAAAAATGTTCACACACCACTCAAGGGCTTCACATCAAACTCTTGAAGAACTTTTAAGTGCAGAATTCTGTAAATTATTTAATCCAATAACTACAAAGTACTTTTTTCTTCATCTGTGTTCAGATTTCGAACTTCAGGTTCTTTTTCCTTGCTGAAAAAAAAAACAAACAAAAAAAACCAAACAAAAAAAAAAAGACAAGTGCAGGGAAGTTCAGAGCGTCGAACCGACTGCAGACTTCAAGGCTCTGAAGTTTCTAACCAGAAAAGTGTGCGGAACCAATCAGATGTCAGACATTCCACGAGGAGGGAGGACCATTTGAAACTGACACGACACTATCGGTTCGGTATCGGATAGCATTAACGACGAGGAGGAGAACGGTACCTGGCGGATAGACACTTCCGTGCAGTGCAGTGTTGGGTCAAGGGGCGACGAGTTGGTAGTGTCAGTGGTAGTATGAATGGAAGATACTTCCAGATGTTTTGTATTGAATCTAATCTCGTTCACAAAAATCACCCTTATGAGACTAGTGACCTTGACCTTTGACCTCCAAAATATCAGTTTCTCCAAAAACATTTGAACAAAGTCAGTGGCATACTGACTGGCATGTCCACGTCACAGCAAGAAGGTCCTGGGGTTGCGCCTTGCCTTTGGTGCAGATGTTTCTGTATGGAATTTGAATATTCTCCCGGTCCTTAGGTGGGTTTATTCCGGGTACTCTGGTTTCCTCTCACAGCCTAAAAATATGCAAATGAGGCTCATTCAGCTGTCTAAATTGCCCCTAGGTGTGAGTGAGTGCGAATGTTTATGTGTATGTGCGCGAGTCTGTATACGTGCTGAGCCCGCAATCGATGAGCCAGCTGTTAGGAGTGTACCCCGCCGTCACTCACAGTTTGCTGGGATAGGCTTCAGCCCTTCTTCCCCGCGACCTTAGTAGGGTAAAGCGGTTCGGCAAACGAATTAAGAAAGCACGACATTCCAAAGTTTTAATCCTGAGGGCTTTGGTGGACAATACACACGTGCATATGAAAACAAAGATATTTGATATCTCAACCACTTTCTGACCACAGAGGTCTCCAGTGGGAATCCCAAAAACTGATTGGTCTGAATGAACGATACCGCATCATCGACATGTTACAGTTGTTCATGAACCGGTTCCTCAGCAGCACCGCCACGTCCCAGGAGTCTCGGCCTCGGAAATGCTTGTACCTGGCCGTTGGAGATACCTAACGTACACATGGTCACATGGTTCGAAATTGTCAACATTGCAATGTGGTGATGAAGGAGAGCAGGAAATGGATCACGATAAAGAAAGAAGCCTCGTGGCAAAAAAAAGAGCGCACATTTCTAGATAGGCGTAAATCAGAGCGAGCGAGAGAGAGAGAGAGAGAGAGAGAGAGAGAGCTGAGGGTGTTTCAGCAACAAAGTGCTCTCAGAGGAGCTGAGTCTTCAGGCATGGGCCCGGCTAATGCTGGAGTGATCACATAGTCAGAGAAACACTGCCGTATTCAGAAAACGCAGGTGCTCAGGGAAACACCGGTTTATTCTTACAACAGACAAAAGTGTGTGTGTGTGTGTGTGTGTGTGTGTGTGTGTGTGTGTGTTTGGTGCTCTCCTCTTGCTCACCTGGATTTTCTCTCGGTACTCCGGTTTCCTTTTACAGTCCAAAAATTTGCCCATTATCCTAAATGGCTGTTTCAGATTGCCCCTAGGCGTGGGTGTGAATACTTCTGTTTGGAGACCTTCCCAGAGATCCTATCATCACCCACATTCGGCTGAGCTAGGCTCAAGCCTCCGTGTTTGGTTTCCTTCGTTCCTGAGTAAGGCGGCGGGAAGCCGATATACTGACCTACTGCCGATTTGTACATGCAGGTACTCATCTGCAGTGTAGCAGCGAAGGGCCTTACCCTGGGGTCCCAACAGTGGCCTAGAGGTGGCATCCTCATATAGCCTCAAACCCCTGACAATAACTGTTGAGATAACCCCTCCTACCGCCTTCCTAGAACTTGGGGGGGGAAAAATATGTAGGTGTAGTGGTCACCACGTTCCCCCTCACAGCCAGACGGTCCCGTATTTAATTGGCGGGCTTGACGAGGGTGTTCTGTTTGGAGTTGATATGTTCTTCTCATGCTTGCTCGGGTTTCCTCCAGGTAGTCTGTCTGGTTTCTTCCCACATTCCAAACACATGCATATTGGGATAATTGCTCCTGGGTTTGGGTGTGCGTGTGAATGGTTGTGTGTCGACTCTGCAGTGAACTGGCAAGCTATTCAGGGAGTACTCTGCCTTGGTTTCGAGCCGGCTGTGGTAGGCTCCGGCCTCCAGACGTCCCGAGTAAGATATGTAAAGGTAATCTTACGAAGGTAAGCTCAGGTTATCTTACTCGGGATGTCTGGAGGCCGGAGCCGGCCGTGATAGGCTCCGGCCTCCAGATGTCCCGAGTAATATAAAGCTGTTCAGAAAATGAATGAATGAATACATTATAAATTTGATATAAAATGTGTAACAGAGACTTTCAGAATCAGCCCTAACTGGAATGAAAGTACATTATAAAGCCTCTCGCATCCTGAATACTGGATCCTGAAAGCCTGTTTTCGCGATAGATTCCCCTTGCTGAGTAAAAACACCGCAGGTCAGATGGAGTAATCCTGCCATTCAGCTTGGCCAGACACCAAGCCGGGTCCGTCATCTCTTGGGATGCCCTGTGTGTGTGTGTGTGTGTGTGTGTGTGTGTGTGTGTGTGTGTGTGTGTGAGTGTGTGTGTGTGTGTGTGCAATCCACTGTGAGACAGACACACACAACACATCCTGCCTCTCTGCAGTGAAACGGCGTGACAGACGGTGAAGACAGGAGCTGGCACATGCGAGGTCACACCCGTATTTCAGGGAGACGTCTGGACACGCTTGTAGTTCGGTGTGTTTGTGGTGAAAAGGTAACCCTCTCCCTGTCAGTCACGCTTCAGTGCTATAGACGCATGCCTGACGTCTGTCTCTGTCCCAGGTAGCGTTTTGTTTATGCTAATAAACTCCCCCTGGATGTCATCTTTAAATGCCCCGAGTGAAAAGCGTTATCCTGTTGTGTTGGCGGGTCGATGTAAAGCCTCCCTGGACAGATGTGGTTCCACGCAGCCGGAAAGCAGATCCGTCAGTGAGCAACTCTTGGACGTGGCCGGAATTCAAAGTAAACACGCACGGATGATACTTGTGTCCGTTTGTAATTCATGGCCTTTTATTTATGGAGAGCACATTTGGTGGGGAAACATGAAACGTGTGATATTTGATAAACAACATAAATGTTCGATGCCAGCAGCGCTCTCTGTTTTGCCAATAATCAGTCGCTCAGTTCTGATCTCAAAGCTGCTAGAATAAACAGAAGATCCGACGACTCGGAAGGAATAATGAACTGAAATTGACTCATTCTTTAATCGGCCTTTTGTTGCTTTTCAAGATTTAAAATAAAAAAAAAAAAAAAAAAAAAAAAAAAAAAAACTTACAGGGTATACTTTGGAGCACAAAACATACTTGTGGGTGTGATGTCATGGAGGTGAGCCACAGAAATGGCCCAGGGTGCCAATACTTTATCTGACAGTAAGTGGACTTCGAGTCTTTGTGGCACAATAAGTTATATATGACCCCTAAACCCGAAACATTGCCTACACAGCTACCAAACACACAGCACTACACAGTCGTAATTAAATAATCAGTGCTCGTGAAGAAACCAATGGTACCAGAGAGAGCGCTTATTATAACACTGGACCCAAGTCAAGAATCGTGTAACATTTCACAGAGAATTCACTCACCAGGCCGTCACAGTTGCTAATGGCCACTGAAGTATCTGCTACATTAGTGACATGGCCCACGTACAGGCATTCGCTTGGCAGTAGAGGTTCTGTCCGGGTTCGGTTATCGTCCTCGTGCCACTCCAGCGTTGCTCCCGGGGCCACCAAGCGTGAGTTGCGCCTCAGGAGCATGTGAAACTCTTGTCCGGAAACAGTGACATTGTAAAAGAGTATCTCGTGGTGTTCTGGTCCTCTGTGCTCGTGGGCATCTCTCCTTCTGCGCCGGTACTGCAACCCACTCAAGCGGTCAGCCGAGACGGCGTGGGAGAGGAATCGTCCATCCGAGTCCACGCTTAATGGCTTCACCAGGGCGTACTCCTTCAGGACATGCTGCAGAGAATCTGACATAGACACACACACACACACACACACACACACACACACACACACACACACACACACACACACACAAACACGCAAACACACACACGCGCAAACACACACACACACGCAAACACACGCACATACAGTGTCAGTACACATCCAGCTACTTGTTCAGTCTGTGCATAAATCAATAATCAACAGTGAGGACAGCTGACGCTTTTTACATTTACAGAGGCTTAAGGAAAATATAAAGCTGAGCGATTTGATGAAGAACAAACAACACTTCCACAGCACCACATTTCCCTGACTTGGAGACAAGATTTTTTTCATTGGTGTGCAGCAGAGTATGGTAGGGTAACGCAGGGTAGGATATGGACAGGTAGGGTAGGGTTAGGGTGAGTAGCATAGCATAAGATACAGTGCTCTAGAATAGGGTGGTTGTGAGTGGGGTGAGGTAAGGTAGATGTCGTTGGGGTTGAGGTAAGGTAGATGGTGTTATATAGAATAGGGTGAGGTAAGGTAGATGGGGTTGGGTGGGGTAAGGTAGATGGGGTAGAATAGGGTGGGGTAAGGTAGATGGGGTTGGGTAGGGTAGAGTGAGGTAAGGTAGATGGGGTTGGGGTTGAGGTAAGGTAGATGGCGTTGGGTAGGGTAGAGTGAGGTAAGGTAGATGGGGTTGGGGTTGAGGTAAGGTAGATGGCGTTGGGTAGGGTAGAGTGAGGTAAGGTAGATGGGGTTGGGTGGGGTAGAGTGAGGTAAGGTAGATGGGGTTTGGTGGTGTAGGGTGAGGTAAGGTAGATGGGGTTGGGTAGGGTAGGGTGAGGTAAGGTAGATGGGGTTGGGTAGGGTAGAGTGAGGTAAGGTAGATGGCGTTGGGTAGGGTAGAGTGAGGTAAGGTAGATGGGGTTGGGTAGGGTAGGGTGAGGTAAGGTAGATGGGGTTGGGTAGGGTAGAGTGAGGTAAGGTAGATGGCGTTGGGTAGGGTAGAGTGAGGTAAGGTAGATGGCGTTGGGTAGGGTAGGGTGAGGTAAGGTAGATGGGGTTGGGTAGGGTAGAGTGAGGTAAGGTAGATGGCGTTGGGTAGGGTAGAGTGAGGTAAGGTAGATGGCGTTGGGTAGGGTAGAGTGAGGTAAGGTAGATGGGGTTGGGTAGGGTAGAGTGAGGTAAGGTAGATGGGGTTGGGTGAGGTAAGGTAGATGGGGTTGGGTGGGGTAGGGTAGGATAAAGTAGGATGTGGTGAGGTAGGTAGGGTCGGTGGGGTAGGGTAGCGGGAGGTAAGGTGAGGAGAGGTAGAATGTGTTCGACGGTGTAAGGTAGGGTAAAGTAGCATAACGTAACGTAGGATATGGTGAGGTAGGTAGGGTTGGGTAGGGTGAGGTGACGGTGTGGTAAGGTAAGGTCTGGTCTGGTAACTTCCGAGTCATATGACAACTCTTGGCGACCTGCCATGAAGGATAACGCCTCTTCATGGAGGTTTTCTTAGCAAGGATAGTGCAGTGGTTTGCTATTGCCTTCCGCACGATGCGAATCCACGGGCAATTTAGAACAGCCAATTAACCAACTGTGCATGTTTTTGGACCGTGGAAGGAAACCGGAGTCCCCAGAGAAATCCCACATGAGCATGGGGAGAACATACAAACCCCACACAGAAACACCCAGGCTGGGAATCGAACCCCGGCCCTCTTACTGTCAGGCCGATGTGCTAACCACTAGGCCACCTGCCGTAGGGTAGGGCAGGGCAGGACAGGGCAGGGCAGGACAGGGCAGGGCAGGAAGATTAAAATATATTAGGTGGTGTAGGGTAGGATGGAGTGAAGTAAGGTTAGGTGAGTTTGGGGTAGGGCTGGGTAGGGCAGGATGGGGCAGGGTAGGGCAGGGTTAATGCATGCACACTGTGTCCTATGCATATGTAAGTGAACTTCAGCTCAGAGTAAAGGTACAGCGCACAGCCCTGCACGCAGCTTTTCCAGCATTCATCTCCTCTTTAAAAGCGGTGACACTAATGTCTGGGTTTTATGCAGAATATTAAAAGGCAGAAACACTGCCTCTGTCAGCTAGTTCACCTCCAACAACAGCACCTCAGTGAGATCTCAGAGAGCCTGGAGTGTCAAGGAGACGAGATGAGACGCACAGATTTACACAAAGTTCCCAAACAAGGACGCACTGGATGGGTGACGCGTAATTCCTCTCCAGTTCATTCCAAAGTGACTTCTTCAACCATTTCCGAATTTATTCCAACTCAGTTCGAGCAGGAATGAAGGGAAGTACTGGGGAGTGGGGTGGGAGTGGGGGGTTGTTGGGGCGGAGTGGGGGGGGGAGAAAAAGTTGGAAAGACGGAAAATGTTGCTGACATTCAGGACACTGACCCCAACAGCTGGATTTTCACCCCTTTCTGAATCCGATGCGCAGGACTTATTATTAATATTATTAATATTATTATTATTATTATTTAAAACCCTTATTTGTTTATATAGGAGTATAAGAGTTGCATTTCTGTCGGATGATCTGATCTGTGTCGGCGCTCCAGATAATAAAGTAACCCATGAACACTGAAACCCGAATAAACAAGAAGAGAAGCCTCGGTACATACCTATGCTGTCGGTGATATAAAGAGCTTCTGTGTGCTGAAAGTGAAGAAAAATAATGATGAGCGCATATTTAACCGGTGGAACATCCATGGCAGGTCGGGGAAGAGGGGGAGAGAGCGAGAGAGCGAGAGCGCGCGCGGGCGACCGACTGCAAACTAGTGATGGAACGATTCGCGATGAATCGTTTCTTTATGAACGACTCTTAAACGAGTCAATTGAGTCGACTCGCATGCTCGGGTTTGACAAAAAAAAAAAAAAAAGTTCAGAGGCATCCATATGGTCTGTTGTACTTTAAGGCTATTATAATAATAATAATAATAATAATAATAATAATTATTATTATTATTATTATTATTATTATTATTATACAACTTAGAGTTACACTGGTTTATATAGATAGATAGATGTAAAAAAAATTGTTGTCTCTTATTCTCTGTCCCACAAATTATACACTGACTTTCAACATTAGAAATAATATCACTGTTAATTATCATGTCATTCATCTTCTGAATCACTCAATCCTATCAAGATCATTAGGCAGCTGAAGCTTACCTCAGCCTCTGCGTAGGTAGGGTACATCCTGGACAGTCAACACACTGACATACGAGCACACACATGCGCGCACACACACACACACACACACACACACACACACATATATATATATATATATATATATACACAAAACCAATTACATTCACTCACACCTTGGGGCAATTTGAAACAGCCAATTAGCCTCATATGTATATCTTTGGAATGTAGGAGGAAACTGGTATACCCAGAAGAAACCCACGGATTCAAGTGGGAAACATTGACACCCGACCCAGTTATGCCCTTGTGAGCCCGGGTCCGTGTTGCTTGATGTTTTGTTCTCCATGTCAAAAGAGCAAGAAGAGTCAATGGGGATCACCTGTGAGTCAAATGAATCCAAGCATTCGGTTCAGTGAATCAAGTTTGCTCGAATGAATCGGCTCAAAGTGAGTCGAAATGCCCATCCTATAACTGCAAAGTGTAAGTACAGAAGAAACTCCCCCTTCGTTCCTCTCTTTCTTTATACCTTTTTATTTCTTTTCTTTTCTTGATCACCTCACAGATTACTAGGCTGTAGCTAAATTCATTGCATGATTCATTACTTATTTCCAGAAATAGCCAAGGTCTCTTTTGTCTTTGAGCTGTTAAAAAATTCAGAAAGCAATAAATCTGGTCATCCTTTATGCAAAATATCTGCCTGGTAACCTCTGATGGTCCCCAGATGTATTCTGGGTGTCATGTTCTCTCATTAACATCCTATTGGAATAAATAGGGCTTAATATAACACACACACACACACACACACACACACATATATATATATATATATATATATATATATATATATATATATATATATATATATATATATATATATATATATATATAATGCGCCTGTCACTGTCGCGACATCATGCATTCCAGGGTGTTGTTGCTGATTGAATTACATAACATGCAATCTACCTACAGATGTGTGTGTGTGTGTGTGTGAGAGTGAGAGAGAGAGAGAGAGAGAGAGAGAGAGAGAGAGAGAGAGAGAGGGAGAGAGAGACAAAACACACACACACACACACACACACACACACACACACACACACACACAGATTTCCATCATCCCACAGATATTGGTTCCCTGGATCCTCTATCAATCATCCTGCCCGGTCAAACCCCAGGAGATGTCGACTATCTGCAGGTTCTCTCTCCTGCCAACTGCTTTTCAGAGACATGAAAGTCTCAGAGCATGATGCAATATGAGGGCCTGAATCACCAGTTGCTTGAGCTAACAATGCAGTTTTTTGGGCTTGAGTCACATCATGTATGGGGAAAAAAATGACCTTGATTTATTGTCATGTTGGACAAGCTGCTGGATGACATGTTAAAAGCTCAGCAGTCAAGTTCCTCTGAAATGAAGTATTAAAAATTGCTGAGGGATTGACAAAAAAAAAAAAAAAAAAAAAAAAAAAAAAACCTTCTATTTGTCTTCAAAGGTACATTTTAGATTAACTTTGAGATGGCGTAATAACAGGACCTGGGTTTATTACTTGTTGGGCTTTGGGTGTGTCCTGTAGGACTATATGTTTTAGTAAATAGAGAACATGTTTACTATAGCTTTGTGGTGTAGTGGTGAGCACATCCACTTCCACAAGAAGGTTCGAGTACCGGGCTCAGGGAGGGCTTTTCTGTGTGGACTTGGCATGTTCTCCCTGTGTTTGTGTTTCCTCTGGGTACTCTGGTTTCCTCACACAGACCAAAGAAATCCAGGTTAGGATATGTGGTTGTTCGAAATTGCCCCCAGGTGTGAGTGTGAATGTGAATGGTGGTGTGTGTCGGCCCTGCAGTGGTTCAGGATGCACCTTACTGGAATTCATGTAAACGCTTAATCGTAATTAGGGTCGCGGGGAGGCTGGTGCCCATCCCAGCCGACCTCAGGCGAGGGCAGAGTACACCCTGGACGGCTCGCTAGGCCATCGCAGGGCGGAAACACGCTGACGGCTCTTGTGCTACGCTTGACCATAGACAGTGAGAGACATGGCCCGCCATTGATAACTAGCTGCACTGGGGGGGGGGGGGGGGGGGGAGTGACAACCTTGTAGAGAGTGGGACACGAACCCTCAACCTTAGGATCAGCAATCCAGCACCCTATACTACGAGGCCACCACTGCCCCCCCTACTGGAACGGGTTCCAGAACACCCGTAACTCTGATAGAATTAAAAGAAAAACAAATGAATATGTTGTAGTTTTCCTTGCAGACAGCTTTCTCTTTATTTTTATTAAACCGGAATTACTGTAGTTTGCCAGTCGCTTGTTCTGCACAATTTATTTATTTATTTATTTAAATATCATCTTTCTGTCCTCACTGGCAAAAAAAAATATAAGCTTAAAAAATAAATTTTTCTTCGCATGTATAATGTTGTTGTGTATTCTGTGGTGAAATGGAAGAGCTGCACTGCCTTGAGCTGACATAAGTGGATTATTGAAATGGATCACTTGGTAGGATTGGATGGTGGACTCCTGAAAGACAGAGGAATCAGATGAATGTCTAATGAATGCGGCTCAGGAAGAAGAGGGACGGCGGCCATCTAACTGTCAGCACTCTGTCTGTCTGTCTGTCTCTCTCTCTCTCTCTCTCTTTCTCTGGCTCTCTCTAGTCATCTCCTCTGGGACATGCATCTGAAAGTACAATTACAGGTCCTCACTGCTGAGTTGTGCTGCTGGGAACAGGTTATGCAGGAATAAGAACAAAATGACACGGAAAGGGTCACCACTAAAATCCAACGGCGTCACAAAACACACACGCCTTTGTCAGCGTTCGCCGGTCATTTTTGAGCGGATCCGAGTTGCGGTGTGCTTTTTTTTTCTTCGAACATATCACGAAACACCTCAGTGACTCATCCAAGGACGAAACAGCGAAAGATCATATGGCATTCTTCATCTCCTCCACCTCCACATGACCTCGTCGACTAACTGCACCGGCCTGCTCGTATGTAGAAAGCCGCCGCACTGTGCATAACTAAAGAGACTGAGCAGCTTGATGGCATAACGAAGAAGAGAATAGAGCGCCGGATGAGAGGGGGAAAAAATAAGTGCAAAGTGGACAGGGATCAGGTTTTCTGACTAGATGGCACAACTGTGAGCTCGTACATCAGTCATGCTTTTATTACTGAGCGAGAAAAGTAAACATGCCGCTCGGCTATAAAGGAAGAACAGGCTTTAATCTAAATATTGCATGCCTGCTCTGTTGGATAGCCAGTTCAGGCATGCTAGCTCATATTATAACAGATGATAGCTTTTCTACCCTGAAGCTCAGGGGGGGGGACACACTACACAGCTGGCGTTGTGATCGATGCATACAAATCGGATACATGATCGTCCAGGGTTGACACGGTGGTGTAGTGGTTCGAGTGTCAACCTCACAGCATCAAGGTTCTGGGTTCGGGTCCTGGGCTTGGACGGTTTCTATATGGAGTGGTATGCATGTTCTTCCTGTTGCTTTTGTGGGTTTCCTCTTACAGTCCAAAGACATGTCCATTATGCGAATTGTCCCTAGGTGTGAATGTAATCTGTGTGTGTTTTGATCCGGCGAGCTGTTCAGGGTGTACCCGGCCTTCGCCCCAGTGTCGGCTGAGATAGACTCCAGCCTCCCCTCATTATAAATAATAGGATTACGTGGCTTTGCATATGAGTGAGTGAGTTTAGTCTGGTATCAGTCAAGCTCTGCTTGTGATCCGACATGTCTGAAATGTATATTAAGTCACATCCTGTGAAGAACCGAGCGGGTTGTGTTTGCTGTTGAGTAATGGGGCTCGAGACAGATTTAGACTCAGTGAACTAGGAAAAAATCTCAATGCAAAGAGTGAGTTTTAAAACAGATGGTCATGTATATTAAATATTCACTGTCTATTAAACAGCCCGAACAAGCCCAGAGCATCTGTCTCCTGAACAAAACCCACCACTGTCCTTTAGTCCAACCCGAAGTTGCATGCAGTGTACAGTACGTACAGTAGCTCCAGACAGTACGTAATCAGCCCACTTACGTCTTCACGTGTCCGATCTGAGCAATCACGTCCCTCTGCTTCAGGGTTGGAGATGCTTCTCTGCTCATTGCAGCTGTCCTTTGGGCTTTTTACAGCCGAGCCATAGTGGCTCATCAGGCCGGTGCTTATCCCTGGGTTCCATAGCGTGAAGCAACCAAGAGTTCAACTCCTCCTGGAGGGGACGCTAGTCCATCGCAGGTTACCTACCCAGTATATTTTTACTGGTATCCATTTATAATGCTGGGTGAACAGAGGCACACTTGTGGTTGAGACCTTGTCCAGGGGTCTTAGCACAGTGGAGGGTCTAACTGGGATTTGAACACACAACCTCCTGATCGTGAGCGCAGCACCCTAACCACTACACCACCGGCCCCACTGCAGCTGTAAAGAGTACTTATTCGAGCTCTAGAATTCATGCGGTTACTTGACTGACCAGTTTGACTATTCTCCTTTAATCAATGTATTTCCACCGGCAAAAGTAGCACTCCTTACATTCTACCAGAAACGGGGCATTTGGACAAGGAAGCCTGCATTAGATTTCAGAGACATCTATCTGCTGGGCTTCTCACACCTGAGCCTAGTGACTCATCACAGCCAGAGTAGTGTTAAGCTACGTTAAGTTACTAGTAGTTTGTGCTGCTGTGTGGACAGAGGCGCACTTGTGGTTAAGACCTTACCCAGGGGCCTTCGGGTGGTGGGGGTTTAACAGGATCTTTGGATTCGGACCCACAACCTCTTGAACATTAGACAAGTACCATAACCATTACACCACCTTCTCTACATCTGGACATGATATGAGTCAGATTCTGGATTCGGGAATTTTTTAAAGGCTTCTTTAACATTTTCTTTCATATGGGGATTGATGAGCTTGGCGAAGGTTTGCACTCTGGACTTTATGTATTTTTGTATTATTTTATTGTATTATTTTATGTATTTTATGTATTTTATGTATGAGGGAAAAAGGAAGAAAAGACCACTGTGTTAATAA
The DNA here is from genome assembly GCA_024760905.1 of Plotosus lineatus. NCBI lineage: Eukaryota > Metazoa > Chordata > Actinopteri > Siluriformes > Plotosidae > Plotosus > Plotosus lineatus. The sequence continues at coordinate 6,090,790 of CM045735.1, read as the reverse complement.
ATATCAGGGGTCGGTTGTTCAAAACACGGTCATTTTTTAACCACTGGTTAAGTAGAGTTAACCGACCGTTAAATTTAACGCTGCCGTTATCTTGTTCAAAACTCGGTTAACTTTAACCGAGTGTTAACTTGATATTAAAGTTAACACACCTAAGGACCGCTGTTAAATTTTTAACTGTACGGTTAACTTGCAAGATGGCGTTCGTGGCTAACGCTGCATTCATGATGCCGCATCAGCGGGGGTGGATTCTTATAAGTATTATTAATATTATAGTTCAACCAAAAACATTCCCAAATATATTTCAAACTACATCTGCAAGTACATGTGCTAAATATATTTACAAATTGAGTTAAAGTTATTTATCTATTCAACTCGCACTTTGTTTGATTGACAGTGTTCAGCTATTATTGCTTACTGATAATATTATGTTTGTTGATTGGTCAGCTCGGGCGTGCACATGCGCAGTGCCTGTTACACGCTAACTTCCGGTTTACTTCCTGACTCTAGTCATGCGGAACTGATCTCCGACTTTCTCTTCAATAACAGTCATTAAGTTTATTTATAAGATTTGGAATACACATCATTTCTTGTCCAGCGGAACTCAACTCCTGCTGTGTGTGTGTGTGTGTGTGTGTGTGTGGGGGGGTGTACGTGAACCCTGTGCACCCCCTCCAGCCGATGCCTTTGATCAGCTGCCTTCTGATGTTTCAGCAGCTGATTCGGGGTTGGGTAGTATTCATTGCAGACTTTGCAGATATGCAACACCGTAGGTGGATGGCGAATTGCGCATTGAGAGTTTGAAACATACACGCACAAAATATATATATATATATATATATATATATATATATATATAGAGAGAGAGAGAGAGAGAGGATTTTCTGAGTAGATCCTTCCGTAGGAGAGTGCTCAATACTTTTTGGTAGAGCAAATAAACAAAAATAAAAGGACAGGACAAAGACTTTCTATTGAAACTCCATTTATCACTACAGATCTGTTTCGAGGGGTGGTGAAACCATCCTCTCTCTCTTCAGGTGATTATAGAAAACCTGAAGAGAGAGGATGGTTTCACCACCCCTCGAAACAGATCTGTAGTGATAAATGGAGTTTCAATAGAAAGTCTTTGTCCTGTCCTTTTATTTTTGTATATATATATATATATATAGTATTCACGAGCCCAAGTATTATTGTTGATCGACATTTTTATAATACTAAAAAGCGTACACAGACATCTTACCCCCTCCCCCCTAACGTACGTTTTGTACGATTAGGCAAATGTTGAAAATGTTGAATGACCCCTTAGAGCTAACCAGCAACGTTAACCACACTGTTAACATTGACAGCAGCGTTAACTACCGACGTGACTAACCAGGCTTTGAACAACGCATATTTAACGGTCGGTTAGCTAACGGCGGGTTAAAAATTTTAAATTTTATAAATATTTTAAAATAACTGTGTTTTGAACAACCGGCCCCACCACGTTTACACTCAAATTGAATATTTTAGTCATTGATATTAAATAATATTCATCTGTTCATCTCTTATTAGCTTCTGCTGCTGCCACCGAAGGTCAGTGGAGCAGAAGCTGTGGAAATAGAATGTCCATATGATTAACACGTTGAGGAAATGATATTGGATCACTAAATCAAGTCTATGGATCTCCCTCATGAGCAAATAGGATGGGATTATATATGGATTGTATATTCTATTTGTTTCAAAGTCACAGGGTCAATTTTTATCAAATGGTCCTACCAGGTAGGGCAGCGGTGGCCTGGTGGTAAGCCGCCTGCATGAGTGAGAAAGAATAAAATTTGACCAGCGTCACCACTGACTCTCGATTTGAGCAGAGCTGAGCAAGAGCGTCCCGCCAGAGTGTGTTTCCCATTTATTTGCTGTGCCCCAAGCTACACTTTTTTGCCTCTCCTTTTCTGACCCCTCCCTTCTAACACAATAATCTACATTACACTGTCTATTGCATTCCACTTGCAACACACACACACACACACACACACACTGCTCAGCCAAACATGATAAGAATGCTAATATTTTTGGCCAGCTTTTAGCCTTAATTACAGCGTGTAATCACCATGCTAGCTTTGTTGTAATTGGTCCGGTCAAGGCTCAGCAACAACATGTGGCAATAAAATGAAGTCAACTGACGAGTTAAATGTACTGAATGTCCAGATTATCATAGCAGTGACCTTTTTCTGCCCTGATAAAATGAAGTCTCAAATAATTAAAGAGTGGTTCAGGGAACACAAGGAATCAATTTCACATATGAACGGGCACCACAGAGTCCCGTCCTTAACCTTATTAAAAGTTTTTGGGATGTCCTGGAGAAGGCGTCACTCAGGGGTTCAGTTTTCCTGGACTAAATGTTGTAATAATGTTTAAGTCTGTTGAAACAAGGGCTCCACCATGGCACATTGACAAGGTGTGTGACTTGTCAACCTGCAGGTACAACCTCCAGGCCATTCTCAACTGGATAATTGACCAAGCTCTCATGGGAGGGATTACCTTACCTCCCTTTCACTCACAGTCCAATCAAGAGCATCTGTTGGCTTTTGTACAAAGGGGTGGGTTGCCAAGTGTGTTAGACCAACCCTGAATGCGCATGCATAGCGGTTGGTAAAGATGAGGGTGGCAGCATTGCATGTCATGGAGAGGTGTGCATGTGTGTGCTGATAAACATCTCTGAATGGTGGTGGTTGTATGTGACAGGAAGGCAATACCTAATACCTGATGTGTGGGAATTGAATGGGAGAAAAATGGGAGGATATTTGAAAGGAAAATACCAGAAATTCAAGGGTCAGGGCAGTCCAACAAAATATGAAGGTGACCTTTTATTTAGATCATCACACCCCGGTGTACACCTGCCTGCCCTATGAATAGACTCATAACCGCCAACTGATCTTATGGCCTTTAAAGTGACCATCTCAAACAACGTAGAGATTGTGATGGATGTCATGTGTGGCCTGGACAGCTAGACAGACCATCGCTGGGCAGAAACAAGCTGACGGCTATGCTTCGTGACAAAAGTCAGCAATGGTTCCTCTACAGTCTCTCATAACAGACAGTGAGAGACATGGCCGGCCTTTGATAACCTGGTTATCTGTACTGAGGGGGGACAGCAGGAACAACCCGGTGATACCCTACCACTGGGCCATCACTGCCCCATTAATCAATATTGTTAATTAGATATTCAAAGAGATTAGAATGTCTTCGAAGACATTGATTGCAAACATAATGGCTGTATTTCAAACACCTCACACTCAGTCATTTTATGTAACCACGTAATCCTAATTAGGGTACACTGGGAGGCTGGCACCCGTCCCAGCCGACTCCAGGCGAGGGCAGAGTACACCCTGGACAGCTCACCAGGACATCACTGGGTGGAAATACACCGACAGCTATGCAGCTCCACTTGTCGAAAGTCAGCAATGGTTCTTTTACATGAACCTCTCACCGTAGACAGTGAGAGATATGACCAGCCTTTGGTAGCCCAGTTCGCTGCACTGGGGAGCAGTGACAACCTGTTGAGAGTGAGACTCGAACCCCCAACCTTAGAATCAGTGATCCATCAGCTTTACCACCAGGCCACCACTGCCCAACATCGCTGACCTGTGAGTCAGTATTAACCTCCATTTAAAGATCTAAAACATGCATCCTTTGACTTTGGAGCAATCCATGAACTTAAAGGGTGTTTCCCCCTCCATATTTCTTGCAAAGGCGGTACTTTTAAAATCACATTTTTATTGATGAAACTTGTTTTCTTGTATTTTATGGTGTTTCTTTAAAATTGTTTAATAAAGTGGTAAGCTGGCACTTAATAAAGGATTTTCGGTCAGTTGTGGTTTCCCAGAAGGCACGAAAGCACCTCCATAGTGTTGTCTGGCTCGATAATGGGACCAGAAATGGCACCGAGCACAAATAAAATAGCACTGATCAGTGCGCTCCTGTCCACAAACTCCCTCAGGCGAATACTGGGCTCCTATCAACATAACACAGACATAAAATTGTTTCTTTCCACCCAGTAAACTGACACGCACGTTCTCCAGTTAAAAATGTTCCTATTTAGTGTATTTGGGATGTCCAGTGTGTATTTTCTTCACGAATTCGATAGAAAGAAGAGTAAGCCGAGTATGGATGTGATTCCATCCAGGGGTCAGATGAAGGTTCTTATCTTCTCCCTGTTCACGGGGGAAGATCAGAACGACTCCCCGCTGTAGCGTTGAGTAAATCCCACTGGGCGGCCATATGCTAAAACTGCAGAGCTCCTCCATGGTCCGGGAGGTCCACAAGGTCTTGTGCATCTTCTGTGGCACCGAGTCCACCCTATTAGCAGAGATAAAGCTGAAGAAAGCGGATGTAAAATAAAAAGGCAGAATTCGAGGGGATGGTATGACATTAACTAGAAGAATCGGGGCAGTCTCTGCAGTGATGTGCACGACAACATCAGAATACCTCATTAGAGCGTGTCTCGCAGACAAGGTGTCGCCTTTAAAACCTCCTTTGATGCTTTTTTCCGCGTGATTTTAATAACGAGGAATAAGTAGAAAATGAGAACTAGGCTTTCCTTTAAGAGTTTGACTGAAAACAAAATGAACACTTGAATGAACCAGCAGTTTAAACAACAAGTACGAGACATGCCGAGCCGAGGAACGCGGTAAAAGCCCCATGGGTTCTCTGACTTTATTCTACAAATGCAAAAGTCATGAGCAGAGGAAATGTAGGAATGATTCGTTCCCAGCGTTCCCATTTAACCAATCATCCCACATCCGAAGCAGTAAATCTAAGGACGTGAAAAGTCTTTCCTTTCTTTAATTTCGTATATCTATGCTGACTGTATAATGGGCTTTGCAGCAGAAATTCTCTGTCGGGTTCGAGCCTGACGCTTAAGCAGAAGCAGTTTCACTTTCCTGGCACTCGATGCCACATCGGCTGCTTCCAATTCTATGATCAAAAGCAGTGTGAATTTGGAAAGGAATGAAATACTGAAATGAGACACTGAATTTTCCAATAAAATGCTCAAGATGATCAAATAAGCTCCTGGAGTTAAAAAAAAAAAAAAAAAAAAAAAAAAAAAAAAAAAAAGCACATTTTTGTTTATGACTGGTTGTTCTGACACTGTAAATCAGATCTGTGAATGCAGCGAGCAAAAGATTTAACAATGCATAAATTATCTGGCCTCTAATTTTCCCTGCTTGGAAACCAAAAAAATAATGTTCCGTGTCCTCATACCGCGGTGGATCAAATCACATGGACGTTTAACATACCGTACAGCGTCTGATATGTTAACATGAAATTACTTGTCTTTCTTTTTCCTGCCAGTTTGCGGTTAGAACAGCAGCAAAAGTCATCAATCCCAGCTCCGAGTCTAACTCCACCCACTGCACAATGATTTCAAACGGAGTACTGTACTGTAAATAAGGCGGTAAGTCCTGGATGGGAAGGATTTTTCAGTTCAGTTAATTTTCTGTAACTGCTTAATCCTAATTAGGGTTGTGGGGAGGCTAGCGCCCACCCCAGCCGACTCCGGGCGAGGGCAGAGGACACTCTGGCCATCGCAGGGTGGAAACACGCTGACGGCTTTGCGGTTTCTCTTGTCGAAAGTCAGCAATGTTTTTTTTTTTTTTACGTGAACCTCCCACCATAGACAGTGAGAGACATGGCTGGCCTTTGATAACCCAGTTATCTGCACTGGGGAGGACAGTGACAACCTTGTGGGGACTCGAACCCCCAACCTTTCGTTCAGCGATCCAGTGCCCTATACCACGAGACTCATATTGCCCCACTGGGAAGGATTTTATTTCATTAATTTTCGATTGGGTGTTATGGTGACGTAGTCTTTAGCACCGATGCCTCACATCAAGAAGGTCCTGAGTTCGAGTCCTGGACTCAGCAAGGGTGTTTCTTTGTGGCGTTTTCATTTTCTCTCCGTATGCATGTGTGGGTTTTCACCGGATGCTCTGGTTTCCTCCATCAGACAGGGACATTAGGCAAATTGGCCATAGGTGAAGATGTGAGTATTGTTTCAATAGAAATTTGTGTGTCTGTTGGTCCTGTGATGGACTGGCAAGCAATTCAGAATATACAGAGTTGGCTGAGATAGGCTTGAGCATCCCTGTAACGGTACTATAATTAAGTGGTGGCTCGGTGATGGATTGCCGATCCTAAGGTTGGGGTTTCAAGCCCCATCGTCAACGGTTGTCACTGCTGTCCCCCCAGTGCACTAACTGGGTTATCAAAGGCCGGCCTCACTGTTGCTCACTGTCTATATGGTGTGACGTTCATGTAAAAGAAGCATTTCTGACTTTCGACAAGAGTAGCTGCATAGCCGTCAGCGTGTTTGTGTTCTGCGATGGCCTGCCGAGCTGTCCAGGGTGTACTCTGTCCTCGGCCAGAGTCGGCTGAGATGGGCACCTAATTTGAATTATGTGGTTCAAAAAAATGAATGATCTTTTAGCTTAGTTTTAATTAGGGTCACAGGGAGGCTGATGCTAATCTCGGATGACTCTGAATGAGGGCACGTTACACCCTGAACAGCTCAGCAGGCCATTGTAGGGCCAACACACGCACCTGGGGCAATTTGGAACTACCAGTCAGGCTAACGTGCAGGTTTTTGGACTGTAGGAGGAACCCAGAGTACACAGAACAGATCCACGCAATCAGAAGGAGAGCCGACGAACCGCATACAGAAACACTCCGAGCCCGGGATTCGAACCCAGGACCTTCTTGCTGTGAAGCAAACGTACTCACCATGGCACTCTGCAGCCCTGCTTATCAGTTATTATTGCAGGACTTCAAAAGTGATTGGTAGCAGCTGAGGAACGCGGTGTCTCAGCCTGTCTCAATCTGGTGAGCTGTTCAGGGTGTAACCTGGCTTTATCCAGTGTTGGCTAAGATGGACATTTCAGAATTCAGATTTCCCATTTAACCCTAATAGTGAGTGAGTGAATTGGGGTTGGTGGTTTCTGTACACAGTAATCTGATCATGTGACCAAATTTGCGATTTCATTCTTTTTTTTTTTTTTCAAAGGTGATTAATCCTAATTAGGGTCACGGGGAGGCTAGCGACCATCTCAGTCAACTCTGGGTTAGGGTGGAGTACACCCTGGACAACTCCAGCTCACCAGGCCATCGCAGGGCTAACACACATACAACTATTTAATATCCACTTGGTCTAATGTGCATGTTTTTGGATTGTGGGAGGAAACTGGAGTGCCCCGAGGAAACCCATGCAAGCACATGGTGAGTATACAAACTCCACACAGAAATGAACCGCGGAAACTTCTTGCTATTAAGCAGACGTGCTAACCGCTGCACCACTGCGCCGCCTCAAATTTGCAATTAGAAGAAATTAATTAGAATTTCTTTATGATGAAAGCTGATATCTGTCACGTAGCGCTACATAGCGGCCTTGGCTCTTAATCCGGCTCCTGCTACAGTTTGGCGGTACCTGTGCTGGAAGCGTTCCTTCTGCTTCTTGAGTCAGCAGTGCTAGCTACCTGAGCCTGCTGTTACCCCGCCTCCTCCCATGCCACCTGAATCTCCAGCAGAGCCTGGCACCCCTGCTAACAAATATCACTGTTCTTGATGTCTCGCTGGCGCCGTGGCTTCAACAAATACTTCTTTCCTCGATTCAGGCACATAACCATGTCGTGTGTCCCCCCCCACCCGTCGTCTTTCAACTCAGCATGGAACCTCATCAACAACTCTATTTAGGAGCAAACCAAAACAGCGCTCTGGCACTGTACGCCTTACTCACACGATAAGATGGATGGCAAGAGGGATGTGCTGTGACAGAGGCAACAAAGCACCCCAGAGACAGGGACAGGCAATCAATCAGGTTCTTTTAGGTTGGGAGCGAAGACCTTCTTGTAAAGATGTGTTGCTATTTTCCCGAATTTAGATGACACAACCGTGGGGCATGACTGGGTAAAATCCTAAGGTTACACAGGGACTTTTGAGTGTGTATTTTGTTTTGTGTGTGTGTGTGTGTGTGTGTGTGTGTGTGTGTGTGTGTGTGTGGGTGTGTGTGTGTGTGTGCGAGAGAGAGGGAGAGACTGAGAGAAAGCGAGGGAGAGCAAGCAAGTAATCAGATGCTTGATATTAATACAGGGATCCCTCGCTACTTCGCGCTTCAATTCATGCGGCTTCAGTGCATCGCATTTTTTTTTTTTTTTTTTTTAATATTTATCGAATTAAAAAAATAAGGAAATTAAGGAAAAATAGGGGGAAAAGTTAAGGAAAATACCACAAAAACAAGGCCAATTATGCAAAAAAAAACAAAAACAAAAAACCTCTAAAACAACACAAAGCAAAAAAAACAACCCAAAACCTCCCATCAAAACTAGTTACATTTTTGTGAGGTGCGCATCTGAGTGCGTGCGCGTGCATATGTGTGTGTGTGTGCACGCGCACGTCTGTACGTGTGTGTATTTATATTTCATTGTTTTTTAATGTTTAATTGTTATTATAAGTATTTATAGCATTGAATATGTGTTTATTGATATTATATACACATATACATGTATGTAAAGTATACATCAGTCGGGGGGGGAGGGGGGATCCTACTTCGCGGATTTCGATGATCGCGTGGGGATCTTCGTCCCAGTTAACGGCACAAAGTGAGGGTTCCCTGTATTGTCAAATAATCCTGTTTTTTTATGTTTTATCATATTAATATGGATAAATTGTAACTTTAAGGAATGCTGGGTTCTCTAGAGAAGGTTTCGGACACAGAACTGAAACGCTTCCATCCTGCTATATGTACGTACTAGCTATTTCATTTTTAAAGTAACCATGTAATATGCGGGAGGCACGGTCACGAAGCGGTTAGGTCTGTCTCACAGCAAGAAAATCCGGTTCGAATCCTGGGTCCGAGGAGCCCATTCGTGCTTGAGTTCCCTCCAGATAGTCTGGTTTCCTTCTACATTTCAAAAACTTGCTCAGTAGCCTAACTGGCTGTTACAAAACACCAGCTGTTTTTTTATATGCAAGAGGAAGTGAGAATATTTAGCATCTTTAACTAGGGTTGCCAGATTTTCCATCCTAAGCTCATCTCTAATCACATACACACACACACACACACACACAATGAAACTAATAACATTTTATTGGGATCGTAGGGAGTCTGGAGCCCATTAAAACTGAGTCTGGGAAAAGACTGGTTACACTTTGAACAGCTCGTCATTACATCACAGGCCAACACAAACACCTTTTCACACTCACACCTAAGGAAAAATCGAGAATGTTCGTTTAACTTAATGTGCGTGTCTTGGACTGATGGAGCAAACCAGAGCACCCAGAGGAAACAGACCCAAGCATGGTGAGAACATGCGAACACCTCACAGAAATGCCACAGGAACCCGGGACCTTCTCACTGTGAGGCAGAAGTGCTAACAACTACGCCACCGTGCCGCAAAGACTTGAAACATAAAAAAAAAATCTTTTTTTTTTTTTTGGGAGGTGGGATTTTATTATAGTGGGAAGAGAGAGACTGAGTAACATTAAGTTCAACAAATCGTACAGATATTATCCATTTCTTAATCCCCCTTTCCCACATCTATAATTTACATTAACTGTTTTATAAGGAATTTTGCTAATACAGTGTTAATATTTTAACATACGTATGCTGGTGACTCCAATCTGGCAACCCATGAACTCAAACATTTATAAAGAAAGTATAGAGTAGCACGAGTCCCATTCCGATTGGCCTTTATTAGATTCTTAAACACACGTCACCCCACGTCTCACTCAAAGTTGACTGAGATTAGCTCCAACTTCCTCCATGACCTTGATTGACTATATAAGACTGTATAGAAAGTGGATGAATGAATGGATGAATGATTGGATGGATGGATTGATGGATGTGTGGATGAAAAAATGATTGGTTGAATGGGTGGATGAATGATTGGATGGATAAAACAATGAATTGATAGATGGCTGGACAGATGGATGCATGGATGGATAAATGGTTGACTGAATGAATGGATAGATTAATGATTGGAAGGATGGATGGCTGGATAGATCACTGAATCAATGAATGGAGAGATGGATGGGTGGATGTGTGGATGGAAAAATGGTTGACTGAATGGGTGGATGAATGATTGGATGAATAAAATAATGAATTGATAGATGGCTGGACAGATGCATGCATGGATGGACAAATAGTTGACCAAATGAATGGATAAATTAATGATTGGAAGGATGGATGGCTGGATGGAACACTGAATCAATGAATGGAGAGATGGATGGATGGATGTGTGGATGGAAAAATGGTTGACTGAATGGATAGATAGATTAATGATTGGAAGGATGGCTGGCTGGATGGATAACTGAATCAATGAATGGATGGATGAATGGATGGATAAATGGTTGACTGAATGAATGGATAGATTAATGATTGGAAAGATGGCTGTCTGGATGGATCACTGAATCAATGGATGGATGGATGGATGGATAAATGGTTGACTGAATGAATGGATAGATTAATGATTGGAAGGATGGATGGCTGGATGGGACACTGAATCAATGAATGGAGAGATGGATGGATGGATGTGTGGATGGAAAAATGGTTGACTGAATGGATAGATAGATTAATGATTGGAAAGATGGCTGTCTGGATGGATCATTGAATCGATGGAGGGATGGACGGACAGTATGGTCATTTATAAAGTAAATACAGACTGTAAAAGATAAAGATTTAACTTCATCTCATTTGGGCCAGGCTTACTATAGCCAAGACAGATGGTGTTGTATCTCGAGCTCTCATCAGTTCCTTCAGGCAGTTTTTCATATTTCGAATATTGGGTCATGGACCTTTCTTCTCCTGAGAACCAAAAGCAAGTTTGGAAAAGAAAACAATAGACATGTGAAGATGCGGGATAATAGAGGACTGTTTGGGATGCTGTTCCTGAGGAGCATACCTGCTGGGAATGCAGGTATCTACTGGTCTCGGAAGACTGTCCTGCCTTTGAAATTATACTGCCATTACCTTCATCCATATACCAGACACACAGTTGTCAACTCAAAGGGAATAAGGTAGCATTAAATTTAATTAAAAACAAGCCTTGGACCTTTAAGAGTATACAAAACAATACGATGCATGAGAGAGCAGCCCGCTAATCCCACAGAATGTCACTTACTGCACTGCAGCACACAACCACAGATCATAGAGTCAGAAAAACAACGGATAATAACACCGTAACAATAATACTACAGTTAGTGTCGGCAATGTTAGTATTTAAGGCCCAGTGGGTTCTCAAATTAAACCAGATTTATATTATCAGTCTCCAGAGAAAAGATTATCAAGGTTAATGAAAATAGATTTGAACTGCAATGCATTGAATCAATATTTACAGTTGATGCCACAGCACGCTTGATTCTGATTGGTCAGAAAGTATTTGTTTACATATCTTTAATAAACAACTTACCCTGGCTTTAACTTGGCTTGATGAGAGTGGGTGGCCCTGGTATTAAATCATGACGATCTTGTGGAAACTTAGTGGATTTGTGATGATCTTGAGGTAACTTGAGGAAGACCTGGGGACAAACCCCACCCTCCCCCACGATCTTTTGAGATCGACGGGGCCAACAATGAAATAACTTATTGGATTCGTGATGATTCTGAGGTAACTTGGCAGAATTGTGATGATCTTGAAGGAACTTAGTGGATTCGTGATGATCCTGAGGGGACTTAGCGGATTCGTAATAATCTTGTGGGAACTTACTGGATTCATGATGATCTTGAGGGAACTTAGTGAATTCGTGATGATCCTGAGGGAACTTAGTGGATTCGTGATGATGTTGAGGGAACTTGGTGGATTCGTGACGATCTTGAGGGAACTTGGTGGATTCGTGATGATCTTGAGGGAACTTGGTGGATTCGTGATGATCTTGAGGTAACTTAGTGAATTCGTGATGATCCTGGGGGAACTTAGTGGATTCGTGATGATCTTGAGGGAACTTGGTGGATTTGTGATGATCTTGAGGGAACTTGGCGGATTCGTGATGATCTTGAGGGAACTTGGTGGATTCGTGGTGATCTTGAGGGAACTTAGCAGATTTGTAATAATCTTGTGGAAACTTACTGGATTCATGATGATCCTGAGAGAACTTAGTGGATTCGTGGTGATCTTGAGGGAACTGAGCAGATTCGTAATAATCTTGTGGGAACTTACTGGATTCGTGATGATCTTGATGAAACTTAGTGGATTCGTGATAATCCTGAAGGAACTTAGTGGATTCATGATGATGTTGAGGGAGCTGAGTGAATTCGTGATGATCGCTCTGGTTTTTGATAGTATTACAATGTATTATGCTTTGATGTCAATCATGATAGAATGTGTGAAGCATGGTAGAGTGTGTAGTGGTGCTTAACAGACCTTCACAGAGCATAACAGAACTTGATGCACCGTTATAACGGATCTTGATGAACTTGGCAACACAATTTCTTAAAGTTTCATCACTTGAATGTGAGCTGCCCCTTTTTTAAACCCAGGTCATGCTCCTAACGTACTCATAAATCGTGAAGCTCCACGCTTTTTTGAATCACAGAGATCATGGCGATTGTGCACCCTTGATCCTATTAGGGTTACAAGGAGGCTGAAGCCTATCTCAGCCAATATTGGGCGAAGGCAGGATACACCCTTTGGGCTGTGGGAGGAAATTGGAGTACCTGGAGGAAACCCATGCAAGCATCGGGAGAACATACAAGCTCCATGTAAAAACTCAAGACTCGAACCCACAACCTTTTTGGCGTGAGGCACATATGGTAACCAATACGCCACTGTACCGTCCCCTGGTGTTAGGAGAGAACTCGAAAGGGCTTCCACAGAGAAATAATCCAAAGAAGGGATTGGTGGAGTTTGTGGTGATACATTATGTATGTGTAAGGTTTGGAGGTGTGACATCCACGGTCACTACACACTTCCTTGTCAGGGTCAGGATCGATCTGGGAGTGGATCTCCAGTCTATCCACGAAGCACTGCATATATATGCACCCATATTTATTGCACATGCTTGTGCACACCTAGATGGAATCTATCCAGCCCACCAACTGTCATGTTTTTGAGAAGCGCAAGGAAAACAAGAGGACCTGAGAGAAACCTACCCAGACACATATGCACAGACTCTGCGAATTCAGGAAGCCAAGATACTAAACAGAGCAGGACAGACCACTACAGCCATAAAGGCTCTTCGGGTAGAGTCAGTCCCTTGACAGAATGCCAGCTTGTGTGTTAATGGGCATCTGACTCACCAGTGCCAAAGCTCATTGAATTTTACAGCTTGGTCTGTGACTGCTCGTGTCTCTTCAACACCATATTTTCGGCGTAAACCTTTAATAGTCCTCGGGGCATGTGTTGGAGCTAGCGAGCAAGATTGTCAGACCGTCGACTAACTCTCTGCGGCATGTTTGAATGAGACGTTCCTCCGTCGCCCGGCAACTCTGTACCTGTGTGACCTCAGAAGAAGTTTAATAAGATGTGGGTTTGCAGCAAGGAAAAGCGCAGGGTCCCCCACCCCTCCCCCAAAGCCTATTTCTGGAAAGCATCAAAGCAGGTGGACACAGCAAGGCCTGCGGGGGCAGTACATCATCCAAAAATGATCGAGGATACACACTGACTCATGACATTTTAATCTGAGATAATGCATGAGTGTGTTTAGAAAACTTGTACGGAAATATGTTATTACTGTGAAGACAGAATTTATGGAAGTAAGACCATGTAGCGGAGAATTGAAATGCTGAACTTGACTCAACCTTTAATACGACATAGCAGCTTCGCATGTAGCCGCCGACTACGAGGATGAAGGGGCATAACCTACATCTGGAATACCCAAACAACTAAATAACGTTGATTTATTATCCAAAGTGCTTGTAGAGGCCAAAAACCGAATGTAGGCGCTTGTCGCAAGTGACGTATGGTGCTTGTGAGACAAAGCGCGGCTTATCCAGACTTCCGATCTTTCACGTGACCAAGTGAAAGTTGAGTACTAAACAAGTATTCAACGCACACTTGCTCACTTGAAAGATCGGTAGTCTGGATAAGCCGCGCTTTGTCTTAAAAAAAAAAAACCATACGTCACTTGCGACAAGCGCCTACATTCGGTGGAGCGCCAACACACACGTCACCATTTCAAGCCAATTCGCCTACCATGCACGTCTTTGGACTGTCGGAGGAAACCGAAGCACCCGGATTAAACCCACACAAGCATAGGGAGAACATGCAAACTCCACACATACACATTCCTGCCAAGCCCGAGACTCGGACCCAGAACCTTCTTGCTCTAAGGCAGACCTCCTCACTACGCCATCGTGCTTATGTGTTTGGTGCAGTGTGTTTGCCTGTTTGTTTGTGTGACTCAAAGTATTCCTGTGCAAAACTTATATACTGTACTTGATTTCCATGAAACTTGGTGGGAAAAAAGAGTAGTATGGGCCAAGGAAGAACCCATTAAATTTTGGACGAGATCCAAGTCCTGGAGCACTTCTGCTGACACTGCACGATATAGCCTGCGCTCAACAACACTATACATCTTACGATCCAGTAGATGGCAATACCATTAAATAGTAACACAATACAGCAAATATACAAATCTAATGAGTTTGCATGCGGTACGTACCGGTTTCTCTCAAGGAGACACATGTACGCTGGGTCTAATCATTCTGGAATATTAAAGCATTTGCAGTTGCAGTGTTGCGTCTCATAGAAGAGTCGACTGTTGTCCTTGGCGGAGGTCTGTGCTTTCCAAGACTTTCTACTTTCTTTTCTTTTTCAGCCCAGGCTAATATTTCCACGATAGCATACCGCACCACACATGCATTGAGCCAACATCTGCGAAAGCCCGCAACACCACCCCACGGAAAACCCAGTGGGAAAACCCCACTGTTCCATGTTTCTGGAGAAATAGTGTTGAGGACTTCGGTACAGTTTCAGATTCATACATACCTCCACGGTCAAAGGTTTGTGGACAGGGGTGGCATGGTGGTTCGAACATCCGCCCCACATTACAAAGGCCTTCCTGCAGAACGCTTCCTCCCACAGTCCAAGACATAACACCGTAGCTAACTGGCTGCGCTAAATTGGCCTTGGGTGTATGTGTGCATGAATGTGTTGGTCCTGTGATAGTCTGAGGAACTGTTTAGGGTACACCTGGCCTTCCTACAACCCTAGGAGGATTAAATGAGTGAGAATGAAAGTTAACTTTTCGAACCGTTTGACAGACATCGATGGACACTTTTATTTGACCCTGAATCTGTCTCAGCCAACACCAGGTGAAGCAAGCAAGGCACACCCACCCGGGTCAATTTGAAACAGCTGTATGCATGTGTTTGGACTGTAGCAGGAAACTTACACAAGCACAAGGAGAACATGCAAACTGCACACAGAAAACACCTCCACCCACAACTTGAACCCAGAACTTGAACCCAGCACCTTCTTGTTTGGAAGGGGAACATGCTGGCTACCAACTAACTTCCCATCATACAGCGCAAAAGAAAAACAAACCCAAACATACAAATAAGGGATTTGTGCATTTCCTTTGGATCTCTTCCGCTATATGTTCAAGAAAAGCGGTGAAGTCGAAGCGCCACCTGCTGGACAAAACCAACAACAGCAGGCAAAATATTATTTCATAATAATATAATATACAGTACGTATATTGTTTTAATGAAAGGGTGGCATGGTGACGTAGTGGATAGCACGTCGGCCTCAAAGCAAGAAGGTCCTGGGTTCGATTCCCAGCTCGGCGTCTCCCTGTGCTTGCTGGGTTTCCTCCCACAATCCAAAAACATCAACAGTGGGTTAGTTGGCGGTTCCAAGTCAACCCTATGTGTGAGTATAAATGGTTAAGTGTTGGTCTTGCGAGCTGTCCAGGGTGTATCCTGCCCTCACCCAGAGTCGTCTGAGATGGGCACCAGCCTCCCCACGACCCTAATCAGGATTAAGCGATTCAGAGAATAAATGAAGTGGACGAAAAACTATTTCTTCAAAAATAAAAACACACTCATTGCTTAATCTTTTTATGGTCGAGGGGAGGCCGGTGCTCACCCCAGCTGACCCTGAACAGCTCACCCAGCCGTTCAGACATGTATGAGCAATTGGAAACGGCCAGTTGGCCCAATGTTCATGGGCTTTGGACTGTGGGAGGGAACTGGACTGCTTGGAGGACACCCATGCAAGCGGGGTTGGGGGGGGGGGGGTGCACAGAAAAGCCCAGAACTCAAACCCAGGACCATTTTGCTGTGCTGCAGGGCGGACGGGCCAACACATTCAGGTAAGACAGCCAATGAGATTAACAAACACTTTTTCTGAGAAAACACCAAATTTTTAAAAAATGAAACACAACCAAGTTTAAACAGATGTAGAATTTATTCGACCATGAGTAGGCAAAAAATACAGAGGTGTAAAGGAGACACGCAGAACCTGTTATAAAACACACCACTACTCAGAAGAGAAGAACCAAGAGAATGAAAAAAAAAAAAAAAAGAAAAAAATAAAAACCCAAAACGCCTTGTTTACCATTTGTTTTTTTTTTTTGTTTGTTTGTTTTTTTTAAACACTTCCTCATATTAGAATAAAAACAGCTGCCTTTTTTTATATTTATACTTCTTCATATACATATATATATATATACATATATATACATATATATATATATATATATATTTTTTTTTTTTTTAACATTCTTTTTAAAACATTGTGCAAGTGTTTTGCTGGTATTTCATAAATGGTAAACAAGAGTTGGTCCAGTGCATCATATAGTGACAGTTTCTAAATACTTATTGACTTCCAGCTCAATCA
The DNA here is from genome assembly GCA_024760905.1 of Plotosus lineatus. NCBI lineage: Eukaryota > Metazoa > Chordata > Actinopteri > Siluriformes > Plotosidae > Plotosus > Plotosus lineatus. The sequence continues at coordinate 6,073,982 of CM045735.1, read as the reverse complement.
AAGCCAAATCACAAGCCTTCGCACTGCACTAATCCTACCGACGAGCTCCAGAACAACCAGGGTGGGTGGCCTATCAACAGGACAATATACAGAGCAAAGCCAGGCAATTCTGAAAATTTCATTTTTTTAAAAAAAGGAGTAGAGGGAAAATATTATTGCCAGAATTTAAGAAATGTGACATGAACACATGGAGTTATTGTTTATAATAATAATAATAATAATAATAATATCCGAATTAGCTGTAACGGCATCCCAACATGTAATGAAACATGTCCACATATCAGAAGTGACTGGCTTCTCATGTGCTGGAGAAAAGTACAGAACAGAGCATAAGGAGGACACCCAGGAGTGTTTGTGTGTCTCACATCAGGAGGTGAGACAGGTCTGTCCCGTCTCTGACATCCTAGCTGATAAAACTTTGTCAAGTGCGAAATAAGCGGGAAAAAAGAAAGGATGACAGGAAATGATGGCGGTGCTGCATCTATATTTCTTTAAAATAAAATTTAAAAAAGACAAAACAAAAAAAATCATACATTTTACAAACCAGATGAAAAAACCACATAAAGCTTTAAAAAGAAATTGAGTTTGGTGACAATGACGACTCTTTATTTCTGTGATTTTCCTCTAAATTCCACTGATGTTATTTTTTTCCCTTAAAAGTATCTTGAAGTGAAAGTTAGCAACCATACAAATCTATAGTTCAGTGTGCCAACATTTTTACAAAAAATTTGGTTTTAAGTATTACAAAAAAACCCCAAAAGACAAAATAACGAGAAAACAAGTAAGATATCGTGATACAACACAATTCATGTCAAAGAAAAGAAACTCTGATACATAATTTATTCACACTTTACAAAAGAAAAAAAAAAAAAAACTTTTCAGCTACAACACCTTCAGCAATCCAACAGAAGATCCAGACAGGTTGTTTTTGTTTAAAAAAAATAATAATAAGGAAAAAAAAAAGAAAAAAGGAGCAGTGAAAAGAGAAAAAAAAAAAAAAAAAGAGAGAGAGAGAGAAAAAAAGAAGAAGTGGCAGTGAGACGAGTTCCCATCCTGTAATTCCTTACAACTGCTCAGTGAAAATGATTAAAACTGATTTCTGACTCGGGGCAAAAGCATCTCTGTTTGTGTGTCTGCGTGTGTGTGTGTGTGTGATGTGACACACGGACACACATGGAAAGATGACGGGTAGCTGCACTAGTCAGACACAATGAGTGTTTTTCAAGCTATTCCATTTTTAAAATGAGACTTCAGGAGGGGAAATTATCCAAAAAATAAAATAAAAATAGGAAAGACAAAAAAAGACAGATTGGCCTTGTAAGCACATATCAGTGAATCACGGGATGATGGTTAATAGAAAAATCAACCATGAGACGAGAGCACGCTACACGGACGTAGCCCTGGGGGAGGCGGGTCTAGCATGAACGCGTCGCTGCCTGATTGGTTCTGGTCGTGGCAGAAGATGAAGAGCTTTACACTTGGCTTTGCAGCGAAATGCGTCGGATGGCACAACACAAGAGACGAGCGAGCAGGCGAGATATTGGGGATGTTTGAAGGATGGACAAAAAAAAAGGGGGGTTTGATATGAGCCTGAGTTGAGCAGGAGGAAGTGGCAGTAAACTGTGAACGAAGGATTACAGTCAATAGACACTGAACAGAACGTTGGAGGGAAGTGAGTGACAGGGAAACGCATACAAAACCATCCAGACATATTTTGTGTGCGTGGTGTCGGGTCGGGTCGGGGGTTAGAGCACAAAGGCTCGAGGCAGGCTGTTCAGGAGTTAAGTGGCAGTGCTTGCGAGGAAGGGGGCAGTGAGGCACAACGTTGCATGAAAGTGCAAAAAAAAAAAAAAAAAAAAAAAAAGGTAGGACAGTGAATGACAAAACAAGACAGCGGAAATGCAAAAATAAATTAAAAAAAAAATAATAATAATAAGTGCTTTTTCTAACCCACATACCGGTCATTCTGCTTGTTCAATATACATTAAAAAAAAAAAAAAAAAAAAAAAGTTTCTTTTTTCATTTACAATACAATCATTAAAGTTTTCAAATCAGAATCAGTTTATTTACACTAAAATATCAAGATGTTCTGCTTTCATTACAATCATGTAGGATTAAAAGAAATCATTTATTTTTAAAATTGAAGCAATGCAGTGCTCAGACTGAGTGGGGACTGTAGAGCTGCTAATGACTGCCGCCCAAATTTTACACGATTATTTAAAAAAACAAAAACAAAACAAAAAAAAAACAAAACAAAAAAAAACACAACAGGTTTCCCTTCTTCATCTAATCTCTGATACTGCTGTACACGTCAAGCCCTCGGGGCTGGAACTCCACGTCACTGATACATAAATAGAATTAAAAACACTGTGCATGGCTGACTGGGTGCAGATCGCAGCGAGTGAGACGCAGTCCGGTGGGTGGAGTCTCTGAGGCTGGTGAATGGGAATCACCGCCACACCAGAAGATGCTTGAGCACCATGGTGAAGGCAGAAGTGGGAGAGTGACCTGCTCTCATTCTCTGCACAAGTTTTAAAAAAAAAAAAAAAAAAAAAAAGAGCCCTTTGGTTAAATGAAACAAGGGCGTTAATAGAACGTAGTAGAGGATCGTCGCTCTAAAGCTGGTGTCATCAACGATTCCTGATCGAACTGGCCTCAGGGGAGGAAAATAAAAATAACAACAACAATAATAATATTGGCATGGACCGAAATAGAAAACTGGATTATGTACGCGCTTGGTCTGGACTCCCTGCTTGTGTCTGAGAAGGTATTGCCATATTTCAAATATAAAAGCGTTGACCATTGTCTTCGGGTAAAATATACAAGGTACACTCAGAACCATCTGGGTTTGGGATACAGTGTGAAGAAAGAAAGAAAAAAAACAAAAAACTGGATAACATTGTGCCCAAAAATAAAGACAGAAGGGGGTGGGGAGAAAAAAACAAAACAAAAAAAAAAACAGGTTGTACAGATAAGACTGACAAATGTCTGCGTCAGGTAAAATCCATCAGGAATAAAAGTTGAACTCAACCCAAACTCCTCCTACTGGACTGAGATTTGAACACAACAGGCTTAGCCTCGCTCTACCCCCTCCTCCTCCCTCTCTCTCGCTCTCTCTCTCTCTCCCTGCAGAGGGTCAGAAGTGAGGTGGGGCCGGGAGCTGCCTCGGAGCACTACCTGCAGCCAGGCACGTGGAGACCGTTGACCAGAGACGAGAAGGGCAGGAGCAGCTCGAGTTGTGCAAACAGAGAGAAGTGATCGGAGGGGATGTGGGGGTGCGGACAACCAGTGACATTGTTCTCATGGAGCCAACTGTGGTCCAATGGGCCGAGCACGCCGAGCACATTCAGCAGAGGCTGAGAGTAGAAGATGTAATCGATTACGCCCTGTGGAGAAGGTCAGAGGATGGAGAAAACATTCAGAAACCACTTATGGGAAATTTAACAACAAAAAAAATCAAAAAAAAAATCCAAGTTTAATTTTTTTTCTTCTTTTTAACTCCCCCCATCCCACCACCTGAATTTAGTACCCATCAGGTATTACTTTCCCTGTCACACAACCAACAGTGACCAGGGAAGGGAGAAAGCATGTGCCCAGCCCCCTCCATGAAATGCAATGCGAGCCACACCCCTCTGTGAACTGTGCCACATTCATATTTTGAGTGCGGGCCCAACACGCTTTGAGGGAAGTGCTATCCACCCCCTCGCATCGATAAGCTTGTGAACACCTATGACCAGCTGGCGATCGCTGTGTGTGACAGTGAAGTGAGCTCTCCTGCCATGTGCAAATGTTAATTTCATCATCTTTAGCCTTTGATCATCATCAACCTCGTTTGGATCACCCTGTATTACTGAAGCCATCAAGACACACATGCGCACAACCATTTTTGCAACTGGCAACATCCCATTTAATTTAAACTGATGCAGTGAGTTGCTTCTCCTTTCTTAAAGGACCCTGTTAAAAATGTATCCCGTTTCCCATGATCACAGATGGTGAAGGTGAACGGCAACAAAAAAAGGGGGTTCAATTCTCAGGGCTGTGTTTATCGTGGAATTACAAACTTTCCACACATACACACACACTTGCAGGACTGGAAGATAAACAGCTGTGAGACCATAGAGAACCCACTGCTTACGACTGAGAATAATCAGAGCCCAGTCCATGTATGTGCGAATATATTTATATGGAATTTGTATCTGATGTAACGAGACCTTGAAGTCGAAGGTGTAGTTGGTAAAAGGCATCAGGCCGTTCTCGTAGGCACTCTTCAGCTTGAAGCCGTGCGTGATCCTGCTGCTGGATGTGCCGTTCTTGCCATTACAGTTAAAGTTGGTCAGGCAGTCGATGTATCGCAGCTCCTTAAAGTCCTTATGCGTGCTGTCCACGCCTCCTGTACTCAGGTACTCCACCACACCTACACAGACGTCAGATGTGAGCGTTAAAATATATATATATATATATATATATATATATATATATATATATATATAAAATACCCAATGTGAAAAGGTGTGTGTGTGTGTGTGAGTCAGAGAGAGAGAGACAGACACAGACAGAGAGAGAGACAGACACACGACATCCACAGCAAAACACACACGGCTTACCGGAGTCGGGCAGCGAGTTGAGGTCGGCACACAGGACTAGTGGGATGGCGTTGGTCTCTCCGGACACTGAGGAGAGCTTAAGGCTGCGTGTGGCCTTGTCCACGATGTTCTTCACTTCAGACAGGAACATCATGGTCTGGACGAGCTTTACGTCCGAGTACTCGGGGTCCCAGTGCATGTGAGCATTCGCTACCAACAGCAGCTGCTTCTCCATACTCAGCAAGTGCTTTCCTGCTGCACAGCACCATTCACGTATATCATTACACCGAAAGCTTTAACGACATCATGCATTGTGGCGAATGTGACCTGAGCAAGATCTTAGATACGGACCAGATTGCTCCATCATCTCCTTGCGCAGTTCCAGGAGCACGGCAACCCCGATGTTGTCCTTGGTCATCACCCTGTTCAACATGACCTCAGAGCCCTCAGAGTTAGCCATGGCCAGCTGGTTAAACTCCACCGTGTGTTTTTGCACCAGGCTGAACCTATTCCCAAGACAAACACATAGCAGATAGAAAGTCAGCATGGTGGGACACATCATCCTCGAATTCAACCACCTTATGTTCTGTCACGCACTTTTCGGTCTTGTAGAAGATGGCACAGCCATCCACGTGCTTGCGGTCAGACTCCGACATGGTCCTGGCGCGGGATTTGGGGCTGAAGAAACCCTCGTACCCGTGCTCTTTGAGCTCCACCAGAAAAAAGCTGTAGTACTGCTCTGTCTCTACCTCCTGCAGCACAAATCGCAACAATCTAAACATCTCCACCACCTGCAACATCTCAATACAACCCTCAGGTACAGAATCTCCAGAAGAGGGATACACACACAAACATATGCATGTGTGTCAGACCTGTAGGCTGATGATATCTGCACTGCAGCTGAGAATCTCCTGCATGATGGACTTTTTCCTATACTCCCAGTTGAGAGCCCAGGAAGGGCAGTAGCCGTAGAGCTGGCGTGTGGCGTACTTGTCGCATAGTACGTTGTAGCACATTACAGAGAACAATGCTGTGATGGGAACAAACAATCAGCATCAAAGCACGTTCTAAGCACACTGGTTTTCTTTAGGATGACTTCCAAACTCTCACTATGCCGAAAGTACCTATATTTATATCATCAGGCAGTTTTCACCTGCGTCTACAACTGCCATGTTTTTCCAAATGACGCAAAAAGAACGAGATGTTTGGAAGGGTGTAGACACGTACTATATACTGTAGGTCATCCTTTATTAAGTTTGGGTTTATTTCCCTTTAAGCTTAACTACAACTAGAGTGATACCAGTTCCAAAAGAGAAAAAAAAAATCCCAGCATCTAACCCTGAGTATCTATACGGCGTTACTTCACCTGGGCACAGGACACATTTGAAGGGCTGAGAGTCACAGTGGTCCAACCCACAAACACTGAAAAATTAGATAATCATATTTTGATAGACATGGATAAGAGCTGTGTGTGTCACAATGGTCCCTTCATCTTCCTAATTACCTTAAATCATATTGTGAACATCATCCCTGATTTTTATTAATTATATAGCAGGAATGTACCATTTTTCAAAAATAATTAATTACATTTACAAAAAGTTTTCTTTATAAGCTGAACCACTTTGGTTCTCAGCCCTTACAACAGATCCACAACAGTTGGGAGGAGATTGGATATGAATTAAACACAGTTGGAAGGAAGTGAAGTTTGTTGCCTTGTGGTTTTTTTTTGGTTTTTTTTTGGTTATTGCACACAGACTCTTGACAGCCCTCTAGTGGACATATTTCTTAACATCGCTCCAACACAAACGACATACAGACGTGTGCAGACATCTGTTGAGCTGTTCAACATGGCCGAGTTTATTTTCCTACGTAAATGGAGCACGACTGAACCTTTACAGTGCAGTTCCTGATCATTTCGGGGTGAGCGATGATGTAAAAAAAAACCCGAACCAAAACCATTTCAATTACATTCAAACATTCACAGCCCGAGTGAATCCGTGAAACCGCTGGAAACAAGAAAGGAAAAACAAGACCTTAGTGACTTCAGTGTTGGTGCGATTCGGCTGGAAGATTGATATGGATGTATAAAGCCTGTTTTGGCCTGAGAGGTGCTTCATGTATTGATCAAGTACTGATTAGCCACGAAGCAGCACACTATCCAAAATAAAATGCCCGCTCTCTTTCTTCTGCCTGTAAAGGATGATGTGTGAGAAAAGAGATTGTATTTAGCGGCATTATTACGTTAGTCTGAGGGGGAGCGTGATGCTAATTTGTGATTAATTCTATTTTAACAGAAGACGGCCCTGTACAGAACACCTGATAAATCACTACTACATCACTGTCTACCTCCAGCAACGTTCTACTGCAGACAAGAGACAAGAACCTCTCAGTGAACACTGCTGTCTGTCATCAACGTAAAAATATATTGGGAAATCTCAGCAGCATTTAAGTGAGAGACACACACACACACACACACACACACACACACACCAAGCCTGATAACCGATTACAGAAAACATCAGCGACAGATCTGTCTGTCTCTTGCTGTTAATTAATGAACCATTGCACTTCCCGGGTCTCTTTTCACACCCCAGAGTCAGTTTAAAGCACCAGGATCATATAAATGTTGAGATTTCAGAGTTAAATACAGACACTCAGGACAATAACACAATTGCACCCAGGTTTGAACCTGTACATCTCGGATTTTAGTATTAACGGCCTCATCGTACGATGCTGACGTATAACCCATTAACCACGTTGAACGTGCAACGTGTTTAAAATTAACTCATTCCCTTACAGGCATGGCGTTACCTCGTAGAAATGAAACTGAATCGCGCCAAGATGCCTTTCTGAAACCCTCGGCTTACTCTTACCGTGTGAGTGTTAATGACCTGTGCACTGGGCATGATGATCTGGAAACATCAGAACTGTCTGCTCTGTCCTGCCTGCAGTTGATGTGCGCACTCTGTTTAACACCATCAATCAACACGGGGGACTGACGCCACACGTAACTTCGAAACATATCAGACAAACAGCAAGCATGCGTGTGTGTGTGTGTGCGAGAAAGAGAGAAAGAGCGAATGAGCATGCGCAACCCTTGTTTTATCGTATGCCGTATTATGTCTTAACACTTGATCCCTTACTTTTTCGGCTTTCTACGAATCACCGCAGCTCTGTTATCGCATCTTCTTGTTTACACCCCCCCCCCCCCTCTGTTCACGTGGCCTTATTATTGTAAACAGACACAGAGAGCCAAAATAAGATGTGAATGAGAGATATTAAGCCCATGAACTTGGAGGGCTTGTCAGGAAACTTGTGCATTCAGTCAAAACAAACTGAATACCCTTAAAAGAGCCAAAAAAATTCAGATAATAACCTATAAACACAGGTGTCACCACAACCACAAGACTGAGCGTGACAGCTTCTTACCTGCTGGTCGTGTCCTGTCGGGTTCCTTGAGATGCACCCATGAGCGAGGAGGCGGCTGTTCTGTGGCGACTACAGCAAAAGATGACCAATTTTAGGTATTTCCATACGAGGCCCACGGACATGGGGGACGGTATGTGTGAGACCTACCACGCTTTGTGCCTGCCAGATTGTCCAGCAGGTAGTTCAGGAGCCGGCGTGTCCCGTCGGGTTCGTGGTAGAGGTTCATGATGTCTTGTGCAAGTGGGTTTCCTGGCAAGGCATGGCAGAAAAATGGGCATCTTAGTCTAAAGCGTTGTTCTGAATGTTAAATTAAAAAAAAAAAAAAAAAAAGAAGAAATTCCCCATCCTCATTCAAATCTACTTGCACTGGCTTTATTTATACATGGGTTTATTTGGCAGATTGGCACATGGACTCACCTTTTAAACCCAAGGTTTGTAACTGAAACAGTTTTCCAAGCTCAAAAGGCAGGACTCGTAACTGGTTGTTATTTAAATGCAGTTCCCTAAAAAAAAAAAAAAAAAAAAAAAATCAGATCATGATTTACAGTCTGGAGAAGTGATATCAGCGCATCCGCATTAACTCCAAAACAATAATATTTGCATAATAACTATAGCTGATGCAAAAGCTTTAAGAGTGGACTCGAATGAGCAAACTGGCTTTTCAGCTTTTCACAGAAAATTGATCTATAAGCTCCTGGTGCAGCGATAAACACAGCAGAGTACAGACAGGTATATTACATCAGGTGGCATTAAAGGAATTGATCTATTTAAGTCAGCCCTCAGGCATCACATGACATCATAGCTATCAAACGCATTGATAGAAGACCCATCACCCTAAACCAAGAACATACTGAAGTCCAACACCCCTGGTTCAAGCTCTGAACACTGTAGTGACTGACCTGAGAGATACCATGTTGCCTAGCTCAGCGGGCAAACTCCTGATCTTATTGGATGAGAGGTCCAAGTATACCAGGTTGTGTAGTTTGGCAATGTCCGGAGGGATACGCGAGAGGGAGTTGTCACTGATGTGCAAAGCAGTCAAATGGGTAAGAGACCACAACGCTGTGCTCAGGCTCCTCACTTTGCCTTAAGGCAAAACAGACAACCAGGTTAAAGTTTCATTTCTTAAAAAGGAATTTAATTTCAGATCACTCCAAGAGATTCAGATCCAAAAACTAAATGTTCGCATCTCATTAAGTACTAAAATAAACAATCATGATATAACTAGGCCTCAAGAGCATTATCATTAGTACAAATCAATCAAACTGAATACACGGTATAGCTTAAAGTATGTGAACCCCTGACTGTCTCATGAACGTTCCATTCCATCCTGGAAAGGTTTCCACACTGGAGTTTGAAAAGTGGCTTAAGGGATTTGGACATACGGTCAGGAGAGCATCAGTGAGGGTTCAGTCCAGCCCAAAGATATCTCTCGTCGGGTTGGGGTCAGCTTTGTATGGGACATTTGAGGTTTACATAATTTCCTCTGGGATCAATAAAGTATTCTGATTATCACCAACCTGGGCAAATTATTATCTTTTTTTATTATTGTTACACAACTGAGCATTCGAGGGTACAGAGCCTGGCTTAAGGGCCCAACAGTAGTGACAGTGAGGATTGTACTGCTGGGGCAGTGGGTGCAAATTGGTATGATCATGCTGGAACATGTTCTTTTAGTAGCATAGAAAACAAAGCGACAAAGTTCTACAGGCTTGGGTGCATTCATCGGTGTGATAGTCAGGTGTCCACATACAAAGTATATCTGGCTCATCACTGTAGGCAAGTGAAAACAATTCTGGGTGTTATCTAAAGCAAGAAATAGAGGGGGTGGGGGCGTAGTCTGAGAAATTACCACTGATCTCCAGTTCGGCCCAGTATGACTTCTTTCCACTAGCTGCCTCCTCGCTTGACATTATCGTGTACATCCGCCTTGGGTCTGGCGGATCATATTTTTCCTTGGGCATCCCTGTAATACTGAAAGACACCAAAGTTATTTCCATCGCTGGATTACAGGCCATCAGAAAACACAGGAAACTCGGGTGTCATGACGATGTAATCTATCGAGCAAATCTTAGGAGGTGTACATCACACACATAAGGCTCTTACGCAAGAGTCCTAGAAACAAATTGGATCCACGGTCCAGGCTTTGGTGGGGCATTAAAGTGTGTGCTGGCCTTCCTAGAAAAAGACACACAGAGGTCTAAGAGTAAGCTTTGCAGGGACGAGCAATGGAAGCCTGAACGGATATCAGAATACACACAACACACTGGAGCACTTTAGAAGATCAATAGCTTTGGGCTCATTTTCCATTATTCATAAATCTTCACAGAGCTACTGCTGCTGCTGTTCATCAGACCTGCATTTCCATAGAGGAACACGGTTAAGACTGAGATAACAAACTCTATGGGAAGCCCGTGTTTTGGGGGAGATGTTTTTCAAGCAAATCTGCAAGCGACACAAAATGATAACAGGCAGGAAACTTGTTAGGAAATTATTTTTGATTCATATAAAAGCCTGAGATGATTTAAAACATGGTGTCAAATGGATCAGAACACACACACACACACCTCGAGTTGTACAGCTACTTAGCACCAACCTGTTAGCGCGCTACTGTAACGATTGCATCGGCCAAGTTTAACGCGCTCATGTTTACCATGAACAAGTGAAATTATTTTAAAAGATGTAAACAGAACAACACGATGCTGTTTTCCACGTTACAAGCTTTTTCCCCCCCCATGTCGTGCATCCGACATGACCTGGTTGCTTGCTAATCAGGTGACTGGTGAAATCAAAGCAATTCATGTCAAACGCTTGACTTGTGGCGATCTGACACCAAAATAAAACTTTTGTGTGTTGTAATTTCAGGTAACACACACCAAAAATTAAATAGAAGGAAAAAATGGTTTAAACTGTTAAAAAAACGAGATTTTTAGACTTATTTACTATAATGATAACCAGGTGGAAGACTGACTAGGTAGTACCTTAAATCTCCCGAGCGAGGCTTGTGTAAGTGTATGAGTGCATGTGTGTGTGCGCGTGTCTGCATAAAGCTATAACCTGCGAAGCCAAACACTTGAATAAGAAATTATTAATTATTTCTATATTTAGTAACAATATCAATAACAGGGTAGCTCTGGAACACTTCATGAAATGCAAATAACGTATATTTTCTAACAACTGAGAGAATATTATACATGAATAACATTAAAATATAATACACACACTAAAGCGGATGTGTGTTTGAGTGTGTGGCTTTTTATTTTATTTATTTATTTATTTTTAGATTAGCTGTGGTATTGTTAAGATTCGGTTAGTTCGCCAGAGGGCTCGCGACTTAGCATGCTAGCTAACGCGCGACTTTATGTTCAAAGTAAAAACAAACAACTATATTGAGCACACGCTGTTTACACAAAAGAAAACACAACCAAAACGATTTGTTCGCCCTAAAATAAAGTTGTTGTTGCTTTCAGGGGTGATTAGGTTTACCTGTAAAAGCATACCAGTTCACGAAGCCGACTGCGCGTTTCCTTTGTTTCTGCTCCACTTTGTATCCGCTGTTTCTCACAGAAAGCAAACAAGAATCATGGCGGTCGTGAGCGTTTGGTGACTGAGATAACAACACGCGTTCTCATTGGCTGATTCTGAGAGACGCGCGGAGATTGGTTGTTTAGGTTACGTCACGCCCCCAATGATGTTTACGCCAGAAATGAAGCAGGAAAATTTTGCGGATGTTGTGATGGAAAATAAACAGTGCAACAAAAATAGGTTTTAGTTCAATTTGATTTTTGTAATGAAAAAAAAAAATACTTAAATAAAAACGTTCTGTCAATTATATGTAAGTACCTCACTCTGGAGCTGGATACATTTGGAGCCTATCTCAACATTGGGCGAAGGAGGGGTGCACCCTGAACAGATTGCGAGTCGATCGCAGGTCGAAACACACACACACAAACACACACACACACACACACACACACGCCCGCATGCGCGCGCGCCCCGGCACCCAACCAGCTGGAGCAGTTTGGAACAGCCAGTTATCCTAATAAGGATTGGAGGAAACCCAGGCAAGCACGCTGGAACCATGGACTCGACACCATGACCTTCTTGCTGTGAGATTAGCAGGCTAACTCCTAAAAATTCATATAAATACCTCATTTAAACCCCATAAATTCTACTAGGGTTGCAGGGAACCTGGTGCACATCTCAGCTGACACTAAGACTAGACCATGGAGTGCTTGCCAGTCCATTGCAGGGCAAACACCCCCACCCCACAAGACAGGGGTGATTTGGAACAGCCAAATATTCTAATATGCATGTTTACTGGACTGTTAGAAGTGGGCTGTATAGGGCACTATATAGGGCACTGAATCACTGATCCTAAGGTCAGGGGTTCGAGTCCCACTCTCCACAAGGTTGTCAATGTCTACCCCAGTGCAGCTATCTGGGTTATCAAAGGCCGGCCATGTCTCTCACTGTCTATGATGAGAGGTTCATGTAAAAGGACCATTGCTGACTTTCGACAAGAGTAGCTGCGAAGCTGTCAGTGTGTTTCCGCCCTGTGATGGCCAAACACACTCCACCCAGAAACACCTTGCTGAGCCTGGGACTCAGACCCAGGGCCGTCTTACTGTGAGGTGGATGTGTTAACCATTGGGGTGCTGTGCTGCTCCAAATCCACACATGGTTTTGTAAACATTGCCAAAATGTTATGGCCATCAGACCATCACACGCACATGTGCTATTCAGCATACTGATCCTGGTTTATTCTCTTTCTGCTACAATAGCCCCAACTTTAGGACTTTGGGGCAGCTGTGTGTGTGTGTGTGTGTGTGTGTGTGTGTGTGTGTGTGTGTGTGTGTGTGTGTTCATTTTGGATTGGTTAAATACAGAAGCCAGATTTCTCTTGTGGAATTTGTACAATCAAAATAATACATTTTTAAAATGTTAATCTTTCCCCATATATCCAGTGTGCATTATTTTTCAGAAGTATTGTATGTTACTATTGTATTTCTTGTATTTCTATTATCATACATTTATTATTTCAATAAAATGCCTTACTGTTGTTATTAATATTTTATTAACCTTTGCAAGCAAAAATTCTTAAGTGAAGTCCAGTTCATTTTCTGTAACCACTTAATCCTAATCAGGGTCACAGGAAGGCTGGCGCCCATCCCAGCCGACTCCGGGCGAGGGCAGAGTATACCCCGGACGGCTCACCAGGCCATTGCAGGGCGGAAACACGCTGACGGCTTTGCAGCTCCTCTTGTCGAAAGTCAGCAATGGTTCTTTTACATGAACCTCTCACCATAGACAGTGAGAGACACGGCCCGCCTTTGATAACACAGTCAGATGCACTGGGGGGGCAGTGACAACCTTGTGGAGAGTGGGACTCGAACCCCCAACCTTAGGATCAGTTAAAAAGAATAATATTTTAATGTAGTTTGAAGATTATTGTTGTGATTCTGTTTTTCTTTTTGAGGTTTTCAGATTTTTTATCAGAATGGTTTATTATTATTATTATTATTATTATTATTATTATTATTATTATTATTACTCTCATTAATATGTTTATAAAGGAAAACTGTTTCGCACTGTATATTGTTTATAATCATACATACATTAACACACAGTGTATATTTTAACATGAGTCATCACGTGATTGTGTTGAGTGGGGCTTCTCATGTGATTGATGTACAAGTGAAAATTAAACACTAAAATACACACTTCACTGTAGTGCTCTGTTTCCGTCTTACTACATTAAAAAAACACACACACATTATAAATGAAACCTGTTCCAGAAAAACCTGAAAGTTCCTTACCATTGTCATTGTCTTTTTTTTTATAGATAGATAGATATATAGTATTAGTGGGTCCAAGTGTCATTTTGGAAACTGTGTGTGTGATTGCCCCTGTCTGTGACACAGTCATTTCTTCTGTATGACATTTTCCATGACATCATTGCTTATTCTATATGACATCACTTATGTGATATCATTTCTTATTCTTTCAAGCCCTGATTGTTTTTATTCAAATCATTAGGGTTCAAGTTATTAGCATCATTCAGTCTCTCACTCATTTAACGAAATGTATGTTAGGAGCATGTTAGGATGTCTGCCTCACAGCATGAACTCGGGCTCAGGTGTTTCTGTTTGCATGTTCTTACAAGTGTTTGTGTGAGTTTCTTCCAGGTACTCTGGTTTTGGTGAATGGTGAACTGATTGCATTGTACTCCACCTTCGCCCAGAGTTGGCTGAGATTCAGCGGGCCGCCTCCCTGCAACCCTACAGAATTAAATGTCTTGGCCTGTGAGAGTTCTATTCGTGTTTAAAACTCAATATAAGATGTAAAATTGTATATTAATTTATAATTTCAATAAAATAACGAGATACACATCTCTCTATTTTCCTAAAGTACAGTCAAGTACAGGAATTCGCGTTGATTTTCTATGTAAATGATGCAATGCGGTACATTTCCACTAGATGGCGGTCCATATCTTCCTGTGCACATAGCCCCCCCCCCCCCCCGCTCTAAACAGTATGTCACTGTTACCAAGTTACAATACAGTGTACAGTACACATGAACGTAACACTGCATGAATTAGTACTTTAATTGTCATGGAGAAAAGTCAAGTCTGGATCAAAGCATGTAGCTGATGTGAAGAGGTTAATTGAATTCATGTTTTTTTTTTTTAAAATAATAAAAAGCTAAGGGCAGTGGTGGCCTGGCAGTAAAGGTGCTGGATTACTGATCCTAAGGTTGAGGGTTCAAGCCCCACTCTCTACAGGTTGTCACTGCTTCCCCCCCAGTGCAGTTAACTGGGTTATCAGAGGCCGGCCTTTCGTCAAATGTAGCTGTCAGTGTGTTTCCACTCTGTGATGGTCTGGGTGTACTCTGCTCTTGCCCGGAGTTGGCTGGGATGGATGTCAGCCTCCCCGCGACCCTAATTAGGATTGAGCGGTTACAGAAAATGAAATGAAATAGTAAAATGTTAAGTTTATGGACTGCATCATGGTTAGCATTCACCTCACAGCCAGAAGGTCCTGGGCTTGAGTTCCCGTCCCAGACATTTAAGTGTGGGGGGGTTTTCATGTTCCCCCTGTGCACATGTGCGTTTTCTCTGGGTGTCCCAATTTCCTTCCATAATCCAAAGACATGCACTTTAGACCCCCATACATACGCACATATATATTAACACAGAGGCCAAATAATCGTAGTAATCCATCAACAGGAGAGAATTAGGAGAACACAAACCAAATAAGAAAGACGTGTGTTGGATGGTTATAAACGTGTCTGAAATGTCTTATTTCTACTATCAGGGAAATAAAAAAAAAAAAAAAAAAAAAGTGGACATCAGGTGGAGCTGTTCCATATCTGGAGGACATTAGAAATATTCTCATTGATCACTGTTGGTCAAATAGACGAAAAAGTAAAATCTCAAGGTTATCAAATTTCCAAAACCACCATCAGAAGACATGTAGACAAGAAGAGATTATTTCAATGGTGTCCTAGGGAGAATAAAAAAGCAAATTCTCAGTTACTGATACATGTAAGTGCCTTGAAATTGTGAAATGCGATGACAACCTTGATGAAACTGTTTACTATGAACTGATGAAACAAAAATAAGCCTTTTTGGCATTCAACACTAAATCTGGGTTTAATAGACGGCTATACAGTGCTACCTCAGCTTACAAAATTAATCCGTTCCAGAGCCTTTGTCTTAGCCTGGATTTTTCGTAAGTTGAACCGCATTTTACATGTAAAACATGTGATTCATTTCAAGTCCCCTATTACTACCCCTAAACCATTTAAAATTATAATAGCATACCTTTTAAGACCTCCTTCTGCTTCAATATCATACCGATGATAGACGAGTTTGGTCATATTCCTTTGCGATATCACTCAACCGCATGCCACGAGCCCGCTTCTTCTTTTCACTTGCACCAGAAATCATACACGCGCGCGTGTGTGTGTGTGTGTGTGTGTGTGTGTGTGTGTGTGTGCGCGCGCGCACGTACGTGTGTGTGCGCACATGTGTTGACCATGTCTTCTTAGCAGAGTTGTAATCTTACAAATGTTCATGGAAAGTTAAAAGCAATGAGCACACTCAAAAATCTCACGAAACAACAGTAACTCTGTCCTTTACACGAAAAGCATTATTGGAGATGCAGCTTCATAATAGCCAATGGGAGGGAGCTGCGTCATCCCTCCTATCCAATGGAAGGCCAGCAGGGCGGGATGTTGGGAGATAGTCAATGGGAGGGAGCTGCGTCATTCCTCCTAGCCAATGGGAGGCCAGCGAAGTCGGATGTTGGAAGATAGTTATGGGAAAGCAGCTCGTGCATCGTTTTAATGTTTGAATAGCGCGTTTGGTGTGTTTCACAAGGAGAACTTCTTTTGTATACAGAGACAAAAAATTTTGGAAAATGTTTTTCGTAACCTGGACTTTTCGTTTGCTGGGACTATCGTAAGGTGAGGTACCACTGTGATGTAAAGAAATGTGTCCATATTGTGAAATATGGTGGGGATTTTGTGATGTTGTGAGGAAAGTCCCTAGAAAACGTATTACATTATACGTGGACTTGATACCGAATTGCAGGACATTATAAGTTAGAATCTGACTCCCTCTGCCGGGAAACTAAAAGTTAGTTTAGTTCAGCAGGACAATGATCCAAAACATATGTCCAAATCAGCACAAAAGCAGTCAGCGATCCCCAGAAATAAAATTTCTACCATGGCCGTTTCATTCCCCTCTTTACATTTTTGTGGCTCAGTGGGTGAGGCTTCGGGTTACTGATGAGAAGACTGGCAGTTCAAGTCCCATTTCCACCAAGCTATCATTGTTTGGCACTTGAACGAGGCACTTAGCCCTCAACAGTTCAGTTGTAGTCGGAGATAGAAAATGTAAAGTTGTCCTGGATAAGGGTGGCTGCCAAATTCCATAAAAGGAAAAAAATTTGAAAAAAATCTAGTGAGCTGAAGTGTGCAAGAATGTGCCCAGCATGCTGCCTGATTCTGGAAAGATTCTCAAAGTGAAATGCCCTCAGATGCCCTGTTCTGTATTTGTCATCCTTATAAAATTTAATAGGAGAACACAGTGTTGTTTTATTGGCAAAGGAAGGTTGTGCATAGTGTTTAGTGCAGGGGTACCAATAAATATGGCTCATGCGTTTTTTTGTTAAAAATAATTATTTCCTGATGAGGAATTTGTTTTTCTTCTGAACAAAAAGTGGATTTATTTTCTTAATATTTTCATTATGTGATGAAGCTAAGGGTGCCAATAATTATGATTATGATGGACAGTACATAATGGGATGTGACAGTGACAAAAATTACACTGAGGCAGTATGATGAGTAATGATTAGCACATTCGCCTCAAGGCAAGAACGTCATAGATTCGATCCCTGTGTTCAGGTCTGTGTGGGGTATGAATGTTCTCCAAGTGCGTGTGTTGGGTTCCTTTTGATTCACCAGTTTCCTCCCACAGTCCAAAGACATGAACATTATGCTAATTGATAGTTCCATTTTGTCCTATGTTATAGATGTGAATGTGATTGGACTACAGATTTCTAGCAAACTGTTGAGGGTGTACCTGGCTGAGGTAGACATCGGCTTCCCTGCAATCCTAGCAGGGTTAAACAGTTCGGCGAATGAATGATGCAGGATAGGAAATCTTTACTTCTTTAGTTATGAAAAATGTCGAAGGGAAACAGACATGTTAATTATGTTCAGCTGTGCCTGATGTTTGTTATGTTGATGATGCTGACGATACCCTGAGCTGAAAGGGGAGGGGGATTAGATTAGCTCATGAATATACAGTACCAGTGGAGGTGATGAAGGCTGTTATGTAGTCATGCCTCAGGTTTGACGTGATTTATTTATTATTTATTGTTGCCACAGCTTCAGGGCACATCGTACGCAAAGTTAAATCTGTCATGTAGTTTAGAAAAAAAAAATTCTTCATCTAGTCTAATGTCAGATTCGCTTGCGAGCGGCGATGAAGTGTCACCATGTCCTATGAAATATTAATTCTAGAATAAATGTTGGATATACAGTACACTGCGTTTGCAAAAATAATTATTAAAAATGCACAAAATATAACAAATTATAGGTCGAAATTCCAGAAGTAAGCTTAACATCTCACGCAGTTCCATCAACCTTGAAATATCTTTTATTAGTATATGCATACGACATGGTTTGTACACTATTGGGGTTTTTAAAAACCTGGATCAACTTGAATGAAAGGGACTGACACTTTTGCTCCCGTGTGGTGCATCGACGAGGTACATGACTGTCGAGATGCAGTGGATTACAAGTTCGAATCCAGGTTGATGCCACTTATTAACAGTATTTACTTGGCTGAGCTCTCATGGGAGGGAGGGAGGGATGGCCTATTCTTCCTATATACAGTGATCAGCAGCCAGTCCTTGGGCATCTGACATAAAGGGTGGATGACGCTGCCGCCTCTGAATGCACATGCGCAGCAGTTCATAAAGATGCGGGTGGTAGCATCTCATTGAACAGAGGGGGTATGTTCATGCTTACCTCCCTCCCTGGTTGGTGGTTGTATGTGATAAGGAGGCAACACGTGACAGGTGGGAATTGAATGTGACTAAATGTGTCTCGTTAAGGGGTAACGAGATATGTTATGTGGCAGGCAGCTATAAATCATGAGTGTATGCTAATCTACCCACATTGCGTAAAACTCTTACGGTCGGTACTCAGCGGGAGGTCACCCCTCGTTCCACTCGGGATGACCGGTCGAGCCACATCAGCCTTCAGAAAGCATCTTTGGGAGGGTGTGTGGGTGGGGGGAGAGATAATGATGGCCACCATTTGGAATTTGGAGGATCTTCTTTAATACCGCCATTTCACTGGACTATGGCATGCAAGGATTGCATAGCGGAAAGGCGTGGAACGCGGTCTACGGAAGAGCTTGGGCATTTTTACACGGAAAATTGATGAAAATCCTATGGAAAAGTGGATATTCTTATACCCCCATTTCACTGGACTATGGCATGCAAGGATTGTGTAGCAGAAAGGTGCGGACTTTCACGGCATGTGCGGAACAAGTACGGCAAAGTATGCCAAAGTGACCCCACGGAACACTCATGGAATATTTCGAACTGCCAGAAGCATACGGAAGTGGAGGAAGACTTGAGGAATAACTACGGAATGACACGGAATGACATGGAAGATGAGGGAATAATTGCAGAATGTTTACAGATGACAACATATTTGCTTCCGTAAGTCTGCCGTGCTCCAGTGAAATGGGGGTATTAAACATGATGTATAAGGACGACTGTATGAAGTTTCATGCGCAATTTGAAATGTGGGAGGGTTTATTAGATTATGCTGTACATATCACTGAAATTCCTTTTACTGTGTCCCTCATAAATCCTTCAAAAAAAAAAAAAAAAAATCGATGTGGTATATTTAACATCGCATTTACATCATAGTACTGATTTGATTTGACATTTAAAAAGTCATTTAGTTTTTTCACTGAATTCGACCAGTGCTGTGGAGTATTAATAGAACCAAAAAAAAAAAAAAAAAAATCAGACACTACCGACATCAGTTAAAAGGGCAGAAATTCAACCAGGGAAACTTTTCTTCCTCCGACATGTTCACCTTTTGCTCTTTTTAACATTCAATCACTGCTGACATTCGATTCTAATTCCACAGAAGTGCTTCTGCTTCACGTGGGCTCGTCTGAACGTTATATGGCTGTGAGACTCAAGAGCCCATCATCTTCCGTACTGGCGTGCACGGCACTTCCGCTCATGCTACAGATGCATGCTATTGAGCTCTCAAAGGAAGTGCTTCGAGTTGTACTTAAATAGTTCAGCAAGCGGGACACTTATCAGAGGCGGGCCTGGTGAATTGTGGGAAAGATCTTTCACAATCTTCCCTATAGGATCAAAATCATGGGACATTTTGTCACTTCTTTTATAACGATGTAATTATCTCTGAAAAGTGGTGAGAAATTTGGCAAGAACTCAATTACTGTCACTCAAATCCTCAAAGTTGGATGATTGACAGCCAAAGGAAGGGGATGAAAGAGCTGAGCTGAAAATGAAATAAACGTTCTTTGCGTGCATGCCTGCCTATGTTCATCACTGTGTAATTACTAATAAAGTTTGATTTAGCGATGCCCGGCTAATCACAATACCACTAAGCTGCGGGATTATTTCTGCCATTTATGATTCATATTCATGAGATTTTTTGCATGTGCCTCTGCTGGCGGCTGGCGGGGCAGCACGGTGGTGTAGGTGGTTATCACGTCTGCCTCGTAACAGGAGGGTCCTGGGTTTGAGTCTCTGGCTCGACATTTCTGTGTGGAGTTTACATGTTCTCCTTATGCTTGTGTGGGTCCACTCTGGGATCTACGGGTTCCTTCTAAAGTCTAAAGATATGCACATCAGGCTAATTGGCTGTTCCAAATTGCCCCTCAGTGTGGATGAGAGAGAGAGAGAGAGAGAGAGAGAGAGAGAGAGAGAACCTTGTGATGGTCTGGCAAGCTATTCAAGGTGTACCCTACTGTTACCCAATGCTGGCTGAGATAGGCACTAGCCTCCATGTGACCCCTCTAGTAGGATTAAGAAGTTTAGCAAATGAGTAAGTGAGTGAGTGATGGCTGTCAGAGAGAGAGAGAGCGAGAGAGAGAGAATGGGGAAAGAGAGAATGAGAAAATGAGAGAGAGAGGAAGAAAGAGAGAGAGAGAGAGAGAGAGAGAGAGAGAGGAGGGAGGGGAGAAGAGAGAGAGAGGGAGGGAGGGGAGAAGAGAGATAGAGAGAGAATCAGCGAGAGAGAGAAGAGAGACAGAGGGGAGAGATAGATATAGAGAGAGAATGGGAGAGAGAGAGATTGTGAGAGAGAGAGAGAGAGAGAGAGAGAGAGAGAGAGAGAGAGAGAATGAGAGAGAGGAGAGAGAGAGAGAGAGAGAGAGAGAGACAAATGCCACAGAGCGAAAGAGGGTGAGACAGAGAATGAGAGAGAGAGAGAGAGAGAGAGAGAGAGAGAGAGAGAGAGAGAGATAAGAGAGAGATAGAGAGAAAGAAAGAGAGAGGGAGAGATAAATATATAGAGAGAATGAGAGAGAGAGAGAGAGAGAGAGAGAGAGAGAGAGAGAGAGAGAATGAGAGAGAGAATGAGAGATAGATAGCTAGATAGATAGATAGATAGATAGATAGATAGATAGATAGAGAGAGAATCAGCGAGAGAGAGAGAGAGAGAGAGGGGGAAGAAATAGATAGTGAGAGAGAGAGAGAGAGAGAGAGAATGAGAGATAGAGTGAGAGAGAGAGAGAGAGAGAATGAGAGAGAGAATGAGAGAGATAGAGAAAGAGACAGAGAGAGAGAGAGAGAAAGAGGGAGAGAGAGAGCGAAAGAGAGAATGAGAGAGACAGAGAGAGAGAGTGAGAGAGAGAAAGAGAGAGAGAGCATGAGAAAGCGAGAGAGAGAGAGCGAGAGCAGTACACTTTCATTCAAATTTATTGATTTATTCATTTGTCAACCTGCATAATCCTATTATGGTCTCAAGGAGGCTGAAGCCTATCACAGCCAACTCTGGATGAAGGTGGGGTCCATTGCCACTCACACCTGGAGGAAGCCTGTAATAGCCAATTGACCCAATGTGTTTGTCTTTGAACAGCAGGAGGAAACCAGAGTCCCCGGAGGAAACCCACACAAGTACTCCCTGAACATGCACACTCCACACAGAAACACCCTCGTCAGGCCTCGGGCTCGAACCCAAGACCTTCTGTCTGCTCCTGAGACGTGCATATATTTCTCTGCTGTAATAGATTAACAGAGGTATGCACTGTCCGTGCGGTTTTCTTGTGCTGACAAAATAAAATGTTTGACCTTTTTTAGTCTAAATGTCAGCGCAGTCAATATGGACTTTCTGCACCTATAGCAGGAGCTGAGATCGCCGCGGTGCCATGTCGCTCATTTGGGTTCCGAGGTTCTTATCTACAATTTCAGCGATGGAAGCCTTACAATAAGTTGAAGATCTTTTTGTGCAAAATGAGCATTTTATTGATATTGATATTGATTTATTCATATTCTAAACCGCTTAATCCTAAGTAGGGTTGTGGGGAGGCTGGCACCCATCTCAGCCAACTCTGGGAAAGGGCAGAGTACACCCTGGACAGCTCACCAGGCCATCTCGGGGCAGAAACACACTGATGGCTATGCAGCTCCTTTTCAAAGTCAGCAATGGTTCTTTGACATGAACTTCTCACCATAGACAGTGAGAGACATGTCCGGCCTTTGATAACCCAGTCAGCTGCACTGGGGGGGGGGGCAGTGACAACCTTGTGGAGAGTGGGACTCGAACCCCCAACCTTGGGATCAGTAAACCAGCATCTTTACCACCAGGTCACCACTGTTCCAAGGCATTCATCTACTCTTTAATTTCATTAGTCATCCGTCCACCCACACATTCCATCCATCCACCCACACATTCCATCCATCCATCCATCCATCCACCCATCCATCCATCCATCAACTCACTGCACTGGGGGGACATTAACAACCCGTTGAGAGTGGGGCTTGAACCCCCAACCTTAGGATCAGTGTTCCATTGCCCCCGACCACCAGCCCACCACTGCCCTTTCAGAAATATCCACGTCTCTAAATATCCACGAGTACATCAACACGTTTCTTTTTCTATATTATTCCCATATTCGTCCTCCAGCTTGAAGGCTCCAGAGGAGAACAGTGTACGCTGGAATCCCACATCACTAGAACAGAAGGGTGATAGAACACCTACAGTCCAGAGACTAGACCTTTAGGGCAGTGGTGACCAGATGGTAAAAGGTGTTGGAGCAGATCCTAGGGTTGGGGGTTCGAGTCCCACTCTCCACAAGGTTGTCACTATCCCCCCAGTGCAGCTGACTTCCATGAGGGTGGAGGCAGACGATTCGCTGTGGCGACTCCTGAAGGGAACAGCCGAAAGGAAAAGAAGACGAGACTAGATCCTTATACAGACACAGGAAGAACATGCAAACTCCACAAACCAACAAGTCAAGATTCCAACCCAGAATCTTCATTTTGTGAGGTATCGGTGATACCCGTAATACCACCAAGCATACAACCTGATCAGGTATAGCATGAACACCACTAGACTGGTCTGAGGGTAGGCAGCGCCATACATCTGACTTGTTTCCATCATAGCCAGTTTCAGCGGTTGGTGCTACATTAGCTCCTCTGTGGGATCAAATCGGACGTTCTAGCCTTCGCTCCTCACATGTAGACCTGCCACTTTCAAGGTGAATAGACCCAGGCATTACAATGTGGCCCTTATTAAAGGGGCCCTTTCACTTCCCGGACATATTAAATAACCCTGGAATGTAGTGCTATCTCTCGTATGGACCGGAATAGCGGTTAGCATGTCCACTTTTGGGTTTGTATCCCAGGCTTAGGTGTTTCTGTGTAGAGTTTACATGTTCGCCCTGTATTCCGTGTGCATGGGTTTCCTCCTGGTACTCCAGTTTCATCCCACAGTACAAAGATAGGCACATTAAGCTAATTTGCTGCGACAAATTTCCTTTCGGTGTCAGTGTGGTGTGACTGGCTGTGGGTGATAAGTTCCCGCCGTCCTGCAACTCTAGTAGGAGTAAGCTTCTTCTTCTTCTTCTTCTTCTTCTTCTTCTTCTTCTCTAGTAGGAGTAAGCTAGGCTTTAAATATTGTCAACCGACTAGTCCAACCAACCTGTGGCCGCTGACAGGGTAAAGAACAAAATACTTTATACCTACTATCTAGTATCGATTGATTTTTATAGTTGGCTCACTTATCACAGTGAACAGTGTTTGCCATCAAAACAAGTTCTCTGAGAGTAAATCACACCTCCAGTCGGCAGGAACGTGGAACGGAGAACAAAGAGCTTGCTGTGCATATGAGTGAAAAGCAAAAATTCTGTCTTTCGCTTATGGGTGACAACATTTCGGAATTTCTGTTTATCTGACATTTAGAACAATATTCAGATTGTCATCTCTCTCTCTCTCTCTCTCTCTCTTGCTCTGTGGCACTGTCTCTCTCTCTCTCTCTCCCTCTTTCTCTCTCTCTCTCCCTCTCTCTCTCTCTCTCTCTCTCTCTCTCTATATATATATATATATATATATATATATATATATATATATATATCGCACTCTCTCTTTCACTCTGTCTCTCTCCCTCTCCATCTCTCTCTCTCTCTCTCTCTCTCTCTCACACTCTCTCTTTTGCTCTGTCTCTCTGTCTGTCTCGCTCTCTCTCTCTCTCTCTCTCTGGCTCTGATTCCCTCTCACTCTCTCTCGCGCTCCCTCTCTCTGGCACCCCCTGTCTCTCTCTCTAATTCTCTTTCTCTCTCTCTCTTTCTCTCGCTCTCTCTCTCTCTCTCTCTCTCTCTCTCTCTCTCTCTCTGTCTCTATGGCTCTCTGGTGCTGATTCTCTTGCACTCTCTCCCGCTCCCTCTCTCTATCAACCCCCTCACTGTTTCTCTCTCTCTCTCTCTCTCTCTAATTCTTTTTCTCTCTGTCTCTCTCACTCACACACACACACACACACACACACACACACACACACACACACACACACACACACTCTCTCTCTCTCTCTCTCTCTCTGGCTCTGATTCCCTCTTACGCTCTCTCGCGCTCCCTCTCTCTGGCACCCTCCCGTCTCTAACTAATTCTCCTTCTCTCTCTCTTTCACTCTCTCTCTCTCTCTCTCTCTCTCTCTCTCTCTGGCTCTATGGCTCTCTGGCTCTGATTCTCTCGCACTCTCTCCCTCTCCCTCTCTCTATCAACCACCCCCCGTCTCTCTCTCTCTAATTCTTTTTCTCTCTGTCTCTGTCTCTCTCACTCACTCACACACACACACACACACACACACACACACTCTCTCGCTCTCTCTCTCTCTCTCTCTTTCTCTCTCTCTTTCGCTCTCTCTCTCTCTCTCTCTCTCACACACACACACTCTCTCTCTCTCACTCTCTCTCTCTTTTTCTCTATCTCTCTGTTGTTGTGCCTCTCTATCCAATTTTCACTTCTCCTCCCCCACATTATCACCTTCACATGCACTTCTCTGTCACTAAAAGCCGATTTGTAATTTCGTTTTAGCTCTTTGCAGAACACCACGACCACATAAATGTGACGGTTATTTTAGGGAATTATTTTGACTGATAGCAAAATAATTCCAGGTTTATTCCGTGTACTGTAATCAAAGTCCCATAAAAATAACACATTTTGTGTGAGAGCGAGACTTGTAATATCAACAACATGGCATTTATTGTCCTGAATAAATAGTTGAATTATACACATGAATAAATTCACAAATCTTACAGATCATTCCGGGTCTCTGATACCTGGTGCTCTTACTGATATATAGAACTTTGGACTGAAGATAGATAAGAATGTTGATTATTTCTTCAGATTCTCTATCACGAAGAAAACTGCAGGGTGTAATGAAACAGCAAACTCTAAGTACACATTACAAGGAAATGGCGCAATCTGATTGGTTTGCTATCTCTGGATAATCGAAATTAGCATATACTACTATATACAGTACACTGATTGGGCCTCTATTATTGGATTGATACATATTATTCCGAGTGGATAATGCTTGGATGAAAATGATAGACACTTGTGGTTTATCATGGTTACTAACACCCATCTCACCTTGCGCGAGTGTTTTTTTTTTTTTTTTTAGTGTATGGCAACTCAGTGACGTAGTGAGTAGCACATCTGCTTCACAACATGAGGGTCCTGGGTTAGACTCCTGAGCTCAGCAGTGGCATTTCTGTGTGAAGTTTGCATATTCCCTCGTACTTGCATGAGGTTCATCCAGACACTCCGGATTACACTCGAGATAAAATGTCTTAATGGAGGCCATTCTGATAAAGAAACATGATGGAATACCCTATTCAGTTCCTGCTGTGTGAGAAAATGAGATGAAGTGCCCTCTAGTGGAAGGAGGAACAGCAGGAGGAGGAACAACAGAAAGACAAGGACAAGGAGGTGTAGCAAGAGAAGGACAAGGAGGAGGATCAGGAGAAACAAGAAGAGAAGGGGGAGGAGCAACAAGGGAAGCAGACGGAGGAGCAGTAGTCGAGGGAAAAACAGCAGTAGGAGGAGGAGTTAAGCTTCAGAATATCTGCTATTTAAATATCTTCTTCTGTCTTACACTTCAATCAGAGCGTAGCACTGCACTCATCCTTCCAAAAGAAACGAAGCCTCAGTACGTTCAGCTTTTATTTAGATTTATTTTGCAGCAGACAGTATGAACTCCCACACACGTACAGAAATAGTCAAAAAGAATCTTACACAAAACAACTACAGCATATCTTTCGAGAAACACAAAAACTTACAGATAAGGAGTATAAAATTAAATACATTAATAATGTAACTAATTAAATTAGCATTGCCTGCTTGGGGGGGGGGTGAAGCGGGGAAACATATTTAAATATATTTACACTGCTGTGTGGGTTGTGTGGGGACGATGGTGTAGTGGTTAGTGGTTAGGGTGTGGCGCTCATGATCAGGAGGTTGTGTGTTTGAATCCCAGTTAGACCCCCACTGTGCTAAGACCCCTGGGCAAGGTCCTAACCACAAGTGTGCCTCTGTTCACCCAGCAGTATAAATGGGCACCAGTAAAAATATACTGGGAAGGTAACCTGCGATGGACTAGTGTCCCTTCCAGGAGGAGTTGAACTCCTGGTAGCTTCACGCTACAGAAACCGGGGCTAAGCACCGCCCTGATAAGCCGTTAGGCTTGGGTAGAAAAAGCCCAACATACTTTGCCTTTCACACTGTTGTAGGCCTGTCAGTATACTGCACCCTGTGTGACAGTAAACACAATCTAAAGACATGCACTTTAGGCTAAAAGGCTGTTCCAAATTGTCCCTAGGTGTGTGTGTGTGTGTGTGTGTGTGTGTGTGTGTGTGTGTGTGTGTGTTGCTCTCTGGTGGTTTGATGAGCTGTTCATGGTGGAGCCCACCTGTGTCCAGTGTCGGCGAGCGAGTGAGTAAGTAAGTGGGTGGTGGGGTGTGTGTGTGTGTGTGTGTGTGTGTGTGTGTGTGTGTATGCAGGTGTGTGTGTGTGTGTGTGTGTGTATGTATGCAGGTGTGTGTGTGTGTGTGTGTGTGTGTGTGTGTGTGTGTGTGTGTGTGTGTGTGTGTGTCTGTGCGTGTGCGTGTGTGTGTGTGTATGCGTGCGGTGTGTATGCGTGTGTGTGTGTGTGTGTGTGTATGCATGCAGGTGTGTGTGTGTGTGTGTGTGTGTGTGTGTGTGTGTGTGTGTGTGTGTGTATGCATGCAGGTGTGTGTGTGTGTGTGTGTGTGTGTATGCGTGTGTTAGCCCTATGATAGTCTGCCAACTTCTCAGGTTGTACCCTGCTTTCATGCAGAGTTGGCTGAGACAGGCTCCCACCTCCCTGAAATCCTACTCAGATTAACCTGTTTATACATGAAGCAATGAATAAATAATGTATTCTCAAAATAACAAAATAATTAGGAATAGATAAGTGAACACGATTAATAAATAACCCATAGTCATGATACACATCCCTATTAATGCTCATTTTATTAAAGACATGACCGCAAATAACCATATATAGTATGTAGGCATTGCCTCAAATTTTACCAAAAAAACTTAAACAGTTTGTTATTAATGATGCAAAATATATAAAAGGGGGATGAAGGCATACTGCCTCAGGGGCAGGTGCTATATAAATAAATAAATAAACACGACTTACCTGCAGTGTAGCCCCCAAGACAGGATATTTTAATCCACCTAGAGGGCACTGCTTATTTTCTCACATGGTGGGAAACCTGTCGGTATTCCATCACTTTTCTCGATCAGAATGGCATCTATTCAGACATGTAATCATGTTTCCTCGCTCATATGAATAGCGTATGAGCACCCAGACTCTACTCGAGAAAGGTACCCTCATGGGCATTTCATTGTTTTACCGCTGCTGTAAAAGCCCCTAATTTATCGCTTGTTATGTACTGTAAATGCACCCTGGTGGGGGCTTGCACTCTATCTTTTATATCATAATGGCAGCAAGGTGCAAATAATCTTTTAGTATTATCTTTTTTTAAATTTTGGTGCACATGAACCAGTTTATCTTTTGATTTGAACATAGACTACAAACTTGGTTGCAATTACTTTCTTACTTGTTTTATTCCCGCAATGCATGTTGTGCAGGAACTATTAAAACACCGCACATGCACAAATGTTTGTTTGATAAATCCCACAAGATTCGCGCATGATCAAAGCAGATTCCCGAGAGCCCGGATGATTAAAAGGATTGTGTACAGTAATAAAAGAAATAATTTTGTGGGGTTTTTTTTGTTTTTTTTGCTGAATTATGGAGGGGTGGGGGTGGGGACCAGGGGTCATGGATTACAGAGCTCAGTTAGTAATTGCATCAGCCGTCTATTACATTATAGTGGTTTGGCCTCTTCGACAAGCAAAGAGCTCTGTGGTAATGTCGGAAACGATGATATATTATATATAGAAGCAAATACAAGGTTGAATCTTATGCATATTTTTAAAAGCAAGAAATAGCCCACTAGAATTACAGAGATTTCAAGTAATGCTGATGTTGTGGTCCTGTAGTGGGTCACTGTTACCTGATAGCAATTGGGTGCCCGGTCAGAGTGTGGCTTTCAGCTGGGACGTTTCTGTGGTTCATTGGTGAGGGTACTAGGCCCCTGACTGAGAGGACATACAGTGGTATGAAAAAGTATCTGAACCTTTTGGAATTTCTCACATTTCTGCATAAAACCACCATCAAATGTGATCTGATCTTTGTCAAAATCACACAGATGAAAAAACAGTGTCTGCTTTAACTAAAACCACCCAAACATTTATAGGTTTTCATATTTTAATGAGGATAGCACGCAAACAATGACAGAAGGGGGAGGAATAAGTAACTGAACCATCACATTTAATATTTTGTGCCCCCCCTTTGGCAGCAATAACTTCAACCAGACACTTCCTGTAGCTGCAGATCAGTTTGGCACATCGATCAGGACTAATTTTGGCCCATTCTTCTTTACAAAACTGCTGTAGTTCAGTCAGATTCCTGGGATGTCTGGCATGAATCGCTGTCTTGAGGTCATGCCACAGCATCTCAATGGGGTTCAAGTCTGGACTTTGACTTGGCCACTCCAGAACGTGTATTTTGTTCTTCTGAAACCATTCTGAAGTTGATTTACTTCTGTGTTTTGGATCATTGTCTTGTTACAGCATCCATCCTCCTTTTAGCTTCAGCTGTCTGACAGACGGCCTCAGGTTTTCCTGCAAAACATCCTGATAAACTTTTGAATTCATTTTTCCATTAATGATTGCAAGATGTCCAGGCCCCGAGGCACCAAAACAGCTCCAAACCATGATGCACCACTATGCTTCACGGTGGGGATGAGGTGTTGATGTTGGTGAGCTGTTCCATTTTTCACATGACGCTGTGTGTTCCTCCCAAACAATTCAACTTTGGTTTCATCAGTCCACAAAATATTTTGCCAAAACTTCTGTAGAGTGTCCAAGTGCCTTTTTGCAAACATTAAACGAGCAACAATGTTTTTTAGACAGCAGTGGCTTCCTCCTTGGTAGTCCTCCCATGAACACCATTCTTGGCCATTGTTTTACATATAGTTGATGTGTGCACAGAGATATTGGACTGTGCCAGTGATTTCTGTAAGTCTTTAGCAGACACTCTAGGGTTTTTTTTTTTTACCTCTATGAGTATTCTGCGCTGAACTCTTGGTGTCATCTTTGGTGGACGGCCACTCCTTGGGAGAGAAGCAACAGTGCCAAACTCTCTCCATTTGTCGACAACTTCTCTGACTGTCGATTGATGAACATCCAGACTTTTAGAGATGGTTTTGTATCCTTTCCCAGCTTTATACAAATCAACAATTCTTGATCGCAGGTCTTCAGACAGCTCTTTTGAGCGAGCCATGGTGCACATGAGACAATGTGTCTCCTCAAGACAATTCTTACCAGGTGTGTGTTTTATAGTGGGCAGGGCAGCTTTAAGCCACTCATCAGTGATTGGGCACACACCTGACTTCAATTGTTTGGTAAAAATTGGTTTCAATTTCTCTTTAAGTCTCCTTAGGCAGAGGGTTTAGTTACTTATTCCTCCTCCTTCTGTCATTGTTTGCATGCTAACCTCATTAAAATATGAAAACCTATAAATGTTTGGGTGGTTTTAGTTAAAGCAGACACTGTTTTTTCATCTGTGTGATTTTGACAAAGATCAGATCATATTTGATGGTGATTTTATGCAGAAATGTGAGAAATTACAAAAGGTTCAGATACTTTTTTATTCCACTGTAGGTTCAGATCCCAGTTAAAACCCTGCTGTGCTATGACTTTTGAGCAAGGTCTCCGCACACCCAACAGTGCCTCTGTCCACCCAGCAGTCAAAATACAGGTATACCTCGACTTAAGTTGTTTCGAGTTAAGTTATTCTTAATTGTATGGCAGTTTTCAAAAATGTTCATATTGGTCATCCACATAACAACATAATGTATTATGTCAGATGCCCTTCCTGACACAACCCTCTGCATTTATCCGGGCTTGGGACCTGTGTGAGGATGAACAATGGATTGTGCTCCCCCACTCCCCACCCTCACGGCTGCATTGTCAGTTTTCAAAAAATATATGGAGAAAAAAAAGTTTACATCATTATAATCATCTCTTATATATTGTATACTTAAGTATTGTATATGTATGTAAACATGGATCCCTCACTTTTCACGATTAATGGCGACCGATTTCCGTGAAGTAGTATCGACCCCTCCTGACTGAAGTATACGTACATGTATATGTGTACTCGTATATAATATCAATAAATACAGTACATATTCAACGCTATAAATGCTTATAATAACAATTAACCCTTCAAAAATAATGCATAAGATGTAAATAAAATATAAATACACACATATACAGACGCACGCCTCACATAGATTGTAAGTAGTTTTGTTTGGGTTTATTTTGTTTTTTGTGTGTTAAGAGTTTTTTTTTTTTTTGCATAATTGGCCTTGCTTTGTGGCATTTTCCCTAATTTTTCGCCTATTCTTACTTAATTTCCTTTTTTAAAATTTTTTGATGAATATTTTTGAAAAACCCAGGATGCACTAAAGCCACAGAAACTGAAGCTCGAAGTAGCGAGGGATCATTGTATATATATATATATATATATATATATATATATATATATATATATATATATACTGTATATAGTTATATATAATTGCATAAGTACATTTGGTGTAGCCTATGTTGGCTAGCCTAGAGACAAGCTAAGTCAATTTAAGTCGTTTTCGACTTAAGTCGTCTCTCCTGGAACCAATTAAGGTATGAAGGCCAAGGTATACCTGTGATGGTGTCTCATCCAGGAGGAGTTGAACTCCTAAGTTGCTTCACGCCACAGAAACTCACTGTCTTTCTTTCTGTGCAGAGTTTAAATAGGCACCTGCTTGGGTTTCCTTCACACGCTCCTGTTTCCTCGGACAGTCCAAATGCATGCAGATGTTACTCTAAATTGACCTTACATCCTGTAGATTTGACCTTATATACTAGATATAAGGGGAAATGAACAATGTGCCCAGATTTTACCCTCCCTCTCGTCCAATATTTGCTATGATTCTCCAACTCATGCACAGCCCTGACGATCAAACAGTATAGAACTGAAGTGTTCAGTGAGGGCCACATCACGAAATTTAAAGGTGATAGAAACCCAGATATTCTTCAAAGATCTATTCTAAAAGTGCAACCATGAAATCTGCATGGCAAAACAACTTGTTCAGGTATTTCTGCTCTTTTCCTATATGCACTTGGGGTTTTTGACAATACTAAGGCGACAAGGTTGCACGCAATCATCCTTGAGTCATGGATGACTGACTTACTGTTTACTTGAAATAGGCTGCTGCCATCTATTGGACTGATGATGAATTAGGTTGCATGGTAGTGGTTGAGGCAAAAAATGTACGATAATCATATTATTTGAAAGCTCTCACGGGTCACATCAAATGGTCTTGCAGGCTGGATTTGACCCACGAGCATTGAGTTTGACACCTGTACTATAGAAAATAAATGGATGGTCAGATAGATTGTTAGTCATACGCACAAAATCCCATAAAAGGCTAACCTTAAATAGGGATAAAAATGACTCGACAAAACATTGACCAAGCAAATCCTAAAGACGGACAGAACAAGTTGTGCGCATTAGAGACACAATAGCACAATAATTGCGCCAGTTCATTTGTTCTAAGTGAATCATTGCGCAGATTTATCTTTGTTTATTGTCAGTAGTAATATTTCAAGTCATATTATAGTGTGTAATATTAATGCAGCCATGAGGTGGGGGGGGCACTAACCAGTGTCTCTCCCCCTCATGCCGGTCCCAAGCCCGGAGAAATGCAGAGGGTTGTGTCAGGAAGGGCATCCGACGTAAAACCAATGCCAATTACTTAAAATGCAAATCAAAAGTATTACCTCCATACCGGATCGGTCGAGGCCCGGGTTAACAACGACCGCCATCAGTGCTGTCAATCAACAGGGTGCTGATGGAAATTGGACTACTGTTGGTCGAAGACGTCGAAGAAGGAGAGGTGGGAGGCGTGTCCGTAGGCAGAGAGAGAAGAGGAAAGGCATGAGTCTAGGACTGAGAGTGGGGACTTTGAATGTTGGAACTATGCACAGAAAAGGTAGAGAGCTGGTTGACATGATGCAGAGGAGGAAGGTGGACATACTGTGTGTTCAGGAGACCAGGTGGAAAGGTAGCAAAGCTAAAAGCTTAGGAGCAGGGTTTAAGCTATTTTATCACGGTGTGGATGGGAAGAGAAATGGAGTCGGAGTCATCTTGAAGGAGGAGTTTGTCAGGAATGTTCTAAAAGTGAAAAGAGTGTCAGACAGAGTGATGAATCTCAAGTTAGAAATTGAAGGTGTAATGCTCAATGTTGTTAGTGCTTATGCCCCACAGGCAGGATGTGAGCTAGAAGAGAAGGAGAGATTCTGGAGTGACTTAGATGAAGTGATGCAGAGTACCCCAGAGGTGAAAGAGTGGTCATAGGTCCAGACTTCAATGGACATGTTGGGGCAGGCGACCGAGGGGACGAGGGAGGGATGGGCAGGCTTGGTATCCAGGACAGGAACGCAGCAGGACAGATGTTGATAGATTTTGCAAAAGGATGGAAATGGCTGTGGTGAATACTTTCTTTGAGAAGAAACAGGAGCATAGGGTGACTTATGAAAGCGGAGGTAGGCGCACACAGGTAGACTACATCTTGTGTAGGCGATGTAATTTGAAGGAAGTCAGTGACTGCAAAGTCATCGTGGGTGAGAGTGTTGCCAAACAGCATAGGATGGTGGTGTGCAGGATGACTCTGATGGTGAGAAAGGTGAAAAAGGCAAAGGCAGAGCAGAAGACAAGGTGGTGGAAGCTGAAAAAGGAAGAGTGTCGTGTTGTCTTCAAAGAGGAGTTGAAACAGGCTTGGGGTGGCCAGGAAGGGCTTCCAAATGACTGGACAACCACAGCAAATGTGATCAGGGACACAGGTAGGAGAGTACTTGGTGTGTCCTCTGGAAGGAAAGTAGATAAGGAGACTTGGTGGTGGAATGAGGAAGTGCAGGAGTGTGTACAAAGGAAGAGGTTAGCCAAGAAGAAGTGGGACATTGAGAGGACCGAAGAGAGTAAACAGGAGTACAGGGAGACACAGCATAAGGCGAAAGTAGCAGTGGCTAAGGCCAAACAGAGGGCATATGATGACTTGTATGATAGGTTGGATAGTAAAGAGGGAGAAAATGATCTATACAGGTTGGCACAGCAGAGAAATAGAGATGGGAAGGACGTGCAGCAAGTTAGATTGATAAAGGACAGAGAGGGAACTCTATTGACTAATGACAGAAGTGTGCTGGGAAGATGGAAAGAGTACTTTGAAGAGCTGATGAATGAGGAAAATGAGAGAGAACAAAGAGTAGAAGAGGTAACCATTGAGGAGCAGGATGTAGCAAAGATCAGTAAGGGTGAAGTGAGAAGGGCATTGAAGAGGATGAAGAATGGAAAGGCAGTTGGTCCTGATGATATACCTGTGGAGGTATGGAAGTGTCTAGGAGAGGTGGCAGTAGATTTTCTGACAAGAACATTCAACACGGTACTAGAGAGTGAGCAGATGCCGGAGGAGTGGAGGAGAAGTGTGCTGGTGCCCATTTTTAAGAACAAGGGAGACGTGCAGAGTTGCAACAACTACAGAGGGATAAAGTTGATGAGCCATACGATGAAGTTATGGGAAAGAATAGTGGAAGCTAGACT
>CM045735.1:6012160-6034660 GCA_024760905.1 Plotosus lineatus | reverse complement strand
GCATATTTAAGTGCATACCCTGAAGTGACATGCCATCTCCAACACTCCCACATTGGTAAAACGAAATGCATGAATAGAGGGAGCATTTTTTTTTCTCCAGCTGCTGACTTTCCTTCTCCTAAAATGTTGCGTCAAGAGTTGGAATAAAATCTGTTTATTATCCAGGATTGTTTACTGCTCGCAGTTCGGCGGGGTCAGGATGTCTGGGAATGGGTGGACACACCGCGCAAGTGACGCCGCAGCCGGGAGAACGGCGCAAACTGTGGCACATCTCCGCGGCGTCCGGGTGGAATAAAGCCGAATGGAGGGCGCGGGGCTGCATGGAAGCGATGGATGACTCCAAGCAACTGCGTGAAGAATGGATGTAGCGGAGGCGAGTTTTTCGGGGCTCAACTCCACCACGAACGGCACGAGCGCGCCGAAACTTTCACCGCACTCGCGCTGCGCGGCCGCCTTCATCATCCTCGTGGTCACCGTGATCATTCTGGTCACCATCGTCGGGAACGTGCTGGTGGTGGTGGCGGTGTTCACGAGCCGCGCTCTGCGCGCACCCCAGAACCTCTTCCTGGTGTCTCTGGCGTCGGCGGACATCCTGGTGGCCGCGCTGGTCATCCCGTTCTCGCTGGCCAACGAGGTGATGGGCTACTGGTACTTCGGCAGTACGTGGTGCGCGCTCTACCTGGCGCTTGACGTGCTCTTCTGCACCTCGTCAATCGTGCACCTGTGCGCCATCAGCCTCGACCGCTACTGGTCGGTCACGAGCGCCGTGAGCTACAACCTGAAGCGCACCCCGCGGCGCGTCAAGACCATGATCGCTGCCGTGTGGGTCATCTCGGCCGTGATCTCCTTCCCGCCGCTCGTCATGACCAAGCACGACGATCACGAGTGCCTGCTGAACGACGACACGTGGTACATCCTGGCATCGTGCGCCATCTCGTTCTTCGCGCCGGGTTTCATCATGGTGTCCGTGTACTGCAAGATTTACAGAGTCGCCAAACAAAGAGCCGCGACCGTGTTCGTGGCCAAAGCCAGCATGGCGCGCCAGCCGTCGCTCTCCGAGACGGGTTTTGTTCGCAAAGGAAGGTCTGAAGCGACCAGTCCGAGTGTCTGCGGCTCGAAAGACCAAAACCAAGGCGAGCTGGACGCCATCGACCTGGAGGAGAACTGCGTCTCCGGTGCGCGCTCGGCCAGAGCTGGCCAAGTGGAAGGAGCGTGCGTGTGCGCACTTGCCAAGCTGGACGGCCGCGTGTCGGAGGCGTGTGAGGATGAGTTGGTAAACCGCATCCGACACAGCTCTCTGTCCAAAGCCAAACTGGCTCAGATGCGCGAGAAGCGCTTCACCTTCGTGTTGGCTGTGGTGATGGGGGTGTTTGTGCTCTGCTGGTTCCCTTTTTTCTTCACCTACAGCCTTCGAGCCGTGTGCAGGGAGAGCTGCACCATCCCCGACTCCCTCTTTAACTGGTTTTTCTGGATCGGCTACTGCAACAGCTCAGTGAACCCCATCATTTACACCATCTTCAACCGAGACTTCCGGAGAGCGTTTAAAAAGATCATGTGCCACAATCCAGCCAGAGCCTGAAGAATGTAGTTGGTTTTTTTTTTTTGGTTGTTTTTTTTTTTTTTTTTTTTTTAAATCAGAGGGTTAATTTATTGCTACCCAGTTTATCCTTCTGCCTCAACAGAGTATGAGTGGAAGTTTGTATCTCTCTCTCTCTCTCTCTCTCTCTCTGTGTGTGTGTGTGTGTGTGTGTGTGTGTGTGTAGTGTCTAGGGTTATGATCTTAATCTGTTGACACACTCACCTGATATGGACTTCTTATCCCCATGGTTACAAATTGCACATCCCCAGAACATAAATCATGAAATATTAAGACCAAGGCATGTTCCATGTTGGGGTAAAGGCCAGGGTTAGGCAAACACTAATTACATCTAGGGGGCAGCATGGTGGCGTAGTGGTTAGCATGTTTACCTCACACCCAGAAGGTCCTGGGTTTGGGTCCTGGGCAAGGTAGTTCTGTTTTGAGTTGCATGTCCTACCTGTGCTTGTCTGGGTTTTCTCCAGGGACTCTGGTTTCCCTCCGAAGACATGAGACGTGAGGCTAATTGGCTGTTCCAGACTGGCCTGAAGTGTAAATATAACGATGAATGGCTGCATAAATGTTGGCCCTGCAATGTTCGAGGGAGAATGTCAGGGTGTAACCCACCTTTACCCAGTGATGGCTGAGATAGGTTTCAGGTTTCCGGTCACCTTTATAGGGTTAATTGACTTGATGAATGTGTTACAGTTAGGACTAGAGTGGATCTTCAGGAAATTAATGTTAGTTGAGTAATTGTCTCCTGAAGTTGTGGATACCAGTCTCTCTCTCTCTCTCTCTCTCTCTCTCTGTGTGTGTGTGTGTGTGTGTGTGTGTGTGTGTGTGTGTGTGTATACACACACACTGTATTTATATTGATGTATTAATATTCTTTTATTCTCTGTTGGGATACTGAGACTCCCCCATTATAAAAGATGAAGGCTGATGCACATTAAAGTGTCCAGTGTTGGATTATTATGGACTGTACTGTGTTTACGGAAGAATAGTTGGACATGCATGAATGATTTGCATTTTGCTGTGACTACAGCTGTAGGAACGGACTGACAGTTCCAATGATTTATTTGGAAAAATAACTTCTTCATGGCTCTTGAAAACAAATTATTTCTGCCGGCCATTTGTCTTTACGGCTATCAGCATAAATAGATCCATTTTCTGATATTCCACTTCAGCCTCGTACTTCAGTTTTGTTTAAACACTTCAGTTCTTTCACTGCTAACAAACAAACAAACAAACAAACAAATGTTATGGGAATAATGGCTGTAGGTACATTGAGTATTTGTTGGATGGAGGACTTGTTTTCACTGATGGAGGTCGGACTGGCACCAGTTGAAGTGCTCTTTAGATAAAATAAGATACAGTGCAGTCCATTAAAAAAAAACACATCTGGCTAAATAGGTCAAAAGGAGAAGTTCATGGGTGTGTCTGACTGTTTTGTTATAATTGATGTAAATAAAATGGATGGATATAAGAGTGCCACACACAAAAAATAAAGTTTCTAATTTTTATTGTCCGACCCCATGAATGTGTTCATAATATGAAAAGAAAAACAGTCCCCAAGTTTTTACGTTTTATAATAATTTTTACTGTCCGTCTTTTTCCCTTTCACTCGGGGGTCACCACAGCAAATCATCTGATTCGCACGTTTGATTTGGACGTCGGATGCCCTTCCTGTCACAACCCTTTTAAGCAAGGGACAGAAACACGCTGATGACTTTGCAGCTACTCTTTTCGAAAGTCAGCAATGGTTCTTTTACATCAACCTCTCACCATAGACAGTGACAGACATGGCCCGCCTTTGATAACCCAGTTAGCCGCACTGGGGGGGACAGGGACAACCTTGTGGAAAGTGGGACTCGAACCCCCAACCTTTGGATCAGCGATCTAGCGCCCTATACCACTAGACCACCACTGCACCCCAATAATTATAATAATAATTTTTACTGGCAGCTCAAATTATGTGTGTACACTGATCCCTCGCTACTTCGCGCTTCAGTTTCTGCCGCTTCAGTGTATCGCGGGTTTTTCAACAATATTCATTGAAAAATAAAAAAATAAGAAAATTAAGGAAAAATAGAGTAAACATTGCGGAAAATGATGCAAAACAAGACCAATTATGCAAAAAAAAAAAAACAAAAAACAAAAAACCCCCCCAAATAAACAACAAAAAAACAACAACCCAAAACCCCCCAACAAAACTACTTTCATTTTCATGTGAGGTGCATCTGAGTGTGTGCGAGTCTGTATGTGTGTGTATTTATATTTTATTTACATCTTATGCGTTATTTCTGAGTATTTAATTGTTATTGTAAGCATTGATAGCGTTGTGTATGTGTATATTGATACACATATACATGTACGTATACGTCAGTGGGGGACGGGGTGTCGATCCTACTTCGCGGAAATCGGCGGTCACGGGGGTATCTTGGTCCCCATTAACTGTGGAAAGTGACGGATCCCTGTATTCCACAAACATTTGAAATGGTCATCTGATAATAAATTTAATATAAAAATATAAAACCACAGAAATCATCAAACTCAAACACTTCCAGTTCAATCAGCAAATGATTTTGAACACAGACAGTTTAATACAGTGTTCAGAGTGGCACAATTTTGTCACGGTGGTTGATTTTTTAATGATGATGAGCGAAAAAACAGATCAAAACAAGAATATTGACTTCAATAAAATAAAGCACACAATCAGTGATGTAATATAAAGAAATGTTTCATTTAAATAAGATTATAGTTCAATATATTATACAGTGTTAACACAGAGGCCACGACCGACCGCTGAATACATGGAGTTACTTTATGAAAATATTCCAGCTAATTGAGCTACCAGTAAATATGCATATATGAAGTGTCTATGAAACTTTGTGTGGTTACTATGCTTCATAAAAATAACAAATCTAGGGGGTGGGATCTGAAAAAAATAGATTTTTTTTTAAATTATTTTTTTTGCCATTATTGTCTGTGGCACCCTAATGGATATACAGTAGCCCCCCCCACCCTTCCCACCCCACCACCCACCCCCACCCACCCATTCAGGTTCAGGGGTTCAACGTTTCTGTCCTCACATTCGCGGATTAGCGGCAATCCCTGAAGTTACTAGCACGTGATTCAAATTTAGCCAATGGCTGAGAGCTTTTGTTTCTCCCTCCTGCTGATTGGTTGCAGATGATGTATACGCCTCTTTTTTCTCCCTCGAGTACATGTCATCAACGTGATTGCTTGAATTGTGAATTCATGTTTTTCGTGTGTGCTTTTAATGATTATTTAAGCCCCATGATGTCACTCAAACGCCCTGTGTCTGCTCTAGCTTCTGGCAAGGAGCCTCAGTGCTTTATTTATTCGTAAATATTATCACAGTACAAAATTAAAAAAATTTTAACTTAATCATTACTACATTTTACTGCATGATTACTTTATTAATGAGTAAGACTGAATATAGAATGTGTTTAACAAGCATATTTTAGTGCATGTAATATCATACACAGGGATTTAAAACTGCGTCAGTAACTCGCGGATTTTCATGATCCGCGGGAAAGGTTGGAACACAACCACCGCGAATAAAGGAGGCCTACTGAAAATCCTTCTGATCTAATAGAGATAAAAGTATCCAACTCAGTTTAGAAGGTGGCAGTGTTGCTTCACTGCAAAAAGGTTGTAAGGTTCGAACCTGCCACTGGTCTGGGGGCAATCTGTTTATAGTTTGCATGCTCTCTCTCCTCACATCAGCAGGTGTCCTCTGGGTACTCGGGTTTCTTCCCACAGTCCAAAGACATGCAAGTAATGTTAACCAGTTACTTCAAATTACAAATAAATGTGAGTGTGAAGGGTTATCAATCATTTTTTCGCTTTGTCGTTGCTGGCAACCTACCCAGAGTTCCCCCACTGATATTCAATCATTCGCCGAACTGCTTAATCCTGCTACAGTTGTGGGGAGCCTAGAGTCTATCTCAACCGACACTGAGCGAAGGTGGAGTACATATACTGAACAGTTTGGCAGTCTTTGGCAGGACTACAACACACACACGACCATCCGCACTCATATTTAGAGGTAATTTTTAGCAGCTAATTAGCTTAATGTGCGTGTTTGTGGACTCTGAGGAAACCGAAGTACCTGAGGAAACGCACACAATCACAGGGAGAACATGGGAAAGTCACACAGAAATGCCTCTGTCGAGCCTCGGACTCGAACCCATGACCTTTCTGTGGTGAAGTGGACATGCTAACCATTATGCTATCGTGCTACCGCTATAAATAATTAGCGAGTTCAAATGTGACTTTTTTCATTTTGGACATCTCTAGGATACAGAAAAACGAAACGGTTCCGACAACAATATGATGTCAGAAGTAAAAAGGTTGAAATAATGATTCGAAGATCCTTTGTGTTAACCAGTTAGCAGTGTTACTGCAGCGAGTCTACCTCATCATGCAGCGTTTTCCATCACCTCGGTCCTGAATGAAAATTTTCACAGCTGCTTAGGGTTTTTACAATATTTTTGGCAGGGAGTGTGACACAGATGGCATTCAGCCTCTGAAGTATTTGATTGTTGTGCATGTTACTGTACTTTGTTTATGTGCTATCTGTAATATACGCATTTGCGCTAAAGTACGCGCTGCTCTATTTTCATCATCCGTTCCACAGTTTTAAAATATTTGTAAACATGTAGCACTTTTCCTGAAGAATAAGAATGGAGGAATGAACAGAGCGACAAGCAAATGCTAACGCTATCACCGTCTGTTGCTAAAGATATGCTGCAGCTATTCGCGAGTCACAGGGGGAAAAGGTCTGTTCTCAAGATGGGTGGGTGGAGGTATGATTCTTTCTCTCCCTTGTCAATCACACAGTCACTAGCCAATTGACGAGCCTTTGAATTCATGTACTGTATGCAGAAGAGGGTAGATAGCATTCTTTGTATTATCTCCTGAGATATAGTGTAAGTAACAGTTAGCTTTTGATCGCCTCCCCTCAGCTGTTGTATGGTTGGAAAATTATAGGAGATAAAAGCTAAATTTTGCAGCATGGTGGCTTAGCGGTTAGCATATACGTCTCACGGAAAGAAGGTCCTGGAACCCGGGCTCAAGCCCCAGGCTCGTCGAGGGCATTTCTGTAAGGATACATGAGTCCACACCCTTCTACAGTCTAAAGACATGCCTATTAGGCGAACTGGCTTTTTCCAAATTGCCTGTTGGTGTGACGAATGTGAGTGTGAAGGGTTGTGAGCGAGTTCTCAATGCGACAGACTGATTGGTTCTTTAGTGTGTGCGCCCAGTGTCAGCTGATATAGGCGCCAGCCTCCCCGCTACCCTGGTAGGATTAAGGGGTCCAGTGGATAAGTGAGTCAGTAACTACTTACTTATCACCTATCCTCTTCGAGCCATGGTCGGCTCATAAGGCCTGCCAGCATCCTCTGCCATCCCTCTCGATCTTTCGCTGCTGCACCAGCTTCGCTCCATGTCTGTCTGCCAGCCACCTTAATTCTTTCCGTTCGGCTTCGGCGCTTCGCCTCCATGTTGTTCTTGGGTGGCCTCTCTTTCTTCTCCCCTCCGGCGTCCATGTCAGTGCTATTCCAGTGTTATGATCATGTGACTTCCTCAAGGTGTGTTCTATCCACCGCCATCTTCTGGTCCTAACTGTTTCACCCACTGGGTACGTTTCTGTCCTGCAGTAGAACTCATTATTGCTGATTTTTGTCGGCCAGAAAATCCGGAGAATTCTCCCAGGACACTTCCTTTGGAATCTCTCCATCTGATGGTATCTCCTTCATTTAATTTCCACATCTCTGCACCATAAAGTAGCACTGACATTACATTGCTGTTAAACACCCAGATCTTCGTCTTTCTGCTGTACTTGCTTGATTTCCAGAGGGGGCCGAGCATGGCAAAGGCAGTCCTTGCTAGACTTAGCCTGTGTTTTATGTCTTCTGTAGATCCTCCAGTCTTATTTAGCACAGCACCGAGGTACGTGAAAGTGTCGACATCTTCAACACTTCTGCCCGTGATCTCAATAGGGCTGGTTACGCTGAAAAGACCAAGGTGTTAAGACTGAACAACAGTGTTGATTTGGAGACCTAGACTCTCACCATGTTGACATAGTCTTTTTGTCTTCTCTTGCATATGCTGGTGGTGCCTACTAGACAGAAGGGCGATATCATCAGTATAGTCCAAGTCTTCAAGCTGGGTGGTAAACTTCCATCTGATGTCAGTAAATAAAAGGTAAATTTTGTAGCATGGACGCATTGTGGTTAGCACTCCCACCTCACAGTGAGAAGGTCCTGGACTAGGGGAAGGCGTGTGTGTGTGTGTGTGTGTGTGTGTGTGTGTGTGTGTGTGTGTGTGTGTGTGTGTGTGTGTGTGTGTGTGTGTGTGTGTGTGTGTGTGTCATCCTGTGATGGTCTGACGAGCTTTTTTGAGGTGACTCCACCATCGGATGGTGTCGGCTGGGATAGGCTCCAGTCTCTCTATGACAACAATGAAGCGAAATGATGCTAAACTCTTCTAGCATATGGAGAGTACTGTATGAATGTAATGTGTGTGTTATAAATTCAACCTTTACGCTGAAAATACAGGGATCCCTCACTTTCCGCTGTTAATTGGGACCGAGACACGCCCCCCCCCACGCGATAACTGAAATCCGCAACGTAGTAGCAACCCCCCACCCCCACCTGATGTATACGTGCACGTATATACTATCAATAAATGCATATAAGCATTTATAGCATTGAATAACAATTAAACATTTAAAAAATAATGCATAAGATGTAAATAAAATATAAATACACACACATACAGATGCGCACCTGATGGGAGGTTTTGGGTTGGGGTTTTTTGTTTGTTGAAGGATTTTTTTTTTATTTTTTCACAATTGGCCTTATATTTGTGGCATTTTCCTTATTTTTTTTTTATTTTGATGAATATTAAAAAACAAAACAAACAAAAAATGTGATGTACTGAAGCCGCATTAATTGAAGTGCGAATTAGCGATGGATCCCTGTAATATAAAACATTGTGTTTTTTTTGCAAAAACTACAGATTCTCCGCACACTCTTCCCACACTTCAGTCTTTATTTGTTTTTCTTTGGACTCCAACACTTGTATCTTATCATAAAAGCTTCTTTTCATGAGGAGCCTTACCAATTATAATTATTAGGAATGTATCACAAGGTCTGTCAAAAACTGGATAAAACGGGTACACACACACACACACACACAACACACACACACACACACACACACACTCACACACACACAACACACACACACACACACACACACACACACACACACACACACACACACAACACACACACACACACACACACACACACACACACACTCTTTTACTATGGGCCAAGAGTAAGCCTATTTAATTTGCACTGTGCCAAAGTGGACATGAAATTAATTCGTGAAAGGAATCCAGTGACTCTCTTGTGGAATCTTCGCTGACTCTCTCCTAGAAAATGACTCCGCCCCTGTCCACAGGGCTCAAGTTTCACACTGAATATTTGGATCAAGATAAAAGGGATCATATGCTAACCTCATACTTGTGACCTGTTTGTAGTTCAATTTTTTGCTTGTAATTTCAAACGGGGGAATAAATGAATGCATGTCTCAGCAAGTCGTTTTTCACACGGTAAAAACAAAATGTAACAAGAGTGGGGAAAACAAACAAACAAACAAACAAAAAAAAACCTCCACCAAGCCCAGCCAAAATCAACAATAAACTTATTGCACAATCTTAAATTCTAAAAAAAATACACAGCACCCCTGCTGGTCCTGTTGTAACATGACACTTACAAAAAAAAAAAAAAAAATCACGTACACCCTGAACAGCTTGTTAGACCAATGCAGGACAACACACATAATACGCACAACCATTAACCAACTAATCTAATTTCATTCATTTGTCTTCATAGCCAATTAATCCTAATTGGGGAGATTGGTGTCCACATCAGCCATCTCTAAGATAGGCTGGTTTACACCCTGGACAGCTTTCCCAGCCATCGCAGGGCCAACACTTATACAACCATTCACACTCAATTTCACACCTAGGGGCAATTTGGAACATTCCATTAGCCTAATATGCATGACATTGGACTGTGGGAAGAAACCACTGTACCCAGAGGAAACCCATGCAAGCCTGGGGAGAACATGCAAATTCCAAACAGAAACACCCTAATCAAATCCAGGACCTTCTTGCTGTGAGGTGAACGTGGTAACCACTATGCCACTGTAACCCCCTGTCTTTGGACTGGAGGAAGAAACCAGAATACCCAGAGGGAACCCACATACACATGCGGAGAACATGCAAACAGAAATGTCTAAGCCAGTGACTGTAACCCAGGACT
The DNA here is from genome assembly GCA_024760905.1 of Plotosus lineatus. Lineage (NCBI taxonomy): Eukaryota > Metazoa > Chordata > Actinopteri > Siluriformes > Plotosidae > Plotosus > Plotosus lineatus. The sequence continues at coordinate 6,024,715 of CM045735.1, read as the reverse complement.
TCCAAATCCAGCAATCAAAATCTTTTTATGCCATTTTTTTAACAAGGTGATACCACCATTATAATCACACAACCTTTTCAACAAACCAATAACATTTTATGGTGGCACAGTGGTCAGCATGTCCACACCAAAAGAAGAAGGTCCTGGGTTTGTGGCTGTATGAAATTAATGTTCTCTCCCTGCACAAGTATACATTTCATACAAACACAAATTATATAATCATATAATTGCTCATAGGGATGTGAGTGTGAATACCGTAGTGTGTGTGTGTGTGTGTTGGGGGGGTGGCGGTGGGGGGTGGGGTGCTCAGTGATGGTCTGGTGAGTTGTTCAGGGTGTATCTTGCTTTTGCCTTGTGTCAGCAGATATAGGCTCCAGGTCAGCAGCAATCCATATAGAATAAATTGGTCCAGAAAATGGCTGAGTGACTGAGAATACAAAATAAAAACACACCAGGGTAGCATCACCACCTGCTGTTCAAACCCTCCCATAAAATGAAGAGTTTCCTTTTTGAACATCGCACCCCGTAGCGGATCCGACACAAAGGCTTAATAAATGAGCAGGACTGCTTGTTTGTAGCCTTGACCATAAAAAGAAAGAACATTCAAAGTTAATTTAGTGTTGGAAACAATATGAGACAGAGAAGAGACAGCTGCATTACATAAAGAGCATGAATAAAGACCTCAGAACAGACAGGAAGTATAATCATCATCATCATCTTCCTCCGCTTTATCTGGGGTCAGGTCATGGGGTCAGGAATATTACATGAGAACACACACACGCACAATTCATTCATTTTCTGTATCCGCTTAATCCTATTTCGGGTCACGGGGAGGCTAGTGTCAATCTCAGCCGACTATGGGCAAGGACAGAGTACACCCTGCACAGCTCAACTGGCCATCGCAGGGCAGAAACACACTGACGGCTATGCAGCTACTCTTGATGAAAGTCAGCAATGGTTTAACCCAGTTAGCTGCACTGGGGGGTATACAGTACAGTATATACAACGCCGGGCAAAAATTATGGAATCACCAGTCTCGGCGGATGTTCATTCTGTTGTTTAATTTTGCAGAAGAAAGGCAGACCACAGACATGACACAAAACAACCTTCCCATGTTGCTTGTACCTGGTTTTAGACATCGTTGACTGTGAATCACCAACATCTTTTGCAACATTGCGTGATGATTTACCTTCTTTAAGAAGTTTGATAATCCTCTCCTTTGTTTCAATTGACATCTCTGGTGTTGGAGCCATGATTCATGTCTGTCCATTTTGTGCAACAGCTCTCCAAGCTGTGATCACTCCTGTTTAACTGCAGACTAACCAGCAGATCTAATCTGATGCAGGTGTTAGTTTGGGGATGGAAATTTACAAGGTTATTCCATACGTTTTTTCTCAAAATTGAGTGATTCCATAATTTATTTAATCTGCTTGGTCTAAAAAAAGTAACTGTTACTGACTACTGTACCACATTTTATTTCTTGATTTATTTTAGTGTTTATTAGAGCCAGAAAGTTGTAATTTGAAATGACTTTAGTTTTGTGTCATGTCTGTGATCTGCTGCTTTTGTTCTGCAAAATTAAACAACTAAATGAGCATCCTCCTAAACCGGTGATTCTGTAATTTTTGCCAGGGGTTTTGTGTGTACACACACACACACACACACACACATATATATATATACATATATATATATATATATACATACAGGGATTCCTCACTTTCCGCGGTTAATTGGGACCGAGATTCCTGAGCATACGTAAATGTATATGTGTATATAATATCAATAAATACATATACAATGCTATAAATGTTTGTAATAACAATTAAACATTAAAAAAATAATACATAAGATGTAAATAAAATATCAATACACACACATACAGACACGTGCACGCGCACAGATGCACGTGCTGGCACGCAGATGCGCACCTCAGTTACAATGTAAGTAGTTTTTATGGGGGGGGTTTGGGTTGTTTTGGGCTTTGGGTTGTTTTGTGTTCGTTTAGGGGTTTATTTTTTTTTTTTTTGCATAATGGGCCTTGTTTTTTGCAGTATTTTCCTTAACCTTTTACCCCATTCTTTCTTAATTTCCTTATTTTTTAATTTGATGAATATATATATATATATATTTTTAAATGCGATGCACTGAAGCCGCATGAATTGAAGTGCAAAGTAGCGAGGGATCCCTGTATATATATATATATATATATATATATATATATATATATATATACACACACACACACACACACACAGTAGGCCCTCGTTATTTGCGAGGGTTCGGTTCCAGCCCCTCCCGCAAATGAAGATAATCCACGAGTTCTGTACCCGGAAGTAAAAACCCCATGAATCATATTACATGCGCGAATGATCAACCGTAAGTAAAATGCTATGTATCAATTATATGCGTTAAAATACGCTTCTTAAACACATTCTACAGACAGTCATATTCATTAATACAGTTTTAATGTAGTAAAATGTAGTAATGATTAAGAAAGATTAAGAAATAGATTAAGAAAAACTTTTTACAGTAATATTTATTGATAATAAAATATAAACATCACACAGCATATATAGGTGAGCATGCTTTTGTTTATTGTGAGTAGATGAGAATAGTGAATTCAGGTGTGTGCCACCGAGCAGCTCAGCCACGCCCCTCAGCCGAAGTGTAGTCAAGGGACTACTGTGTGTGTGTGTGTATATATATATATATATATATATATATATATATATATATATATATATATACACTAATAATAAAAGGACAGGACAAAGACTTTCTATTGAAACTCTATTTATCACTACAGATCTGTTTCGACGGGTGGTGAAACCATCCTCTCTCTTCAGGTGATTATAGAAGAATTTCTATAAGTACAGAGAAGGTCAAAAGAAGCTGCATTGTGCCATTGTGGATCTGGAGAAAGCATATGACAGGGTGCCGAGAGAAGAACTGTGGTATTGTATGAGGAAGTCTGGAGTGGCAGAGAAGTATGTTAGAGTGGTGCAGGACATGTATGAGAGATATAAGGCAGTGGTGAGGTGTGCTGTCAGTGTGACAGAAGAGTTCAAGGTGGAGGTGGGACTACATCAAGGGTCAGCTCTGAGCCCCTTCATGTTTGCTATGGTGATGGACAGGCTGACAGACGAGACAAGAATCTCCATGGACTATGATGTTTGCTGATGACATTGTGATCTGTAGTGAGAGCAGAGAACAAGTTCAGGAAAATCTAGAGAGGTGGAGGTATGCCCTGGAAAGGAGAGGAATGAAGGTTAGCCTCAGTAAGACACAATACATGTGTGTGAATGACAAGGACCCAAGAGGAATGATGAGGTTACGGGGCAAGTTGAAATGGATGGAGAAAAGTTTCCGGTGTGATGTGTGATAGGAAGGTATTGGCAAGAATGAAAGGAAAAGTGTAAAAAGAGACAAATCAGAGAGACTAGATTGAGATGGTTTGGACATGTACAGAGGAGGGATAGTGAGTATATTGGTAGTAGGATGCAGAGGTTGGAACTATTAGGCAGAAGGCCTAGAGGAAGACCAAAGAGAAAATTTATGGATGTGGTATATATAGTGGATATATATAGTAGGCCCTCGTTATTCGTGGGGGTTCGGTTCCGGCCCCTCCTGTGAATGAAAATAATCCGCGAGTTCTGTACCCGGAAGTAAAACCCCATGTATCATATTTCATGCGTGAATGATCAACCAGAAGTAAAATACGATATATCTATTACATGCGCTAAAATATGCTTCTCAAATTCTCAATCACATTCTATGGACAGTTTTACTCATTAATACAGTATTAATGTCATAAAATTTAGTAATGATTAAGAAAAACTTAATTTTTAACTGTGATATTTATTGATAATAAAATACAAACAAACATTATACAGCCTACATATACAGTATGTGTATATATATATATATATATATATATATATATATATATATATATATATAAATAAATAATACAGCATCTTCTATTAAACATACAGCACTGTAGTTTTTAAATCAGGGGTCGGAAACTCGTGGCGCCTGCGGCTCTTTCACCTCTCTGGCTTCCTGGTGTTAGAGAGTTAAACCAGCTTTCACCTGAATGATGGGAGAATCTGCCTAAGGCAGAGTTTTGCAACTGTTGGGTGTCCAGCAGGTACCCTTCCAAAAATGCTCTTTTCGGGTTGAAAATTACATAGATGAAAATTAACAGTCACGAGTGTGGGCGGATATTTATTTGGTGTGTGTGTGTGTGGGGGGGTGATTTTGTGTGTGTGTTTTTGTGGACATGCCTATCAATTACATTTAGAGTCTCAGTGTTTTTGATCAGCTGTGTTGGTGGATTTCCAAATTCTTGTGCTCATGGTAAGGAGTGTTCTCACCATCAGCAGGGCAGCGAGTGAGAGATTTTTTCTGCTGCCGGGGTTTGTAATCCAGGAACGAAAATCACAGCTGAAGTAGAGACGGTGAGATTTGTTTATACAGAGCAATCTCCGAATTAAATAACTCTCCTCCCAGTGACAACATAAAAGACTGGGTGTGGTTCAGTCTCCACTCTGAGAATGGGTCGGTCAGCGCAGCATTAAACATTAATATTTCTTTAAAAGAATGTTGTGAAGGCTCCTTCTTAAAATAAGTCTTCATATACTTTTCTGTGTTGCTGTCATTTTTGGAAATTAAAACTATGACAAAACAACATTAATATGACGAATAAAGAAAAAGAAAATCCCTACGAAGGGAGTGGTGGTGAGGTAGACTACCCAACCCGTTAACACATCTGGCTGCATCCCGTCCCACACTTCGTGGGATATATATTCTTTTTCTTTATAAAAATACAAGAAGGATTCGAACACATTCATTCATTTTCTGAACCACTTAATCCTAATTAGGATCACAGGGAGGCTGGTGATTTTTTTTTTCAATCTAAATGTTTTTGTTGCAAGCAGAATTGTAATTTAATTGTCTCTACAGTCGTTTAAATCAATGCAGCACATTGATGTTTTATATTAACATGAAGGAAAAAAGGGGAAAACATTATGTGCAGTGTTATTTGATTTTAAATGTCAAAAAAGGATTTGTGGCTCTCAGTGTTTTCTTTAATGTGGAAAACGGGTCCAAATGGCTCTTTGAATGGCAAAGGTTGCCGACCCCTGAACTATAAGTATCCAGAATACTAAGGCAGCTTCCATTCTGATGACCTTGTTTCATACAACAATCACCTTCTTAGCACTTCTGCAGCAAAACGTTTTTCTTCCTGAATAACATAAAGCAGTTCTACTTTTTCATGCAGTTCGTACCTTTTTTTGGCGCTTCGGCACCTTACCAGAAGCCTGAGGAGGTGCGCAGCATTTGGAAGGCATGATGGAGCTTAACAGTAATTAAAAACACGCACACTTAAAAAGCACAGGCACAAAGTGTGCACGAATGAGGAAAAGGGGGCGTTACATCATCTCAACCAATCAACAGGAAGGAGGATAGCCATTGGCTGAATGACATGACAGTTGCTCGGCAATCCACGAATATGCAAACCGTAAGTGGAAAACCGTGAATAGTCAAGGGCCTACTGTATATATATATATATATATATATATATATATATATATATATATATATATATATATATATATATATATACACTCATGCCTCGGTTTAACGGACTAATAGGGGGGAACACTGGTCCGAAGCACCCAATTGTCCAAAGTGTCCGATTCCATATATTTCAACGATTATGTCACGAAAAACTTTTACTTAAGCACACTATGTAATCTGCAAATGTAAATACTGTACCTATACTCTGTAAATGTACACCATAAGATCAGGGGTCGGGAACCTTTTTGACTAAGGTGGCTTGACCTGGGGAATGCGGCACCTGTAGCCCAGTCCACTGCTTCCACAGGTCCCCCAAGGTCTGGAATCGGCCCTTCTCCACAATCTTCCTCAGGGTCCGGTCACCTCTTCTGGTTGTGCAGCGTTTTCTGCCACACTTTTTCCTTCCCACAGACGTCCCACTGAGGTGCCTTGATACAGCACTCTGGGAACAGCCTATTCGCTCAGAGATTTCTTTCTGTGTCTGACCCTCTTGCTTGAGGGTGTCCATGATGGCCTTCTGGACAGCAGACAGGTCGGCAGTCTTACCCATGATTGCGGTTTTGAGTAATGAACCAGGCTGGGAGTTTTTAAAAGCCTCAGGAATCTTTTGCAGGTGTTTAGAGTTAATTGGTTGATTCAGATGATTAGGTTAATTGCTCGTTTAGATTATATATACAGTATATATCAGGAGTCGGGAACCTATGGCTCGTGAGCCAGATGTGGCTGTTTTGATAACTGTATCGGGCTCTCAGATAAATCAGGTGGCCTTTCTTAACAGAATAACGAATACATAATTTCACTGTCATTTAAATAAAGATACAAAAAAAGCCATCAAGTAAAACAAAAACATGAATCTCGTGCATTTAAATTTATGCATCTATTTTCAATGCCACGTCACTGTGGTACGAAGCGGAGAGCCAATACTTTTTGAAAGCCAGTATGTGGGCGGGTCTGATACCTTTAAACTCTAATTTTATAGGATTATAACAACAGCCACAGACTGTGCGTGTTGTTTTTGAGTAAAGAGGTAAATTTCTCTCGTTTTGATCAGCTAATTTCCACGAAGCCAAGCACAGCTGGCAAGCAAACACAAATGGACAGACATGGACAAACTTCAACCCGCAGAGCAGCTGATTGCCAAAACTTGGGACGCGCTTCCTGTCACATAAATACTGCAGCGTGTGAGTCCAATAAAATTAGAGTTTCAAGGTATCGGACCCGCCCGCATACAGAAAGGACTGACTCTCCGCTTCGCGCCACAGTGACGTGGCATTGAAAATAGGTGAATAGATTTAAATGTGCGATATTTCTTCAAGCCAGTCTGGTCATCTAGCGGTCACTTTCGGAAACAACGGCCCGCGTTCAGACGATCCAGACTAGTCGGAAGCTACAGATTTTGTCCGTTGCATCCGAAAGCCGTTAAAGCGAAGTCCGTAAAACCGAGGCATGAGTGTGTACACACCACCTTTACACACCGAACGAGGTCTCCCTGGAGAGGACGGTTGCCAAATGTGCTCCAGTATTCAGATGAAGAATAGTACTGTGTGCTTTAAGTACCGAGAAATGATATGCTCTGTCCTGTCTTTATATTAAATGAAAAACTTTCAAACATTTATCTTGTCAACCTTTCTTGGAGAACTTGAACTAGTATAAGAATATACACCCTGAACACATATTAAAATAAATAAAAAATCTAATAGAAACAGTTTCCACAGCTAAACTCCAGGTACTAATTTATTTCTTGATAAATAATTGAAAATTGAACTGCTGTAAAGTGACCTTAATTTCTGAGAGCTAATAGGCCCAGGCGCTATTGTCAGACGTGTTCCTGGTATTAGACAGTAATGATGTTTTTGTCTCGCTTGTCCACAATGTGCCCGGCTTGTCTCGAGAAGTCAACAAGGACTGACTCCAGATCACTCTCCACCCTGACAGCTAACTGGTACAGTCTAAGTAATGGATTGATGGAGGAATGGACAATAATGTGGATGCATATGATGTCATGGACCAAGCAGTCATGAACCAAAAATGCAGGTTTAAAGTTCCAAAAAAAAAAAAATCATTTATTTTTCAAATAAAATACATAAATAAATAAATAACTGGTACAAAACAAACGATTAAGGTAATAAAATCAAAATTATAAGGCCCTTTAAAGAATCAACAAGCTATAACTATAATGAAAATAAGATTAGCGACCGCTAAAACATCAACTCACCTGACAACCCCCATCAATAAGATGCTGGGCAACCTATATAGCGGTAGATCAAAACATATTTAACACACAGGGGAAGCACTATATACAGTAACCAAAACTAACACAATAAAACTATGCCCCGCCCCCCCACACACACACACAGACACACACACAGTAAGAACCCTTGGTTTGGTCCATGAAAGGGACTTCAGCAGTCCCAACTTTTCCATCCAACCAGGACATGCCACAAAGCAGTCTGATAACTCGAAGAAAGGAAAAATAAATTAATAGCAAAATCACAAAATAATGTAAACTAAATGTTTGTGCTCCATCCAGAAACAGTGGACGTATTCTCACAGTGCAAATAAAACACTTTTTTTTTCACACAAACTGTTATCTGTAATCTAAATTACTGTCACTCAAAATAACTAAACATATGATGATAATGTTAAAGTCAGGTGCTACGTCTATAAGTGTAAACCCTACAACCTTGTGTGTGTCTGTGGGCATGGCCATCACACTTGGGTAGATGAATATTTGGTGAATGGATGGATGGATGCAAGATTAAAGATTAGAACAACGCAACAACTGGTGCCGTACAGTGGCGACGGGTATCTGGAGCGCAGGGAGCGCTGGGGTCTCATGCGCATTGAGCATACACGTGTATGAAATTGCGCTATATAAGCATCCACAATAATAATAATGCAAGATTAATAGATCAACAGATGGACAGATAAATGTGTGGATGGATGAATGGATTATTATATGAAGCAATGGGTGAATAGGTGGGTGGATAGGTGGATAAATGTGTGGATACATGGATAGATGACTGATGGATGGATGGATAGATGGATGGATGGGCAAATAAATGTGTGGATACAAGAATAGGGGAATGGATGGATGAGTGGAATGTGTAGATGGATGAATGTATGGATGGATTGTTAAATGAAGCAATGGGTGAATGGATGTAGAAAAAAATGTGTAGGTGTATGGATGGATGGAAATATGGATGAGTAAACAAATTAATGGATAAATGGAATATGTGGCTGGATAAATGGATGGAGATATAAATGAGTTGATGGATGGATGGATGGATGGATGGATAGAATGTGTGGATGGATGGTTAGATGGATGGCATGTTTGGATGGCTGAATGAGTAAGTAAATTAATTGATTGATGGATGGGCAGATAAATGTTTGGAATGGATGGATGGGTAGAACATATGGTTGGATGAATAAATAAATGAATGGATGGTGGGATGGGCAGATAAATGAATGGATGGATAGATGGATGGATGGATGGATGGATGGATGGATGGATGAAAGGATAGATTGTGTTGATGGATGGATGGATGTATGGATGGATGAGTAAATAAATGAATGGATTGATGGATGGGCAGATAAATGTGTGGAATGGATGGATGGATGGATGGATGGGTGGACAGATGAAAGGATAGAATCTGTCGATGGATGGATGGATCGATGACTGAAAAAATGAATGGATAAATGTCTGGAATGGATGGATGGATGGATGGATGAATGGGCAGATGAAAGAATAGAATCTGTTGATAGATATATGGATGGATAGATGAATGAAAAAATGAATGGATAGATGGGTGGGCAGATAAATGAGTGGAATAGATGGATGAAGGAATGGCTGGACGGATGGAGGGTAAAACATACTCAGTTCAATCACGTGTTAAGAATGACCGTCTATGACTGAAGAAGGAGATGTTTGGTCCACATTTACCGTACACAGGGGAAATTCTCCCCAAGGTAAGCCTGCCGTCGAGGATCCGTGGATCAGGCTGGTTTGGAGAGTCAGAGGAGCTCAGCATTCAGAGCAGAAATAATCAGAACTGAACAGATAAAAAGCAATAATTATTACAATCGTCTGAAGCAGAGTCATGAGAAATTTACAATAAAAAATTATTCAAATACACCCTGGCAACAAGGAGCAAAGAGAATTACAAGAACCCGGAGGGCTACAAATGAAACTCATGAAACCCAAATCTGACGGTTCTGATTTTAGTACAGGTCTTGTACAATCCTTATTTGATTTCATTTATTCATTGTAGAAATTCCCTCAGGTTCTTCATCCTGTTCATGATCCTCTTTATTCAAATTTGGAGAAATGAGAGCTGATAACAAATGGTTCTGTCCAGCACTGACGTGGTGAGTAAGTCAGCAACACCGAAATCAGAATCTTTGAGTGTCCAGAAATGTTTTTCCCTCTTTTAGACCACATTGGTTTCCCAGTGATTGCTCGTGAGCATCATATATATTTTACGCTTTATAATTATACATTTAATGATACAGAATGAGTGGCAGGGCAGTGGTGGTCTAGTGGTATAAGGTGCTGGATCGCTGATCCAAAGGTTGGGGGTTCGAGTCCCACTCTCCACAAGGTTGTCACTGCCCCCCCCCAGTGCAGCTAACTAGGTTATCAAAGGCTGGCCATGTCTCTCACTGTCTATGGTGTGAGGCATGTAAAAGAACCATTGCTGACTTTCGACAAGAGTAGGCTGCAAAGCCGTCAGCGTGTTTCCGCCCTGCGATGGCCTGGCGAGCTGTCCAGGGTGTACTCTGCCCTCGCCCTGAGTTGGCTGGGATGGGCACCAGCCTCCCCGCGACCCTAATTAGGATGAAGCGGTTACAGAAAATGAACTGAGAATGAGTGGCACAGTGGTGTCATGGTTAGCGAGTCCACCTCACAGCAAGAAGGTCCTGGGTTCGAGTCCCGGGTTCAGTGAGGGCTTATCTGTGTGGAGTTTTCATGTTCTCTCCGTGCTTGTGTGGGCTTCCTCCACGTACCCGGTTTCCTCACGCAGTCCAAATACATGTGCATTAGGCTAATTGCCATGTGTGCGTTAACTCTGCAGTGAACTGTTCAGGGTGTACCCCACCTTCACTCAGAGAGCTGAGAGAAGTCCAGCCTTCCTGCGATTCTATACATCGTGTAATATTACAGAGAAATCATAAAAGCGAAAAACATTCCTATTCTCACACAGCTCATTTGAATATTCGATTCTGATTGGCCAAGTACAGTGCTTCCTTGTAACAGACTGTTGCTATTAAGTGTGTTGTTAGCAGGATCACTCAACATTCACTCATTTGCTGAAATTCTTAATCCTATTAGGGTCACGGGAAGGGCGGAGCCCAGCTCAGCCAACAAGAAGCTAAGCCAGGGTACTGTGGCTCGCCACCGGCTCGCCAGTCCATCACAGAGTTAGCACACACAACCATTTAAGCTCACATTCACACCAAGGGTTAATTCGGAACAGCTAGTTATCCTAATGTGTGTCTTAGGACTGGAAGAGGAAACCAGAGTATCCAGAGGAAAGCCATGAAATCACAGGGAAAGCACGCAAACTCCATACGACGAGCCCGGGAATTGAACCCAAGACCTTCTTGCTGTGATGAAAACAACTGTTTTATTTTTTAATTAGTCACCAAACACAAGTACAGGGATCCCTCACTTTTCATGGTTGATTGGGACTGAGACCCCCTTCCCCCCTCCCCACGACCGCCAATTTCCGTGAAGTAGGATCGACCCCCCCTGACTGACGTATATGTACATGTATATGTGTATATAATATCAATGAATACATATTCAACGCTATAAATGCTTATAATAACAACACACAGATGTGCACCTCACATAAAAATGTAAGTCGTTTTGTTAGGGGGTTTTGGGTTGTTATTTGTTTTTGTTTGTTTGTTTGTTTTTTTTTGCATAATTGGCCTTGTTTTGCGGCATTTTCCTTCACCTCTTCCCTATTTTTCCTTAATTTCCTTATGTTTTTTATTTTGCGATAAACCCGCGATGCACTGAAGCTGCAGAAACTGAAGCACGAAGTAGCGAGGGATCACTGTACATACTCGAATATACAAGTCTGAGCCGCGTGTCGGAGGTTAATTTGTAAATAGTGACTAAATTACCCTTTTCTTGATCCGCTTCTATGAATTGAAATAGCGAAGACCCTCTGTTATGAGACATGATTACACTTTGAGAACTCGCTGAAATGATGAAGGATGGCCCAGGCTCTCTGTGCAGGTTTGTCTTATAACTGTCAGAGTTGTCATCATCGCTCACTGCACACAGCGTTGAAAGCGCGAGGTAAATTGCTGGAAAAGATAAAATGACCATGCGAGTGCACCGTATTTCACTGGAACAGTGTCAGGGTTTCATTTCCCTCAGCACATACAGGGCATTAAAAAAAAAAAAAAGACAGGTATGTTTGGTCGGTTAAATCATTGTGTCCTCTGAAGTGTTCTGCCCAGCTGTCTGAAAAGAACTTGAAATGACCCGTGTTCCATGAAAGGCCCAATCTCGCAGCACTGATGGATTTGTGCCAGCGAGAGATCTTCAGCGTGTAGTTTTGTGATTGGAATAAAGTCTTCAGAGAATAGTTTTAAAGGATGCGAGGATGGAAAACAGAGGAAATGATATCGCTGCTATTTCCACGAGTCCAAATGGCGTAAATCAGCCTCATTCAGTATTCAATAGGCTTTCAAAATGCGCGCGGCGATTTATTAAAAAAAACGGCGTCAGACGGCCAAACCTTCTTGAGAATCTTTTCAATATATTTTCATAAGCGTATAAAATATGAATATTTTTATGGCATATGGTAATAGTTACGGGCGTTTCTTTTCCGAAATTATTCCGTGATATCGACCGCACCTTCAACGAATAACTGTTTACGTATTTACTACGTGAGAACTTCAGAGACACAAACTAACATGAGATTCGTCCATTCATTCCTTTTATAAGCG
>CM045735.1:5954660-6007160 GCA_024760905.1 Plotosus lineatus | reverse complement strand
CAACAACAACACCAACAACATGCCTCATGTTTTAACATTCTGTTTGGTTGTGCTTTCTTTGATGCTTTTGTACTCGCCACGATTGTAAGGAGTAGTTTTAGAATCACCATAGTATGAATTCCCGTCAGATTGTGGACATAATTGGCTGAAAGAAGCTTCCATCACAGGATTCCAGGACACTCCCTTGGATATAGCATGAGAAGCTCAGCCATCCAGAAGGAGCTTGGAGTAGAACCCTTGTTCCTCCATGTTGAGAGAAGCCAGCTGAGGTGGCTCAGACACCTGACACGAATGCCTCCTGAACGCTTCCCTGATGTGGTGTTTTTGCAAATGTCCAATTAGGAATGAGACCCTAGGATCAACCCAGAAAACAATATAGGGACACTCAGCTGGTCTGGGAACGTCTCGATGTCCTCCCCTTAAAGAGCTGGAGGAAGTGGTTGGGGAAAGCGATGTCTGAGTCTTACTCAGCTACTGCCGCTGCGACCCAACTCTGGATCACGTGGAAGAAGAACATGATGATGATGATGATGATGATAATGATGGTGATGAAGACGAATTCCCATCAGCTTGAACCATCATGATCAGTCTCCTCCGGCCTCTTTCTTCAAGACAGTCCTTTCAAGTCAGTCCTGCTCTGTGAAGCTAAAACTCGGAGGACAAAAAAAAAAAAACAGCGAAGAAAAAGTGCAAATCTTTATTGAGACTTGTCTCCGAAGAATACTTCAAGAATTCTGTCTGAACACCATCAGAAACCATCACCATTCTGAGATACTGAGGAGACAATGGAGTGACTGATGCACACTCTCTGCAAGCCCTCAACCAATATCACAAAGCAAGCATTCACTTGGAGCCCCCAAGGCATGAGGATGAGGAGGCAGCTGAGGAATGAGGACGCATGCACTACTAAGCACCTGGCGCTGACTTGAAGTTAACTGTAGAGGAGAGAAAAGGTCAGAAGATGTTCAAGAAACTTTGTTGACCGCTTGTGCCACAGGAGGGCTGAAAGTAAGGGGCTGCAAATCTCCAAATGTTCCCCAAAGGACATCAACTGAGGAGTCATCAATTCTGGAGAAACACTTGATATTTGAAAATAGCAGCGAAACAAATACACGTATCTCATCTGTGCGGTATCAGAAACTCCACCCACTCCTCCAAGTCATATCTAGACATTACCAAAACAACAACCCGGACAGTGACACACCAACTGCGTGAATCCCTTCATTTTTTATTTTTATTTTCCCCATTCACTCACTCATTTAGTCATATCCAATTCCCACCCATCAGGTTTCTCCCCCCCAATCACATGACCACCACCAACCAGGCAGGGGTGAAAGCCTGCACACGCTCCCTCCATGACATGCAATCCCAGCAACCCACCTTTGTTCAAACTGTGGCACATGCGTATTTAAGGGCGGTCTAACACAGTCGGCTTGAAAGTGCCCCTAATACGAATGAGCTCACAGACGTCCGTGCTTGTCTGGTGATCGCTGTGAGTGACAGGAAAGGGAGTGCATGCCATCCCTCCCTCCCGTGAGAGCTTGACCAATTAGCTTCCATGGACTTCTGGACACAGTTGGCTGTTGCATTAACCTAGATTCGAACTTGCGATCTGTGGCTTAATAGTCACGCACACGAGAATGAATCCCTTGATGCTGATTGGCTGGATTAGTGTTGTGTGGCTCACACCAGGCTTCTGTATTTGGTTCATCTCTACAGAGTCAACGCTGTGAAGTTTGTAGTCTTTATCATGCAGGAAATAAAACGTGCACATGACTAAATAATTCGTTTTAAAACGAATTTTAAAAAAGAAAAGGAAAATAAGGAGGGTGGCGTAGTGATTCGAACATCTGGCTAACAGCGAGGAGGTCTTGGGTTCGAGTTCTGGTTGTTTTTGGAGCAACCAAGCAAGTTTCACCTTATTTACATTTTTCTATTTTAATATACAGGACTTATTGTCAGAACTTACTCACCCATTTACCATTACGGTCTAATGGAGGCTGGAGCCTATTTCAGCTGACACCGTTTGAAGGCAGGACATACCATGAACAGCTGGCCAAACCATCACAGGGCTAACACACACACACACACACACACACACACAACTAGGGTCGATTTGGAACAGTCAATTAGCCTGGACTGTACGAGGAAACCGGAAAAACTGAGGGAAAACACACCAAAGCACAGGAAAGACCACACAAACCCCACACAGAAATGCCCCATCTGTGCCCAGGATTCGAACCCAGGACCTTCTTGAAGTGAGGCAAATGTGCTAACCACTGTCTCACCATGCTGCACATACTGATCTTCAAAGTCTTAAAAATAGGAAGATAAAGGACACTGATGTGGGCAGCACGGGTTCGAAACCCAGCCTGAGCATTTCTGTGTGGAGTTTGCATGTTCTCCCCATGATTGTATGGGTTTCCTCTGGGTACTTCGGTTTCCTCCCATATTCCAAACAAAAACATGCATAGTAGGATAATTGCATGATTGTGTATGAATGATTGTGTGAGTGTCGGCCCTGCGATGGCCTGGTGAGCTATCCAGGATGTACTCCATTCTCGCCCAGAGCCGGCTGACATGGACGCCAACCTCCGTGCAACCCTAATTAGGATTAAGCGGTTCAGAAAATGAAAGAATGAATGAAAAGGACACCAATGAATCGACCCATACAAATGTAGGCGATGGCAAAAAGACGATTTTAACTTCAGACCAAACACAGCAGCCGGAAAACGTTCAGCCTTTAACTTCCGGAATGAAAGACAGGGAAGGATACACAACAACTGGACAAGATTAAAAGTTGAAAGAAAAAGATAAAGAATTTAGTAGATGTGATTCGTGTGGGTTGCCTGTCTTCAGACAACCAGAGTCCCTGACCCCACCCCCCACCGCCCCACCCTCACCCCACCCCGTGTGTGCGTGTGTGTGTCTTATCCTCTCTGATTGACTTTCATTTTGTAGGTTGACCCTGATGCTAGATAGGTTTCACAGGATCAGAGGCAACACGTGCACACACACACACACGTGCACACACACACACACACACACACACACACACACACACACACACACACACACACACACACACACACACACTTCTTGGGCTTGGACAAGCTTTTCAATAATGTTCAACGGAAGCTACAAACATCCTTGACTGTCTGGATGAACTTGAATATCAGAAACACTCAGAGCTCAGAGCCATGTCCGTGTGTTTGCAGTTACAGACTGGAAACATACCAGCTGGTTTTATGATCTTAATTGGCCCAGTGCCATTGTCTGGTACAGTCAGGGATTCCTGTTCTGGGTTGCTTGGAGTGAAACCCAATGGTGCTACCCATCCGCCTGAATTTACGATGTGTTGAGCTTTCTGAGACGCTTTTTGGCTCGCTGTGGTTGTAAAAAGGATAAACGTTTCCAGGTTATTGACGCCACTGCAGCCTTCCTGTTACCCTGAACCACTCTGATATTTTAACAGCCATCAATCAATTGCATTATATCAGATTTTGGGAATCATCCAGATGAAATCCTGAATTCAGGAATTTTTTAAAGAATTCTTTAACATTGTGAAATAGGATCATTTTATCTGGAAAGGTGGTATTACAGGAGGCTTTTTGTTATTTCTCTTTATGGGTTTGGTGGAGGTTTGCACACTCTATGAGCTCCTGTTTACAACCACAGAAGTGCCAATTACTTTGTGTTTTTTCTACAACCACTATACATTTGTACCAGGTGCTCCAACATGAATGGCTGACTAGATAAACGCATGACGATGCAAAGGTACATGTGTTCCTATTAAAGTGGCCGTGTGTATACACTGTATTTGAGCAGAGTGTTTTAAAAAATGCTTTCATTCTGATTACTGTGTTAACACCAGGGCTGAGAGATAAAGCTAATAAGACTACTCAACCGTTCCAAATCGGGAATTTCAGACAAAACTTCTCAAACTTCTCAATCAGCTCCTCAAAGTAACAACAGGAGTCACCCGGGAAACCCTCTGCATAAGACACAGGTGGTGGAGATGCCATGTTAGGCTTTGCATCATTCATAAGCTGGGGCCTGTACTTCTTTTATTTCTTGGACAGGGGCATTCAGGAATTCCTTGAATATTTCCAGTGGTTTTCACAATCGTAAAAGGTTTCCTGAGTAGCTGCCGTTTTTGCTTGTTGGGATTACTGTTGTTTAAAGGCAAGTTAAAGTCCATTGGGCTTTTTACACCTGAGCCATAGTGGCTCATCAGGCGGTGATTATCCCTGGATTCCATAACATTAAGCCACTAGGAGTTCAACTCCTGCTGGATGGGATGCTAATCCATCGCAGGTTACCTTCCCAGTATATTTTTACTGGTATCCATTTATACTGCTGGGGGAACAGAGACACACTTGTGGTTGAGACCCTGCCCAGGGGTCTTAGCACAGTGAGGGTCTAACTGGGATTTGAACTCATAACCTCCTGATCATGAGCCTAGCACGCAAACCACTATGCCACCGGCCCCACTACTGGCTTGTCAGACTGGAGCTTAACCCCGGTTTCCAGAGTGCGAAGCAACCAGTACTTCAACTCCCCTGGATGGGACGCTGGTCCATCGCAGGTTACCTTCTCAGTGTATTTACAGGCACCCATTTACACTACTGGGTAGGCAGAGCTGGAGGTAGCGGAGATGAAAATGTTGAGGTTCTCCCTGGGAGTAACGAGGATGGATAGGATCAGAAATGAGTATATCAGAGGGACAGCCCACGTAAGATGTTTTGGAGACAAAGTCAGAGAGGCTAGATTGAGATGGTTTGGACATGTACAGAGGAGGGATAGTGAGTATATTGGCAGTAGGATGCTGAGGTTGGAACTACCAGGCAGAAGGCCTCGAGGAAGACCGAAGAAGAGATTTATGGATGTGGTGAAGGAAGACATGAAGGTCGTTGGAGTCAGAAAAGAAGATGCGGAGGACAGGGTGAGGTGGAGGCGGATGATTTGCTGTGGCGACCCCTGAGGGGAGCAGCCGAAAGTAAAAGAAGAAGAAGAAGAAGATTTACACTACTGGGTGGACAGAGGCCCAGGGGCCTTAGCACTGTGTGTGTGTGTGTGTGTGAGGGGGGGGGGGGGGGTGTGTTCTAACAGAATTTGAACCCATGACCTCTGGATCATAAGCTCAGCACCATAACCACTATATCACGAGTTTCAGGGCATAAACGAACATCTACATTACTCCAAATGGAAGTTACCAGCATTAGAAACTGTCCTGCTTTGACATCCAACATCTGTATTATAAATTATTCTACTAAATAAAGCATTTAACAGCCAAGCGGATGCACATTACAGAATCAATCGAGCATCTTGTCAAAGTAATGTGTAAGAAACCTGTAATTTCTGTACACTGCCGGACTCTTTCATAAGCAGGCGTTCGACGCTAATTGCTTTTTCTTTAATCACCGCTCATCTGTGTGCCCCTTTCTGTTTATGTCACACTGTAGAACGTATCTGAATGAGTAGTGACTGCTTGAAGATTGAAATGAAAGCATGTCACTTAAAATGCAGAAATTCAATGTTCACAAAACTGTCTATATTATTCATGAGTCTTAGCCTAATTCAATGGTTTAGACAATCAAATGTCTGCAATATGGCAGAGGTTGTCAATCAATTCAAACTACTTTCTGAACAGCCCACCTGGTGTAAAAATCTACTGTGAAGCCTCTGATATACAGTTCTACCGCCATTGAAACCCATTTATATGTTAGTGTGAGTTACAGGAAATTGCTTGTTTATGCGGTTTTAATGCCAGGAACGGCAAGTGCTCATTGGACAGCAGGTTTTAAATGTACTTTTTAAGCTCCACCCAGATACATGTACAGTGTGTCGTCAGCTGTGTTTTTGACCAAAAAAACCCCCATAACATTTCAACATACAGTACATTATAGCAGTGGGGAGGAGAGAGTATAGCAATGATATGGTGTGGAAGAATGTGGAGAGGTTGAAAGCATGTCATACGTGTAGAAGCTGAATGGTGCTCAGGAGTGAGTTACTGTAGTACAGTCTCAGGATTATAAGGGACTGAAGAAGCACCTGAGTGGCCTTTGTGGAGACAAATGGACCAAACTGTGATGTTGAAATGGAAAAAAACCAGCATGAGCATCAAAGATTAGTAATATAAAAGGAAATGGACAGGCGCACATCCATTCAGAATATCCTGGCAGAAACATGAGTGTCTGAGGAAAAAAGGAATTGAACTTGAGTGTGATTTGCACTGCAGTAGTACTTGAATCCATAACAGAATATGACAATAAAGAAAAAAGGAGCGAGAGAGAGAGAGAGAGAGAGACAGAGAGAGAGAGAGAGAGAGAGAGAGAACTAGGGGGATAACAGAAAAAGACCGAGTACTGGGCCTTGAGGGGCGCAACTTTACATGGAGCAGATATGAATCCCTTGTAAGCTGATATGACTGACCAAAATGTCAATCACCTACCGATCCTTTCATGGTTAATATATTCATGCCATCACAAGCAGCAAATAAATATTTACATTTTCATATATATATATATATATATATATATATATATATATATATATATATATATATATATACACATATATAGGTAAGCAGGTTTTTTTTTTTAAATATTGTCATCAGTGCTACTTTAACTGTTAATTCTCTATGTTCTTGCATGATTTGGTGGAGGAAGACACCTCTGAGTACATCGTCTACATTTTTGAAAAGGCTCTGATCCTGAAAATTTCTAAAATTTGGCAAACCACTAGAATGTCAGCACCTTTTGTTTCACTTTAACATTATCTATCGTCTGGATAGTGGACAGACCTGACTTTCTGATTGTTCTTCATCGTCGCTCCCTTTAAATTTCTGGTAATATAGCTCTTGAAAAACGGCTCACATAGTGATTCTGCAGGTGGCATAACCTACGTGACCCTGGACTTTCGAAAAATACCAGCGGTTTGAGAAGATTGAACAGGCAGGTGGCAGGTTCAGAAGACCAGGTCATACACACACACACACACACACACACAGATAAACTATGCAAATATCTAGGGCCAAAGGTGTGTGTGTATATATGTGTGTGTGTGTGTGTGTGTGTGTGAGAGAGAGAGTGAGAGACATAGAGAGAGAGAGAGCGCGAGAGAGCGCGCGCAAGAGAGAGAGAGAGAGAGAGAGACAGTGAGAGAGGGACAGAGTGTTTGATTTTAAAGATGTCATGCTGCTTGATGGGGAACATGTTGACTATTTCAAAGCTAATTCTTTGATTACTGCTCTATACAACAATGTTAAGGGGCAGCGGTGGCCTGGTGGTGGGTGCTGGATCACTGATGCTAAGGTTACGGGTTCAAGCCCCACCCTCATTGGGCTGTCACTGCTGTCGTGTGTGTCGTCTTCCCCCCCCCCCAGTGCAGTTAACTGGGTTATCAAAGGCTGGCCATGTCTCGCACTGTCTATGGCGTGAGGTTCATGTAAAAAACCTATTGCTGACTATCGTCAGGAGGAGCTTCGTCAAGAGGAGTTGAATGAATGAAGGAATATACACATATATGTATATGTGTGTTGCTGAATATTCAACAGGCTGCTTTATATGGTCATTCAGATCTGATTGGTCAAGCAAGAATTAGCGTAGGCCTCCGTCAGTCCCGAAGAACTATGGCTGCGCTCTGGCCAGTATCCCGACTGGTGATACCCCCCAGTGCACAGAGCCTGGGTAGGGAGTAATGAGGGACAGGCTGTTACCCAAGCAGCAAGTCCCCCCCTGTCTCAGCGCCACCGGAAGGATCCAATGGAAAGGCAAGTGCCGATACGACTGGGTTCCAGTGCCACTGCAGGAGAGAAACTACGGTCAATTTAGAACGGCCAATTAACCTACAGTGCACGTCTTTGGATTGCGGGGGAAACCGGAGCACCCGGAGGAACCCGCACAAGCACGGGGAGAACATGCAAACTCCACACAGAAACGCCCAGGCCGGGAATCGAACCCGGGCCTTCTCAAGCAAGAATATTTATTAACATATTAAAGGTGCCCATTCATTAATGAAGAGCTGATTTGTTTTATCTCCTATGGTCAGTTAATTTTGGCTGAATTCATAGATTTCCCAGTGAAACCACCACAGCCCTTTGACTTAGTATCTCTTTTCACCATCTTGTTTTGGTTTTCCGTCTATTTTCAAAAACAATAACAATAACCGCATGTCTGAAGGAACAATCTTGTCGATGCGTGATAACTTGACAGTGAAACTCCAATTCATAGAAAGTGGAAATTTATTGTCTTATTGTCAGAATAAATTGTATTTCCAGGTAATAACACCGGGGGCTGCAGGGTTGTGTAGCGGTACGTACATTCACCTAACAACAAGAACATCCTGTTCAAGTCCTGGGCTCGGGTGTTTCCCTGGAGGTATTCCATGTTCTTCTAAATTGTCCCTTGGTGTGAGTGTCAATGGTTGTGTGTGTTTCCCTGCGATGGTCCGGTGAGCTGTTCAGGGCTCACCTTTGTCCAGTGTTGGCTGTGATAGACATTAGCCTCCCTGCGACCCTAATAGAATTAAGCCGTCTGGCAAATGACTGAGTGAGATATTTGTATTCCATGTTAATTTAATTCCCCTGAAAAGTGAATGGGTTCCGTTAACCCTACATAAAGGATCACAGGTTCCTAAAATTATTATAAATGTAAGATTGCCTTCACTGCAGAAATTCAACATGATCCTTAATAAGCTGTCTAATCATAATTTTGGGGCAGGGATTTTTAAAAGGATCTTTTTAAAGGATCTCACCGCTTGTATTTTAATTAAATCTAATTTGCTAGTACTGTACTGTGTTAAACAGAGTCAGCTTTGACAGGGTGTCCCTTCAATCTCACTTTCTTGCTTAAGGTTCTTTTAATGATGATCATGAGGTCAGCAGAACAGAAATATTCATAATACTTCTACAACTGTAGGCAGACCAAGGTCAGTCAGAGAAATCACAGAACATGACGTCCTGCGGAGTTAAAAACAGCATAAAGAATGTACTATTAGCAATGCACTGTTTATATATTGATAAACAAAGAGCTGTATGTGCGTCCTGCTGGCAAAAATACCAAAGTAACCTTTCATCTTGATTAGAGGCTTAGTTGGGAATCTGATTGTCTGATAATAGTCAGAACAATATGCACTTTTTTATTTAAGGTTAACACTAAAAAAAAAAAAAAAAAAAAAAAAAAAAAAAAATTTATAAATAAATAAAAAAATAACAGAAAGTGCTGCTCAGCTAAAATAAACCTTTATGGCTCAGGATAATACCAGTAGCTCATCGTTCATTTTCTGTAACTGCTAAATCCGAATTAGGGTCACAGGTAGACTGGCGCCCATCCCAGCCGACTCTGGGTGGGGACAGAGTACACCCTGGACAGCTCACCAGGCCATCGCAGGGCAGAAACACGCTGGTGGCTATGCAGCTATTTTTGTCAAAAGTCAGCAAAAGTCAGCAATTAATGCAGGTTACATATACACATCACAACTATGATGTTTGCAGATGACATCGTGATCTGTAGTGAGAGCAGAGAACAAGTGCAGGTCTAAAAAAAAATCTAGAGAGGTGGAGGTATGCCCTGGAAAGGAGAGGAATGAAGGTTAGCCTCAGAAAATCAAAATACATGTGTGTGAATGAGAAGGTTTATGGTTTAGAGACAGTGTCCCTGGGGAAAAGACAGGAGGCAGAGTTGGAGGTAGCAGAGATGAAAATGTTGAGGTTCTCTTTGGGAGTAACGAGGATGGATAGGATCAGAAATGAGTACATCAGAGGGACAGCACATGTTAGATGTTTTGGAGACAAAGTCAGAGAGGCTAGATTGAGATGGTTTGGACATGTACAGAAGAGGGATAGTGAGTATATTGGTAGTAGGATGCTGAGGTTGGAACTACCAGGCAGAAGGCCCAGAGGAAGACCAAAGAGAAGATTTATGGATGTGGTGAAGGCGGACATGAAGGTCGTTGGAGTAAGAGTAGAAGATGCAGAGGATAGGGAGAGATGGAGGCAGATCATCTGCTGTGGCGACCCCTGAAGGTAACAGCCGAAATGCAAAGAAGAAGAAGAAGAAGAAGAATGAGAAGGACCCAGGAGGAACGGTGAGGTTACAGGGAGCAGAGATAACGAAGGTGGGCTCAACAATCCAGAGCAATGGAGAGTGTGGAAAAGAGGTGAAGAAGCGTGTGCAGGCAGGCTGGAATGGTTGGAGAAAAGTGTCCGGTGTGATGTGATTTTTTTTTCTCAGCTAAATGTCCAAAGTAAATAAACTGAAATCAGGAAATCTGCAAAGTTGCCGTCAGTGTTTGAAACAATAAAAACAAACAAATAAAAGTGTTTATCAGTGCTGCAGTGTAATGTTGAGTGAAGATGAGGGACCTTGAGGAGAAAGAACAGAAGATGATGTGCGTGACAGTGAGTCATGGCTCGATCAAGTCTACGGCATCTACTCTGACTAATTTCTGTACTGAAAGTTGATATGCCTGTCCTGTTGGGGTGCAGGCAGTAAATAATCTGCCAAGAATCATTTTTCATCATTCCACTTATGAACTGTACCACCTGCAGCTCATAGCACCTGTTATACATTATGGATTTTTATACTATAGGAATTAATTTTATTAATGCGTACCACTAAGTACTAATAATAATTCCGTCTACTATCCATAAGTTATCATCGTATTTTACTCACTCAATTGCCGAATTATTTAATCCTACTATGGTCATGGGTAGATGAACAGGTCGCATCACCATCGCAGGCCCAACACACACACACACACACACACACACATGAATTCATATTCACACTCACACCTAAGCACATGTCTTCAGCCTGTGGGAGGAAAACCAAGCAAGCACGAGGAGAAACAGAAATGCCCTCTCCCAGCCCGGGACTTGAATCCAGGACCTTCTTGATGTGAGGCAGGTGTACTAACCGCTTTACCACCATGCTGCACCTATGAGCTTATTTGAGCTCCAGAAATGATAACAACTGATGAAAATTTTGGACAACACTGAAAACCCAGCATAGAGTATCATCAATTGATTCCTTTTTTGAAGTATGTGAAGATTTCAGGTGCAAAAGCGGAATATTTCAAGTTATTTAGTACAGTAGTACCTTGACTTACGAAATTAATTCGTTCCGAGGGCGAGCTCGTAAGTCAAAATATTTGTTAGATAAAACAAAAATTCCCATGGGAAATAATAGAAAACCAATTAATCGGTTCCAACCCCCTTCCAAACTCATATAACCTGACAAAAAACACGTATATTTCACCTACTATATTAAAGATAAACATGTAAAAACATTACATCTTTCATAATTAATAATAATAATACAGTACATGTACATTAACATTAATAATAATTAATAATAAATAATTTCTTTCTTTCTTTTCGGCTTTTTCCCATTCTCGAGAGTCGCCACAGCGAATCATCTGATTCGCACATTTTGATTTGCCATGGGTTTTTACGTCGGATGCCCTTCCTGACACAACCCTTTAGCAAGGGACAGAAACACGCTGACGGCTTTGCAGCTACTCTTTACGAAATTCAGCAATGGTGCTTTTACATGCCGAGGGAGATGTTCTGCATATGGCAGTGTGGAACATGCTTTTTTTGCCATTCTGTACTAGAATTAAGTGTAATTGTGCATCCACTACAGTAGGTGGCAGTGGTGCTCTTTGTCGCGCTATGGTGTAGGGAAAAAGTACCGAGCAAACGATATAAAGTGCAGAAAACAATATTTATGGTCGCGCGTGGGGTGCTGGGGGGGGGGGGGGGTTTGAAATGTTTTTTTTCTACCTATAGGGGGCATCACAGAAAATAATTGAGAAGCACTGCACAAGGCATTTTTTCGGAGTGTGGAGGAATACACGCAGAAGAATACAAGGCTAATCGGCCAGGAAAAGCCATTTCCCCAGTGGAGCTCGTAAATCAAAATTTTACTGGTTGGATGGGGCAGATTTTTGGTGGATCGAAGCTCATATCATGGAAAATTCATTATAAAAGGCACTCGTAAGTCAAGGTATCACTGTATTACGATTCGCAAAAGAAAAAGTATGGTTAATTATTATTAAAAGAAGGGATCTATGAATACTTTCGGGGACTTATTCATTCATTAATTTTCTGAGCTGTTTAACGCTCATTAGGCCCGCGGGAAGGCTCGTGCTCATCTCAGCTGACTCTGGTTGAAGGTGGGGTACACCCTGGACAGCTCACCAAACCACTGCAGGGCCAACACACATACAATCATCTACACTCACACCTGGGGCAATATGGAACAGCCAATCAGCCGACTGTGAATGTTTATGTACCATGGACAGAAACTGGAGTACCAAGAGGAAACCCACGCATGCACAAGGAAAACACGTGAACCCTACACAGAAATGCCCGATCCAGGGAATCGAACCTGGGACTTTCTTCCCATGAGGAGTATGCGTGGGTGGAAATATTTGACACCGAGGTCATATGTAAATTAGGGCAGAGGTGACCTGGTGTTGCATTACTTTGGTTATCAAAGGCTGGTCATGTCTCTCACTGTCTGTGGTCTGTGGGCGGTTCATGTAAAGGAATCATTGCTGATTTTTATCACAAGCTGCATTGGCGTCAGCATATTTCTGCCCTGTGATGGCCTAGTGAGCCATCCAGGATGTACTCTGCCCTCACCCAGAGTCGGCTGAGATGGGCGCCAGCTTCTCTGTAACCTTAGTTACGATTAAACCTTTCAGATAATGAATGAATGAATGAATGAATATGTAAATTTGGAAATATATTGAGAAGATTGGCTGTCTGATGATGGATATGACTGTCAGCGGACGGCCGTAGAAATGATGTGGGGGTGACGGTGCACTCTTAAATCCAGTCGATGCAGGGGGAATTTCAGCTGGAAGATTTAATAGGACTTTGACGAATCAGTTCAGAAATATCACGAAATTGTTCAGTGATGGCGATGCTCCTCCCCCCATATTTCTGGTTTCCTGTTCACAAGTATTGGAGTGGGGGAGGGGGAATAAATAAATAATAAAAAAATGAGAATCTTATCTCAAAAATTCACACTGGCTCAGTCAAGGACATCCCCATAACATATGAAAGCAATGCTCAGGCACTGAACCGAAATGCTATTGGTGCCGTTCATCGTGCAGCCACCTGGGACCTGAGCGTAGAACTGGGCGCAATTTAAATGCGTTTATTTTTCATCGCCAACTTCCTATTCCTTACTGAGCACATCTTCACCCCATACAGGTGTATTTTTTTTTACCTATTGTGGAAAAAACATTATATCAAATCAGGTTATATATCTCCGTTTGATCATTACTGCTAAAAATAAATAAATAAAACTGAATAATAAAAAAAAAAATCAATCAATCAATCAATCAATGTGACAGAATATGAATAAGCATAATTATATTATTTATTACTGTGATGCCTGTGAGGCTTTGAGCAGCTGTTAATGTAAATGCACTGATTGATAAATAAATGAGACGACTCATAGCTTCTCACTCATTCCAAAACATGTTCAGGATGATGTCATGGCCCAACAAACTCCTACAGTTGAGTGTTTATTTCCCACTTGGGTTACATCTTGCCCTTGGCATTATTCCTCAGGGTCAGCAGCATCTTGGAAAGGAGTTTCACTCAATTTCCTGCATGCTGAACACAGGCACTCTTCACTCTATCTCTGGAGGTTTGAGAGTAAACTTAAACTTTCTGGAAGGTTCCGAAGTGTATTATTGGTGAGAGATACGAAAACGAGTAGCACGCGCTCACACACTACACTCACGTACTATTCGGGTGAGTCTGTCCTCACTACTGTGGTCCTCTTGAAGATTCCACTTCTTGGCCGCTCGGAGTGGAAACATTTTACTATTATGCTTTTTTTGTAGCCAATCAGATTGTAGCTGTACGAGTTGAGTGTAGCTACGACAGAAGGGCGCCGGTTCGGGTTTGGTGGATCTGAAAGAATGCGTAATTGTGCTGTATGTTTGTCTCTGAGAAAATAGGTCATGACCGTAAATCAGTCGATCCATCAATGGAGCCATTCATTCATGTTCGAAGATGCTTAGTACTAATCAGCTGGGCCTTATCTCAGCTGACACTGGGAAAAGGCGCGGTACACCCTGAACAGCTCGCCAGCACTTATATAACCATTCACACACCCTCATACCTAGGGGCAATTGTGGATCCTCAATCAGCCTATTGTGCATGTTTTTGGACGGTAGGAGGAAACTGGAATACCTGGAGTAAACCCATGCAAGCCCCCCAGTGCACCTGACTGGGTTATCAAAGGCCAGCCATGTCTCTCACTGTTTCTGGTGTGGGGTTCATGTAAAAGAACCATTGCTGACTTTCATCGAGAGTCGCTGCAAAGCCGTCAGAGTGTTTCTGCCCTGCGATGGCCTGGTGAGTTGTCCCGGGTGTACTCTGCCCTCGCCCAGAGTTAGCTGAGATGGACACCGGCTTCGTGGGGCTGGTGGAGTCGTGGTTAGGGTGCTGCGCTCGTGATCGGGAGGTTGTGTGTTCGAATCCCATTTAGAACCCCACTGTGATAAGACCCCTGGGCAAGGTCTCAACCACAAGTGTGCCTCTGTTCACCCAGCAGTATAAATGGGTACCAGTAAAAATATACTGGGAAGGTAACTTGTGATGGCCGAGCGTCCCATCCAGGAGGAGTTGAACTTCTGGCCGCTTCACGCTATGGAAACCAGGGATAAGCACCGGTCCGATGAACCACTGGGCTCGGATGTAAAAAGCCCAAACAGACAGGGTGTAAGCTATTGTAGCCCAGTGTCGACTGACATAGGCGCCGGCCTCCTCGTGACGCTAGTGGGACGAAATGGTTCTGTCAATCAGTGAGTGAATGAGTACGAAATATTGGGGAGGCACAAGTTGGGCTCACAGCAAGAAGGTCCTGGGTTCGAGTTCTATATGGAGTTTGCATGTTTTTCTCGTGCATGCAAAGGCTTCCTCAGGGTCCTCTGGTTTCGTCCCACAGTCCAAGGACATGCCCAATAAGCCTGATTAGCTGTTCCAAATTGCCCCTGGTGGTTATGTTACGTATTTCATAAGAAATGACTACAGGTAGGACACAAACGACTCTCAGGGAATGAAAGAAACTTCCATGACTTTGAATATATTAGGAAAAGAAAGGCTTTTGTTATGCCTAGCATGACCTGGCCACTCTGAGGTAAGAGCTCTTTAATGTAAAATTGTTATCTCTGGCTGAAAGAGCCTCAGCAGCACCCTATGTACATGATTATTTTTTTCACTTGTATCAAAGAGACCCAAAATTTCTTCTTGGTGATCTGCTCTATGAAATAAAAAAAAATCTCTACTACCATGAGGACGAGCGGCGAGGGGTGACTGGCACACGGATGACCATTTTTCCTCATAAAGGCAAAGAAGAGCGAACCCTTGAGGAAGTCGTCCATTTTCAGCCATTCTTCACTTTTCTGTTCCGCTAATCAACTTGCCTGAGAGTTCAATTATTCTTTGCAGGTTCTCAACTTCAGGGTTGTTTCCTTCTTGAATGCTAATTAAGACTTATGCTAATATCCTGAAGTCCCACTGACAAGACCTGGTTCTTCTGACTGAGCAATTAACACCATGCAATGTCCAATGTCTACACTCGGAAACCATTTCCAGAATAAAGGAATATCATTCATTCATTCATTTTTTTGAACTGCTTAATCCTAATTAGGGTTGTGGGGAGGCCGGCGCCCATTTGAGCCGACTCTGGGCAAGGGCAGAGTACACCCTGGACAGCTCGCCAGGCCATCGCAGGGCTGAAACACTCTGACTGCTATGCAGCTACTCTTGATGAAAGTCAGCAATTGTTCTTTTACATGAACCTCACACCGTAGACAGTGAGGGACATGGCCAGCCCTTGATAACCATTTCTAACTTTCGACAAGAGGAGCTTCAAAGCAGTCAGCGTGTTTCCGAACTGCGATGGCCTGGCGAGCAATCCAGGATGTACTCTGCCCTCGCCCGGAGTCGGCTGGGATGGGTACCAGCCTCTCCATGACCCTTATTAGGATTAAGCAGTTACACAAAATGAACTGAACTGAACTGAATATGAATAATAGCCTCAGATAGAACACAGGGCAGTGTGGGGTGTAGTAAGCACTTGGTGGTAGAAAGGCGCAGGTCCATTTTAGCTTTATAGGCAAACATCAGTGTTTTGAACTTGACACGAGTAGCGACAGGAAGCTAGTGCTGGAGTGGTGTGGTCATAATGTTATGGCTGATTGTGCCAATAGATCCCTATAAATCCTTCATGGCACGTTTAATACATATTAATCAATCTTTTTTTTTAGGAAATTACTGTGGTATAAATTAAATAAATACATTTTGTGCATGATGCAGTAGTAAATATACTGTACAGCAGAGGTCTCCAATCTTATACCCCCATTTCACCGGAGCACGGCAGACTTACAGAAGCAAAAATGTTGTCCTCCGCAAACGTTCCGCAATTATTCCCTCATCTTCCGTGTTATTCTGTATGATTCCATATGTGTTCCTCAATTCTTCCTCCACTTCTACCCCTATTTCACTGGAGCACGAAATGCAATGATCGTGGCGGAAGACGCGGCACGTAGTCTACTGAAGAGCTTCGGCATTTTTACACGGAAAATGGGTCAAAATCCTACGGAAAATTGTACATTCGGAACACTTTCGGAATATTCATGACAAGTGCAAAACAGACACGGAAAGACTATGGTACAATTTAGGAATAAATATGGAAAAGTTACGGACAGCACGGAGGAGTCACGGAACATTCACGGAACTCACTCCGACTATAAATGCAGACGCGAAAGACAAAGAGTCATTCATTTCGAGAGACGCTACAATGTCGAAAATCAACAGTTTCCGCAATCATTCCGAAGGTCTTCCTTCTCAAATAGAGTAGTGCCGTAGTTATTCCTCGAGTGTTCCATGCTTTCTGTGAAAGATCCGTGAATTATCCGAAAGTCTTCCTTTGCAAACCGTAGCTATTTCATCATCATTTTCTGTAACCGCTTCATCCTAATTAGGGTCACGGGGAGGCTGGTGCCCATCCCAGCCAACTCAGGGCGAGGGCAGAGTACACCCTGGACAGCTCGCCAGGCCATCGCAGGGCAGAAACACGCTGACGGCTTTGCAGCTACTCATGTCGAAAGTCAGCAATGCTTCTTTTACATGCCTCACACCATAGACAGTGAGAGACATGGCCGGCCTTTGATAACCCAGTTAGCTGCACTGGGGGGGGGGACAGTGACAACCTTGTGGAGAGTGGGACTCGAACCCCCAACCTTTGGATCAGCGATCCGGCACCTTATACCACTAGACCACCACTGCCCTGCACCGTAGCTATTTGTTTTCCTAAATTGTACCGTAGTCTTTCCTTGCCTGTTCCGCACATGCCGAGAAAGTTCCGAAAGTGTTCCAAATGTACAATTTTCTGTAGGATTTTGACCCATTTTCTGTGTAAAAATGCCGAAGCTCCTCTGTAGACTGTGTTCTGCGCCTTTCCGCCACGATCATTGCATTCCGTGCTCCAGTGAAATGGGTGTATTATCCACAAAGGGCCGGTGTGGGTGCAGGTTTTCACTTCAACCAAACAGTAGCCACACCTTCCACCTGTTCCCACCAATCACCGATCATCAAAAGAAACGTAAGCAAGCAAAAACTAGATTGGACATTAATGTTTCAATTCTGAAGATGGCCCCACTTCAGAATTGAAACAGTAATGTCCAATCTAGATTTTCTTTTTTTTTTTTTTTTTTTTGATGATCAGTGATTGGTGGAAACAGGTGGAAGGTGTGGCAACTGTTTGGTTGAAGTGAAAACCTGCACCCACACCGGCCCTTTGTGGATAAGATTGGAGACCCCTGCTGTACAGTGTTTTTGAGGTCGTAATGAAACATCACACCAGCCTGTTGTTCATTAGCACACCGTGTATTGTTTTATCGCTAATTATCAGAGTCGCGCTCGTATACTTCTTCGTAAACATCCCGACTTTTTACCGAGCGAGCACTGATACCACTCACTGCAGTGCAGCATGTTAAAGTGCTGCTGTTCCATACTTGATGAAGTTACCACAGTCTGGGTCTGAAGCGAGGACTGTAGGTTAAAGTGGACATAAAGCCAGTGAGATGAATGGTCTCTTAGTTCTGGTGGAAGATGAAATGTGTGTTGGAACGATACCCTCCAGCTGTAGACAGCGAGAACTCCTCCACATCACCTTAAAGTCCGTGTCCTGAGGGTGCAGAATGCTCCTCCACAGATCCAACCGACTACTCACACGCTTCAAGAAAACGTCTGCATCCCTGGAGGAAGAACATGAACTTGTAGTCATGCTCTGAGGGTGATTAAAAAACAAAAAAAAAAACACATCTTGGCTGGCGGCTTAAAGTAACATTTCACAATGCACAGATTGTGTGGTAGCCACTTTAGGATGGCGAAACAAGACCCCAGGAAAGGAGTTGCATTCATTTTGACTTATTTTTGAGACTTTACTGGAATTTGCTCGTGCATTGGATAGTCACTGGCCTTAAATGCACTAAATGAACTTCATTCATTTCCATTAAACACGTGTGAAGGGTGTGTGTGTGTGTGTGTGTGTGTGTGTGTGTGTGTGTGTGTGTGTGTGTGTGTGTGTGTGTGTTTAAATATGTGCATGTGATAAAGATTATATATACAATGTTCCATTTATAAATTATATATGTATTTTACTGTAGCCTTGCAGTAGACTGTCTCTATTGGTCAGGATGTGCCCGAGCTCTCACCTGAAATCATCTGTGATTGGTCACTCCGATAGATAATCAGTACAAATAATGGATGGAGGGATGAAGTTATCTGTTGGAGTTGGTGGACAGCATATTCGTAATCATTCCTTCATGTATTAATTTTCTGAAAAACTTAATCCTAATTAGCATAGCGAGGAGGCTGGCGCCTATCTCAGCCAACTCTGGGAGAGGGCAGAGTGCACCCTGGACAGCTTGCCAGACCATGGCAGGGCAGAAACACGCTGATGGCGATGCCACTCCTCTTGATGAAAGTTAGCAGTGGTTCTTTTACATGAACCTTCCACCACAGACAGTGAGAGACATGGCCGGCCTTTTATAACCCGGTTAGCTGCATTGTTGGGACAGCAGTGACAACCCGGTGATAGTAGGGCTTGAACCCCCCCAACCTTGGGATTGGTAATCCAGCACCTTACCAATGGTTTAGCAGTGCCCTCACGGCATATTGGCGGAGTGGCATAGTGGCCAATTCACTAAGTCAGTAGTGGGTTCAAGCCCGTGCTTGGTGAGGATGTTTCTGAGTGGGGTTTGCATGTTCTCCTCATATCTGAGTGGGTTTCCTCTGGGTACTGTGGTTTCCTCCTACAGACCAAAAACATACATATTAAGATAATTGGCTGTTCCAAACTGCCTGGAGGTGTGAATATAAGTGTGAATGGTTTTATGTATATGTGTGTGTGTGTGTGTGTGTGTGTGTGTGTGTGTGCCCTGCCTGGTCTGATGAGTTGTTCAGGGTGCACCCTGCCTTATCCCACTGTCAGCTGAGATATGTTCTGGCCCCCGTGACCCGAGGATTAAGCGGTTTCACAATTAAGTCTGTCAATGATGGTCCCGGGTGTGAATATGAGGTTCAATGAGTGTGTGTGTGAGAGTGTGTGTGTGTGTGTGTGTGTGTGTGTGTCTGTGTGTATGTGTGTGTGTGTGTGTGTGTATGTGTGCCTCTCCTGGTCTGATGAGATGTTTAAGGTGCTCTCAGCCTTATCCCACTGTCGGCTGAGATAGGATCTGGCCCCCTGTGACCCAATGATTAAGCAGTTTGGCAAATAAGTCAGTGAGTGATGGCCCCGGGTGTGAATGTGAGGTTCAATGATTTTGTGTGTGTGTGTGTGTGTGTGTGTGTGTGTGTGTGTGTGTGTGTGTGTGTGTGTACCTGCCCCTCCTGGTCTGATCAGCTGTTTAGGGTGCTCTCTGCCTTATCCCACTGTTGGCTGGCATAGGCTGTGGCCCCCCCGTGACCAAATGATTAAGCGGTTTGGCAAATAAGTCAGTGAGTGATGGCCCTGGGTGTGAATGTGAGGTTCAATGATTGTGTGTGTGTGTGTGTGTGTGTGTGTGTGTGTGTGTGTGTGTGTGTGTGTGTGTATTGGTCCCCACAATGGCCTAACCCTACATTTACTCGGATTCGGCTGGGATGAGCTTCAGTCTCAGCGATTCTAATAAATGATAATTTTTCGCTTTACAGTAGACTGTCTGACCTGTTCAGGGTGTACACCACCTTTCACCTGATGTCATTAGGGATTGGCTCTAGCTCCACCCATGACCAGAATGGATAAACAGCACAAAGAATGGATGGATGGATGGATTTAACTCTTTGGAGTAGTGTTGGTGGGCACAAATAATCAATTCTCCATCTTATTAAGGCCATTATTTATGCTGTAGGGCTGTTTTCTTGTTTTCATTAAACACCTTCATGAGGCCCAGTCAAAAACAAACGAACAAATAAATAAATAAATAAAGTGGATTACATGATCAACTGATCTGAGCTTAAGGCTCATTAGAGAAAGCCTGTGCCCGGCCAGTCGGCGAGTATCTCAGAGAGGTTTTTAAGAAGCTTTAAGCAGAGAGCGACTGAAGATAAGGGATTAGCGGTGAGTGCTGTAAATCTTTGATGTTGTGTACATGAATGATTCACATTCCTGAAGAACTGGAGGAAGATTTTCCTTGCCTATGAGAAACGAGTGGGAAAGCATCAGCAAGTTTAAATTAAGAGCCGCTCTCATGCCTTCAGAAAAACATCGCTGCCCACAGAGGCGGTTTTCATGTAACGCTTGAAAAACAGAGGAAAGCTTTCATATGAGTGAATGAAGTGCTGCAACATAAGACTGAAGAAGACCCAGCACAGGCAGGAATTCATTTTCATGAAATTGAAATAGTAAGGACAATAAAATTAAAATATTTCAATTCATTCTATTAATATTTTACTTTACAGAATTATGGATGTTAAATATCCAAAGTCAGAGAGGCTAGATTGAGATGGTTTGGACATGTACAGAGGAGGGATAGTGAGTATATTGGTAGTAGGATGCTGAGGTTGGAACTACCAGGCAGAAGGTCTAGAGGAAGACCAAAGAGACAATTCATGGATGTGGTGAAGGACGACATGAAGGTAGTTGGTGTAAGAGAAGAAGATGCAGAGGATGGGGTGAGATGGAGGCAGATGATTCGCTGTGGCGACTCCTGAAAGGAAAAGCCGAAAGGAAAAGAAGATACACGTGGTATGGTGGTGCAGGGGTCAGGATGTCCGCCTCACAGCTAAAATGCCTGGGTTCGATTCCGGGGCATGGCTGTTTCTGTGTGGAGTTTACATGTTCCCATCCTGCTTGCGTGGGCTTCCTCTGGGTACCCTGGTTTCCTCCAACAAAAACATGCACACCAGGCTAACTGACTGTTCGAAATCACCCCTATGTGTGAGTGAGTGTGAATGGTTGTGTGTGTGTGTGTGTGTGTGTGTGTGTGTGTTGGCCCTGCGATGGTCTGGTGAGCCATCCAGGGTGTACCTTGCGCTAGCACAGTGTCAGCTGAGATGGGAGCCAGCCTCCCCGCGACCCGAATTAGGATTAAGCCGTTCAGTAAATGAATGAATGAATGAATTTACAATCATCAGCAGCAGCATCATCATTATCATCATCATCATCATCATCATCATAGGATGCTGAGGTTGGAACTACCAGGCAGAAGGCCTAGAGGAAGACCAAAGAAAAGATTTGTGGATGTGGTGAAATAGGACATGAAGATCGTTGGTGCAAGAGGATATGGTGAGATGGAGGCAGATGATTTGCTGTGGCGACCCCTGAAGGGAACAGCTGCAAGGAAAAGAGGAAGAAGAAGATCATCATCATCATCATCATCGTCATCATCATCATCTTCTTCTGCTTGATGTGGGATCAGGTAACAGGAACAGCATCCTACACAGTGAGGTTCAGGCATCCTTCTCCCCAGTCATGTCCTCCAGTTCCTCCAGAGGGGAACACTGAGATGTTCCCAGACCAGCCAAGAGACATACTCCCACCAGCGTCCACCCTGGGGTCTCTTCTTGATCAGAAATTCATGAAATACCACACCAGGGAGACGTCAGAAGACATTCTAATCAAACGCTCAAGCCACCTCAACTGGCTTCTCTCAATACGGCGGTGCTTCTCCCGGATGGACGAGCATCCCACCTTATCTCTGAGGGATTTGTTTGCACCCTGCGAAGGAACTCATTTCAGTCGCCTGTATTCGCGATATTGATTGTCGGTCACAACCGAAAGCTTGAGACCATTTATTTATTTATTTGGGGTTTTTGTTTTAGAAAACCAGGAATTAAATCATGTGTGTGTGTGTGTGTGTGTGTGTGTGTGTGTGTGTGTGTGTGTGTGTGTGTGTGTGTGTGTGTGTGTGTGTGTGCACTATATTTCTGGATCTTCCTTTGGTTGCACTGCATTAAAGATATAAATAAATATTTATGCAGCTGATGTTTCACATGAGTCCACTCATGTAATTGGTTAATTAATCAAAGGTCCGGCCATCGACAAAACCGCTTTGATCCTGATGGTGCATTTATGACGGCAATTTTAGACCTAATCTGACATATTATGTTTAGTGTTGTAGCAATATAATAAATATATTACTTAAGA
This sequence comes from Plotosus lineatus, assembly GCA_024760905.1. Classification (NCBI taxonomy): domain Eukaryota; kingdom Metazoa; phylum Chordata; class Actinopteri; order Siluriformes; family Plotosidae; genus Plotosus; species Plotosus lineatus. Next base: position 5,984,493 of record CM045735.1, on the reverse strand, counting down.
TACATTAATCCCAGAATCATAATCACTTCATTCTTCTTCTTCTTCTTCTTCTTTTACTTTCGGCTGCTCCCTTCAGGGGTCGCCACAGCAAATCATCCGCCTCCACCTCACCCTGTCCTCCGCATCTTCTTTTCTGACTCCAACGACCTTCATGTCTTCCTTCACCACATCCATAAATCTCTTCTTCGGTCTTCCTCGAGGCCTTCTGCCTGGTAGTTCCAACCTCAGCATCCTACTGCCAATATACTCACTATCCCTCCTCTGTACATGTCCAAACCATCTCAATCTAGCCTCTCTGACTTTGTCTCCAAAACATCTTACGTGGGCTGTCCCTCTGATATACTCATTTCTGATCCTATCCATCCTCGTTACTCCCAGGGAGAACCTCAACATTTTCATCTCCGCTACCTCCAGCTCTGCCTCCTGCCTTTTCCTCAGCGCCACTGTTTCTAAGCCATACAACATCGCTGACCTCACCACCGTCTTGTACACTTTTCCCTTCATTCTTGCTGACACTCTCCTATCGCACATCACACCGGATACTTTTCTCCAACCATTCCATAATCACTTCATTATAGAATAAAATTAAGTTCAGGGATCCCTCGCTACTTCATGCTTCAGTTTCTGCGGCTTCAGTGCATCACTGGTTTTTCAAAATATCCATCAAAAAATAAAAAAAATAAGGAAATTAAGAAAAAAATAGGGAAAAGTTAAGGAAATGCGGCAAAACAAGGCCAATTATGCAAAACAAACAAATAAACAAAAAAAACCAAAAAAAAAAAACAAAACAACCCAAAACCCCTTAACAAAACTGCTTACATTTTTATGTGAGTCGCACATCTGTATGTGTGTATTTATATTTTATTTACTTCTTATGCATTATTTCTGAATGTTTAATTGTTATTATAAAAGCATTTATAGTGTTGAATGTGTTCGGTTCAGTTCATTTTCTGTAACTGCTTAATCCTAATTAGGGTCGAGGGGAGGCTGGCGCCCATCCCAGCCGACTCCGGGTGAGGGCAGAGTACACCCTGGATGGCTCGCCAGGCCATCACAGGGCGGAGACACGCTGACGACTTTGCAGCGACTCTACGAAAGTCAGGAATGGTTCTTTCACATGAACCTCTCACCACAGACAGTGAGAGACATGGCCGGCCTTTGATAACCCAGTTAGCCGCACTGGGGAAGACAGTGACAACCTTGTGGAGAGTGGGACTCGAAACCCCAACCTTTGGATCAGTGATCCAGCGCCCTATACCACTAGGCCACCACTGCCTGTGTTGAATATGTATTTATTGATATTATACGTGTACGTATACGTCAGTCAGGTAGGATCCTACTTCGTGGAAATCGGTGGTCGTGGGGGGGGTCTCGGTCCCCATTAACCACGGAAAGTGAGGGATCCCTGTACTGAAGCATTCATGCATTTTTCTGAACTGCGTTGGAATCTGAAACAGCCAGTTTCTGTCTGATGGTCATGATGTTTATTGGACCGTTGGAGGAAACCCGGTGTACCCAGAGGAATCCACACATGGGGATGGGAAACATGTAAACTCTGCAAAGGAACGCCCAAGCCTGGGACTCGAACCCAAGTCCTTTTCGCTGTGAGGCGCACATGCTAACTGTTCCACCATCCATTAATTGCAACAATCAGAAGAGAAACCACTATAAATAAATATTATTGTTTTATTATTATAATATAATCTCACCCAGTTATTACAAGGTTAGTATTTATTGCACATGTGTATCATAGCATTGCACCGTTTATTTTTAGTTTTTAGTTTTTATTGTGAACGTGGATGACTGTGGTGGTGTTGGGGGTGGTGTGATGGTTCCGGACTGAATTGAAGAGAGGTGATGGTTCAGGGATGCGGTGTTCGGTGTGGAGGTGTTCTGAGCCTGTCAGGGCTGTTTTTAGGGTTCTGAAATGCCTTATTTGTGGTAGCAGTGACAAGTGGTGATGGCCAGGGTGGGTCGTGTCTGCCGAGGTGGCGTATTCTGAAAATGTCCTCCAGTGACAGCAGACTGGGGTAACCAGATTATACAAGAAAACTAATAAACAAACAACATACATTATTTACATCATGGCCTACGTTTTTGTATTGAGGTCGGTTCTGTGGCATATTGTGATCTAATCCTGATTTATTATCATAAATCTAACTTTATGAACACTCAGCAATGTTTTTCACTCCAGAAGCTTTACAACTGCTGCAAATCATTTAAATATTAGCCTGAGCTTGTGTTTAAAAATGATTCACGTTGGGAATTGATGACTCCAATATACTTTTTACTTATTTGGTGTAGTTTCAAAGTGATGATGATGATGATGATGGTGGTGGTCCAGATAAATGCTACTAGAGTTTCACTCTGGGCAAGGGCGAGGTACAACCCGAACAGATCATCAGTCCATTGTAGGGCCAACACACACACACACACACACACACACACACACATAGGGGTAATTGGAACAGCCAATTAGTTTAAAGTGTATGTCTTTGGACTGTGGAAGGAAATTAGGGTACAAAGAAACCCTCACAGTCATGGAGAGAACAGGGAAACACATGGGATTCGAACCCAGAATCTTCTTGCTATGAGGCACCACACCACCGAGCCACTTCTTGCTGACCACCTCACCACTGAGCCACCTTAATTAATAATTGACTTTTTAATTCTAAAGTGTAATTCAGTCATTTCACTGAACAGTGATGTAGTTAATCATTCCCGTCATTAATGTTGAATTCCTCCCTTTCTTTTCAAACCGCTAGCCTACGATTAGCCTGCGGGTAATCTTTATGCTGTGTTTGATTACTCTGTAATTATTTAATGTTTTAATTTAACCTGTACATTTTCTTTGTGTCGTTATTAGGATTTATCTCGAGCCCGAATTCACCAGTTTCAACTACATCAGCAATGACGTCTCAGGTCTAGTTCTTGCATGAGGAAAAACAATCCTACTAGGATATTAGCATCACAATAACCCGAGTGATAAACTTTCCATTTCATTTCTATTACCAGCCACACATTTTGCTCTCAGTTAGAGGTTTCATTTTAGCTGCCAGGTACACAATTAGTAAAAAAAAAACATTAAGCTAAAGTGAAAACATGCATTTCAGTCTATTCACTCCAACGCACTGACAGATAAAACTGCATTTTAACAGAGCTTTAAATTTAACGAGCGTGCGTGTGTGTGTGTGTGTGTGTGTGTGTGTGTGTGTGTGTGTGTGTGTGTGTGTGTGTGTGTGTGTAAGCTCAGTGTTTAATAGATTTTGATATCGGGAAATACAATTGCTTGTGGCCCCAGGCCAGTAGGGGACCCCCTAGAGCGGTCAACCATGAAACTGCAGCAGTGCCAATGTGTTGGTGTTCGATGTTTTATAACCTAAAGCCAAAGAATGCTGGTTGGAGGGCCCCGTTCTGAATTTCTGTCTAAGGCCCAACAGACTTTAGAATTCGCCATTGATCAACGGTGTGTTTAATTTATGTTTTGTGCTAATCTTCACTGCCACATGTCTATTTCGAGACTCATCTACAAGTGTAACAAAAAACTCTGGGACATTAATCAGGAGGTTGGTGGATCAATTCCCTGTATCCTCCACCCAGACCCTTATCTTTCAACTGCTCTGTTGTTTAAATTATACATACAGTGGTACCTCACTGTACGAAAGTCCCACCGAATGAAAAATTCTGGTTACGAAAGGCATTTTCCTAAAATTTTTGTCTCTGGATACAAAACAAGTTCATATTACGAAAGCGCCATCTCAAAAATTCAAACGCAGTTTTCAAACATTCAAACAACACACGAGTTGCTTTCCCATTGGTTGTCTCCCAAAACCCCACCCCCACTGGTCTCCCATTGGCTAGGAAGGAGCTGAATCTCTATAATACTTTAATATTATAATACATAATGCTTTTCATGTGCCTTCGGCCCATTGTTTAACACACACGTGAAGGACAGTTGTACTGTTGGTTCTTGAGTTTCGTGAGTTTTTTTGAGTGTGCTTATTGCAGCGTTATTTTTCATTATTAATCATGAGCCCTGAGAAAGTGATTCCCGGTGAGACTGAAAAGAAGAAGCGGGCTCCGTTATCAATAAAAGTAAAACAGGAGATGATAAAAAATATGAAAGTGGGATGCAGTTGAGTGAAATTGCAAAGGAGGACGGCTGAAACCCCTCTACAATCGCTACGATATTGAAGCAGAAGGAGGCATTAAAAGCGACGACCCCTTCGTAAGGCCTCACTGTGATATCAAAAAAGAGGTCATCACTGAACGACAAGATGGAGAGACTGTTACTCCCTTGGATAAAGGAGAAAGACATTGCCAGCGATACAGTGACGGAGGCGATTATTTCGGAAAAAGCAACCACCATATTTAATTTTCTTTTACTTTTAACACATATTTCATACATTTTCATACAAAATTGGTGTACTTTTATAATTTTCAAAGGGTTTATGGGGTAGTATTGGGAGCCTTGGAACAAATCTCGTGTTTTACATGTAAAATGCGGTTCCATTTACGAAAAATCCAGGTTACGAAAAAGGCGCTGGAACGGATTAATTTCGTAAAGTGAGGTACCACTGTATGTATAATGATTAGCTGTACTGATAATTACGAAGGTCCTCACAAGGATAGGAAGTGTGTGCGTGTGTGTGTGTGTGTGTGTTCTTTTGAAAAGAAGTTTATTTAAAAGGGATTTCATGTTTTATTTTAGGATTACGTAGTTGCTATTCTGGTAACAACACTGACATACATGCCAAGACGTGTACATTTACACCCATCCCTGGTATATGTATTTATTCACTTTTTTCACATTTAAATATTTCTGTTGGGCAGTGGTGGCCTGGTGATAAAGGTGCTGGCTCACTCATCCTAAGGTTGGGGCTTCAAGCCCCACTCTCCACTAGTTGTTACTGTCCCCCCAGTGCAGCTAACTGGGTTATCAAAGGCCGGCCATGTCTTTCACTGTCTATGGCAAAGGTCGGCAACCTGTGGCTCCGGCGCCTCCTGCGGCTCTTTTACTTCTCTGATGTGGCTCCGTGGCTTTTAAAAATAATGAATGTGTACTTTATGGTGGCCGACGGGTGCAAACGTGCTTCATATACAAAAGCCACTGCATCACCAAAAACAACTGCAAAAAGAAAATGCTGCTTATTTACTCAGAACAGAAGCACTCCGGGCTCCAGGGGTAGAGAATTAAACCAGCTTTAACCTGAATGATAGGAGAATCTGCCTAAAGCAGATTCCTGCAACGGTGAGGTACCCACAGGTAGGCAGTGTGTAACCTTGCAAAAATGCTCTTTTAGGGTTGAAAATTATATAGATGAAAATTAACAGTCATGGGTAAGGGTGGATATTTATTTGGTGTGGGCGGGGTGATTTTGTGTGTGTGTTCTTGTGGACATGGCTATCATTATATTAATCAGCAACATTGAGAGTCTCAGTGTTTATGATCTGCTGTGTTGGTGGAGGGAGCCACGGTATTCCAAACCTGTGTGCTCACGGCAAGCAGTGTTCTCGCCATCCCAGCAGCAGCGAGCAAGAGAGATTTTTCATTTTACATTTTGTAATCCAGGAACGGAAATCAAAGCTGAAGTAAGAGAAGCTGAATGAGATTTGGGTTATGCACAGCAATCTGCAAATTAAATAACTTTCCCCCAGTGAAAAAATAAAAGACTGGGTGTGGTTCAGTCTCCACTCTGAGAATGGGCCGGTGAGTGCAGCATTAATATTATTTAAAAGAATGTTGTGAAGGCTCCTTCTTAAAATAAGTCTTCATATACTTTTCTGTGTTGCTGTCATTTTTTGTAAATTAAAACTATGACAAAACAACATTAATATAACGAATAAAGAAAAAGAAGATCCCCCGAAGGGAGTAATGGTGAGGTAGGCAACCCAACCCATTAACACATCTGACTGCACCCCGTCCTTCGCTTCGTGGGATAGATATTCTTTTTCTTTATAAAAATATGAGAAGGACTCTAACACATTCATTCATTTTCTGAACCGGTTAATTCTAATTAGGGTCGAAGGGATGCTGGCACCCATCTCAGCCGACTCCGGGCGAGGGCAAAGTACACCCTGGACAGCTTGCCAGGTTATCGCTGAGCAGGAAGACACTGATGGCTATGCAGTTGCTCTTGTTGAAAGTCAGCAATGGTTCTTTTACATGAACCTCACACCATAGACAGTGAGAGACATGGCCTGCCTTTGATAACCCACTTAGTGCACTGGGGGGAAAGTGACAACCCATGGAGAGTGGGGCTTGAACCCCCAACCTTAGGATCAGTGATCCAGCACCTTTACCACCTGTCCAGGGTGTACTCTGCCTTCACCCAGAGGCAGCTGGGATGGGCACCAGCCTCCCCGTGACCCTAATTAGGATAAAGCAGTTACAGAAAATGAAGAAATTATATTTGTCTTGGTGGTATAAAGGTTAGCACGTCTAACTTACAACAAGAAGGTCCTGGGTTCGAATCTTGGGCTCAGGTATTGTTTTCTGTTTGCATATTCTTCTCATGCTTGCGTGGGATCCTCTGAGTACACCGGTTTCCTCCCACAGTTCAAATAAACGGTATATTAGACTAACTGACTGCTCAAAATTTCATCCGGGTGTGAGTGGAAGGCGTATATGTCGCCTGAGATGGTCTGGCAATGTTCAGGGAGTACCTCGCCTTCACCTACTGCCGGTTGAGATAGGCGCCAGCCTCCCCATTTTTTTTTTTAATGAATGAATTAAATCTGTAAATTTATAAATAATTATGATGCTAGAATGTCACTGGTTTAGACTGAATTTGTAAACTCATTAAAAAAACAAGGATCAAATTACATACCTAGAGCATTATGGCGATGTTTAAAGACTGTGATTGTATAACTTCACATGCTTTTAAGGTCAGTATTTGTCACAGTGTTCAGAAATAAATAAATAAATAAATATCTTCTTGGCTCATTCTGATAACAGAAGGCATGATAACATGTTCCCTGTGTCATGATGATCCCACGACATCTGAAGACAGACCTATTATTTACGGAAATTACTACGTTCTGCGTCAGTCTTCGAGACTCAGCCGGTTAAAAATCAATTTTTTATAAATTAAGAAAAATCAAACGATAAACACCGTTGGTGAGTACATCTGTGCAGATAGTCAGTACAACAGTATAATATTAACATACAGTACATACGGTATCACAGCTGTGTAAACAAGCGCAGTTATACTCCTTCATTCTTCCATTTTCTGAACCGCTTAATCCTAATTAGTGTCATGGGGAGGCTGGCGCCCAGCTCAGCCGACTTTCGGCGTAGTTGGGGTACACCCTGGACAGCTCACCAGGCCACCACAGGCTACTATACTATACTATACTATACTACTAGTACTATAGGCAGAATAATACAGTACAGTCTGACATACCTCACCTTACGAAATTAATCCATTCCAGAAGTGTTTTCGTAAATTGAGCCGCATTTTACATGTAAAAGGCTTGATTCGTTCCAAAGCCCCCAATACTACCCCCTAAGCCCTTTAAAAATTATAAAGGACAGTCGGCTCCCAATTTATGAAATTAATCCGTTCCAGAGCCCTTTTTGTATTGCGGGGGTTTCGTAAGTAGGGATCGCATCTTACATGTTAAACGCCTAATTTGTTCCAAGGCTCCAGTCCTTGGACTGGATAAACCCCATAAACCCTTTAAAAATGATAAAAGTACACCAATTTTGAATGAAATATGTGTTAAAAGTAAAAGAAAATTATTTATTAAACCATTTAAACATTTTATTAACATATTAAACCATTTTATTAACATATTTATTAATTAAACCATTATTAAACATTTTTATTAACACACACACACACACACACACACACACACACACACACACACACACACACACACACACACACACACACACACACACACATACACAAACACACACCCTCACACACACACACACACACACACACACACACACACACACACACACACACACACACACACACACACCCCTCTCTCTCTCTCTTTCTCTCTCTCTCACACACACACACACACACAGACCCATTATAATGCACAAGTTTATTCTAGCGTTGCGGGCTACGCCCACAAGACGTGGAATTCAAAGCATTTCCTGCTTGACCATTTACTGAATTAAAACAACTTAAAAAACTAAACTAAAAACTAAACTCTCTCTCTCTCGCCTGTCTCTCTCTCTCTCTCTCTCTCTCTCTCGCGCGCACGTGAATTCAAAGCGCATTCCCTGTTTGACAAACTCAACTTTAATTTAATTCGTTGAGGGATCGGAATTCCAGATGAGCTCAAATGCGCCCACATTTATTAAACATTTACTGAATTAAAACAACTTAAAAAACTAAACTAAAAACTAAGGAGTGAAGCTTCCTTCTGTCTCTATCTGGGAGGCCAGCGGGCGGGATGTTGAGAAACAGCCAATGAGAGAGCAACTTGCGAGTATTTGATTGGTGGGTTTGAATTTTGAATTTCTTTTCGTAAGAGGGGGTTGTTTCGTATCTCGGGGACGGAAACTCAGGAAAATGTTTTTCGTAATCCGGGGATTTCGTACACAGGGGTCTTCGTAATTTGAGGTCCGACTGTATACCTTTTAAGACCTCCTTCTGCTTCAATATCATACTGATGGTAGACGGGTTTGGCCATATTCCTTTGCGATATCACTCAACCACATGCCACGAGCCCGCTTCTTCTTTTCACTCGCACCGGGAATCACTTTCACCGGGAATCACACGCATGCGCGCACACGTGTGTGTGTGTGTGTGTGTGTGTGTGTGTTACGCGCATGTGTTGACCATGTCTTCTTAGCAGAGTTATAATCTTACAAATGTTTATGCAAGGTTAAAAGCCTGAGCCAGAAAATAAAGTTGCAATGAGCACACTCAAAAAACTCACGAAACAACAGTAACTTTGTCCTTTACACTTGTTAGAACTCCGTGACGAACAATGGGTAGAAGGCACACATCATGGGTATTATGGAGATGCAGCGCCCTCCTAGCCAATGGAAGGGAGCTGCTAGCCAATGGGAGGCCAGTGAGGCGGGATGTTGGGAGATAGCAATGGGAGGCCAGAGGGGCAAGATGTTGGGAGATAGCCAATGGGGGAACAACTCACGCATTGTTTGAATTTTTGAATTGGTGCGTTTCGTAACGTGGGTTTGTTTCGTATACAGAAATGGAAATTTTAGGTAAATGCGTTTCGTAACCTGGATTTTTCGTTCGTTGGGTCTTTCGGAAGGTGAGGTACCACTGTACTTTAAGTCCTTAAGCCAGATTTACTAAAAACTATTAAGTAGGGTAAGGCAGTGTTGGCCTGGTGGTAGGCTTACTGATCAGAAGGTTGGGGGATCAAGCCTCACTAGCACCAAGTTGTCACTGCTTGTCCCGCTAGTGCAGCTTACTTTGTTATCAAAGGCTGACCATGTCTGTCACTGCCTATGCATGTAAAAGAACCACTGTGTGCACTCACACAAACACACACACACACACATTCAGCTGGAAGTCTTCAAATACACTCTTATTCAAGACCACTCACTCATTGGTTTCACCCCTGAAGAGCTTGCCAGACCACTGCAGGGGAACACACACACAACCACGCACACCTAGGGGCATTTTGGAATAATTAGCCTAATGTGCTTGTCTTTGGACAGTGGGAGGAAACAGCAGTACCCAGACCAGCACTGGGACAACATGTAAACTCTATACAGAAATACCCTTGCTGAGCCCAGGACTCAAACCCAGGACCTTCTTGCTGTGAGGTGCACGTGCAAACACCCATTAGATTACCTTCACTTGAGGTTTATTTTATTCTTTGAAGGACGAGTTAATTAAGTGTTTGAGGGCTTTGGTGGTTTTCGACTTGTTTCCCTTCCTGGTGTGACAAAGAGCTTTTTTTTCGATGAGCTGCGAACTTCACAGGAGACCGTGAAGATTTTATCCTACATCCTGTACTGTGTACTCTTTTTGTCAATAAACTGCTGAATGCTTCTCTGGAACCCGCTGATGATTGATTGGTTTGTAGTTCTCTCGTGCTTCTCTGGAACCCGCTGTGATTGATTGGTTTGTAGTACCCTCGCTTTTCTTCACTTCTTTTACACAGAAGATGGTCGAGCTCATCAGAACGTAATTTCTCGATTCAACAGTTGTGGATGTTAAGCACGTCCTCCTGACAGAATGAAGGTTCTGGAGTTCAGACGTTTACATGTGGACTTTGTATGTTCTCCTCATGTTTGTGTGTTTCCTCTGGGTACTCTGGTTTATTCCTATAGCCCAAAGATATGCGCATCAAGCTGATTGGCTGTTCCAATTGCCCCAGGTGTGTGTGTGTGTGTATGTGTGTGTGTGTGTGTGTGTGTGTGTTTTGGCCCTGAGATGTTCCGGAGAGCTGTTCAGAGTGTGTCCTACTTTACCCAGAGATGGCTCAGATAGGCTCCCACCTCCCCATGACCCTAGTAGGATTAAATGGTTCAGCAAACGAGTGCTGAGCAGGTGATTGTGCCTGGTTCATTTATTTTTTAGAGAAATTTATGGAAAATTTATTGATTTCCTTTCCATGTTCAAATGGTTTTTATTTTGTTTCCTGGTTGGCTATAAAAGCCTCAATTTGCTCTCTGCTGCTTGTAAACATCTGTCTTCTCGCTCATCAGGATAATAGAATTTGCGAGGAAAGTGTTCCTCCTCGTCACTCACAGGGATTTGAAAGGACACAAGCTGACTGTGTCTCCACATTCTGTTCATCAAGTTAAAATCTTCAGTGAGAGACAAAATGATTCTTTATTGAGCACCAAACTGTTGGAGCACACATACAAGAAATGGCTCATTTCAAGCCATTGTTCGAAAGCAGGGGGCCACATCCAGCCCATTGGTCTTTTTAATCCGGCCCATCGAAGACTGATTGATACAGAATTCATGTTTGATGTGAATGATTGATTGATTGCATTCATTTGACTTTGACTTGTAATGGCAGTATTTCAACACCAGTGGCGCATTAGGCACAGTCGGTTGATTTCACGGCGCTCGAGCCACTTCCTTTTCTACTGCACAGAGCCCATCTGCAGCAATGTCAGAGACAAGAAAAGTCGGCCGTCAGTGCAGGGTGGTTCATAAAGAATGGACACCTAAATACTTTTTACTGAAGTCCAGTCAAGGGCTGTATGTCGTATTTGCCAAGAAACCATTGCGGTTTTAAAAGAATACAACATCAGCCGCCACTTTTTCACCAAGCATGTTAATTACACCAACAACCTGTCACCACAAGAACGTCCGGCTACCGCTGATAGGTTTTGTTGTGAGCTTGCAGGCTCAGCAAAACACCTTCATCCGAGCAACTTCCATCCCAGAATCACGCACGAGGATATATGCATAATTCAGCAGGAAGCACTGCGTAGATCCGTGGTGCAGCTCGACCAAGTAGTGAAGCCAGTTGTGAAACTCGTTAAGTTCATTCGAGCAACGGGACTTCACCATCGTCAGTTTATTCATTTCCTTAAAGAAACTGATGCTGATCTCAGGGACTTGCTTTACCTTCTAATGTCCGCTGGTTCAGTTTGGGGAAAGTATGTCAGCAAGTGTGGAGCTCAAACAGGAGATTCTTTCATTTTTGTAGCTCTGACAATGTTCCTGAGCTGAAAGACACAGATTGGCTGTGATTTCACTTTTACTGTGGACAAACTGACCCACATGAACAGGCTGAATGTGAAGCTACAAGGAAAAAACAGTTTATGCATGAAATGCAAGTAAACATCAGAGCCTTCAAAACCAGGCAAGTGTTATTTTCAAAGAAAATCTCAGACAAGTCACTCGCTGATTTCCCCCACACTGGCAGGGTCAAAAGAGGCCCTGCAACATGCGAACAAACCCAGGAAAGCACTGGATGACCTGCATGAAGAATTCTGGCGTTGGTTTTGTGATTTTGGAGAAATTGACAGGGCATTTCAGTTGGTGTCAGGTCCCTTCTCATAAGACCTTGAAACGGTACCACAGGAGTTGCAGTTGGAACTGATTGATCTCCAATGTGACATGATGTTAAAGGAGAAGTTCAACTCCCTTAAATTGGGTGAGTTTTATGCTTCATTAAGTGCAGCCAAATTTCCAAACATCCAGAAGATGGCACAGAGGATGCTGGAGTTGTTTGGTTCTACATATGTGTGTGAATAGACTTTCAGTGGGATGAACACCAACAAAGCACCCCACAGGTCCCAACTGAGTGATGAACATTTCAAATTTGTTCTGAGAATCACCACAACAGAATTACCACCAGACGTCAATGCACTGGCAAAAATGGGTGATCAACAGCACTGTTCCCACTAAAGGGTTTGTGAATACCGCTTTTTATGAAATAATAAAATTAATGTTATGTAGAATTGAGTTCAGCTGGCCCTCCATGATAGTTTCTGTTTCTCATGTGGCCCCTTGGGAAAAATTATTGCCCACCCCTATTATAAGGGCTCCTTTAGGATTTTGGGTCCGGTAACGTAGTGGTTAGGGTGCTGCGCTCATGATCAGGAGGTTGTGAGTTCAAATCCCACTGAGACCCTCACTGTGCTAAGACCCCTGGGCAAGGTCTCAACCACAAGTGTTCACCAAGCAGTATAAATGGGTACCAGTAAAATATACTGGGAAGGTAACCTGTGATGGACTAGTGTCCCATCCAGGGGGAGTTGAACTCCTGGTCGCTTCATGCTACAGAAACTGGGGATAAGCACCGGCCTGATGTGCCACTAGGCTCGGGTGTAAAAACCCAACAGACCTTTTAGGATTTTAGCAGCTTGTTAATGGCTGAAGCTACAAAGCAACATGTATCGGTCCATATGTCATTTATTACCTGTGCGGTCACCAATTTGTCTTGTCATCCATATCATGTCCTTTATTCTGAAAAATCGCTACCCACCCCTTGTTTGCATGAGCTCACAGATGTCCACTGGATTGGCTGGTGATCACTTTGAGTAACAGCAAGGTGACCGTGTGCCATCCCTCCGTCCTTCCCATGAGAACTTGACCAATCAGCTGCCATGCCACAGATGTCTGCAAACATCGTCCTCATCTTGTGCAAACTCTCACTCGCGTATTTATTTGGTGAAGTGCTTAGGGTCATAGGGCGCCTGAGTTCTGGCACTCTTACTCAATACTGGGCGAAGAAGGGGAACACTCTGAACAGTTTTCCAAACCAGTGCAAGTCAACACACCATTATTCACAGCGAGGGTCAATTTGGAACAGTTAGGCTAATGGGGTGTAGGAGGAAAACGGGGGTACCCAGATGAAACACATGCACAAGAAGAAGATCTTGCACAAGAAGAACCCAGGATCTTCTTGCTGTGAGGCAGACGTTCTGACCCCTACAACGCCATCAGGTTAAAACTCGCCATCTTCAAAACACTTTGCCATTCCAGCAGATGTAAGTTTCTCTGCCGTTCCTTATATCTTATATCTGTGCATCTAATGAACTAATCGATCACTCATTCACTGACCTGCTTGATCTTCACTACCGGGGTTCAAGGAGGCCAGAGCTTATCTCAGCAGATACTAGTCGAAGCTCGCCAGACTATTGCATGCACACAGCCACACAGAGGGGCAACTTGGAAGAGCCAATCAACCTAATGTGTATATCTTTGGACTGTGGGAGGACAAACTGGAGTGCCTAGAGGAAACCTACACAATCATGGGGAGAACATTCGCAAGTTCAAGACTGGAGCCCAGGATATTCTTGGTACGAGGCAGACATGCCAACCACTAAACCATGATGTTGCCCGTCTACCGAATTGCAAAATGTATTGTAATACACTGTTTGTTCATTTATTACTTTGCTGTAAAAGGTTACATTGCAAGCCAGTGATCATAAAAATAAACAGTCAAGTGCCTCATACACAGTTGGCTCGTCCACGGATTGGTTAGCATGTTGCTGGGGCTTTTTCTTTTTCTTTTTTTTTAACTTCCAAATATGCCTCTGTGTAGATTTTTTTATAAACAAACTTGTGTTGTCAGTCCAAAGAGTCACGTTGCCTTTGTGTCTCCACATAGTTTACCGCTCAGTCAGAACACCTTCAAGTGTTCAGCACTTTTATCACAATGCTCCAGACTTCATACATAAAAGGATGTATAGCATAATATTCAATATAAAAGGGCTGTGTTTCATGTTTACTGCAAAGTGTTAGTACGTGAAAATGCAGTGCTAATGTTGACTTCAGTCCCAGTGTCTACACATAAATTATCATCATTGCAGATGATCCTCAAACGCGGACCTAAAGAAAGCATTAATTTATTTTCTGAACCACTTAATCCTAATTGGGGTCATGGGGAGGCCGACTCTGGGTGAGGGCATGGTACACCCCGGACAGCTCGCCAGGCCATCACAGGGCTAACACTCATATACAACAATTCATACTCACACTCAGGGGTGATTTGGAACAATTAACCTACTGTACATGTTTTTGGACGGCGGGAGAAAACCCATGCAAACACAGGGAGAGCATGCAAACTCCACAAACAAACACCCGAGCTGGGAATCAAACCCAGGACTGTCTTGCAGTCAGGCTGACAGGCTAACCAATGTGCCACCATGCCACCTAAAGAAATAACACATGGATATTTATTTATCTTAAACTGGGGCAGTGATGGCCTGGTGGTATAGGGTGCTGGATCACTGATCCTAAGGTCGGGGGTTCGAGTCCCATTCTCCACAAGGTTGTCACTGCCCCCCCCAATGCAGCTAACTGGTTTATCAAAGGCCGGCCATGTCTCTCACTGTCTATGGTGAGAGGTTCATGTAAAAGAACCATTGCTGACTTTCGTAAAGAGGAGCCGCATAGTCGTCAGTGTGTTTCTGCCCCTTGCTAAAGGGTTGTGTCAGGAAGGGCATCCGACGTAAAAACCTATGTCAGATCAAACATGCGAATCAGATGATTCACTGTGGCGACCCATGAAAAAGCCGAAAAGGAAAAGAAGATTTATTTATCTTAAAATACAACCGGGCATCTGCCTTATCCTACTACTCTCATGATTCTGAAAGCACCAAATCTCATCACATGACCTCACAGTCAGGCTCCAATCCCAATAGAATGTCTAACTATCATGTAATATTTGTTGAAGATATTACACAGGAGCCAAAGTGGTGAAGAGGTTAGCACTGTTCCCTCACAACAATAACATTCTGGGTTTGACAATGACGGTCGAAAGATTCCTTTCTGTGTGGCGTCGCCACGTTCTCCCATGTCTGCACAAGTTTCCTCTTGATACAGTACGTTAGTTTCCTTACAATCCAAATATATAGACATTATGTCTAATTACTCAAAAAGATGGCTAGTCCTAGGAATGCTGGGAGGCTGGAGTCTATTTCAGCTGAAATCGCATCAAGGCAGGGTGATCCTTAAACTGCTCACCAGACCATCACAGTGCAAAACACACACACACACACACACACACACACACACACACATTTAAGGACGATTTGGAAAAGCCAATTAGCCTATTGTGCGTGTCTTTGGTCTGTCGGAAGAAACCAGAATACCCAGGGAAAACACACTAAGCACAAGGAGAACATGCAAACTCCACACAACAACACCCTCAAACCCAGGATCTTCTTGCTAGGAGGCAGAAGTGCTAAATCACTACACCACCATGCCAGCCATTAGGTCACTTGCCAACTCTAACCTGCCCATGGGTGTAATAATGAGAGTAATTTGTTGTCTGTCTCTTGGGCTTGACACCAGCTCACAGATGACCTGCAATTAATAAATCTAAATATACGTACATTAGGCTAATTGGTTCCAAATTACTCCTAGGTATGAGTGTGATTACATGTATGTGTGCTGGTCGTTCAAGATGTTCAGTGTGTACCCTACTTAGATATGTGCCAGCCTTCCTATGACCCTCATAGGATTAAGCAGTTTGAGAGAAGCCTATAGCATAAGTCAAGCATGACAAGCCATAACTTAATTCTATTATTTATAATGTCGTCCTGGATTAAGATCATGAAATTAATTTTAAACTGGGCTTCCCAATAACATTTACCCAGCAGATTTTAACACAGTTCTCAGTTTTAGGTCAATAACAATGCAAATGAGAGATTTCGAAGCTTTGATATAGTACCAGCATCAAAGTGGCAGACTTAATTATAAGGATCACGACATAATGATCAGGAAATGATGCTTACCGGGTGAGCAGGATTTGAATGTAGTCTCCAGTGTGGGATGAGAGGAAAGTGAGAGTTGAAACTGCAGGCACCAATGAGTTGATTCAATTGCTTGCTAATCTAATATTTAGCATGCTAATCCTTTCTGCTAAAATCCTTTCCTGTGTATTCACATAGACACAGACACACAAATTAAGGACAATGCCAAAGCCACATAAATATTTGCACTAATGTTTGAGAACAGAAAGTGGAGGTGTGTAGAGTTCAAGAAGTTATTTAATCATGATAAAACTTTCTAGTGAAAATGCTTATTGAGATTATTATTGACAGTGTTTAATTTTGATCAGATCAGCCAAAGATCAGATCAGATCAAATAAAGATCAGCCGACACAGTGAATAAGATTTTAAATCAAATTCCAGACAAAAAGATACAATAAATACATATATATATATATATATATATATATATATACAGTGGTACCTCACTTTACGAAAGTCTCACCAAACGAAAAATTCAGGTTACGAAACGCATTTTCCTAAAGTTTTTGTCTCTGGATATGAAACAACTTCACGTTACGAAAGCGCCATCTTAAAAATTCAAACGCGCCACTCAAACATTAAAACGCCCCATTCAAACATTCAAACGATGCACAAGCTGCTCTCCCATCAATGACGTTCAAACATCCCATCCCACTGGCCTCCCATTGGCTAGAAAGGGATGACACAGCTACCTCCCATTGCCTATCTCCCAACATCCCGCCCCGCTGGCCTCTCATTGGCTAGGAGGGATGACGCAGCTCCCTTTTATTGGCTATCTCCCAACATCCCACCCCACTGGCCTCCCATTGGCTAGGAGGGATGACACAGCTCCCTCCCATTGGCTATTATGGAGCTGCATCTACCATAACGCTTTTCATGTGAAGGACAGCATTACTGTTGTTTCATGCTTTATTCTTGACTCAGGCTTTTAACCTTCGATAATAAATATTTATAAGATTATAACTCTGATAAGAAGACATGGTTAACACACGCGCGCGCGCACACACACACACACACACACACACACACACACACACACACGCATGTGTGCGATGTGTGCGAGCGAGAAGAAGAAAAGTGGCTCGAGTGATATCGCAAAGAAATATGGCCAAACCTGTCTACCATCGGTACGATATTGAAACAGAAGGTCTTAAAAGATATACTTTATAATTTTGAAAGGGTTTAGGGGGTTGTATTGGGGGCCTTGGAACGAATCACAAGTTTTGCATGTAAAATGCGGTTCAATTTATGAAAAATCCAGGTTAAGAAAAACTCTGGAACGGATTAATTTCGTAAGGTACCACTGTATATACTAGTATATGTAATGTTGAAAAAGCAAAATATCATCATAATACACCTGACATTTTCCCTTCATCGTTTCGCACTTTCCAGTCACTTTAATGTTAAATAAGTATGAACATCTCAGTATATTTGCCAGTCAGGTTACAGAGGTTTAGAGTGCGGATCCATTTCTTTCTCACAGTTATTTGAATCCATCTGCAACCCAGTGCACCTTCCAGAGATAAAAGCCTTGTCGCATTTCTCATCAGACTCCCCAAAATATTTCATGTCTGAGCACGGATATTCACAATTTCACATCTTCCATCTAATACTGATTAGTGTAGGAAAATGGAATATAAAGTGCGCTTTTTCATAATGCAATCAAGTGCCAAGACTAAATGCAGATTTGATTAGATTATTCAGAGCTTAATTAGCAATCCGGTGTGTCTCTCTTTTATCTCACAGGATGCCATCTTTTTATGAGGGCACACTTAAACTACACTACAATAAGAATACACTGAGGGACGAAAAATAATAATACTCATTCTAAACTGCCTGACTATAACTATTCAATTTACTAAAGAATTTATTAGAAAATATATTGCAAAACCGTTTCTACATTTAGCTACTGTTTGACGAGCCAGTTAAAGTTACAGGTAGTCACTGACTTACGAACTGCACAGCATTCAACTGTTCGACTTTACAGTATAACCAGCCATGACTTAAAAAAAAAATAACTAGCTTATATACTTGGGTATCAAGTATGTGAATATCATCAATCTAGCTGAGCTGATTATAGCCTATTTTTGAGGATCAAATGGGCCAAACCATGTATATATATATATATATATATATATATATATATATATATATATATAAATACAGTAAAACCTCCGCTGACGAACGCTTAAGCTCACGAACTTTTCGCCTCAAGAACATTAAATTCGCGAGCATATAGTCTCTGCTGACGAACTAGTTTTCGGCGGACGTACCAAACCACGCGGTCGAACAGCGCCACGGTGGCGGCCACGAGAAGCTGACGCACGCTCACGGCGTCACAGTTCGTCACCCCCTTTCTTTGAGTGCGGACGTGGTTTGTGTTTGATAGACACTTTGGACCATAATGAGTGTACTTTTGCTATTATGGGACTGAAAAGACCCCACCACAGGCGGAGATCATTGAAAAACACGAACGAGGTGTGCGTTTGTGTGACTTAGCGATCCCAGTACCAGTACGCTAAGTCTACCATTGCTCCCATCCTTAAGAACAAGGAAGCTATTAAGGGTGCGTGTGTGGCTAAGGGTGTTTCCAAACAGTAGGCGTTTCCAAACTCTCCTTCCAAACAGTAAGTCCCTCCCTCCCTCCTCCTCCCACTCCATTCCATCAAGCCATCAACTACCATCACAAAGGTAAATAAAACCACTTTATTATACAGTACAGTTTATTTCTTTAATTACAATACAATAGACATTTATTATACATAAAATAAGGTATATTTTTGTGTAGTTTTAAGGCTTATTTAGTAGAAAATTATGTTTTATGGGGACCTGGGAACGGATTATTCTAATTTTAATGGTTTCTTATGGGAAATAAATGTTCGGAAGATGAACTTTTCGCCTCACACACACTTTCTGGGAACCAATTATGTTCGTAAGCAGAGGTATCACTGTATGTATATATATATATATATATATATATATATATATATATATATATATATATATATATATATATATATATATATATATATATATATGTGTGTGTGTGTATATATATATATATATATATAAATATATATATATATTATATATATATGCTCTGGAGTTGACTCTTGATTCTTCGGTCTGTGAACTGATATTCACGAGAAGTGACTCCTCCCCTACATCCTTTGTAAAGAGACATGGTATGTTGAAAATACTGTACATGTACTGTACACTAGTACTCCTCCTCCTCCTCCTCCTCCTCCTCCTCCATATACAGTACAGGGATCCCTCACTTTCTGCAGTTAATTTGGACAGAGATCCCCCTGCCACCACTGAATTTTGTGAAGTAGGATCACACGCCCCCCCCCGACTGACATATACGTACATGTATATGTGAATATGTATATAATATCACTAAATACATATTCAATGGTATAAATGCTTATAATAACAATTAATCATTAGAAATAATGCATAAGATGTAAATAAAATATAAATACACACATACAGACATGTGCGCACGCATGCACACTGTTGCGTGTGCACTCACTGAGATGCGTTCCTCACAAAAATGTAACTACAGTAGTTTTGATGGGGGGGTTGTGGGGTTGGTTTTTGTTTTGTGTTTGTTTAGGGATTTTTGTTGTTGTTGTTGTTGCATAATTGGCCTTGCTTTTGTGGATTTTTCCTTAACGTTTTCCCCTATCCTTATCCTTATTTTTAAATTCGATGAGATATTAAAAAAAAAAAAAAAAAAAAAAAAAAAAACGCGATGCACTGAAGCCGCATGAATTGAAGCGCGAAGTGAGGGATCCCTGTATTAATGTCTAAAGAAAGGTAAAAAGATTGAAAACAAAATTTTGATATGAACTTATACAAAGGTCCAGTATATAGTACATACTAGTAGTAATACAGGTGCAGACTCAACTTACGTCCAAACCGGCTTCCAACCAGATGGTCAGAACCAAATGCAGTCATAAGTCGGACACAGCCTGTAGGTTGTATTGAGCCTAGTCTAACCTGGTGTGAGCAAAGATAACAGGTTCATTTATGTAAACATACTAAATTATCACGAGCAAACAAGAGTGTTCAAAGAGCACAAACCTCCTGACAGACGAGGTGAGACAAGAATCTCCATGGACTATGATGTTTGCAGATGACATCGTGATCTGTAGTGAGAGCAGAGAACAAGTGCAGGAAAATCTAGAGAGGTGGAGGTATGCCCTGGAAAGGAGAGGAATGAAGGTTAGCCTCAGAAAATCAGAATACATGTGTGTGAATGAGAAGGACCCAGGAGGAACGGTGATGTTACAGGGAGCAGAGATAACGAAGGTGGAGGATTTTCAGTACTTAGGCTCAACAATCCAGAGCAATGGAGATTGTGGAAAAGAGGTGAAGAAACGTGTGCAGGCAGGCTGGAATGGTTGGAGAAAAGTATCCGGTGTGATGTGCGATAGGAGAGTGTCAGCAAGAATGAAGGGAAAAGTGTACAAGACGGTGTTGAGGCCAGCGATGTTGTATGGCTTAGAAACAGTGGCGCTGAGGAAAAGGCAGGAGGCAGAGCTGGAGGTAGCGGAGATGAAAATGTTGAGGTTCTCCCTGGGAGTAACGAGGATGGATAGGATCAGAAATGAGTATATCAGAGGGACAGCCCACGTAAGATGTTTTGGAGACAAAGTCAGAGAGGCTAGATTGAGATGGTTTGGACATGTACAGAGGAGGGATAGTGAGTATATTGGCAGTAGGATGCTGAGGTTGGAACTACCAGGCAGAAGGCCTCGAGGAAGACCGAAGAAGAGATTTATGGATGTGGTGAAGGAAGACATGAAGGTCGTTGGAGTCAGAAAAGAAGATGCGGAGGACAGGGTGAGGTGGAGGCGGATGATTTGCTGTGGCGACCCCTGAAGGGAGCAGCCGAAAGTAAAAGAAGAAGAAGAAGAAGAAACCTCCACCACTTCAGTAAAACACCATATAAAACAATCCTATCTTGCAACGTGAAAGAATCCTTTAAAAAACTTCCTTGATATGGAATTAAATGCAGATCCTCTTTAAAATTTTATGTGTCCAAAAAACTTTCACCCCAAACAGAAATTTAATGTCAACACACATCCAAGTTGTTGGCTAATCAAGCTAGCAAACAAACCCAGAAACAGTCGGAAAAACATAACCTTCCTGACTGGGGTAATTAGATAAAAAAATTAAAAAGTTTTTGGCATCACCCAGAAAAACATCACCAAGGGGAAGATTGTTCTTATGTTATTTTCCAACAGTCTCCTTCAGTGTATTTAGTTCACTGATGCTTTGCTATCAGTTGGCGGGAAAAGATCACTTGGCTGCAGTATCAGTTTGAAATTAGTGGCTATGCAAGTCGGATTTCAGAAAGAAGTCAATTGGCACAGGTTTGGTGAATAAAGTGTCAAAGGTTAACAGTTCAAAGCCACATTTGGCGGCTTCTCTTACAACCACCTGTGCTGTGCGGACGGGTGAATTGTCCTGGGCCAACAGTTCACCAACGCAAAGCTTTCCTCTCCTTTTTTCTTTGATTGCTTTAAACATTTTGGTTTTAGAGGACAATAATCTAAGGCTTTATAATACAGGGATCCCTCGCAGCATCGTGAGTTTTTTGTTTTTTTTTAAATAAATATTATTCTAATATGGAAATAAGGATATTAAGGAAGAATAGGAGGAAAAGTTAAGGATAATGCCACAAAAACAACGCCAATTTTGTGTGTGTGTGTGTGTGTGTGTGTGTGTGTGTGTGTGTGTGCGTGCGTGCGTGTGTGTTGACCATGTCTTCTTAGCAGAGTTATAATCTTACAAATGTTTACGGAAGGTTAAAAGCTTGAGCCAAAAAGTAAAGTTGCAATGAGCACACTCGAAAAGCTCATGAAACAACAGTAACTCTGTCCTTTACACGAAAAGCCTTGTGGGTATTATGGAGATGCAGTTCCATAATAGCCAATGGAAGGCCAATGGGATGGGATGTTCGGAGATAGCCAATGGGAAGGAGCTGTGTCATCCCTCCTAGCCAATGGGAGGCCAGCAGGGCGGAATGTAGGGAGATAGCCAATGGGAGAGCAACTCATGCATTGTTTGAATTTTTGAGATGGTGCTTTTGTAACATGAACTTGTTTTGTATCGAGAGACAAAAATTTTAGGGAAATGTTTTTCATAACCTGGATTTTTCATTTGTTTGGGGCTTTCATAAGTTGAGGTTCCACTGTAGTTACATATTTTTCTTTCCTTAAAGTTAGTTTGTGTAACTTTTTAAATAACGCAATTTACTGTTTGGGTGGCACAATGGTGTAGTGGTTGGCATGTCTGCCTCACAGCGAAAAAAGCCTGGGTTCAGTTCCCAGCTCTGGTGATCTGTGTGGAGTTTGCATGCTCTCCCAGTGTTGTGTGGGTTTCCTCTGGGTACTCCAGTTTCCTCCCGCAGTCCAAAAACATGCACAGTAGGTTAATTGGCTGTTTCAAGTCACTCCTAGGTATGAGTGTGAATGGCCGTGAGTGTTGGCCCTGCAATGGCCTGGTGAGCTATCCAGGGTGTACTCTGCCCTCGCCCCGAGGCGGCTCAGATGGGTGCCAGCCTCCCAGCGACCCGAATTAAGATTAAGCAGTTGAGAAAATGAATGAATGAATGAATTTCCAGTTTGCATTTCATTTGAGACCCAGTTTTTAACATCTTCCAAAAAAAGATTTAAAAACATGGCCAGCCCAAGAATTAACCTTTTCATAGTTCCTAATTTGTCAGGGTGCTTCACGATCTAGCATATCCATTCATTTAATTAACTTCATTGGCATGCAACTTAACATATACTGAATATAATAAACCCGACTTTTCACTCTCTTCCATTTTAATAGCATCTGCTACCATGGACTACCATTTGGCAAATGATTGACATATTGTATAGCAGTGTCCCTATAAATTAGTAAAAAATGTAATTGATTAAAACACAATAACAATGCAATGGCTGCTGCTGTATTGTTCCCAATTAATTACCTCGAGAAAGTTTTTGTTGAATATATTCATTTCCTGAATGTGTTTAGTGCCTTTTAGTCTTTAGTACTGCGTGTGATTGGATTTAGGAGGTGTCGAGATTCATCATTGTTCAGAGTTGGGTAGTAATGGAATATAAGACGGGTGACATGCTATCCGCTTCATTCACTCATTCCGACTGCTAGCAGAATTCGTACTGCTTCAGTCTCACTCACACTTATTATGCCACCAGTTGCCACAGTGGATTCAGAGCTATCATTGACACAGAAGGATTGTCTCTTGAACCATTTTTGCTGAAAACACTATGAACAACTGGTGAAAAAATTTAATGTACCATATTCATCATTGTTTTGGGAAATATTCTTAAAAACTTTTAAAACAGTATTCAAATACTACTGAAGTGTTCTGAGGGATAGTTCTTGAGGTTGATATTTAAAACCCAGATATTAAACCCATTTCCAGATCCTTATTCTTCATTTCAGACACCACTGGAGCAACAAATTACGATTTCTACTCCAAAAAAATACCCATATCTCCAGGAAGTTGCTTCCCCAAGTCCCCCTGAGACAGTCTAGTTTGTTTGGCTTCCTCTTCCCATTTATAGTCCTCCCATTCTCTGTGCTTAGTTTGTTCTGATTGGTCACCTTCTTGAAGTGGGTTTCCTTTGTTTTCAATGCACTGGGAGGCCATGATGGACGGATGGAGCGAGGCAGTGAGGGAAGGTTATCCAAAAAATGAATGAATGAATGAATGAATGAAAAAGAGGCCTAGACTGAACATTTAAACATGTGAGAACCTCGTTTTTTGATACTTTGGTATTGTCTACCATGACAACATGGGTGTTCTACAGCCTCATGGCTGTGATGGGAGATTCTCTGTTTCCTCTGGGTACTCCAGTTTCCTTCCACAGTCCAGAGATATGCACCATAAGTCAATTAGCTACTCTAAATTGTCCCTAGGTGTGAATGTAAGCATGAATGGTTGCTTGTGCCTGTGTTAATCCTACAATGCACTGGAAACCCTTTCAAGCTGTAACCCACCTCTTACTTTAAGTGAGCTGAGATTGACCTCGGCTTCCGCACGACCCAAAATAAGATAAGCAGTACAGATATCGAAAAAAACAAATGGCTCATTATTGCACCTAGTGGTTAAAAAAGGGAATTTCGACAGGCACTAATAGGGGCTCATATATAAGTGCAGGCAGATCCAGGGATGTATTATCTGCCAATGATCTTTCTACCTGCTCTGTTTCTTTCTTTTTATTTCTTTCTTTCTTCTACACATAATGAACGTCACCTTTTTTGTCAAGTTCTGCCTAAAATCCGTCAGACCAGAGTTGCATTACTTTAAGACACAGCAGTCTTTCTCGCATCTTATTCATATCTTGGATTGCTCTCTACACTTGGTGCTCCATTTATATACTGTGTACTTTGGAGTAGAGAAACTTTAGAAATAATATCACCCCCAGTTTGTTTTGGCAGTAGATGCACACCATATGGCTGTTCCACAGGGGAGACATTTACACCATACTGGGGTAACAGATGTGTTAAATTTGTTTAATTATACAGTAGATGAATTGCATGTGTTCAGTAATCATCCCCTGGCTTTGCGCAGAGTCCAACAATTAAGCACAGCTTGGTTTGGTCTCGATGACGTGCTGTTGAGGCCTAAGTTGCGATGTACGAAGCCGTCTGTAGGCCGAAACTTATCTCCGGTTTCGGTAGCATGGAGCAACCAGGAGTTCATCTTCTCTTGGATTGGACGCTACTACCTTCCAGGATACCTTCCCATGATTTTTACTATTACAAATGTATACTGCTGGGTGGAAGGGCAGTGGTGGCCTGATGGTAAGGTGCTGGATCCCTGATCCCAACGTTGGGGGTTCAAGCCCCACTATCACTGGGTGGTCACTGCCCACCGTGCAGCTAACTGGGTTATCAAATGCTGGCCATGTCTCTCACAGTCTATGTTATGAAGCATGTAAAAGAACCATTGCTGACTTTAGTCAAGAGGCGCTACATAGCCTCCAGCGTGTTTCTGCCCTGCGATGGCCTGACGAGCTGTCCAGAGTGTACTCTGCCCTCGCCCAGAATTGGCTCAGATAGGCGCCAGCCTCCCTGTCACCCTAATTTGGATTAAACAGTTCAGAAAATGAATGAATGATTGCTGGGCAGACACAGGCACACTTGTGGTTAAGACCTTCATGAGCCCAGCACACTAACCGCTACACCACGGACCCCACTTAATGACAGGGAAGCAAGCGAATGCCATCCTTTCCTCCCTGAGTGCTCGGCTAATTAGCTCCCATGGGTTTCTTGCTTAGGGTCAAAAATGCCGTTGAGTATACATTTTCTACAGAGAGAACACTTGTTACAGAGAGAACTCTTCCCTTAAAGTTGGAAGAGGATGTTTGTACTGTGTTCAGGTAAACTAATGAGTGTAGTAGGTTGGGTAAAAAAACTAGAAATGAAGGCCAAAGAAAATCTTAGCTAGTTAGGAGTTAATAAACTTAACAGTGTGGTCAAATCAGCACCACTATTTTATCATCATGCTTAAAAAAAAATAGTTCATGCTCCCATCTGGAGGAATGGACCTTGATGTTTAGGTTTCTTTCTATGAATAACCTTAGAAGCAGTTTGTGACATTTGGTTGGAACGAATTAAACTTTTTCTTCTTACAACACTGACTATTTGAAGTCGGTTAACAGGAACGAGTGATTGACCCAAAGAACACAATCAGCAAGGAAGCAAGAGCGTCTCTACATGTACAACCAGGGCATGCAATGTAAACAAAATATTAAACTTACTCCTAAGTTTTTCCGTGATTGCATGTAAGGGATGTAAGAAATCTGATTTTTTTTTTTATTATTATTATTCAGAACAAACAGTTAATGTGTTGCAAACAAAGAGAAAAATAATAGAACTACTACGAGGTGACTATCGGACTCGGGTAGAGTAGTGTCCCCACCAAGTTTGGTGAAAATTTCTGCATGGACATTACCAGGTTTTTGTTCAAAATAAATTCATAAATAAAAACCACTGCTGATTACAATTTCTCCTCCAAGACTTTATGATAATAACTGCACCCAATCATAGTTGAGACCAAGTCTGAACTCGAGTGATGTAGGTGAGGTTGATGAAATGTCAGAGCCAGAATTTACTCACTGTCAAGCATTTCAAATCCATTTTCTGTCATTTTCTAGAGCATTAGTGCTTCTCTGGGCAGACGGATAGACCAGGATCCCTTTCACGGAAAGGTCAGACTTGCAGCAGAGCCAGAGACCATCCTGGGAACATATCTTCTATCACATACTTGTACATGTCAGGTCAGCAAGCACAAGGAGCAATTTATCTTTACTCACCCATCTACTGGGACACAGGAGGAAACTGGAGGCTCTCCAGGAAACTCACATGACCATAGGGGAAGCCTGAGAACAGCCTGAGACTCGGTACAAACAGGAACCAAGGCTCAAGTTTGAACCATGGTCCCTGAGGCTGTCAGCCAGAAACTCTATTCACTTTTCAAAACTATATGTGTCTTGATGGGAATATTTGTTAAGAAGCATAAAATATTCCCACCCACATATATATTTTGCAAATATGCCAGTCACTTGAAGATGATTGACGTTCACCATGTTTTAGCTGGTGATCAGTTATTATTTGGTGATTATGTTCTTATTATGGAATAATACTGTTAAATTTGAACTGAATGGAATTTGTAAACAGCTGTAAACATTCATGCAGCACAAGAAAAATTATACCAAAAGGGGATTTACTCCAATCTGAATATAACGCTGAATTGAAATGGTTCCTTATCTGCAAGAACTCCTGGAGGAAGTTGGATGGGAGGGAATTGTTCTTCAGCTGTCAGATTCACCTTCCAATAACAAAACGCTAAATTAATCTAAATAAAGATTTAAATCACACTGAAGTGTGTTATTGTTGTTGTTCATGATGATGATGAATGACAGGGATGATGTTGTTGTCGTAGTCAAGTTTTTAGAAGCACTGTAATAGAACAAATTCTCCCATCACGCTTCATTCTCACAGGAGACGAACGCACCCGGACACACACAGTACAGGCCTTTCGTAATCACAAGGCTTCTCAGGTTGATGAAACATTGTAGTTGAATCAAAGCACAGTTCAGTAAAATGTTTGCACAGCACTCGACATCTCGGGCTGGGTATTTGAAACGAACCCTGGGGAGTGGAGTGCAGCTGAGGTTAGCGTAAAACGAGACGATATACTTAAATTTTTCTTGGCACTTGAAATTTAGAGCTGCACGGCTCGGATGAGGCTGGAAGTGATGGGAGGATAGTAATGTGAGTGCGCTTGAAAATAATGAAAATGAAAATGCGAACAGTTACAGATGTTCTCCCAGCTACAAAATCCTGAAGTGATAAAATAGAAAACGTGAAAGTGCTCCGTGTACTCCAGTTTCCTTCCATAGCCCACAGACATGCACATTAAGCTATTAGGCTGTTCCAAATGGCCCCTCGGTGTGAGTGTGGGTGTGAAGGGTTTTGGCCCTGCAATGGTATGGAAAGCTGTTCAGGGTCTACCTCGTGACCCGGGTAGGATGAAGCGATTTGGCAAATGAGTGACTGAGAGCGAGAGGTTATAAAATTTTAGCAGAACTTCAACATACTTTTGCAAATTAGACAAACTTGATACCTTCTAGGAAGAAAACAAATTTGTGCACCATGAGAAGGTGACTGTGGATGATGATCTGGAATGATTCTTGGTTTTTAAATTTCTTTGTTGTTTTTTCATTACTTTTATTTTTTACATCAATGTAGTAGATTTTGATTGGATGTTAAACTGAACCCATTCATTTGATACACAGTGGTACCTTCACATGAATTTAATCCGTTCGAGGGCGAGCTTGTAAGCCAAAAAGTTCGTTAGATGAAACAATGATTTCCATAAAAAATAACATAAAACCAATTAATCCGTTCCAACACCCTCCCAAACGTATATATAACCTACCACAAACAGGTATATTTGACCTAATATATTAAAGATATATGGGCAGTGGTGGTCTAGTGGTATAAGGCGCCGGATCGCTGATCCAAAGGTTGGGGGTTCGAGTCCCACTCTCCACAAGGTTGTCACTGTCCTCCCAGTGCAGCTAACTGGGTTATCAAAGGCCGGCCATGTCTGTCACTGTCTATGGTGCGAGGCATGTAAAAGAACCATTGCTGACTTTCGACAAGAGTAGGCTGCAAAGCCATCAGCGTGTTTCTGCCCTGCGATGGCCTGGCGAGCTGTCCAGGGTGTACTCTGCCCTCGCCCTGAGTTGGCTGGGATGGGCACCAGCCTCCCCGTGACCCTAATTAGGATGAAGCGGTTACAGAAAATGATGATGATGATATTAAAGATAAACATGTAAAAACAATAAATATTTCATAATAATACTAATAATACTGGGGATTTAGCTCAGTTGGTAGAGCGTCTGCTTTATCCTCCGGAAGGTCGGAGTTTGAATCCGGCTGCGTCATACCATAAGATGTTAAAATTTGGGAATTGTTGCTTCCTGCTTGGCACTCAGCATCCAAAGGAAAGAACAACACAATAACTGGTGATGAGAGCATTGAGCATACACATGTATAAAGTATGCACTATACAAGCATCCATAATAATACTATTTTAATAATGCTAATATTATAAAACAAGAATAAACAATAAGTCAATTAACCCTTCCGATCATCGACTGCGGCGAAGATGTCATGTGGGCAGGCACAAGGTGGTGCATAACAGAGGAGGAAGCGGAGGAGGAGGAGGAGGAGAATTTTGTGCGTGTGCACGATACAAATTCCAGCGAGGAAAGGCTCATGGTGAGCTCCCACAAGGCTAGCGCTTCTCAAATAGTGTAGCGTGCCCCCCAGGATGAGGGGCACAGTGTGATGCTTTTTTGCCATACTGTACTAGAATTAAGTGTAATTGCACACCCACAACAGTAGTTGGCAGTGGCGTGCTCATTGTCGTGCTATGGTGTAGGGGAAAAAGCACCAAGCAAATGACATGAAGTGCAGTAAACACTATTTAAAGTCGTGCGCGGGGCAACTGGGGGGTCATGAAATGTTTTTTTTTCTTCCTAGAGGGGTTCTCACAGAAAATAATTGAGAAGCACTGCACGAGGTGTTCTCGGAGCGCAGAGGAATACACGCGGAAGAATACAAGGCTAATTGGCCCGGAAAAGCCATTTCCCCAGCAGAGCTCGTAAATCAAAATTTTGCTTGTTGGATGGGGTGGATTTTTAGTGGGATTGAAGCTCGTATCATGGAAAATTCGTTATAAGGGACACTTGTAAGTCAAGGTACCAGTGTATAATATACAGAGTGTTTGGTTGGATGGGAGAAGAACAAGAGGCTTGCAGTATTTGTGATCTCTTCTAAAGTTCTAAACAAAAAATGTAAAATGCATTCGGGACCAAAAATGTTTTAAATTTCATAAACATGGCTATTAGATAAATAACAATTTTTGGTGAGGGCGAGATAGATGTTTCCTAAATAGTCTATTCATTTTGTCTATATGATTACAGAGAAGGTCCGGGTTTCGAGTCCCGGGCTTGGCCTGGGTGTTTCTGTGTGATTTTCCTCTGGGTATTCTAGTTTCCTCCCACAGTCCAAAGTCATGCACATTTGGCTGATTGGCTGTTCCCAATTGCC
>CM045735.1:5939660-5944660 GCA_024760905.1 Plotosus lineatus | reverse complement strand
AGATTAATACGAGCAAACTTTAAAGAGAGTTTAGAAGCCTGCTCTAGTTTCTTTTCCACACACACACACACACACACACACACACACACACATCTGTATACAGTGATCCCTCACTTTGCACAGTTAATGGGGACCGAGACCCCCCACGACCGCCAATTTGAGCGAAGTAGGATCGACCCCCCCCCCTGACTGACGTATACGTATATGTACTGTATATGTGTATATAACATCAATAAATACATATGCAACGCTATAAATGCTTATAATAACAATTAAACATTTAAAACTAATGCATAAGATGTAAATAAAATATAAATACACACACAGACAGATGCGTGTGTGCACACACACACACACACACACACACACACACACACACGCACACACACAGATGCGCACCTCACATAAAAATATAAATAGATTTGTTGGGGGGTTTTGGGTTGTTTTTTATTTTCGTTTGTTTGGGTTTTTTGCATTATTGGCCTTGTTTTGTTTACAGGGATATCTCACTTTCCGTGGATAATGGGGACCAAGCCCCCCCATGACCACCGATTTCTGTGAAGTCGGATCGAGCCCCCGACTGACGTATACATCAATGTATATGTGTACGTATATAATATCAATAAATGCATATTCAACGCTATATACGCTTATAATAACAATTAAACATTCAAAAATAATGCATAAAATGTAAATAAAATATAAATACATACATACACAGACGCGCACCTCACAAAAATGTGAGTAGTTTTGTTGGCGGATTCTGGGTTGTTGTTTGTTTTTGTTTGGGTTTTTTTTTTTTTGCATAATTGGCCTTATTATGCGGCATTTTCCTTAATTTTCTTCTTTTTTTTATTTTTCAATGAATATTTTTGAAAAACCTGCGATGCACTGAAGCCGCAGAAACCGAAGCACGAAGTAGCGAGGGATCACTGTTTACAGCAAATAGGGGTTTCACACAATACACTAGGTGGTGCTGGACAGCCATTGAAATTCTTCTCACATGGCGTGACTCTCGGACCACACATGCGAGAGAACTGATGAGACGATCAATTCATCCAACATCACATGCAGCCCTGTTTACACTTCCAAGCGTAGCCTATCTTTCAGATATTAGAAGGAACTGAGTGTATATACAGATATCTATGTATAGCGTGATGTACGAACAGACTACGTTACCTTTTTGGCTTGTTGCACCTCATCTGTCGATTTGGACCGACTTTTGACCGTCTGCTTTTGCGGCGAGATGGTCTGTTGCAGAAGAAATGAAAGCACAACCAATATAACCCAACCGATCTCGCAACTAAAAAAAAAGGTATTAATTTACCGTAGACGATGTCGTCAGACGCCTCAAAACACTAACTTTATTCTCTGCTGGTTTCATTGCTTCTCTCAACTAGAGATCAATCAGTCAGGGCACTGATGTTTGTGATTTCCCAGCAGGCAGTTCTCTGTGAAGAAAGTGAGTTTGGATATTCATTCATTATTCATCTAAAAAAAAAAAAAAAAAAATGGAACTCTGGGTACTCGCCTTCAACCAAGGACGTCCCATGGTCCTGTTGGATGTTTATCACCGAGCAAACTCATTATAAACCAATCCTACCTCGTCCTAATACATTCAGGACTCCCTCGGTTGCCTTTCCTCATTTATTAATCCATTCATTTCCCAAACCGCTTCATCCTATTAGGGTGCTGTGCTCATCTCCGCCAGTATTGGGCGAAGGTAGTGCCCCCTTGCTGTGAGGCCGACGTGCTAAGCATTACGCCACCGTGCTGCTCAGCTTTGAAAACATGTTGTGGATATAAAAACCTTCAATAATGCAGTACATCAGAATCATATGATTTTATAACCCGGAGAGGTTTTTTTTTTTTTTTTTTTTTTTTTAAGTGGGGATTTGATCGTACTCGCTTTTGTGCTGGATTTGGAATAAATTTTATATTAATGTTATACTTGTCTACAGACTATTCGTTCGTTCATTTTCTATAACTGCTGAATCTTAATTCGGGTTACGGGAAGGCTGGAGCCCATCCTAGCTGACTCCGGGTGAGGGCGGAGTACACCCTGGACGGCTGCTCTTGTCAAAAGTCAGCAACGGTCCTTTTACATGAACCTCACACTATAGCCGCGGGCTCGGTGGTGTAGTGGTTAGTGGTTAGGGTGCTGGGCTCATGATCGGGAGGTTGTGAGTTCAAATCCCAGTTAGATCCCCACTGTGCTAAGACCCCTGGGAAAGGTCTTCACCACAAGTGTGCCTCTGTTCAACCAGCAGTATAAATGGAAACCAGTTAAATATACTGGGAAGGTAACCTGCCATGGACTAGGACTAGGACAGTAGGCAAGCGCCTATCTGAGCCAACTCTGGGCAAGTGCAGGGTATACCCTGAACAGCTTGCCAGGCCATCATAGAGCACTTACTCTTACACTGAACTATTGGAGCCCATGAAAGCCAAGATGGTAAATACCGACGCCTATAAATCACCGACTATCATTCACTCATTTTATGAACCGCTTAAACCTAATTAGGGTCGCTTACAGGCTGGTGCCCGTCCCAGCCAACTCTGGGCAAAGGCTGAGATGAAAAGCAATACGTTTCAGGGCCAACATACTTACATAATCATTCAGACTCACGTTTTCACCTGGGGGCAACTTGGAACAGCAAAACAGCCTAATTCATAGGTCTTTTGAATGTAGGTGGAAACCCGACTGCCTGGAGGACACCTACACAACCACGGGGAGAACATGCAAACTCCACACAGAAACATCCGAGCCCGGGAATCAAACCCAAGACCTTCTTTGGTGTGAGGCAGATGTGCTAACCACTATGCTACCGTGTCACCCCTTTGTCTGTATTTTCATTCAATTTATTCATTTTCTAATCCACTGATTCCCAATTAGGGTCGCGGGGAGGGTGGTTCCCGTCTCGGCTGACTCTGGGTGAGGGCGGAGAACACCCTGGAAAGCTCGCCAGGCCATCGCAGGGCCTATTTTATTATTTTAAAAAAGTGTAGACAATAGATGAGTATACACAATGACTGAACCCTCCATTACGTCCTCATAAAGCACAAATTAAAAATCCGCCAGCGGCGCGAGAGATTGATGGAACTTATTAGTTTTGTCTGTGTGTTAGCACAGTAGGTGCCAACAGAATCATTCAGTGCCTCTGTCAGGTTGACAACCAATACAAAAGCCAACCAAGAAACAGAGCCAAATACTACTCCGCCAATCTGCAGTCTGCAACACCAGACGGTATCACCATGGCAACAAGAAGGCAATAGGAATCTGTAGAGACAAACTGGTGGAAGTGTCAGGCATGGTCCTTGATGGCACATTTAGAAACCACCTGTCACCTGATCTGATTATATGATTTTCCTGCCAAAATAACTGTTCCTTCTATCTGTGCATGGACAGACCCAGGGGGTGGGGTGTTCGAGAGCTTTCATTGGGAGGCGTTTGATTGGTGTTCGTAGCGAAATGGATCTCTTTTACATCTTTTCTCCTCATTTAAATTTACCTTCTCTGGCAAATGTAAAGTTCAAAATGTTTTTATCACTTACAGAATGAGGAATATTTAATTAAACCGAATGGACCCGTCAGCCATAAGCATCAGACCCGACGTACAAAACTTCGCTTCCCAATGTGCATCAACGTGCATCAATTTTATTTATTTACATTATTTTTTGGTCACTTTACACATGACAATAACCTTGCAGGTGCAAAATACTTGTTACTGTGCTGTTAAAAAAATAAATAAACATTTATTAAAAAGTTGAAAGTGCATAACATTTTACATCCCGAAAGACAGAACATTGTAAAACCAGCATTTCCAGTAATTATAGCTACAAGACTCTATGGCAGTGCTTCTCAAATAGTGGGGCGCGCCCCCCTTGGGGGTAGCGTTATGATGCCGGGGGAGTGCGGTGCGATGCAGGGGGGGAGCTCGTATGACCCTGGGGAGCTGGCTTTTCTGGAATAGTGTATTAGAATTCAGTGTACTTGCACCTCCACTCCACTAGTTGGCAGTGGTGTTCTCATTGTCGCACTATGGTGTAACGGTTTTTCAATTGAGCAAACGATTTGAAGTGCAGTGAACAACCCCTCAAGAAACAACAAAATTTCTAACAGGAACAAAGAGGAAGGTGGCGAGAGACGGAAATATTAAGATGTAAATAAATTGAATGAGTTTAAATAAGGATTGTGGATTTTTTTTATAATTTCAAGCACATTGGTGCACTTTAAATATTTTTCTGTTACAGATTAAAAAATGTTAATGAAGTTTTTCTTCATTGTAAGTTGAACTATATTTCTTTCTTTTTTGTTTTTAATGTTAAAGATACAATGTTATGCCGAGGTTATAGTCGCTCACGGGGTAGTGGGGGGCATGAAATGTTTTTTTAATTCCTCGAGGGGGCGCCACCAAAAATAATTGAGTAGCACTGCTCTATGAGTATGTTTCTTTTTTCCAATTCTTCAAAGCCAAACTACTTCAGGCCCTTCATGGGCCAATTTCTCTTTCTCACGACCACCTGTATGTAGCCCCCATCCATCATCCCCTCAATAATAGCCAGTTTTCCGTTCCCTGCCCAAAACGAAGATCCCTACAGCATGATCCTGCCACCACAATGATCCACTGTGGGGATGGTGTTCTTGGGGGTAATATATCAGACACAGTGGTCTCCTTCTTATTCTTTCGGCTGTTACCGCTCAGGGGTCACCACAGCGAATCATCTGCCTCCATCTTCATGGAAGTGATACTAATGATTCACACATTCGATTTGGCGTAGGTTTTTCCGTTGGATGCCCTTCCTGACACACCCTTAGCAAGGGGCAGAAACACGCTGACGGCTTTGCAGCTCCTCTTTACGAAAGTCAGCGATGGTTCTTTCACATGAACCTCTCACCATAGACGGTGAGAGACATGGCCGGCCTTTGATAACCCAGTTAGCTGCACTGGGGAAACAGTGACAACCTTGCGGAGAGTGGGACTCGAACCCCCAACCCT
>CM045735.1:5924660-5929660 GCA_024760905.1 Plotosus lineatus | reverse complement strand
CAGTAGTTGGCAATGGCACGGTGTAGCAGTTTTTTGCAGGAGCAAAAAATATGAAGTTGCAGTAAACAACATGGAAAAATTTCTAACCGGAACGAAGAGAAAGGTGAAGAGAGACAGAGATATTAAGACATAAATAAGTTGAATGGGTTATGGTGCACTTTAAATCTTTTCTGTTACAGATTAAAAAACAATGTTAATGAAGTTTTTCTTTATTGTAAGTTGTACTATATTTCTTTCTTTTTTGTTTTTAATGTTAATAAAGATATAATGTTATGCAGGGGTGTATTAATAACAATTTTATAGTCAAATAATACTATTTATAGTCGTTCACGGGGCGGTGGGAGGCGTGAAATGTTTTTTTCTTCCTAGAGGGGGCGCCACAGAAAATAATTGAGAAGCACTGTCTGAACTAGAAGTGTGTCTTTGTTCTCCCAGCAGTATAAATGGGTACCAGTAAAAATATACTGGGAAGGGAACCTGCGCCTGCGATGGACTAGCGTCCCATCCAGGAGGAGTTGAACTCCTGGCAGTTTCACGCTATGGAAACCAGGAATAAGCACCGGCCTGATGAGCCAATAGGCTCGGGTGTAAAAACCCAACAGACTTTATCTTTTTACATGCTGCACAGGAATGGCGCTAACTTGGAATGAAAAAAACATGATCCCGAGTATAAAAACGTCATTTACAGCCTGTCACGGTCACTTCGCGCAAATGGCATAATCATAGACGGGCTTTAAGAATGGAAATAAAAACCATACAATTTTATTTTAGTCTGTTTTTCTTGGCTTTCTGTGTAGTATAAATCTATAAAACACCTTTCTGGAGTGGGGCTCACATACATTTCCATGTAGTATGTACTGCACTCTGAATAAATAGGTTTATAAAACACTGTTCGCACCATCATATTTATTTTTGCGTGAAGTGCACAGAGCTCACCTGACAGATTTCTGTAACAGATAAAATATGTAAATTACATTATAAAGTGTAATTTTATTGTGTTTCTTTGGTTATGTTTATTGTATGATATGCTAAAACAATTATGCGCCTCATGCTAGGTGGATGTTGCTGAATTGAATATTCCTCACAGTCCCCTGTAGAATCAATTAAAAATGTATTGGGCATGTTCTTGAGTCCGTTGAGGGCTTACAAAATCCGACCACAAGGAGGTGCAGGGTAACCTCTTATAGTTTAGCAAGCAGGATGCCCTGTTCCATGCTTATGTTCTTTGATGGTTAGCTTGTGTAGGAGAAACAGCTAGCAACACAGATCACCACAACTTTCCCGAAGAGGTAAATAAAATGTATATGTATAACTTTTAAACAGATACAGTTGTACATTGACTTACGAGTGTCTTTTAAAATGAATTTTCTATGATACGAGCTTTGATCCCATCAAAAATGTGCCCCATCCAACCAGCAAAATTTTGATTTACGAACTCTGCTGGGGAAATGGCTTTTCCGGAATGATAAGCCTCATATTCTTCCGCGTGTATTCCTCCGTGCTCAGAGAATACCTCTTGCTTCTCAATTATTTTCTGTGATGCCCCCTATAGGAAGAAAAAAATTTTTCACATCCCCCCAGCACCCCGTGCACGACTAGAAATAGTGTTTACTGCACTTCATATCTTTTGCTCAGTGCTTTTCACGACACAATAGTGTGACTATGAGAGCATCACTGCCAACTACTATAGAGGATGCGCAATTACACTTAATTCTAGTACAGTATGGCAAAAAAGCATGTTCCCCAGGGTCATACGCCCCCCCCCCCCCCCCCCCCCCCCGGGGGGGATCACATTATTTGAAAAGCACTGGCCTTGTAGGAGCTCACCACGAGCATTTCCTCGCTGGCATTCGTAGTGTGCACATGCACAAAATTCTCCTCCTCCTCCTCCTTCTCCTCCTCTGTTATGCACCACCGCATGCCTGCCCACGTGACATCTTCGCCACAGTCGATGATCGGAGGGGTGAGTTGACTTATTGTTTATTCTTGTTTTATTATTATTTATTATTAATTATTATTAATGTTAATGTACATGCATTATTATTATTATTATTATTATTATTATTATTATGAAATATTTATTGTTTTTACATGTTTATCTTTAATATATTAGGTGAAATATACGTGTTTGTGGCAGGTTATATGAGTTTGGGAGGGCCCTTGACTATTCGCGGTTTTGCACTCATGGTTTGCATATTCGTAGACTGCCGAGTAACTGTCACGTCATTCAAGTTCAGCCAATGGCTGTCCTCCTTCTTGCTGATTGGTTGAGATGATGTAACGCTCCTTTTTCCTCATTCGCGCACAAGTTGTCAATGAGCCTCTTTTTTAGTGTTTTAATTACCAGTTAAGCTGTATGATGCCACTCAAATGCTGTGTGCCTTCTCTGGCTAAGCGATAGAAAAGGTCATGACGTTGGACGTCTCTTCTGAAGAAATAAGACTTTCTCCTGAAGAAACAACTGTTTCCTCTGAAGTGCCTGAAGAGAAATAATCATCTGTGTTCTCTAACACTAACTGTCCGCTCCAGCTGAGGGGTGTGGCTGATGTTCCATGGCTCACACCTGACTTTCACTCTTCTCATCGATTCTCAACAAACACAAGCGTGCTCACCTCTGTGCCAGAGGATTAACTCACATCACGTCCCTGCTTGTTTGTACTGTAATGCTCTCTAACTCTAAAACTCTGTTTTCTGTCTGCTCCGGCTGAGGGGTGTGACTGAGCTGCTCGGGCTGAATGCAGTTCATACCTGAATTCAGTCCTACTCCCTATCAACACAAACCGCACGCTTACCTCAGTTGAAGTGTGCCGCTTCAGTGTTTGAATAATAAATCCACTCTGTCATCTCACGCTGCCTCACAAATAATGCAATATATCCCTCTAGTGGGAATTTTTGTAAACTACAGTGCTGTATGTTTTAAGGAAAATGGTTCTTTTATATATATATATATATATATATATATATATATATATATATATATATACTATATTTTACTACATTAATACTGTGTTAATGAGTAAGACTGTCTGTAGAATGTGTTTAAGAAGTATATTTTAGCGTATGTAAAAGATACATAGGATTTTACTTCCGGGTGATCATTCACGCATGTAATATGATTCATGGAGTTTTCCTTCCGGGTAAAGAACTCGCGGATTATCTTCATTTGCGGGAGGGGCCGCCACCGAAAAGCCCCATGAATAACGAGGGTCTAATGTACCTGGTTTTCTGTTATTTCTTATGGGAAGAATTGTTTTATCTAACGAACTTTTTGGATTACGAGCTCGCCCTTGGAAAGGATTAATTTTGTAAGTCAACGTACCACTGTATTACTTTAGTTTGTTTCTCTTCTGTTCCTGTGTGTTATTTACTAAAACAATTATCCGCTTCATGCTCAACGTTCTGTCTTAGGGACTTCACAGTTGTATCCACCTCCCCATTGGTGAATACTCATCATATAAGTCTTTGAAAAGTATTCTTATACCTACTTCTGAGTAAATATACTGTATGTACTGGTCTACGATCATGATTTTATTAGGCAGATTGTGTGGGATGAAACAGATACCTTTCACTCTGTCCAGTGTTAGTGTCTTGTTGGCCAGGTTGGTGACGATTGTGTTCATGTTGATCAGCTCTTGGCTGTCTTTCTGAGAGAGTAGAAGTGACAAGAAGAGGTGTAAGGGAACAGTTTAGAGGAAACATTCCACATTCATTCATTCATTTTCTGAACCACTTAATCCTAATTATGGTCGCAGGGAGGATAGTGCCCATCTCAGCCGACTCTGAGCAAGGGCAGAGTACACCCTGGACAGCTTGCCAGGCCACCGCAGGGCAGAAACATGCTGATGGCTTTGCATCTCCTCTGAGTGAAAGTCAGCAATGGTTCTTTTACATGAACCTCTCACCATGGACGGTGAGAGACATGGCCAGCCTTTGATAACCCAGTTAGCTGCACTGGGGGGGCAGTGACAACCCGTTGAGACTGGGGCTTGAACCCCTGACCTTGGGATCAGTAATCCAGCACCTTACCACCAAGCCAGCACTGGCCCAACAGTCCACATACTTTCTGTAATCATTTAAGGTTATAAGGGAAATCTGAAGTTCATAGTGGTGTCTGTCTCTTTGGAAGAAGGTCCGGGATTCTTCCAGTGCTTGTATGAGGTTCCTCCTGGTACACCGGGTTCCACCCACAGTCTAAAAGTATGTACATTAGGTTAGTTGGATGTTCCAAATAGCTCCCATGTGTAAGTGCGAATTGTTGTGTTTGCGTTAAACTGGTAAGCTGGTCTGAGTGTATCCTTCGCCCTGAGTCGACTGAAATAGGCACTAGGCTTCCTGCGACCATAACAGGATAAAGAAGTTTGGAAAATAAATAAAAGAACAAAGGAAGCAAAATTTATACTGAATCTATATAGAATGCTGGAATCATCTCTTTTGAGCTGTATATAGATTTACACATATATATTTTTGGAGGAAGGTGGCACGGTGGTGTAGATGTTAGCACGTCCAGCTCACAGCAAGAAGGTCCTGGGTTCAGTTTCCAGCTCGGGCATGCAAGTCTGAAGTTTGAATGTATTCCAGTAAGTTGTGCTCACCATGCTGACAAAGACATCCTGGGGCCGAAGGTGATGCTTTTGGAGAAGTGAAGTCAGCGCCTCCTGTAGGGTCTTGTTGGATTTCACCACCATGGCCACTGTCTTACCTGTGAATGCTATCTCCAGACTGGAGAAGACACACAGAATACCTCAAGATACATATTTACAGAGATGATAAGATTCAGGATCAACAGTTTATTTGGAACGTGCAGGTTTGTTGCTGGTATGAAAATGCAGGGAACTGATACAATTTAGAAGATTGTGCATAACAAACAATAAATTATATAGACAATATAAAGGGATATAAGGTGAATACTGGTCCCAAGTATAAGAATACAAGATGCAGAGGATAGGGTGAGATGGAGGCAGATCATTCGCTGTGGCGACCCCTGAAGGGAACAGCCGAAA
>CM045735.1:5757160-5914660 GCA_024760905.1 Plotosus lineatus | reverse complement strand
TCTGTTGGTCTCAAAATAAGGGACCAGGCAAATAAGCTAAGGAGGGTTAGCAACCCACCGTGGAACCTTGAATTTTTTGCTACAACAACTGCGGGCTGCTTCAAGAGGATTCCAGACCCACAACGCAAATTGGACAAGTCGGCGGCAGCTGTCATCCAGGAGCGATACCGCAGTTGATGACGGCAGCCGGGTGGATCTGGGAACTTTGTTACAGAAGGCAACCAATGAACAGTGTGTTGTATGCAAGAAGTTCTAAGAAAGGCAGAGGATTGAAAATCCATCAGAAGAAGAGGGATTATCTGGTCTGGTGGCAATAGCTGCTGGCGGCGCCAGGCCGGGGGGGGGGGGGGGGGGGTACCACCGGAAGTCGCCGAAACCCATGCTCATAGAAGTAACCCGGCCTGGTCGGTGGCTGACGAAGACCAGAATCCCTAATAGTCCGTGTCTGCCTTTGAGGAGACTGGGCCATCATGGGAGCATTAGGCTGGCCCAGGTAGGTTAGTTCAACTAACTTTATTATTCCTCTATAAAAAAGTAATCTACTACCGAGATATATGTATATATATTATATATGTATGTATATGTATATATACACACACACACATAGTTCTGAATCTCTTCCACCTGTACAAAAAAATCGAAAAGAAATAATCAAATTAATTGTTTGCAACTTCAAGATTTGACTCTGAAGAGCAATCCACACGGAAATGACATCACGAAGGACACCCTGGAGTAATTGCTGGACCTCGTGCAGAGACACCGTGCTTTATCTTTATACCTCTTTAGGTTTCGGCTGTACACTGGTTGCAGGGCTGCTGTGGCTTGTGGTCAGTGGAGGTTTCGAGTACTGGCCGAGTTCTGGCAGCGATCTGCCCTCCACGTTCGCCAGCATGCAATTCCGATAGAGCTGTGAGCGGACGAAGCGAGTGTAGCTGTCAAACTTCATCAGCTGAAAGATCTGCGGGTGGAATGAAAGAGAGGATGTGGGGAAGAAATGGTTTATTTTCGATCATGTCTAAGACGGTAATAAAACTAAGTAAGACAGTAAATAATGCTGCTAATATTTATTTATTTACAGTATTTATTTATTTATTTATTCCATTCTGCAGTGCCTCAGTGTACACATTGTATATCTCAGTGTTCAGTTTTCATTCATAGGTACAGAATTTACATTTCTATTTTATATTTTTAATTAAAGTTCAATGTACAGATTAATTTTTGTGTTATTTACACCTTTTTAACTTGTTTACACCTTTTAATGCTGAAAGCAGCTGTCCGTGTACTCTGCCCTCGCCCGGAGTCAGCTGGGAGGGGCGCCAGCCTCCTCACGACCCTAATTAGGATTAAGCGGTTATAGAAAATGAATGGATGAATGCTGAGAGGCTCGTAGAAAATTCCGTTAAGTGTGAACATAATGACAGTAAAGACTCTTGAATGTTGAATCTTGAACTATAGGTTTGGTTATAGACTGGTTATAGACTAGTTATAGACTGGTTACAGACAGGTCATAGACTGGTTATAGACTAGTTATAGACTAGTTATAGACTTGTTATAGACTGGTTATAGACTGGTATAAAAGACGCATTGTAAAGTTACAGAGTTTCTATAGGTTTTGTAGATGTTTTGTAGATGTTACAGGTTTGTGTGGCAAAAGATCGTCCAATCAGAGCAGTGTACTGGGTCACAATAGAATTTCAGACCCATGCAATTCACGTTAGGAGATAACGCTATTTAAGCAGGAGCATGAATGAGAAAGAATAACTCGATAACAGATGTGAAAAGTATTGGTCCTATTTATTTATTTATTTATATTTCATGATCACGAATCCCTTAACCCTCCTGGGTCGTAGGGGCACCTCACGGTTGAACTGTGCACCAGTGCTCTCCATCTTGGTCGGTCATAGGCGAGGGCCTGGGTCTCTGCAAAGCTCTTCCCTGTCCACTCTTCAAGGTTGTCCACCCACTTCTTTTTCTGTTTGCCTCGTTACCTCTTCCCTTGGACTGTGCCTTGGAGGATCATCTCTGATAGCCCGCTAGAGCGTGTCACATGACCGTACCACCTCAATTTCCTCTTCTTTTCAGTGGTCAAGAGATCTTCATAATAGTCCACATGTTGTGAGATCTTCCTGCACACTTCGGTGTTAGATATGTGATCTGTGTATGAGATGCCGAGTAGTCTTCGGCGGCACCTCATTTCTACTGCCTGGATCTTCCTTTGCAGATCTGCCACCAGAGTCCACGCTTCACAAGGGTATAAGAAGATGGCCAGAACTAGCACCTGAAGCAATCTCATTTTTGAGTGGTGACAGATGTTCCTGTCTCTCCATATAGGCTTCAGCTTTGCCATTGCTGCCATCGTCTGTGCTGATCTTGCTGTAATCTTCACTTTCTAATCCTTCTTTGCTGAGAATGGCGCCAAATTATTTGAACTGGGTTACCGTCTCAAGCGCTTGTCCGCTAGCTGTAATTTTCCTCTTGACTGATGTTGGATTATTTGTCATCAGCTTGGTCTTTTCAGCACTGATCTCCATTCCATATCTGGATGATGTTCTGTCCAGGTGGTTCACCAGCGCAGCCAGTTCCTCTTCATCACCTGCCAACCCACCAATATCATCGGCAAACCTCAGATTAGTGATAGTCCGACGTACAATGCTGACTGTGCCTTTATGATCTATCAGGGCATCTGTCATAATGCGTTTCAGAAAGATGTCGAATAGAGTTGGTGAAAGCATACATACCTGGTGGACCCCAACTGATGTGCGAAACCAATTTCATAGTGTGTTTTATACTAACACTGCACTACTGGCCTTAGTATACAATTGTTTGATAGTGTCCGTCAACTTTTGGCCCATGTTGTACTTCTTCATAGTGTCACAGATAGCGTCATGCCACACTCTATCAAACGCCGTCTTGAAGTCAATGAAGACATGATATATGTCCTGTATGTTCAGACAATGGCTGTCCTTCTTCCTGCTGATTGGTTGAGATGATGTAATGCCCCATTTTCCTCATTCACGCACTAGTTTTCAATGAGCCTCTTTTTTTAGTGTGTATAAATTACCAGTTAAGCGCTATGATGCCACTCAAATGCTGTGCGTCTTCTCTGGCAAAACGCTAGAAAGGTAATGACGTTGGATGTCTCTTCTGAAGACATAAGACTTTCTCCTGAAGAAACGGCAGTTTCCTCTGAAGTGCCTGAAGAGGAATAATCATCTGAAAGCACTCTAGTATTAAAGTCTTTATCAATCATTATTCCAGTACAGTACCTAAGTTAATGTTTAGAATGTTTGTGAGTGTGATTTTATGTACTGTGGTGTAGCATGTCTATCGTTTTGTTTTGTTTATCCAATTTATTACATTTCCTGTTATTTTATGTTCTTTTTGTTATGATCTGTGTTTTGCGGGAATTTGATTTTGACGGCTGTGTTCTCTAACTCTCCGCTCCGGCTGAGGGGCGTAGCTGAGCTGCTCCGTGACTTCTAAACATTCTAAACATTAACTTAGGCACTCTACTGGAATAATAATTGAAAAAGACTTTAATACCACAGCTTTACAACAGTTCAGATGATTATCTTCAGGCACTTCAGAGGAAACTGTCGTTTCTTTAGGAGAAAGTCTTATTTCTTCAGAAGAGACGGCGCTTAGTCGGCATTTGAGTGGCATCATAGAGCTTAACTGGATAATATATTATACATACAAAATGAAAACATATACATACTGTATGTATGTATGTATGTATGTATGTATGTATGTATGTATGTATGTATATATATATATATATATATATATATATATATATATATATATATATATATATATATATAGATAGATAGATAGATAGACAGACAGACAGACAGACAGACAGACAGACAGACAGACAGACAGATAGATAGATAGATAGATAGATAGAAAGTAT
This sequence comes from Plotosus lineatus, assembly GCA_024760905.1. NCBI lineage: Eukaryota > Metazoa > Chordata > Actinopteri > Siluriformes > Plotosidae > Plotosus > Plotosus lineatus. Next base: position 5,910,744 of record CM045735.1, on the reverse strand, counting down.
GCTGTATAGTGTTTATATATCTTATTAATAAATATCACAGTGCAAAATTGAAAGATTTTTCTGAATCATTACTACATTTTGCTACATTAATACAGTATTAATGAGTAAGACTGTCTATAGAATGTGTTTAAGAACCATATTTTAGCGCATGTAATATCATACATGGGGTTTTACTTCCAGGTACAGAACTTGCGGATTATCTTCATTCGCGGGAGGGGCTGGAACCAAACCCCCGCGAATATCGAGAGCCTACATTTGTATGTTTACTTAATTATCTTTGCTTAATTCGCACAATCATAAGGGAAGTGGTGGATCAGTGGTTCAGGCTTTCAGTTAACGATCAGTATACCTTAAGTTCACATCCCAGCACTGCCAGGCTGTCAAATTCGAGTTCTTAAACATGGTGTAATTGTGGTAGTTAGCATTAGCATGTCCACCTCACAGGAAGAAAATTCTGGGTTTAATTTCCAGGCTTTCTGTGTAGAGTCTGAATGCTCTCCATGTGCTGGCACAGGTTTCCCCGACACAGTCTAAAGGTTGCCACCTTCTTCAGCTTGGCTGTTCCAAATTGCCCCTTTGTGTGAGCAGGTGTTTGAATGCTTGTCTCTGTGTTGCCTTGTAATTTGTTTCCCTGTGGTTTGGTGAGCTACTTAGGGTGTACCCTGACTTCACCCTTCAGTGTAGGCTGAGATAGGTACCAGCTTCCCTGCGACCCTAGTAAGATTACATACATTACTAATTAGGATTAGGTGGTTCACAAAATAGGGGCAGTGGTGGCCTAGTGGTATAGGGCGCTAGATCGCTGATCCTAAGGTTGGGGGTTCGAGTCCCACTCTCCACAAGGTTGTCACTGCCCCCCCCCCCAGTGCAGCTAACTGGGTTATCAAAGGCCAGCCATGTCTCTCACTGTCTATGGTGGGAGGTTCATGTAAAAGAACCATTGCTGACTTTCATAAAGAGTAGCTGCAAAGCCGTCAGTGTGTTTCCACCATGCGATGACCTGGCGAGCTGTCCAGGGTGTACTCTGCCCTTGCCTGGAGTCGGCTGGGATGGGTGCCAGACTCCCTGTGACCCTAATTATGATTAAGCAGTTACAGAAAATGAACTGAACTGGTTCAGTAAATGAATGAATGGACTTTGACTGGGTTCAGCGAGAAGCTGCAGCATATACTGTATATATAACATGATGTACAGTATACGAGTCTAAACCTGCGCCGTCATCCACACTTGGGTTATTATGGAAAATATATTATTTTTAGCAAAAGTTATTTGGGAAAATTTTCCTTTGTTTTTGCTTTCATGCAATTTTTCAATGCATTTATTTCTAACATTTTTTTTATCATTCATTCATTCATTTTCTGAATCACTTAATCCTAATTCAGGTCGCCGGGAGGCTGGAGCCCATCTCAGCCAAGTGTGTGCGAGGGCGGGATGTATCTCGCCAGGTCATCGCAGGGCTGACACTCACACAGCCGTTCACACTCACACTCACACCTAGGGATGATTTGAAACAGCCAATTAGCCTACTGTGCATGTTTTTGAACTGTGGAAACCGGACTATCCAGAGGAAACCCATGCAAGCACATGGAGAACATACAAACTCCACACAGGCACGCCTGAGCTGAGATTCGACAATTCTAGTTTCCTTTTCGTGTTTTTTCATCTTTTTTTTTGATCTTCACAGAAGCCTTTATTTCATTTTTAAGTTTTCGTTGAAACTGCTCTTCTTTTCTTTTTTCAGAAAAGAAGATGCAGAGGACAGGGTGAGGTGGAGGCGGATGATTTGCTGTGGCGACCCCTGAAGGGAGCAGCCGAAAGTAAAAGAAGAAGAAGAAGTTGAAACTGCTCTTTTTATTTATTGATTTGTTTGTTTGTTTGTTTGTTTTAATTGTACTTAATCCAGATGTCCATTACCTGCTGCTGAGCTTTTTGGAAGATATCCGGGTGAGGCTGCTGTATATCCCTTTCATCCACTCGGACCTTGTCGTCAATATTGATGGGACTGCAGGCGCATTTCGACAGGTAGCTTTTGTAGATGGAATGAGCTTCCTTGCTCAGCTGAAACACCAAAATGAACCAGATGAAGCAAACTGAATTCATGGAGAAGAACAAGGCAGCTATTTTTATATACACTCACTCACGCACTCATTTTTTCGAGCCATGGAGAGGCCGGAGCCTATCTCAGCCAACACGGGATGAAGACAGAGTACATCCTGAACGCATCACCAGATCATTGCAGGGCCACCACACTCACATCAACACTTGGGGCAATCTGTCACAGAAAATTCGCCTAACATGCACATTTTCCAACTATGGGAGGAAACCGATGTACCCAGAGGAAACCCACTCAACCAAGGAACATGCAAAGTCCACACAGAAACGCCCACGCCCAGGACTCGCATCCAAGTACCTTCGTGCTATGAGAGCTACATGCTACCATGACACCAGCATCTCACTGTAATAAAGCCGATGATGTTCATCCTGCCAGACACATACAGCACTCAAACGGCTGCTCATGAAGATTCCCAGAGCAGCGTAACAGATTCTACGTACCCTCTTCTGCATGCATGTGGTCATAGAGGGTTGATATTTTTAGCATCTATATCAGTGCTTCTCAAATAGTGGGGCGCGGCCCCATGATGCCAGGGGGGCACGGTGCAATGCCGGGGGAACAGGCTTTTTTGGTATAATTTGGTAATTGCGTATGAGAATTAAGTGTAATTGTACCTCCACTCCACTAGTTGTCAGTGGCACTCTCATGGTGTAGCAGTTTTTTGCACGAGCAAACAATATGAAGTGCACTAAACAACCCCACAAGAAACAACACGAAAAAATTTCTAACAGGAACGAAGAGAAAGGTGGAAAGAGACGGAGCTATTGAGACATAAATAAGTTGAATGAGTTAAATAAGGATGTTTTTTTTTTTTCAAATTTCGGGCACATTGGTGCACTTTAAATCTTTTCTATTACAGATTAAAAAACAATGAATGAAATTCAGTTGAACTATATTTCTTTCTTTTTTGTTTTTAATGTTAATAAAGATACAATGTTATGCAGAGGTGTACTAATAACAATTTATAGATTAAATAATACTATTTATAGTCGCTCGCGGGGCAGTGGGGTTGTAAAATGTTTTTTCTTCCTGGGGGGGGCGCCACAGAAAATAATTGAGAACTACTGATATATATGGTCAACAGGCATATGGCGGCATAATGGATAGCACATCCACGTCGTAACAAGAAGGTCCTGGGTTCAAGTCCCAGGCACGGACATTTCTGTGTTTTCTCCAAGTGCTTCCATGGACTTTCTTGCTCTGGTTTCCTCCCACACTTTATGCACATTAGGCTAACCGGCTGTTCTAAATTGCCCTTAAGTATTTATGCGAGTGTGAATGGCTGTGTGTGTGTGTGTGTGTGTGTGTACGTTTGTGTGGAGCCCTTGTGATTGTCTAGCTAACTGATTCAGGTACACCCTGCTTACGCCCAGTATTGGCTGAGATAAGCTCCACCTGCCCGGAGACCATTGTAAGATTAAGTGGTTTAGCAAATGAGTGGGTGATTGACAGGTGTGAGTAGGACCACCCCTCCCACCCAACAGCTATTGTCAGTAATGGCTCTCTTGGTTTTCTGGCAGAGAAAAGCATTGGCCATGTCAGGATCTGAAAAATTTCCAGAAATCCTTTTTTTTTTTTTTTTTTTTTTTGGCACTTGGACATGTGAACGATTTTTCTTTCCTCTCATTAGCCTAGAAATACAATAACATCAGACCCACCATACAACATACCTTTTCAGTATTACTGGCTGGTATCTTGCGGAAATTCTCACACGCCAACCAGAAAAGAATATTCTCCACACTGACTTCAGACTTCAAAAACTCCTGTAAGTCAGAACGAACCACAGAGAAATTACACTATATACACAAGCCATGATTTTAAAATAACAGTGTAATATAATGAGCTTCAGCATAAATAGAATTTAACGCACGTCTCTGCGTTGGCGGGGGGAAAAAATGGAATTCTTGGTTGTTCTCCAGTCACAACACTTGAACACTCAGCATGTTTTCTCCCCAACAGGTGCCCCAGCAATCTGTACACCCCCACAATCCCCGACAATTAACGTGACTCATACATAATGTGGGCTGATTCCTTTTCTTATCATTTTGGGAAATGGCTTCTTACCGAGAGCCCAGGGCTGTACAAATGTTCCGAGGCTTGACGAGCGTATTTATATTAATCTGCGAGCTGAAAGAGTCGCTGATGTGGAGTCGATTGCCTCAGCAGGAAAGTCAGCTCCTCCTGACATCACAGTTCGAAACTAACACACCGTCAAGTGGTAGAGTATGGAGAAGTGCGTCATTTAGAAATCCACTATTGACTCACTTTGAAGCGGAAGCTTTCGGGCCAAGTGTCCTGCTCACATAAAAAAGAATTAAACTGATTGATCTCCACTTCCTGTTGGTAAATGTTCTTTATACAGTCATAAACCAGTTCCAGATTAATGCACCATTGTACACAAGATTTCCTTTCCACTTCATTGTAGCCAAAGAACCAACATGGAGTTCAGCCTTTACTCGAGAGAATCGCCTTCATTTTGCAATACAGGTACTTGCATGGTTTCCTGGGCGGGCTGACAAGGTTAAACTTCTGGAAGATCCCAGTTCGACCACCTGATCTCAAAGCATTTGTCTGGTTCCATTTTGATTGGCATTATATGTATCCTTTGGTCTTTGCTCCTCCGCATTGAGAGGGGCCAGTTGAGGAGGCTCGGACATCTGGTCAGAATGCTTTCCGAACACCTCGCTGGTGTGGTGTTTCGGGCATGTCCAACCGGGAAGAGACCCCGGGATTGACTTAGAATATGCTGGAGGGACTATGTCTCTCGGCTTGTCTGGGATTGCCTCGGTGTCCCCCCAGAAGAGCTGAAGGAAGTGGCTGGGGAGAGGGACGTCTGGACCACTTTGCTGAGGTTGCTGCCCCCGCAAACTGACCCCGAAAGAAGCAGAAGAAGATGATGATGATTTTTATACTCGTATAATTGAACACTTCAGCAAAAACTATATATATATATATATATATATTTTTTTTTTTTTTTTTTTTTTTTTTTTTTTTTGCGAAGTAGAATCGACCCCCTGACTGACGTATATGTACATGTATACGTATGTGTATATAATATCAATAAATACATATTCAATGCTATACATGCTTTTAATAACAATTAAACATTCAAAAATAATGCATAAGATGTAAATAAAATATAAATATACACACATACAGATGCACACCTCACATAAAAATGTAAGTAATTTTGTTGGGGGTTTTGGGTTGTTTTTTGTTTTTGTTTGTTTGTTTGGGGTTTTTTGCATAATTGGCCTTGTTTTGCAGCATTTTCCCCTATTTTTCCTTATTTGTTTATTTTTTGATGAATATTTTTGAAAAACCCAAAATACACTGAAACAGCAGAAACTGAAGCACGGAGTAGAGAGGGATCACTGTGTGTATGTGTATATATATATATATATATATATATATATATATGTGGTGGCGTAGTGGTTAGCATGTCTGCTTTGCAACCAGAAGGTCCAGGGTTCGGATGATTCTGTGTGAATTTGCATGTTTTCTTCTGTGAGGGTTTCCTCTAGACATACCAGTTTCCATTCACACTCCAAAATCAAATACATTGGGTTGATTGGCTGAGTTTGACTGTATGTGTGTGTGTGTGTGTGTTGGCCCTTTGATGGTCTGGCGAGCCCTTCAGTATGTACCCTGTGTTTCCCCAGTGTTGGCAGTGATTCAGCCTCACTGTGACCAACAGCATCCACCAAGCCTGAGACACAAACTCATTCATTTTCTAAACCGATTAATCCTAATTAGGATCTCTGGGAGGCTGGCTCTCATCTCAGCCAACTCTGGGTGAGGGCAGAGTACACCCTGGACAGCTCGCCAGGCCATCACAAGGCAGCCTACTCTTGATGAAAGTTAGCAATGATTCATTTACATGAACCTCACACCATAGACAGTGAGAGACATGGCCGGCCGTGGATAACCCAGTTAGCTGCACCGGGGGGGGGGGGGGGGGGACGACAGTGTCAACCTGTTGAGGGTGGGGCTTGAACCTCTAACATTGGGATCAGCGATTCAGCACTTTTACCACCGGGCCACCACTGATCATCTGAGGCACAAACTAATTGAGCTTAGTACACACTACACAGAAACATAAAAAAGCCTAATTCAACCAGATATACAACAAAGGAAAGTCTGCCTGGATCAGAATTCAGGGTGTACCAGATTCAACTGAATTTTTCTGTGTACTGTATATAACTTATAAATATTATTGTTTTCTTTCTTTCTTCAATAGCGTATGTTTGGCAAAGTCAGCAGAAAGAGGTTCTCGACTCACGGTGAAGTAGTGCACTCCCAATGGATCTTCCAGCAGCCTCTCAAAGCTGACAGCCCAGCTGGCCACCCGACCCACACCGCTGGCCCTCGGCACACCGGGAAGACTGGAGTTACTGTTGGAGCATTGTGGGTCTGTGTGCTTCATCGGATCCAACACATTCAACTCTGATAATTAAAAAAACGTTTAAAAAAGTTAACTCAGTGCTCATTTTTTTTTATTGCCGTTAAGATGACATCATTCAAAAATGCCTTTTAATAAATCGTTCTTATTAATTAGTTTCTCATGAATAATACAAACCAGATTCCACAAAAGTTAGCACACTATACAAAGTGTGAATAAAAGAAGCCATATTAGAAGCCATTTCCAAACAGGACCCAGAAGCACCGGCGCTTTCTGAGTGTGGCGAAGTGGAAAACTGTTCTGTGTTCAGACGAATCACGATTCAAAGTTCTTTATGGAAAACTGGGACGCCATGTCATCCGGACTAAAGAGGACAAGGACGACCCAAGTTGTTATCAGCGCTCAGTTCAGAAGCCTGCATCTGTGATGGTATGGGGGGTTGCATGATTGCGTGTGGCATGGGTAGCTTGCACATCTGGAAAGGTTCCGTCGATACAGAAAGGTACATTCGGGTTCTACAACAACATCTGCTCCCATCTAGACATCGTTTCTTTCAGAGGACACCTTTCATTTTTCAACATGATAATGCCAGACCACATGCAGCATTAATTACAACATCATGGCTGCGTAGGAAAAGGATCCGGGTATTGAAATGTAGAAAACATCTGGCGCGTCATAAAGAGGACGGTTCATCAGAGAAGGCCCAAAGACAGTTGAATAGTTCGAGGCCTGTATTAGACAAGAATGGGACAGCACTCCTATTTCTAAACTTGAGAAACTTGTCTCCTCGGTCCCCAGATGTTTGCAGATCGTTGTAAGAAGAAGAAGGGATGCCTCACAGTGGTGAAAATGGCCTTGTCCCAATTTTTTTGAGATTTGTTGACATCATGAAATTTAAAATCAACATATTTACATTAAAATGATACATTTTCTTAGTTTAAACTCTTGACCCGTCATCGATGTTCTATTCGGAATAAAACATTGAAATTTGGCACTGCCACATCATTGCATTCGTGGGGCCGGTGGTGGTGGTGTAGTGGTTAGGGTGCTTCGCTCATGATCAGGAGGTTGTGTGTTCAAATCCCAGTTAGACTCCCACTGTGCGAAAACCCCTGGGCAAGGTCTTAACCACGAGTGTGCCCCTGTTCGCCCAGCAGTATAAATGGGTACCAGTAAAAATACACTGGGAATGTAACCTGTGATGGACTCGCGTCCCATCCAGGAGAAGTTGTACTCCAAGTTGCTTCACGCTATGGAAACTGGGAATATGCACCAGCCTGATGAGCCACTATGGCTCGGATATAAAAAGCCCAAAGCACTTTACATAATTGCATTCAGTTTTTACTCACAATTAGTATAGTGTGCCAACTTTTTTGAAATCCGGTTTGTATCATTTCTGAAATTGCAGTGTGCAACTCGAAACAGAGAGGTACGGTATGTAGTTACTCAGAGAAAACATCAAAAGACTAAAGTAAGACTGGCTGATATATTTTGATTTGAAGCTGTAGCGCTCAAACAGGGGTCATGTACACTACACCCATGCGCTCGGCCATTTTGTACCTTCACCAGGTAAGTAATGTTTTACTCTCAGTTTATGTATTTGTTTATTAGCAAACTTATATAAAGTGTTTTGTAGATTTTCATGAGATTTCTAAATGAGGTGGGGCTATGGACAAAAACGTTGATTTTAGAGATGATCCGGATCAAATCCACAGTCCAGGCAAGAATTCGGAAAGCATTATTTAATTTAATTAATTTAATTAATTTTGGAGGCAGTTATGACCCGGTGGTAGGACATTGGATTACTGATCCCAAGGTCGGGAGTTCAAGCCTCACTATCAACTGGTTGTCACTGCTGTCCCCACTCAGTGCAGCTACCTGGGTTATCAAAGGCTGGCCATGTCCCTCACTGTCTGTGGTGAAAGGTTCACGTAAAAGAACCATTGCCGTCTTTCGTCAAGAGTAGGCTGCAGAGCCGTCAGCGTGGATCTGCCCTGCGATGGCCTGGTGAGCTGTCCAGGGTGTACTCTGCTCTTGCCCAGACTCGGATGAGATGGGCACCAGTCTCCCTGTGACCCTAATTAGTTTTAAGCGGTTCAGAAAACGCATGAAACAATGAATGAGATTGATGGATTTTTTTGGAAGTGTCATATTACAGCATGCTCAACAGGGGATGCTGTTTACTTTCTGATATTTGCATAACATTATCAGTTAATATCTACCTGAGGTGTGGTTTCAGACAAATAACAAATAAGACTCCATTAGAGTTCGGTCATGATCGGGATCAAATTTGAGATCCGGGAATCGTTTAAATGGTTATTTAACATTGTGCAAACAATTTTTTTCATTTTTATTTTGGCTCACTTGGAGGATTGCTGGGCTTGGTGGAGGGTGGCACTCTCCAGATGTTTTTTATGTTCGTCGTTCATTCATTTTACATGCCTCACACCATAGACAGTGAGAGACATGGCCAGGCTTGGATAACCCAGTTAGCTGCACTGGGGGACAGCAGTGACAACCATTGTTGGTGGGGAAACTGGAATGGAATAACTTTTTTTTTATTATTATTTAATCAAGATTTTAAAGATTTGGAGAAGGTGTGATTAAGTGTTTTTTAGTCTGAGATTATATTATTGACACGTTTTATTTTCCCTGTTGTGATAAACATGACTCTGATTAATGCAGTGTGACTCACTTCCCATTAGCTTTCTTTGCAGCATTGTACAAACTGCGTCGCACGGATCCATTTCTCTTCTTCTATTTGTGGTATTTCAGTTTAAGCATGCTGAGTATGCTTTCGGTTTGGGGAAGCAGTCCTTAAAGTTGACCACGAAAATTGGAGAAAATGAAATGTTTTTGTGTACAACACGAGTTCACTTTTGTAAGTCTGAGATTGACGGAGGTCAGCATGTCAGAACCATTTGAATAGAATAACACTACCTCCTCGCGTAATACAATTATGGGTTATATGATAAAGTGGCGGCTGTAATGTGCCGCGGTATTGTAGGACATCGACTCAAGCATGTGTAGTGTATGAATGCGCATTTCTGGGGTGTCACATGGTTTCTTTTAGCTCTATCAGTCTTCCAGTCTTGGTGTCATTATCTCCTTTACATTCATAATGAACTAACGGAGGAAGCCACTGCGGTAACATCTGCACCCCAAACAGGATGTAAACAGGTCAATGACAGACTAAAAAGCTCTGACTGTGACTTCCAGCATGTGGTGCGGATGTCACATGTGAAACACAAAAACACTGTCTGTTTTCTACGCAGTTAAAAAAAAAAAAAAAAAAGCGACGGTTGCGTTTATGGTATCATTGGAACATCCGACCTAACCTCAAATACTATTCTTCGAATTTTCAAAGCTTATTCATTGAAATATCAGTTGATATCTACAAATATAAATGTGTTTTTGACTTACTTAAGTTTAATTCATGTAATGCGATTGAGAACACACTGCTCTCTCTTGAACATTATAAGGGCTAATGACTTGCTGATGAGTTTCCGAGTGTAGCGGGAATACAATACAGGGTAATCATGCTGTTTGTTCTCATCGCTAATATATTATTTATTCATAACTCACCTCCGTCTGAGACAGCCAGCGTCTGTAGGTGGGGAGAAAATGACAGTGGATAAAATGAGATGAGACCAGATGAGTCAGAGTTACATGTCGATATAATAATTGTAGTCATCAATCGCATATGAGTATTGAATGCTGCTGTTGTGCTCAGAAACATCGAGATTAGAACTAGCAAACACCTACAAAAAAAAAAACCTCTACACATCTATTATAATTCGGGATAATATAGGATCCATACGAACAGTAAAGTGTGCAAAGGTTGGGGGGGGGGGGTCTATATGTATTACATTAGGGTGGAAAGCTGGTGTAGTGGTTAGCATCATCTGCCTCACAGCAAGAAGGTCCTGGGTTTCCAGCGTTGATTTCCTCAAGGTCCTCTGAAGTCCTCCCACAATTCAAAGATGTGCGCATTAGGCAAATTGGTTGAACCAGATTTCCCCTAGGTGTAAGTGTGAGTGTGAATTATTGTGCGTGTTTCGGCCCTGTGATGGTCTGGTGAGCTATTCAGGCCATATCCCAACATCACCCGGTTGTTGTCAGAGAGAAGCTCTCACCGTCCAGCAGCCCTCAAAGTATTATTAAAAACGCTTCAGGAAAGCGGGAGTGAATGTAATACTGTATATTACATGTTACGGTAAATTTTAAATATTTTGAAATTGTTTTTGGGGAAATACCATCAGAACCCGAAATACAAATCTTGAACTTTTTCCAAGGTTTCGCGTAAATTATTCATAAGACACCACAATGCAGTGGTTAGCAATGTTGACTCACAGCAAGAGGGCGCTGGGTTCGACTATTGGCCAAGGTTTTTTTTTTTTTTTCTTTGAGAAGTTCTCACTGTGTTTGTCTGGGTTTCCTCCAGGCACTCTGGTTTCCTCCCACAGTCCAAAGAAATACAGATTGTATCACTGACTACTCTAAACCTCCCATCTTTGAGAATATGAGTAGGAATACTTGCTAGAGTTTGTGTTATCCCTGCAATAGTCTGGCAACCTTTTCAAGCTGACGTTGTATAGGCTAATACAGCGAGAGGAGTACACCCTGAACAGATTGCCAGACAATCACTGAACCAACACACAAAAAAAAAAAAAAAAACCAATTACAATCACATCTACCAGCAATTTGAAACAGCCAATTAGCTTAAAGTGCATGTCTTTGGACTACGGGAGGAAACTGGAGTATCTGGAGGAAACCCATGCAAGCACAAGACAACAAGCAAACCCCACCGAAGGGCTTTTTTTATGTGAAGCGGATGTGCACTATTCTACAGTGCTGACACCCCCTTATTTTGGTCATGACCAATTTCCACCCATCAAGTATTGCCTCCTGATTCATACATTTACCAAGGACCAGGGAGGGGCACATGCAAGTACATTTCTACTCCGTGATGCTGTCACCCACATCTTTATGAACTGCTGTGTATGCGCGTTCACTCAAAGGGAAATCGCTCGTCACTCCCTTGTATACATGAGCTCACTGATGCCTATGAGTGCCTGGTGATTGTTGCAATTGTAAGGGAAGTAAGTGTACGCCATACATTGTTCCCGTCAGGGATCGACCAATTAGTTCCCATTGAACTGTGGTCGCGGATTGCTGCGTGCATCAACCTGGAGTTAAACTTCCAATCTCCAGGTTGATAGTTGCGCCATGTTGATGTACCACTCAGATTCCCTGCACTGTCAGTTTTTAGACCAGAAATGTTGCGTCCATTTTTATAAAGCGCACAATATAGAACAGTACGGATCACCACTCAGGCCTGTAATGGTAAAAGCTCGGATGAAGTAATTTTAAATCATTTTAATGAGTTTTATGAGCACTGATATAGCAAAGAAAAGACATGCTTTCATTACATTACATTTCTGTTCTGATTTATTTGAACACTAAAATTCTTAAACAGAAAAAAATTATCTTTAAAAAATACATATATATATATATATATATGTATATATTATATTTTATCTCTATTTCAACAAGATTATATATTTCATCCCGGATGCTCTACTTATGACTTGGTTTACTTCGTGTTTATGGCTCTGACTGTTTTTTTTTTTAAAGATAAAAACTCTACCCTGTGATTTCAAGTGTGGGCGACAGGATGGCATAGTGGTTAATACGTCTGCCTCACATCAACAAGGTCCTGGGTATCGAGTCTCGTGCTCGGCGAGGCCATTTCTGTGTGGAGTTTGCATGTTTTTCTCGTGCTTGCATAGGTTTCCTCTGGGTCATCCGGTTCCCTCCCACAGTCCAAAGACCTACATGTTAGGCAAACTGGCTGTTATAAACTGCCCCAGGCTGTGAGTGTGATTGTGTGTGAATAGTTGTGCATTAGCTGACCCTGTTATGGTCTGGCGAGCTATTCAGAGTGCGCACCCGCCTTCATTCAGAGTCGGCTGAGGTTGACGCCGGCCAACCGTTGTTGGATTACGCATTCGGTAAATGAGTAAGTGAGATGAAGTAAAATAATCTCTGCAATAATCTAAAATGATCCGAAGACATAAAGAAATTAATATCTGTGAGCTTTCAAGATCCATATAATTGAAGATTTATGTATTGATTCGCCAAATCCCATCATTAAAATGATAAAAACAATGAAATGAATATCTGCCAATCATTAAAAAAATTCAGATCTTCATTTCTGCAAGGTCGCTCAGTCTCGGAAATAAATTATCATGTGATTAAACTGCGCTCTGTTTGGGTTCCATTCATCATCATATCACTATTTGCTCAAGAATCAAGTTCCTTTCATCCAAATAAAGATTCTCGGAGTTGATTTTCATACAGACGAGTGAATAATATCCTTCTACTGTATACGAAAGCGCTCTTCATTCGCATGCACTGACACCACCGAGACCTTTCGAATCCTACCTGCTGTCCACAAGCTGCTCCGGCATCACTCCGGTTCAGAGACATAGTCTTAGCACGAGAAGAACTTTTGGGTATTTCACAAAAAAACATGTGTTGTCTCTGGTATATGTATGAATATGTCTGTCGTGTATGACTAAAATGAAACTTCCTGCTAGACCAGGAAGTCTTGCTATAGCAACATGCCACAGGAGGAAGTGTGTGCGCTTCAGAGAATAAATTCGGGGCAAGGAAAACGCTGGTGTTCGTTATTGCTAAACTAGCAAAGGAAAATTATATACAATTACATCATTCAGACTGTCAAAAATATTATTTTAATAATTATTTAAAAGGATTCTGGTTCAATCTGACAATGAATATGACAAAAGACTGGAGTAGAAAGTTGTGAAAGGAAAAGAAAAGCTGCTGTGTATTAAAAAAAAAAAAAGTTTTTTGAGCTTTGATCTCAGATACTCAGAAAGCTGAGAGAATGACTCGCGCAGGCTTATCTTGTGGCGGTGTATAATTCTGAATATTTCACAGACATCAAATGAAATTAAGGTTTACGTGACGGCGTCTTTACCTTGAAGACGATGAGAGGCCTGCTGTCAGGTCTCCCCAGACGTCTGCGAAGAGAAGCGCGCAGCCCAAAATGAGGCAGCCCTCTTGTGATTTCTTGGAAAGACATGGATCTCTGTGGGGAAGGAGCTCATGGTTAGAATTTAATAATTAGCGTTACTTTATTAAAGAACACGGAATTGCTTTTCCTGAGTTTGAGAACTGGCGGAACCAACTTTAGCGCACATACGTCCGTATCACCAGAAACAACGGTTTGGGTTCAAGTCCCCGGGCTCGGTGAAGCTGTTTTTTTTTTTTTTTTTGTGCAGTTTGCATGCTTTTCCAATCCTTGTGTGGGTTTCCTCCAGGTAGTCCAATTTCCTCCCACAGCCCAAAGACACGCGCATTAGGATAATTAGCTGCCCAAAATTTCCCCTCGGTGTCATTACGAGTAAATGGTTACGCGTGTAATGGACCAGTGTGCTGTTCAGGGTGTACCCAGCCTTCTTCCAGAGTCTGCAGAGATAGGCTCCATCCTCCCCATGTCCTGAGTAGGATTAAACGGTTCACTGAATGACGTCATGGACAAAAGATGAGTTGAACCATTTTCAGATCTTAAAGAAAGAAAGAAATATTTTTGTATGTGAACCTGGATATTAGCGGCAAGTCACATGAGAAAACTGTCAGACTGGTAATTTTACCTGTTGGTATTTTATGTTGTCGTCCCCCGAGATGCCCTCCAACCTCCCATAAAACATACAAATAAATTCTCGGTGTTTCAATTGCCCCTATTTGTGAATGAATGGATGGCTGGATGGCTGGATTGATAGATGGATTGATGGATGGATGGATGGATGGATGGATGAATGAATGGGGTTCTATTCAAGTTGTGACTTCCTGATGCTCCTGGGATAAGGTTAAACCCCACCTCCACCCCCTCTCATTCAGTTCAACGCAAAATGTGGTCCTACTGACTGGTAAAAAGGTGCTAACACTGGAGACTCATTCCATTGAGACAGAAAGCTATCAGCCATTACTACCATTATTCATTCATTTATTTTCTTAAATATTTAATCCTAATTAGACAGACTAACATTTCATGAAACCATTGATGATCTGAGACCAAAAGGAATACGGATAAAATGTTGTTAAGGGAGGTTGGTGCCCATCTCAGCCAACTCTGGGTGAGGGCATAGTACACCCCAGACAGCCCGCCAAGCCATCACAGGGCAGAAACACACGGACTGCTATATAACTCCTCTTGAGCAAAGTCAGCAATGGTTCTTTTACATTAACCTCTCAGCACAGACTGTGATTGGCCGGCCGTTTGATAGTTAGCAGCTAGCAGCATTGGGGGGACAGTAGGGACAACCTAGCCACAGTGGTACTTGAACCAACCCTGACCTTGGGATCAATAAACCAGCACTTTACCACTGTGCTACTATTTCTCCTCAACTATTACATTTTTTTTTGTATTGCATTCTATAAGCTAATTTTATAATTTTATATATATATATATAAAATTATATATATAAATATATAATATATATATTATATAATTTTATAATTTTATATATATATATATTCTTCTATAATCACCTGAAGAGAGAGGATGGTTTCACCACCCCTCGAAACAGATCTGTAGTGATAAATGGAGTTTCAATAGAAAGTCTTTGTCCTGTCCTTTTATTTTTGTTTTATATATATATATATATATATATATATATATATATATATATATATATATATATATATATATATATATATGTGTGTGTGTGTATGTATATATATATATATATATATATATATATATATATATATATATATATATATATATATGTGTATATATATATATATATATATATAGTATATATTATTGCTGCTTATTAAGTCCCAGTGTATGACTTGTTTCTGTGAAAACGGGAAACATTCCTACAACAGACAGAACTATTATTAACTTTAATTAATTAGTAAACGTAACTGAAAAATGAATAAATATACAGATTCAGATTTGAGAATTTCTACAACAGTATGTTGTTCACACCTAAAGGCAATTTAGAACAGTTCATCAGCGTAAAGTGCGTGTCTTTAGGCTGTGGGAGGAAACCGGAGTATCCGAAGGAAACCCACACAAGCATTGGGAAAACATGCAAACTCCACCCTTGCCAAGCCCAGAGCTTGCCAATCCCAGGCCGAAATCATCCATAGTAACTATCATTCATTCATTTCCTGAACCACTTAATCCTAATTAGAGTTGCAGTGAGGCTGGTACCCATCTCAGCCGACTCTGTGCGACGGCAGAGTACACCATGGACAGCTCATCAGGCTATCGCATTGCAGAAACACGCTGACGGTTTTGCAGCTATTCTTGTTGAAAGTCAGGAATGGTTCTTTTACATGAACCTCACACCATAGACCAGCGGTGCTCAATCCTGCTCCTGGAGATCTACCTTCCAGATTACTTTATCTCCGACCTCAATGTGGCCCATGTGACATGTAAGTTCCAGTCAGGTCTTGATTAGATGATTGGACGGTTGGATGGTTAGGTGGGCATGATTAGGGTTGGAGCGAATGTCTTCTGGAAGGTAGATCTCCAGAAGCAGACAGTGCGAGACATGGTCAGCCTTTGATATGTGGGCAGTGACGACTTGTTGAGAGTGGGGCTTGAACCCCAAACCATAGGATCAGTGATCCGGCACCTATACCACCAGACCACCACTGTCCCCGTGGTGACTATATGACACTGAAATAGAAGGTTTTCACTATAAGTCTGTCTACCTGTTGGGATGAAATCTGCAGTCTGACCTTGACGCTGTAGTCAAATTGACGAAAATGTGGTTTATTTTTTGGTTGGCGCTGTAGCTCTTGAATCTGATTGATAAAGCAACTACAAGTTTCATTGCAGTTTCATTACTCCACCTTAGTCAGCCAATGAATTCTTCAGCCCACCCTCGTACTAATCTTACTAAAATTCATTAACCACGTTCCTGTGTCCACTCATAGCAAAACACCTCCACCAACAACAAGCTGAGGTATCTTGGAAACATTTGAATCACTATTCCCTTCATACGAAAAACCATCCGGATATAAAGCAGAACTGGGAAACACCTACCTTGTCTCTGGAAGGTGGAGGAAAAGTTTTTCTGTGGTGAAAAGAAACAGATGCATCCATGATGGTGGAGGAGGCTGGTGCTGCGTTGAAGACCAGAAGAGAAGTCTGGCAAGTTCCTCAGCTCACTTGAGCTGCCTTTCACTGTGTAAACACCTGACCTGTCATAAAACACAGGTATAAAAGTCACACAGTTGGAAAACATACTGATCATACAACCGGTGACCTGAAAAAACACCCCCCAGATATTTCAAGCAGAGGACACATTATTCTTCCCATCACATGTACAACTTAAAAAGTTTCCTGTTTTTCATGTGTATTTGTTCATAGTGTTTATATTTCAATTCATGGAGAAGTATTCGGGGCACACGTTGATCGCTCGAGAGTGTTGACATGACGTGTAATTCCCTTACAACAGATGAATGTGTTTCTCTCCATGTGCCATGGAGCTGAACCAGCCCCCGCAAGTCAAGACCGGACAACCAACCAGAGACAGCTGGATTCTTCTCACCTCACTTCCTGTATCCTGAGTCTAACACCTGTTCTCCATTGACTGTATGTGCACTGGTCCATGTGTGGAGCATTAAATCCGTTTGCCATCCCATTTTGAGTTGCAGTTAGTACACTGAGCTTGGGTGGTAACGCAAGCATTTACTTTCCTGTGCATTCCGCTGAGCAAATATGGTAATCACTGACACTCGCGTCATTGCCATCACTATAGTTGTAGCTTTGGCGCAAAGGACCAGGATGCAGCTGGTTGGAAATAATTCGTAAACAAAAAAAATATGGTTCAACAGGAAAGATATCTTTATCAAGATGCAGAATATTCACTATTACAATTCACTCACTTTGCCAGACCGTTTAGTCCGATTCGGACTGCAGGGAGGCTGTAGCCTATTTCAGACGGCTGTGGGCGAAGATGGGGTACACATTAAATAGCTCGCCAGAACATCTGAGGGACAACGCAGACCGATTTACACTCACGTTCATAACCAGGGACAATTTAGAACAACCAATTAGGTGCATGGATTTAATTTGTTTGGCGAAAACCAGAGTACCCAGATGAAACCCACACAAGCTGAGGGAGAACATGCAAACTCCTCACTGAAATCCTCTTCACGAACTCAGGAGTCCAGTCTGGGAGCTGGCGTGCGAAGACTTCAACCTGCCCACTGTGGAGCATATTATTAATAATAATAATAATAATAATAATAATAATAATAATAATAATAATAATAATAATAATAACAAACATAGCCAAATACAGAAAATAAAATACTTTAGTCTATTCTGAACTGTTCACATTTCTGAAATGTTTGTGACATCTGACTTCATGCTGTCCTTATTGCAACTGGAAATCCCAGAATTTCATATTGAAAGCTACTGCCCTCTGCTGAACAGGAGCAGTACAACAGCAAACCTAAAAGGCAAACATGTCTGAATTAAGCTAATAAACTAACATGACAAAAGACATGTCATACCATTCCAATGCCAGACCATAGAGCCAGGTGGAGAAACAAAAGAAGGTGTCAAAAACGATGACTGGATGAATGGATTTCCTGTAGTTTTGAGAAAGAAAGCAAGACGGAGAGAAAGGAGTCTCAGGACAGTTATGAAGCAGGTGACAAAGAGGGATAATCCAGGTAAGACTTTAATGCAGCACAGAAGTCTGGGGGAGGTGAAGGGAACAGACGAAGGTGGACAGGTTGCTAATCGTGGACTAATCCCATCCATGTCCCACCTCTCTCTCTCTCTCTCTCTCTCTCTCTCTCTCTCTCTCTCTCTCTCTCCCACTCTTCCTCTTGGGTAGGGGAACAAGCCAGAAAAAGATTCCTCTTTACTAAGTTTGGCTGAAATAATTTCAAGATTTAGAGGTGAAATGTTGAGGATGATGAGGACCCAGACCTGACTGCAGCCCAATTGGACTGACCTTGACATAATCTCCATAGCATGTAGTTGGGTTCTTTTTCTCCTTCTTGTGTTCTTGTCTGCAGAGACACATTATCATGGGTGAAATCCAAAAGGTATGTATGCACCAATCTGGAGATCTGCTCTTAACAGGCACCGCTATGCTTCAGTAAACGCTAATCCACTGGAGCCAAGGCAAGATTGCGATAGTCCATAATTACTTTCGCACATGCATGCATATAAGAAACATAATAATTACAGCAATGTATACAAACTGATGTTCTAATAATTTCTGAAGTAATGATTAAGTGTTACATTTTGTATTGTTCACTTTAGATATATTATTTTACATTTTTTATGATTTATGATTGTATATGACTAAGAACTGTGCAACTTTAGACTCTGGAGTCATAAATTCAAATGTTATTGTTTCATTGAATTTTGTACCCAATCTTCTATAATGGATTTAAAATTAAATTCAGTGAATATTTGTGTGCCGTGTTTTAAAATTACGTGTAAGAAATTTAAATTTATATTTATAAAATATATTTACAATTCAGAGTCACATTTTTAAGCTCTATATTCCGGGACATCTGAAGCAAAGCAACTGAGATTTATTCAACACCATTTCATCTACTCAGCCTTTAACGTAGTAGGCCGGCGACCATCTCAGCTAACTCTGGGCAAGGGTATATTACACCCTGGACAGCTCACCAGGCCATAGCAGGGCAGAAACAAGGCTGATAGAGATGTAGCCTACCCTTTATGAATGACAGTAATGGTTCTTTTACCTCCCCCTCTCACCACAGACAATGAGAGTCATGGCTGTTTATTGTAATAGTATAGTAAGAAATATTAGTTGAAATTGTCCTATTCAAGGTAATTTTACTTTATAAGATGTATTTTATGTAGTGGGATGTTTTGAATTTGAATATACAGTAATTTGAACCCTTGTATACATTGCAAAAATTATAACCTAGCAAATAAAAATATACAGTACGTTGTATCAGTATATGTTGTTACTTTGTATATTCAGATTGTTTTTAATCTAATTTAAGAATATTAAACCTATTTATAGATATACATGGAAATTTCAAGGTTAAAATGTACTTTATTCTATTTTTAGATCTGCATTTTTTTTTTAGTTTTATGATGAGTATAAGTATACTTTTATTATAAGTATAAGTAATCTTCCAATAGAATAAAAACATTGAAGTTTGGAAATAGTAAATATGTCTAAAAAAAAACTCAATAGAAATATAAAGAGAAATATCAGCATAGTTTCTTAAACAAATTCTAATAGTGTCTGATGTCGCATATGTTCTAAGTAGATTTTCTATTTTCTAAGCATCTTTTATTCCCTTTAATTGTACTGTCTATCCCAGGGTTTATTTTCTGTCATTGAGAAACTAAAGGGCACGACAGAGCAGGAGCTCCGGATCATTCTTCTTGGTCTGGATAATGCTGGGAAAACCACCTTACTAAAACAACTCGCCTCAGAGGATGTGAACACGATCACACCGACTCAGGTTATTGTGGTTGCACTGACAATCAAACCTTATTCGTGCTTTGAGTTTAAATGCATGGTGCTCCAAATCCTTGGTTAATACACTTAAGCTAACTGAGTGCTATGAAGTTGCATTGTGACCTTTCACATAAATATAACAAAGGATATTGCATGAGTGATACATTGAGGTTTTCCAAATTCATGTGCTTTAAGTTATTTTACTATCAGAACAGTTTGAGTATTTACAAAATAATAGTATTTCTTGTAATTCAAACATAAACTAACTTATTATCTACAAACTTAATAATTGGACAAATCTTGTCTATGCTCAAATTTATGTACTATTTCCGATTGAAAGATTACAATAAGCCAAATATATAAATATGAAACCTACTTCTAAGTAGTTTCGACCTGTTTTAATCCTAAAATAATCTCTGGTTTTTTTAGTAGATATTTTTTCAAGTGGTTTAACCCTTTAACGGCCAGCAGGACCATATGGTCCTCTTTCAAAAAATGGTAATAACAACTAGACGCATTCTATACTTGTGGCATCACCTGATGAAACACAGCTTGGTCCCATGTGCCTCAGTCAGCTGTGAGATGACCTTGTGTGCGCAGGATTGTGTTGTTCACAAATTTATGAGCGTGCTATTATTTGTTATTATTATTATTAATTATTATTATTATTATTATTATTATTATTATTATTATTATTATTAGTGTTATTATAATTTTGTTGAAAGAAATTCCTTAGGCCTTTTTGATTAGGAAAAACTGGTGATAATTTTTTTTAACTGCAAAAAATAATTCAGGCCCTAAGGGTTAAGCTTTTTTGTACAAAAAAAAAAAACAAATTAGCGACCAAGAAACTAAGACATTTTTAAGCTATAAATTGGAAAATACTGAATAATCTTTCATTTGATTTCTCATTCATTCATTTATTTTATGAACCACTTAATCCTAATTTGGGTTGTGGGGAGGCTGCCACCCATCTCAGCCAACTCTGGGCAAAGGACAGAGTACACCCTGGACGGTGCCCCCAGACCATCGCAGGGTAGAAACACACTAAAGGTTATGCCAATGTTCTTGATGAAAGTTAGCACTGGTTCTTTTACATGAACCATGGACACTGAGACACTGAAAGCCATGGCTGGCCTTTGATAACCCAGTCAGCTGCACTGTGGGGAACAGTGACAACCCATTGAGAGTGGGGCTTGAACCCCCAACCGTTTGGATCAGTGATCCAGTACCTTTACCACCAGGTCGCCATGCCTCATTTGATTTATATTAATATGAAACATTTTAAAAGAGTTCCATATTCAAAAAATTTCATGTCTAAGACATATTTTGCAATGTACTCATGCTGCGTGTGAGAAGTTACCTTGAGCAGAGAGACATTATAACTACACACGAAGAGAGAAAACCGTGAAGGGTTTGTTATTGAGATTCCTTTTGGGAAACTATCTGCTACTTTTGAAAAAAGAGCATAAGGACAGGAAATTTTTGAGATATCACAAATTTAATAATGTCAGAAAGTCCAGTACTGTACTATGAATGAACTTTTTCTCTACCTGTTTGAACGTGATGTTTGAGAATATTGTAAAGGCACTGAATACGGATCACGTACTGACTCTTTCTGTTAGCTTTCATTAAGTCATGCTGATATCAAACCATGAGATCTATTTTGGTCATGTTCTGTCAGCAAAGTAGAGTCAGCAAAGGCCATAATTAGCTGACCTTCTTAATGTCTTTCTTTATGGCTAATAATATTGATGGACCATCCATATCGACTGGAGGTTTATTACTCAGTACATAACATACT
This sequence comes from Plotosus lineatus, assembly GCA_024760905.1. Lineage (NCBI taxonomy): Eukaryota > Metazoa > Chordata > Actinopteri > Siluriformes > Plotosidae > Plotosus > Plotosus lineatus. The sequence goes on along the minus strand of CM045735.1, from coordinate 5,888,902 downwards.
AACTTCCTATAAACGGATTAGTTCTGACATAATTTTGAAACTGGACATATGACCAATTTGGCATAATGAGCAAGGTCTTTTTGTTACAACATGGGAGGCCTGTCATTGTGGGTCAAGCGGATGTGTTTAATCCTGAATTTGAAGTTTATATAACCATAAACTGAGGTTAACCTAAGGGTCAAATAAATACAGTTAACACCTCCATTTATCTGCGTTTGTTTTCTATTGTATGCATTCTAGGGTTTCAATATTAAGAGTGTAACATGTCATGGCATGAAACTTAATGTCTGGGACATTGGTGGGCAAAGGAAGATCCGCCCCTTCTGGAAAAAGTATCTGGAGAACACTGATTTGCTGGTACGTATGTTGTAATCGATTTAAATACATTTTTGATAACTGAAGAAATTACCCACTCTGAAGTTAATCTATTGATCTCAAAGAATAAACAAAAGAATGATTATTCCTTGATCACTTTATAGACTCTTAATAAACATCACAAAAATATTTCAGCTAATTGAACAAGTTAGAGTTTAGTGCAACTGTAATGGGGTGAAGCGTTTCATGTACGTGTTTACCTAATATTTAAATATACAGATACTTTATTTTAAAAGAGGCAGCTAGAAATTGACACCCTTGGAACATCTCTGTTTAACGGTGTTCCATTGTAGGAACTGTCATCAAGGTGATAAGTGCTGATGGGTGGACTCCAAATATAGAACTTTGTCACATACGCTTTTTTTTGGTTAATTTGCAACTTACTGCAACAAAGAAACTTTTTTCTATGTATGTTTACTGAGTGTATTTTTATATGGGTTTTTTTAAACATGACACGCCTCGAAAAAGGCCCATCTTTTGGGTGCATCCATGCATTTTTATAGGCATTTGCTGTGATCTCCATTTTGAGCTGTTAATCTCAACAGCGTCATCAGTGTGTGCTTCTATAACTACTTTATTATAATGAGTCATTAATGATATTACTATCCAATCAAGCCTTATTGAAGGTGGACAATCTGGTAGAATTTTGGAACAAACATACTTTTGTGGGCATGGTGGCCAGGTGATAAGGTGCTGGATTATCAGTGCAGCTAACTGGGTTATCAAAGGCCAACCATTGCTTTCACCATCTATGGTGAGAGGTTCATGTAAAAGAACCATTGCAGACTTTCGTCAAGAGGAGCTGCATAGCCGTCAGTGTGTTTCTGCCCTGCGATGGCCTGGTGAGCTGTCCAGGGTGTACTCTGCCCTCACTCAGAGTCGGCTGAGATGGGCGCCAGCCTGCTCGCAACCCTAATTAGGATTAAGCGGTTCAGAGAATGAATGAATGACATACTTTTGCTATATTGAGATCACATGCAACTTAAATTTCAAAATTCAATTAATCATGGGATTTTGAATAAAATTGGTGGCACTAGAACTAATTTATGGGCCACACAGTAAAACTTCTGCAGTCACAACTTTTGTGGTGTTCATTTGTTAATAATTTTAAAGGAAGGTTTGGTTTGTGTTCGCGGATCAGGCATTTCTGAGGTTCAATTTGGTTCCGGATTGTAACATTACAAAATTTTCAGAAGAAAAATATTCATGCAAGATACTGTAGAGTTTTTCCAAGCTTTGATTTTTGACTTTGGATTTTGAAGCTTGTATATTTTGGGAGGGTTTTTGTGTGTATGTTTGTTTTATTTGGGGTTTTTTTTGTTGTTGTTGTTGTTTGAGTCACCTACACAAACAGGTTAAAATGGGCCCGGGGTAGTAATGAATAATGTTACATGATTGTACAAAAATTCTGATTGCAGAAATCACAACTTGGCGGAACAACGTTCAATTGTTGTGATACACACGTTGTTAAAGGAAGCTCGACAACCATATAACCTGTCTATGACTATGTTATTGTTATTATGATGTTATTATCTTTTTATCTTTAGATCTACGTCATCGACAGTGCAGACAAGAAAAGGTTTGAAGAAACAGGCCTGGTGAGAACAACCAAATTCTACACTGCATGAAGTGCATATACAGTTTATTATAACCACACCCACTGGATATAAGCAAACGTGTGTTTGGATTGGTTCGTGTACTATAAAAAAATGTGTACATTCAACATCACAGCACTTCATATATAACTCTATTTTTTTGACGAATGCACAATAAATGAATGAATATTCTGTGAGCCAAGAGGTTTGGGGGTTGGGGTTCAAGTCCCACTCTCCACGGGTTGTCACTATCTCCCCCAGTGGAGCTAACTGAGTTATCAAAGGCCGGCCATGTCTCTCACTGTCTATGGTGGGAGGTTCATGTAAAAGAACCATTGCTGACTTTTGACAAGAGTCGCTGCAAAGCCGTCAGCGTATTTCCGCCCTGTGATGGCCTGGCGAGCTGTCCAAGGTGTACACTGCCCTCGCCTGGAGTCAGCTGGGATGGGCACCAGCCTCCCCGCAACCCTAATCAGGATTAAGCGATTACAGAAAATGAACTGAATGTTCTGGATGAAATTCTTGATCAGCTACACAAGAAAACAAGCTTTTATGGTTGGAGGAGGTGGAAGCATTTGATATTTAAAATAATGCCTCATAAATTTTGCATGGTTTTAAAACATGTTCGGCCGTTTATTAAATACTCATCTAACAGATGGTTTTACCCAAAGATACTATAATTGAAACACGACGCCATCCGAGCACAAGATGTTGTGCTTTAAATGTCTTGCTTAGACAGTAATCCTCTTGATGTCGGGCTATTTAAAACATAATTAACCCTTTAAAGCCCGAATTATTTTTGAAGTTAGATAAAAATTATCACTAGTTTTTCCGAATCAAAAAGGCCGAAGGAAACACCCCAATACATTTCTTTCAACAAAATTATAATAACACTCAGAATAATAATAACATAATAATAAAAAATAATAACATTCACACAAATTTGTGAATAACACAATCCTGTGCACTAAAGGTCGTCTCACAGCTGACTGAGGCATGTGAGATCAAGCTGTGTTTCATCAGGTGACGCCACAACAAGTATAGAACGCGTCTAGTAGTTAATAATATTTTTGAAAGAGGACCATATGGTCCTGCTGGGCATTAAAGGGTTAATTTTTCTCACGTCTTGTCTGTGTGCAGGAACTCGCTGAACTGATCGATGAGGAGAATCTGAAGGGAGTCCCTGTGCTCATCTTTGCCAACAAGCAGGATCTGACTACGGCGTCGACAGCCAGTGAGATCGCAGAGGGACTCAACCTGCACACGTACCGTGATCGAGAATGGCAGATCCAAGCATGTTCTGCTATTTCGGGCGAAGGAGTGCAGGCGAGTCCATACAGATCAACAAAAAAAGCTTTAATCTATACAAAGGAAAAGGTTTCATAACACTACAGAACATTTACACTGAATCAGTATCGGAAATGATAATACTTGAACCATTTAATCCGATTGGGTCGCGGGGGACTTGAAGTCTGTCGCAGCGAACACTGGGTGAACAAAGTACACCCTGTACAGCTTGCCAGAAAATCAAAGGGCCAACACACAGACAACTGTTCACAGTCACACGCACGCCTAGGGTCAACTCGGAACAGCCGGTTAGAATACCGTGCATGTTTTTGGACTGTGGGAGGACACCGGAGTACCTGGAGGATATCCCCCAGGTATGGGGGCAGGGAGAAACCACACACAAAAACATGCCAACCCAGGACCTTCCCCTGAGAGGCGGACATGCTAACCACTACGCCACCATGCCACCAATGATGAAATTATTCATTTTAAATGACCTTACAGGCGTTATTAATTTGTATGAATTTGTTGAATTTGTAAACTCTGCCAAGACAATAATTTCATTTTAATTATTGTGTTTTATCAGGCTATGCTCTTTACATGTCTGAACAAAACATCATCAATTCTTTTTGTGTTCTTCTCTATCTGTTTTCTCTCAGGATGGAATGAACTGGATCAGCAACAATATTGTAAATAGGAAGAAATAAAGCTGCTTGGAAACATCTCTTGTATTTTTTAAAGCGCTTTCTTTGATCTTTATGTTTGTTCAGAGAGATCAGACTGACTTATTCTGTCACAAAGTTTTTAATATTGGCCGGGGTTACCTGGACGGCATTGTACGGGATTTATTTTTTGCTATTCGTACAGCAATCCTTTTGTGCATGTGCATGAACGTGCCACTTACGAGAGATGAGATAAATCATTGTGCCGGATGTTGAGCAGACGACACCCGGACAACCCGAACCCATAACACCTAACCCTAACCCTAACCCTAACTCTAACCCTAACCCTAACCCTAACCCATAACACCTAACCCTAACTCGAACCCTAACCTCTAACCTCTAACACCAAACACTAACGAGTAACCAAAATCCTAACCCCGAACCTTACCCTAACTCCTAACCCTAACTCCTAACCCTAACCCAAACCCTAACCCGAACCCTAACCCTAACCCTAACCCTAACCCTAACCCTAACCCTAACCCTAACCCTAACCCTAACCCTAACCCTAACCCTAACCCATAACACCTAACCCTAACCCTAACCTCTAACCTCTAACGCCGAACACGAACGAGTAACTGAAATACTAACCCCTAACCTTACCCTAACTCCTAACCCTAACCCTAACCCTATCCTCTAACCCTAACCCTAACCTAACCCATAACACCAAACCCTAACCCTAACCCATAACACCTAACCCTAACCCTAACCCATAACACCTAACCCTAACCCTAACCCATAACACCTAACCCTAACCCTAACCTCTAACCTCTAACACCGAACACTAACGAGTAACCGAAATCCTAACCCCTAACCTTACCCTAACTCCTAACCCTAACCCGAACCCTAACCCATAACACCTAACCCTAACCTCGAACCTCTAACACCGAACACGAACAAGTAACCGAAATCCTAACCCCTAACCTTACCCGAACTCCGAACCCTAACCTCTAACACCAAACAGTAACGCCTAACCTAATCCTAACCCCTAACCTTACCCAAACCCCTAACCCCTAACCCTAACCTTAACCGCTAACCCGAACCCTAACCATAACCCAAACCCATAACACCTAACCCTAACCTCTAACCTCTAACACCAAAAACTAACGCCTAACCGAACCTAACCCCTAACCTTACCTAACCCTAACCCTAACACCTAACCCTAACCCCAAACCCTAACCTAACCCTAACCCTAACCTAACCCTAACCCTAACCATAACCTCTAACCTCTAACACATAACACTAACGCCTAACCTAACCCTAACCCTAACCTTACCTAACCCCTAACATCTAACCCAAACCCTAAACTCCTAACCCTAACCCCTAACCCCTAACCCTAACCATAACCCTAACCCATAACACCTAACACTAACGCCTAACGTAACCCAAACCCCTAAACCCTAACCCCAAACCCTAACCCCTAACCCCTAACCCTAACCTCTACCCTCTAACACATAACACTAATGCCTAACTTAACCCTAACCCCTAACCCTGCTGAAAACTTATTCCTGATATGGAACGCATATTTTTCCTCAGCCATTCTGACCATGTGACCGACGTCAGCTCGCACATGTGCGAAATCTCATTTTTGAGATGCTGTACGAATAGCAAAACCTCGCAGGAATACGGTGCCGTATGGGTAGTCACTTCGGTTAATATTTTGTAAATCATTCTGTACAAATTGAACTCGTTGTGAGTGAAATCAGGGCGCCTCCTGCAGTGTGATGTACACTACATGAACTCTGAAGCCACTTTGGAGGAAAATTACTAACTAAATTCATACAAAGGAAACAAAACAATTGATAATTAACTTGCTCTTTTCTTCAATTATGGTAAATCTATTTTATTAAATATATTTTTTAACTATTTCTAAACATTTTTTCATGAAATCATTACAATAAGATCACTGTGACTCAATCTAACAGCAACTAATGATACAAACTGAGATAGATAAACATTAATGATTCACATGTCCAACTGTGGCTTTCACTTGAAACTTATATTACATATGGAATATGCTCACTTCCCTGTCACTCATAGCGATCACGAGCAAATCATAGCCTTCTGTGAGCTCATTCGTACAAGGGAGCGGATAGCGCTTTCTCTCCGAGTGTGTTGAACCGCCGAGAAATACACAAGTGCAGCAGTTCGAAAAGAGGTGAGTGGCTAGCAATGCATGTCACGGAGGGGTCGTGTGCATGCTTTCTCCCCTTCCTGGTTGGTGGTGGCCATGTGATAGGGAAGGCAATACCTGCTGGGTGGGAACTGGATAATAAAATCAAACCTTCTGGTTCACCTGCTGTTCAGGGTGGCTCTGCTCAAGGGGTTGGCTGAGATAACTATGAGAGAGAATTAGTGACAAAAAAAAAAAAAAAAAAAAAAAAAAATCAAATCATTCTATAAATCCAGATGTTCTGGTGAAAACACACAGTGGTTCCATCTGTTATTTATATAGAAACTCATCGGCCATTTCACTAGAAAATCGTTTCAGTATTCACACCCACAGGTAATTTAGAACAGTCAGTTAGCATAAAGTGCACGTCTTTGAACTGTAGGAGGAAACTGGAGTACCTGGAGGAAATCCACCCAGGCAACAAGACAACATGAAACCCCACACAGAAAAGCCCAGGGCTGGGACTCGAACCCGGAACCTTGTTGCTATGCGGCAGCTAAGTACCACTGCTGACTTGGATGAGTATAAGATAAAAGGATGCTAAGCGGTTAGCTCGAAGCTAACTGCTTCAGTTTCTGGTATAACAACCCAGAGAAGACAGTATTAATGGTGTCATGGTCTAGCATTTTAGACTTCTTGCATTTATTTCCACAGGGACTCCGCCCCTCCACCTACCCAAGCAGGATTATGAATTCTGAGAACCTCAGAGCTGCCTCTTAAATTTACTCAGCCATCTATGAGCGTGTCTAAGGATCATGTTTTTATTGGTGTGGATGCAGAAAAACAGTCAAGCTAATCCTAGTTCATTAGCTCTCATTCCCTCGTCTCTATAATAAGCTCATGATCCAACCAGACTGCAACGTCAGGGTCCATTTCCAACCCTGGCAAATATAAGAGTTTGCTACCTGAGACTTGGGGCCAGACTGACTCAGTCCCTGGTATATATAGGAAAAGACAATTTCTTCATAACCTGGTAAGCCTGTAAGAACTTGATAGAGCATGTGAGCGCATATATTGGCGATATATATCTCAAAATATTTGCATGCGCCATGAATTCAACTGTGTTCTGTATCTAGACGGGTCGGATCATCATGGCTGATGACATTGCCAAAGAGAGACAGAGACAGTCTGTGGCACTGTGCTTAGAGGCACGAGGAGGTAAGGCAACACTAAAAGGATTCCAAAACCGTCTTTCTCGTTACAAATGGATATGAAAAAAATGAACGAATGACAAACCGGATTTGACCCTTACGCACAGAGATTGTTCCAGATTCTTTGAATGTTTGGATGATGTTATAGACTGTCGATGATGATAACTTCAAACTCTTTGTGATTTTTCGCTGGGAAACACCTTTCTGATATTGCTCCACTATATTTATGCGCAACATTCGGGGAACTGCTGATTCTCTACCCTTTTTTGCTTCTGGGAGACACTGCCACTCTGAGAAGCTCTTTTTATACTCAATCATGTTGCCAATGGACCTCATTAGTGATAATTGGTCTTCCAGCTGTTCGTTATAAGTGCCATTGACTTTTCCAGCCTCTTATTGCTACCTGTCCCAACTTTTTTGAGATTTGTTGAGACCATGAAATTTAAAAAAATCAACATATTTTCCCTTAAAATGATACATTTTCTCAGTTTAAACTTCTGACCCTGTCATGCATGTTCAATTCAGAATAAAATATTGAAATTTGGCACTTCCACGTCATTGCATTCAGTTTTTATTCACAATTTGCATAGTGTCCCAATTTTTTTGGAATCCTGTTTGGAATTAGAAACCTGTTTACGTGAACTATTTTAACTCTGGGTTTAATTTCACTCAGGAGAAATCCATTACAATATTTATTATTCAAAGCTATCGCTCTTACGGGGGTCGATGGTTGAAACAGGATGCCTGTCTGTAATGCAAAAAAATCACAGGAAGAAGCGAACAGCCTTCATCTTCACGCGTGAACAAGTGAGAGAAAGAACAAGGACCCGTGCAGCTCAGAATTGATCCAAACCGCAGCGTCAGTCTTGATGATTCACTCATTCTGTTGCCGGGAGGCACATCCACTCCACAACGAGAACTTCCTGCGTTTTACGCTTCTATGTGCAGTTTGCGTGGTCTCCCAGTGCTTGCTTGGGTTTCACTTCTTTGGTACTCTGGTTTCCTCCAATAATCCAAAAGCATACACATGAGGCTATTTCACTGTTCCAATTATGCCCGGGTGTGAGTGTGTATGAGAGCCATCCAGGGTATAATCTGCACTTGCCCAGTCGGCTGAGATGGGCACCAGTCTCCCCCAAATGACCTAATTACGATTAAGTAGTGCAGAAAATGAATGAATGAATAAATGTGATTGTAAATGGGTGTGTTGGCCCTGTGATGGTCTGGCAAGCTACTTACGGTGTACCCCACCTTCAGCATTGGCTGAGAGGCCTCCAGCCGTCCCGCGACCCTGATAGGATTAAACGGTTTGGCTCTGAAGTAAGTGACTGATTCAGTTACTCCAATGACTCAAATTTATTAAAACACCAGTGCCAGATTGAATGATTCAATGATTTGAATGCTCAGTTCGTCTTTCACTGTCAAATTTAATGAGTCGGTGATTCGGGTGCTTTTCTTTTTTTTTTTAATCAAAATTCAGCAGAAATCACACTGTGACAAGTCTAACGATTCAAAGAATCTGTTGCATTGTTTATCAGAATTCATTCAGCCCTCAGAGTCAAATCGAATGATTCACTGAGTCATTCACGAACTGAATCACTTGATCCTATTAAAAGTCATGGGGAGTCCAGAGCCTATCTAAGGCTACTCGGGACGAACGGCGGGGTACACCCTGAACAGCTCGCCGGTCCAACGTAAGGCCAACGCACACAACCCCACCTATAACCCCACCTATATACAAGTTGGAATAGTTGGCTTGTGCATGACAACCAGAGTATGCGGAGGAAACCCGTGCAGGAACACGTCGACCAGTGAGATCCGGTTACTTCGATGTTCTGCTCAGAGAATTTTAAGCGTATGGTAAAATTCAAACAAATTAACAGTCTCTGAAAGGAGACGAATGCTTTGCGGCCCAATTTGTATGGAGTTAATAGCAGCAGTGCCCGATATTCGAAGAGAATTATTCAACGTCTGCCTCAGGACAGATGAACAATAACACCACTGCCTCACTGATAGGGATGTGACGCCACATAAACATCAACGCTGACAATAAACACATGGAACAAAAGGCCAAAAAATGATTTCCACCTCCATGACCCTCATTAAGCTTGCACGGCTTGCACGGCTTAAGACACAACATTTATGAAACCTTCGTTAAGAAAGCAAGCCAGTGTACTGAGCCCAACCCGTACGCGGCTTTAGCGCCGGTGAAAAACACGCTTTTATATTCCGAATGCGTTTTTCTTATGAGGGTGGATTTCTTTTCATCTCCTCCTTCATTTAGTGTTGGAACATCTGTTTTAAAGACATTTGAAAACACAGTGCAGATTGTGCAAGCACGTTGAAAGTACTGTGCGCCTCTCGACCATGCATTTATAAAAAGCGGTGAAACTGGAAACGTTTGCTTTACATTTAATTTTTTGAATTAATTCACAATTTAAGCTCTTCTAAACTGACCCCTGAGGTACGGCGATGTCATGGTTAGCACCGCCATCTCACAGCAAGAAGATCTTGGGTTCCGGGGTCCCGGACTCGGTGACAGGGTGTTTGTGGGTGGAGTTTACATTTCCTCTTCATGGTTACTCCGGTTTCCTCCAACAGTCCAAAGACATGTGTCCTAATTGTCTGTTATTTTGCAAATTGCACCTAGGTGTGTGTGTGTGTGTGTGTGTGTGTGTGTGTGTGTTTCCGTGCAACACTCTGGTGAGCTGCTCAAGGAGTACCATGCCTTCGCCCAGCGACCGCAGCAGGATCAAGTGGCTTGGCCACAGAGTCCATTATAAGGATTTCCAGTTACTGTCGGTGACCCAATATATGATTATCTACTGACACGGTGATCTTCACCGTATATTCCTGCATCTGTCAATCAAATATCTCATTCACTGGGCTACTTTCATAGTTTCTGTGTCAATACAGGGATCCCTCACTTTCCGCGATTAATGGGGACTGAGACCTCCCCCCCCTCCTCCTCCCCCCCCATACACGACCAACAATGTAAGCGAAGTAGGATCGACCGCCCTGACTGACGTATACGTACTTGTATACGTGTATATAATATCAATAAATACATATTCAACGCTATAAATTCTTATAACAATTAAACGTTCAAAAATAATGCATAATATATAATAAAATATAAACACACACACATACAGATGTGCGCGCACAGAGAACCGCGCTTCACATAAAAATGTACGTACGTTTTGTTGGGGGGTTTTGGGTGGCGTTTTTTTTTTTTTGTTTGTTTGTTTTTGAAAGGTTTTTTTTTTTTGCATAATCGGCCTTGCAGCATTTTCCTTAACTTTTTTTTTAACCCCCTGTTTTTCCTTAATTTCTTTAGTTTTCGATGAATATTTTTGAAAATCCGCGATGCACTGAAGCCGCAGAAACTGAAGCACGAAGTAGCGAGGAATCACTGTGTACGTTTTTATCTATGGAGAAGCTGTTCTGTTCATTATCATCATTTTCTGTAACCGCTTAATACTAATTAGGGTCGCAGTGAGGCTGGCACCCGTCCCAGCCGACTCGGGGCGAGGGCAGAGTACACCCTGGACAGCTGGCCAGGCCATCGCAGGGCAGAAACACGCTGACGGCTACGCAGCTCCTGTTGTTGAAAGTCAGCGATGGTTCTTTTACATGAACCTCACACCATAGACAGTGAGAGACACGGCCGGCCTTTGATAACCCAGTTAGTGCACTGGGGGGACAGTGACTATCCGTGGAGAATGGGGCTTTGACCCCCAACCTTGGGATCAGTCATCCAGCACCTTTACCACCAGGCCACCACTGCCTCGAGAACTTGTTCTCTAGGGACAAATTGGAACAGCCATTTCAGCGACGGTAGCGTGCAGGTCTTCAGACTGTAGGAGGAAACCTACGCAAACACGAAGGAAATGTTCCAATACAACACAGAGAAGCGCCCTTGCCAATTATAGGGCTTGAACCTGGGACCTTCTTGCAAAGAAGAAGAAAGCGTGCCGGCCACGACGACGCCATACGAAAAAATTAAGTATTTGCTAAAAAGACGTATCTGTGTCTATGGGAGAAATGCAACAAATCATGTGACCCACCAGCTTTTCTTCACCAATTAATCAGACAACCAATCAGCTGTTGATAACCTTCAGTTCATGATCACATTTGTTTTTCCATATTCACCGAACCACTTAATCCTATTGCAGTTGTGGGGAGGACGGAGATTATTATGGAGATCTCGGCCGATTCTGGACGAAGGCGGGTTACAAGCATCCACACTCACATTCACGCCAAAGGGCAATTTAGACCAGCCAGTCAGCGGTATAGACACGTGTATGAAACCCTCGCAAGGACAGAGAGAACATACAAACACCACAGAGCAACAGAGCAACATCCTCGCCGAGCGCCGGAGCTGGATCCCAGGAGTTCGTTTCGCGGTGGGTTGGATTCGCTAACCACGATACCGCCAAGAAGACGAATGATGATCTAACGCACTCACCAAACCTCTTAATCCTATGAACGTGGTGGGGAGGCGAAGGCGGGGCACATCCTGAACAGTTCACCAGATCATCACAGAGCCAACACATACAACCGTTCACACGATTTACTAGCCCATTAGCCAACTGTGCGCGTCTTTGGATTGTGGGAGAAAACCCAGAAGGCCTGTGGCTGTGAGACAGTCGTGTTAACCACTACGCCATCGTTCCGCCTAATGATAACGTGCTAATTCATAAAAGTTCAAAATCATCCGCTAGTGTTCCGTCGTACTGGTTACTAGTTTGGAGTCGTGACCGAAGAAAATAGTGTCTTCGTTCTACAAGTTTAATGTCCTGAAAGTTCACGCGTATAATTACATACGGACGCTTACAGTATTATAATGCACTCAAATATATATGTGTGTGTGTGTGTGTGTGTGTGTGTGTGTGAGTCAGAGTGTCTGGACTTGGGAAAGAAAATCAGCGTTCCTCAGGATGTAATGATGGAGGAGTTGAACCTGCGCTCCAACAGGGGGTCCAGAATGTTCCAGGAGAGACAAAAGAGAGTGGAAAGGTTCACACTCGAAGGCGTCGGAAGGCAAACCGACAACGTACGTCAATAATACACCGCCGTACCATATGATTATTACACGCTTATGCAATACAAACACAACGAAACCTCACGTATTTTGTTCAATTACACGCTTCCGCACCTCCTTTGTTGCTCAGAGATTTGAATCTGAATAAACGCAGGTGACGGACGTGAGATTTGCGTCAGGCTCAAGAATGTAGACGGCAGAATTAAATGAAAGGGGGCACGTCCGCCGTCCGCCTCGCAGCAAGAAGGTCCCTGGCCCGGGCATTTCTATCTGGAGTCTGCATGTCTCAGGATGCTTGCGTGGGGTAACTCTGGGTGCTCTGGTGTCCTCCGAGAGTCCAAAGATAGTCACATGGTGCCAAATTGCGACTGGACGTGGATGTACATGTCAGTGTTTTGTGTGTGATGGCCCTGCCATGTTCTGGTGATTTGTTTCGTGTGTACCCTGCCTTTGACCAGTGTTGGCTGAGATAGGCTCCAGCCTCTTCACGCCTCTTGTAGGTTGAACAGTTTGTCGAATGAGTGAGTGACTAAGAGAGACTGACTTGACGGGTAATCTCTGTTTTTCTTTTTTTTTTTAGCAAAATGAATCACTTTGTCATCAGGCGACAGAAGAGCTGACAGACCGAGCCCACCACGGCACACAGGTCAGCGGCCCAGAAAGAACCCACCTGCTGGCCACGCTCCATCATTACGTCGCCAAAAAAGGAAGTCCGAATGTCCTCGCACCAGGTGACTCCATCGATTTATAATCTGCGAGTGAATAAATGTGTGTTTACAAAACAACAGGAAGTTATAATGAGCCTGACGCAATCTTACCGCCTCAGGATATTCGGGGCCCCTGAAAGAGGTCCCTCCTGAGAAGTTCAACGTGACCGTAATCCCCAAGTCCTACTTCTCACCGTGGGAGGAGCAGATCGACAATGACGGCTTGCTGGCAGCCATAAGCTCCCGTCTCCCAGAACTTCCTCAGAAGCGCGTCCCTGCGAACTACAGATGCTTCAACAGGTCGATGTTCCGCGCTGACTTTCATCATGTTGCGCTTGAAAAACTTCAACCAAGAACATTTAGTTATTCAAAAAATCTTATAGGGCAAACCTTCATTAATTCATTTTCTAACCTGATTAATGCGAAATTAAAAGGTGCCGGGAGACCGGTGCCCATCTCAGCCGACTCGGGGCAAAGGCGGGGTACACCCTGAACAGCAAACCATGCCATTGCAGGGCCCAACCCACTTACACCTGGGGTAAATTCAGAACAGCCGACAGGCCTGAGACATGTTTTTGGACTGAAAAGGAAACCTGAGCACCCTGGAGGAAACCCACACAGGTACACAAACTCCACACAGAAACATCCTGAGCCCGGGACTCGAACCCAGAACCTCCTTCCTGTAAGGCGAACCAGGTGTATGTGAGTGTTGGCCCTTGCGATGAAATGGCGATCTGTTCATGGTGTACCCCGCCTTCAATAGGCTCCGGTCTCCCTCCCATTAGGATGAATCTGTTCAGCGAATGAACGGACAGATACAAACTCGTACAGTCCAACACTGATCATTCTGACAGTACACTGTTTCCCCAGAGTTCCGATGCCATTTGGAGGGACAACGGGTAGCAGCCGGACCCTACCTCTGCCTGGCTTTGAACTCATGCAGGCCTACACGGAGCCCAACCTCAGCTGGGAGAGAATGTGTTCCCGCCCCAACTTTAACCGCGCCCCGAAAGGCTGGATAGCATAATACACCGAGAAATTGGAAAAAGTGAGAAGGTCTGCATTTTTAAACATCCCTGAGCACCTGTTACACACACACACACACACACACACACACACACACACACAGCATCATATAAACTGCACTGAACCAGGAGACACTGGGTACATCTGGGTAAGGACTGTACAGTAACTCACTAAAGATTTAGACATTAGTAGTAAATAAATAAATAAATAAATATGGTAAAATGGAACAAGATAAACATTCTAAACAAGGTCCATTTGTAACATCTTGTGTTTTATTCGACAAATTCAGTCTTGGGAATAGCACTGATCACTGGCGTGATTGGAAACAGGGACAAGAGCGAACTACAATGACCTCTTGTGGTATTTCTTGGTCACTGCAAGTTTTTGCATGTTTGTTTGTTTACACAAAACTGTAAAGAGAGAGATGCACATTTCTTAAAAAAAAACAAAAACAAAAAAACACCCACATTCCTCTTTGAATCTGAAACCTCAAATTCCAAAAATATAAAAGCATTACAAATGAGGTACATCCTATCACTTAAATCTGGCTATAATTAGTTGAGATATTAAATTCTAGGACAGCAGGAGTTCTAAAAGGTTACTGATATGAAAACATCCCAGTAACACGGGCAGCAAAAAAAGAAAAAAAAAAAAAAAAAAAAAAAAAAAAAAACAGTCATCTTCACTCCAATAAACATCTGTACGGCACGGTAACGTCCTTCCAGTCTAGGAGCCTCCGTGACGACTGGCGTGAGCTCCCATACGTAGAGGATCCTGGGAAGGATAATGCACCTGTCCGGGAGGCCTAATGACCATTGGAGGTGGCATAGGAGGGGCCATAGGGTCCATGGAAGGGTACATAGCTGGACCAAAACCTGCAGGGCACAACAGTGAGAAAATGAACGCATATGCATTGTAAAATAAACAAATAAATACAATCGCATTTTATAATTACAGGAAATTACAAAGAAGGAGGAAGACATACCTGGAGGCGGAGGCATGACGACGCCAGGGGGCGGAGGGATTCCTAAATTCATGACTGCAGGACCGGTGTTAGGCGCCAAGTTGAAATAGTTGGCCGAGATGTCGTCATTGGAGACGGGCGGCGGAGGCAGTACTGTTGAAAATAAGTGAATATAACACAACACAGTATTCAAGAATATCATCACAAACGTGCCTTCATAACAAAATTTTAAAGTGGTGCGCACACAGACACACGCGGCGTCTGTAGTAAATGCCATTTCAATGACACCCTGAGTAAATGGTACGTCCCGCCTCTCTGTGTGGTAAATGGTACGTCCCGCCTCCCTGTATGGTAAATGGTACGTCCCGCCTCCCTGTATGGTAAATGGTACGTCCCGCCTCTCTGTGTGGTAAATGGTACGTCCCGCCTCTCTGTGTGGTAAATGGTACGTGTATGGTAAATGGTACGTTCCAGTGTGCCGTCAGAGCGCGTGTTCTCAACAGCACGCGACATTTTGAACAAGAGACACTTATCACCGGATAATGCAGATATGTGCATCTTCTGAATCTATACATCTATTTTCGATACCACATCACTGTGACATGCAGCGGAGAGCCAATCCTTTCTGTACTCCACTGTGTGGGCGGGTCCGATAGCTTCAAACTCCAATTTTATTGGATTATAACAACAGCCACAGACTGCGCGTGTTGTTTGAGTAAAGAGATAAATTTCCCTCGTTTTGATCGACTCATTTCCACAAAGCCAAGCACAGCTGGCAAGCAAAACACAAATGGACGGACATGGAAAAACTTCAACCCGCAGAGCAGATGATTGCCAAAATTTGGGACGCGCTTCAAGGTATCGGACCTGCCCACACAGAAAGGATCAGCCCATAGCTGTGGCCGGAAGATCGTCAGTGCTTGTTTTGGCGGTAACCCCGAACCCGGTGGTGGACACCTGTGATGATGGGGCCGTCCAACTGAAAAAGGAGGCTTATCGGGTCTTATTGGCCTGTGGGACTCCTGAGGCAGCAGACAGGTACTGGCAGGCCAAACGTGCTGCAGCTGAAACTGTCGCAGATGCAAAATCATCCTTCCATACAATGTGAAAGAATCCTGTAAAAAATTCCTCAGTCCACAATTTGATCCGGATCGTAACCTGTATGTTTGAGGTAATGACACATCCCTTCCCAAAGCATAGAATGCATTACAGGATATAAGCTCCTTAATCCTAATTAGGGTCACGTGGAGGCTCTCGCCTAGCTCAGCCAACCCTGGGTGAGGGCAGGGTACACCCCGGACAGTTCACCAGGCCATTGCAAGGCAAACAATGACAACCATTCGCACTAACACCTTGGGGTCAATCAGTCAATCAGACTACTTATCGTGCATGTTTTTGGATTGTGGGAGAAAACCAGAGCACCAGGAGGAAACCCAGGCGAGCGCTGGGAGAACATTCAAACTCCACACAGAAACGACCCAAGCTCATAAACCTTCCATTCATATTATAATATTTTATAAATCATATTCACAACATACCTCCAGGGAGGCCGGGCACAGGCTCCAGTCTGATTCCACTCTCAGTCACGCCTTCCTTCTCGCCATCTTTTCCTCGTGCTGCCTGCGACCTGGAATTTAGTACAACAGATAAAATAACAGATGTTATAAACAAAAATTTACAGTAAAATATCCAGATCATCTGCGAGACCACTCTGAGCATGCTCAGTGACTCACCTTCCCCACTTGACATTGAGACGATGGCCGTGAATGATCAGCTTGTTGAAGGATTTCTCCGCCGCCATCTCAGCAGCCTGGCGCGTGGCAAACTGGATGAAGGCACACTGTTGCCGCTGCACCACAGTGATGGTACGGATTTCTCCAAACTGGTAGAAATGGTTCCTTTGGGGATTGGAGGGGGGGACAACTTTTAGCTGAGGTTCAGCTGATTCCCACAGCAGTCAGGACCGTTGCACCTGCATTACTGAAAATTAAGAGCATGCTACTACGTACCTCAGCTCAGAATCCGTAATGGTATCTGCGAGGCCGCCGATGTACAGCGTGGTGATTGACTTGTCCTCCGGTGGGTCTAACCTGGGCATGGTCGAGGCTCGCTTCAACAGCTTATTAGCCACCGGGTCATTAACGCCGTAGTAGCGGTCCTTGATGTTCTGATCGGCCAGGGGGTCATCCGGATCCGTGGGTTTCTCGTGCCTACAGTATGGTGTTGGAACACTATGAGTACAGAGTTCCTCCCAACATTCAGCATGGCAGTGAGGAGGTGTCCTCAATACAAGTGTAATAGAAGGAGCTAGTGGTGGGTCACCTGTAAGGACACTCCTCTCCTCGACGGCATTCTCCTTTCACCCAGAAGGAGCAGATATGGGGTCTGTTCCGCTTGTAGTAAGGCGTGGTGCGAGCCAGCTTTAACAGCATGTCAGTGGTGCTGGGGGCTTTACCAAGCGCGCCGACTGGCCGCGTGCCATCAGAGTTCGCAAGCTAGGATCAAAAAAAAAAGAGAGAGAGAGAGAGAGAGAGAGAGAGACAGACAAGGAAATGATTCTCTGAAACATCAATCATATTCTCACTGCTTCATCATCATCATCAATGATCTACACGCTCACCTCGATCTCCATGTTCTGCGTGTAATACTCTTTGTTCACGTCTGATCTTGGCATGTCATCTTTAATGGAGAGTCCTGTGTCTCGGACCTGAATTGGTAAACCTACCATGAATTTAAAAAAAAAGGGGGGGGGGTGATTAAGGTGGCGTGAATGTGCGTGGAACCGTGAATAGTTCTAACAGAAACTTTCAGTACCGTACTCCAGATCCAGCAGGCAGGTCTGACAAACGTTCTTCATCTTACTGCAGGTCTGACACACCTCTGTCTTCTTAAAGCGCATCCTGACTCCAGGACACCAGCGGAACACGGTGAAGGGACGGGCACAGATCTGGGATAGAACCGTGATTAGAATCAGTACCGAGCCACAGCGGCTGGAGTGAATTTCACATGAAATAAATTAAAAACGAGGCGACCAAAAGCCGACCGTCATCCTACCTTGCACTCTTTGCCATACTTCTCTTTGGTCTGGACAAAACACAACCAAGAATCAGATTCATACCGTTGTTACACATTTATTACTATAATAATATTACGATAATTACAATGATAATATTACAATAATTACTATAATAACATTACAATGATAACATTATAATTACTACTATAATAATATTACAATAATAATATTACAATAATTACTATAATAATACAGCCGGCGCTCTACTTAAGAAAGCTTCCGAATACGAATCCAGGTTACGAAAAATACTTTCCTAAATTTTCATCCACTTTTTACGAAAAAGCGCCAAACGCGCCATTCACAAATTCAAACAATGCGCGAGTTGCTCTCTCATTGGCCGTCTCCCAACATCCCACCCCGCTGGTCTGCCATTGACCAGAAGGCAGCTGAACTGTACCCATACTTCCTGTTTGTCACACGCGTGAAGGAGAGTTGAACAGGAGTGTTGGCTTGTGAGCTTACTTTGAGATTGATCATTGCAGTGTTATATTTCATTCTCCATCATGGACCGGAAAATATAGAAAAGTGGAAATACAGTGACGGAAGCGATTATTTCGGAACGATATTGAAGCAGAAGGAGGCATGAAAACAGAGTGCTCCGTGGGACAAGACCTCCGATCTCGCAAGGACACAAGTTAACATTGAATCAGGACCACTGATCTTTCAAACAGGTACTGTACTTCCGCTTTAAATACAACATCCCGTCCATTTAAACATTTAAATCCAAATGCTCCGTCAGCTGCGCGCTGTGTGTGGGCGGAGCCCACATTCGGCAAAACACACCAGAGAGAGAGAGAGAGAGAGAGAGAGAGAGAGAGAGAGAGTTTTGTTTGCGTGTTCATGTGGACATGGCTATCGTTATATTAATCAGCTACATTGAGAGTCTCAGTGTTTTGGATCTACTGCGTTGGTGGACAGAGCCACAGTATTCCAAACCCTTATGCTCACAAGCAGTCTCCTCGCCACCATTAGTAATGCAGCGAGCGAGAGATTTTTTCCGCCGCCGAGGTTTGTAATCCAGAAACGGAAATCACAGCTGAAGTAAGCCGGTGGATGAGATTTGGTTGCACAGCAATCTCCGAATTAAATAACTCTCCTCCCAGTGACAAAATAAAAGACTGGGTGTGGTTCAGTCTCACTCTGAGAATGGGTTGGTCAGTGCAGTATAAAGCATTAATATTATTTAAAAGAATGTTGAGCAGGCTCCTTCTTAAAATAAGTCTTCATATACTTTTCTGTGTTGCTGTCGTTTTTGCAAATTAAAACTATGACAAAACAACATTAATATAATGAATAAAAAAAAAAGAAAATCCCACGAAGGGCGTGATGC
Organism: Plotosus lineatus; assembly: GCA_024760905.1. NCBI lineage: Eukaryota > Metazoa > Chordata > Actinopteri > Siluriformes > Plotosidae > Plotosus > Plotosus lineatus. Next base: position 5,869,452 of record CM045735.1, on the reverse strand, counting down.
ATAGTCTACCCAACCCGTTAACACATCTGGCTGCACCCCGTCCCTCGCTTCGTGGGATAGATACTGTATTCTTTTTCTTTATTACTCAATTATTTCTTTATTACTTTACTTTATTACTCAAACACATTCATTCATTTTCTGAACCTCTTAATTCCAATAAGGATCGCAGGGAGGCTGGCGCCTATCCCAGCCATCTCCGGGCGAGAGCAGAGTACACCCTGGACAGCTTGCCAGGCCATCGCAGGGCAGGAAGATGCTGATGGCTATGCAGCTCCTCTTGTTGAAAATCAGCAAAGGTTCTTTTCCAGCCTCGCACCATAAACAGTGAGAGACATGGCCAGCCTTTGATAACCCAGTTAGCTGCACTGGGGGGGGGAGAGACAGTGACAATCCGTGGAGAGTGGGGCTTGAACCCCCAGTCAGTGATCCAGCACCTTTACCACCAGGCCACCACTGCCTCAGGCCTCAAATAGACATTGGGAATTTTCATTGAAAGTAAATTTTTACTCGTCTTTTTTTAATCTAAATGTTTTTGTTGCAAGCAGAATTGTAATTTAATTGTCTCTACAGTCGTTTAAATCAATGCCACACATTATTTTTTATATTAACATGACGGAAAAAGAGGAAAAAATTATTTTAAATGTCAAAAATGGATTTGTGGCTCCCAGTGTTTTCTTTACTGTGGAAAACATTGTGATGAGGTGGACAGCTACGCCACTGTGTCATATAAAAGGTAAAGTCCTTTGGGTTTTTACACCCGAGCCTAGTGGCTCATCAGGCCTGTGTTTATCCCCGGTTTCCGTAGCGTGAAGCTACCAGGAGTTCAGCTCCTCCTGCTTGGAACACTAATCCATCGCAGGTTACCTTCCCAGTATATTTCACTGGTACCCATTTATACTGCTGAGTGAACAGAGGCACACTTGTGGTTAAGACCTTGCCCAGGGGTCTTAGCACAGTGGGCATCTAACTGGGATTCAAATCCACAACCATCTCATCATGAGCCCAGCACCATAACCATTACGCCATCAGCCCCACTCGCTGTGTCATATACTAGTACATAAAAATATAGAATATCACACCGCACAACAATATCAATGCGATCTTTCAATCCTGCCCTTCACACTAGATGAGCACTCAGAGAGACTTGGAGGACTTGAGGACACAAAAAATAAATAAATAAATAAAAAATAAATAAGAACACGAATCAGAAAGCCATTACACACCCAAAAAAAAAAAAAAAATACATACAATCTGCTTAGTTGACACAGATAATAAATTACATACAGCCTGGTATGCGTCACGCTGAAAATTAGCAGTTCGCTAGCTGCACTGTACGCTATAATCGTAACATCCAGAGATAGGTGAAAAAATCCAGTAAGCTACGTGTGACGTGTTAAACGAGGCTCGTGGCACTGAAATGGGCCCCTTATTCAATTCACTTCAGGTGCCTTCATCCGAACAAAGGGATTTGCTAATTAACTTCCTGTGTTTGGCCTGTATGTGGAAATCTCCGCCCATCGGTCCTCCTACTTAGTTACGATTTCAAACCCATTTCTCACTCTAGATCTGGGGTATCAAACTCATGCCATAAAGGTACATGTGGCTGCGGGTTTTTGTTTCAACCAAACAGCAGCACCCCTGACTCGCTCATTTAAACAACTGATCCAAGTCTTCAGGCAGATGATTGGTCAGTGTCTGTACAGAGCACACAGATTGACCAATCAACTGCCTGAAGACTCAAACCAGTCATTTGAATGAGCAAAATCAGGTGTGCTGCAGCTTTGTTGAAATAAAAACCTGCAGCTACACGGCCCTCTGTGGCACAAGTTTGACACCCCTGCACTCTATATAGATACTGAATGGCGAGAAACTAAGATAGTGATGATATGTTCGTTTAAAGCTACTTTAACCCTGAAGCGACCGAGCTATTTCGGCGACTAATATGACCAAGTGCGGTTATTTGTGACCCCATTGACTTTATATAGGAATATTTCTATATAAATGATTGTTTTCGGGTTCTTCATATTTATTTCTCTCTCTAATATATTTGTCCATCATCTTATGTAATAAGGTCTGGAATTTGATATATTTTTACAAAAAAAGCAAAAACCACAATGATAGAACAATACTACATTTATTTACACAACCATCGTCTGTTACATCTTGTAATGCGCATGTTACCTTTTATTTCTTTGCATTTTTTTTCTTTGAATCAAAAATGAAAACAAATCATAAAAAGTAAATTTACTTTGCATAAAATATGTATTACGATGTGGGAGGATAATTTAGATCTGGTAATAGAAATAATAATGATATGGCTGAACTATCTGAAACATGTAACTGTCAGAATGAAGAACCATCAACACCATCAACACCACCTGAAGATATAATCGCAAAAATCTCAGAGATCTTCCTGGGCTCATTGGCCGAGCCTTACAAAATTCTATCAACAAATGCAAGACAAATAGATTGACAAATTCTTGGGAGGAAACTTTTTTCACGATTAAAATTTGAAAAATGGCACCTGGATATATATATATATATATATATATATATATATATATATATATATATATATATATACATATATACATATATATCCAGGTGCCATTTTTATATATATATATATATATATATATATATATATATATATGTGCCCGGAGTCGTATATGACCCCCAAATTGTGGTATGAAATAAATTTTCATCATCAGCTATAAGAAAGAGAATGAAAAAGAATCTGCTGACTCAAATGCTTTGTGTAGAGAGTACTACAATCTTGACGCTCACCATTCGGATGTATGGATTCTCTCCCAGACATGTCTGACACAGGATCGGGAAATCCTGTTTGGAGAAAAAAAGAAAAAGTTTGTCAAATGAGTGAGAGAATAACCATCCACCTCAACTTCGTAGAATCGGTAACTGTCTGTCTCGGGAACTCTCCAGCAGTATCCAGCTCACCTTCGGCAAATAATCATCACGTATAATGTCTTAAAAACAAACAACCTCCACAATTCGTTCCACTGTTGGGTAGCTGAAACGCCACTGGGAGCACCGGGCGGTTCGGTTCCCACATTATTTGGACAGCTTGTTTTTGATCATTTATAAAACCTGTGCGCATCACTGGGGTTCCCAAGTCCATACTCAGATAAACCAATGGCCAACATCAACTCATCTGGGTCTGCAACAGCAGAAGAGCATCGTGGCTGCGATAGAGAACTACAAAGATAAAGTATAAAAGTTCTGTTTCAGTCGTCACATCTTGTCCTGGATTGGTGGTCACAGGTTGGCACTTTTCTCAGAACACAGAGTAAAATGACCACATCTCCTTCGCTTTAAAAGATTTATGGTCATGCAATGAAAAGCTTCCTAATTAAAGAGTCATTTTTTCATTTTCTATTTTTATTATTTACTGAAATGCCTACTACTTTCATTCTATAGAAAAAAATAATTTAACTTTGTTCCCCAAAATAAACCTGATGCACCATCTCTGCAAACGCAGAGTAAACTTTAAAAAAGCCTTCCCTTAGAATTAAAATAAAGTAAAAATTGTTTCAGAACTTGAATTGCCATGAATCCAACTTTTTATTCTTGTCGCAAATTTACTATATTAACTGTTATTATCAGCAGCTTACAATAGGAATGAAATATCGATATGTTTTTATACACTATAATTCGCTGGCTAGCATACTGGCTAATGCTAGTTAGCTTAGCTAAAGAAGCTAACTTTAGCTAACGTTTAGAGCGACATTATATAATACAACACAAATGATACAAACCAAACCACTTGCATTCTTTTATATGTACCGTACATAATGTTCAATAATGTTAATAATGTTTCTCGTAATTCAGTTAATTTACCAGCTATCTTACATTAGCAGCACATTAGCTTGATGGAACATTAGGCCAACTCCCTGCTAGCTGAAAGATAAACATGAACTATTTTCTATGTAGTTTAGTGCTATACAGTGCACCGCACGAGTTTTATAATTATAAACAATAATAATAATTATTATTATTATTATACTTACCGAATCCTCCCAATTCTGTCTGTTATACGTGTTCGAACCTAAGGAAGTGGCCATTTTAGATTACCACAAATCCACAGCCCTTGAATAGATACCGGAGTTGTCCTGTGACGCATTCTGATTACGTCACATCCGCTCTCCTCATTCGACCATTATTTTTTTCATCATTATTATACCAGTATCAATAGTTTAGAATCAAAACAAGGATCTTTGAATCCTAAAAATATTTACAGTCAATACCTCACATGACTCAATTTAGCTTTGACTGAATTTGTTCCTTGTAATGATTTATTTATTTCTCTGTTTATTTCATTTATATTCCCCTGCTGATAATCTCGGTGTTCAATGTTTGGCACTGTAGTGTAGTGTCTACACTTTTTCCATCCTTTTTTCCCTTAAGAGACACCTCTTTGACCATCTTGAAGCATGAATGTAAAAGTTTTTTGGTTGTTTTTGAAAACTCTGCCAGCAAATCAGTGGAATATGCAGTTGTTGTTTTTTTAATTATACAATGTACTTTTTTTTCTTCACAATGTGAACACATTTAAAAATACCTAATTAACATATTGAATAAAAAGGAAAATTTTTCTCTCTGTTCAATTAGAAATAACCAAAAGTACATTTCAGGTGTCTAAAATGAGCTTAAAGATAATCTAGTTCTTTACTTTACCAAAGCAAAAGGCATTGTTTCAAGGCTAAGCATAAGGTACACCTGAAACAGCTCACCAGTCCATTGCAGGGTCAACATATACACAGAACCTTTCACACACACTCAGACCCAGGGGAAATTTGGCTCAACCAATCAGCCTAACACATATGTCCTAGAGACGAAAGTGGAGGAAACCCACGCAGGCATGGGGAAAACATACAGAAATGACCCTCACTGAGTCCAGGTGTTCAACTGATGTTCATTGTGCTGTCGGCGGATGGTGCTCGCCACACACTTAGAATACATAACACTATTTATTTAATAAATAATTATAAATTATTTGTGGGAATTGTCAAGCAGAGGAGTCAATGAAACTTTTAATTTTACACTGCCAGAAGTCTTCTATAGCAGGAGGGGAACTGGAATGAGAAATAAGGAAACAGAAGAAATTTTGCTAAAAATGTGATGAATTGTTCATTGAGTTTATTTCATTATTAAAGAGAGACTGGTTTATTTAATAAAAACTTGGAAAAAAAAGTTGAATTATTGATTTATTACTTCTTAATATAATATTACTGGGGATTGGTGACGCCGGTACACACCCTAATACAGTAGATGGCGGTAATACGCCTTTAACACGGGCTCCCACCCGCCTTGAAACTAGAAGAAAAAGAAGCGGAAGCTTGTCGCCACCTCGTTTTTGGGAGTGGAATGACATTGATGTTGTTTTGTTCAGTCGTTTGTGTGCAGAATGTTGAATTAAACCTGGTATAATTTAAAATTTTTTAATTAAAAGTAAGGATTCGATATCGTGGAACGTGTCGGGTTTTTCCTTAGAATTTTAAAACACACAGCCTAAAATTCACTTTCCAAGACTTTTCTTGAAATTCATGCAGATTTATCTAAATCCGCACGAAGCATGTTATCAGGATTATAAAACCAAAAATAACAACAAATTGGATGAACCTAGATTTGTTCTTCTCCTTTTCCCTTAGAAAGAAACCAAAAAGCGATTTAATGCTACTCACACTGTATGGTTTAGAAGGGCAGTGGTGGTCTAGCGATATAGGGCGCTGGATCGCTGATCCAAAGGTTGGGGGTTTGAGTCCCACTCTCCACAAGGTTGTCACTGTCCCCCCCAGTGCGGCTAACTGGGTTATCAAAGGCGGGCCATGTCTCTCACTGTCTATGGTGAGAGGTTCATGTAAAAGAACCATTGCTGACTTTTGTAAAGAGTAGCTGCAAAGTCGTCAGCGTGTTTCTGTCCCTTGCTAAAAGGGTTGTGATAGGAAGGGCATCCGACGTAAAAACCTCTGCCAAATCAAACGTGCGAATCAGATGATTCTCTGTGGCGACTCCCGAGTAAAAGGGAAAAAGCCGAAAGGAAGACAGACACTGTATGGTTTAGAAACAGTGGCGCTGGGGAAAAGACAGGAGGCAGAGCTGGATGTAGCAGAGATGAAAATGTTGAGGTTCTCTTTGGGAGTAACGAGGATGGATAGGATCAGGAATGAGTACATCAGAGGGACAGCACATGTACGATGTTTTGGAGACAAAGTCAGAGAGGCTAGATTGAGATGGTTTGGACATGTACAGAGGAGGGATAGTGAGTCAATTGGTATTTGGATGCTGAGGTTGGAACTACCAGGCAGAAGGCCCAGAGGAAAACCAAAGAATAGATTTATGGATGTGGGGAAGGAAGACATGAAGGCCGTTGGCATAAGAGAAGAAGATGCAGAGGACAGGGTGAGATGGAGGCAGATCATTTGCTGTGGATACCCAAAGGAAAAGAAGAAGACACTCACTCATTTGCCAAACCTATGAGGCCGGTGTCAAGGGGAGGCTGAAGCCTATCTCAGCCAGCACTGTGTAAACGCAAGGTACAGTCAGAACAGTTATCAAGACCATTCCAGGGTCTACACACACTCAACCACTCATATCTAGGTGCAATTATCCTAACATGCCCATCTTCAAACTGTGGGAAGAAACCGAAGTACCCAGAGGAAACCCATGTAAGCACGAGAACATCAATGCATACACCACACATAAACCACTGAGCCTGAGACTTGAACCCAGAACCCTCTTCCTGTAAGATATCTGGACTAACCACTACACCACCAAGTTGCCTGATTGTTTTTATGTCTTGCATTTGATTTTTATATTTACAGAATTTGGAAGACGCTCTTAACTTACCAAGATCGACTGACAATTATCATTTTTTATACGACTGAGCAATTGAGGGTTAAAGTGATAGTGGGATTGAAGCGCTGACCTTTGGATTAGCAACCCGCCGCTTTAACCGCTGCTGCTCATTTGCTCCTGTACTTCACAAGAAAAACACAATCTGATTGGTTCCCTATCTCGAGGTAATGAAAATTATACACCCCAAAAAAACATAGCTGAATAGCTACCTATTAGTATAAGTCCAGAATGGTCACACACACACACGTGTATATATATATATATATATATATAAACTGTATATATTTATACAGGATTTGTTCCAGATGAGGTAACATCCAGTGATGGGGCGATTCTTTTAAGGTAGTTGTAGCTGAACTAGGGTTGTTGTTGTTGTTGTTGTTGTTAATATTTTAAGATAAGAATCGGTTGAGGAAGAATTCGTTTGTCTGTATTTGAGTTAAATTTATATCAGAAAAATAATTTCTTTAAACTTTTAAAAATATTTCTGTGTGAGCTGCACCAGTCATTTTCTTTTCCTGTCCAAGTCGCCTTTCCAAATCTAAAGGCGTTCAATTACACCCTGTAAGTTATTAGAATGTCTTGACACTAATTACAGCCGACATGAAACATACACGAATGCACGCAAGCCACACTTATTATTATTAATACAGTTCCTGGAGGTAAAATATATTAGTGTCTCTTATTATCAGAATTTTAAATATTTTAATTGTATAATTATATGTGACTTAAATCAGAAGCATCCATTACATAACATTTACGTGTGTCTCTCTCTCTCTCTCTCTCTCTCACACACACACACACACACACACACACACACACACACACCTCAGTCAGCTTGAGAAAAAACCTTCAACGAGAAAATTTGCCCCCCACTAATAATGTTTAATGTTTCATTAACATAAATAAAATGATAGTTTATAAATCAGTGTAGATGAAGACTAATGCAGCCTGTGTCCCAATGGGTTTCTTCTGGTTTTCTCCCAGTGTCCAAAAACATGTTCATTAAGTCTGAAACCACCATGAGCAGTGAATGTGAGTGTGAATAGTTGTATGGGACTGTGTTAGTTCTGGTGAGGGTGTAACACCGCCTTGCACAAAGTCAGCTGGGATTGGCTCCAGCTGCCCCTCAACCCTGACAGAAAAGTGGCAGAGATAGTACATGGACATTAATATGCATATATTTGCATACTGTACTTTATTACTTTTCAGAGCACACAATGCTCTGATATTCCTGAATACACATATCTACACACAGCTTTTAACATACATTCATGAATAAATGTGGGCCAACGCACAAACGCGCACAGACACACACACACAGTAACAATTTGGATAAGCCAATTCTCCTAATATGCACATTGGACTGTGAGGAGTAAACCAGTGTACCCGGACACACACACACTGAATGCAGGTTATGTGTGTATGGATGGGCATATGGCAAATCAACTCCTTGAAAATGTAAAAATAAAATTCCTAGGTAGTGGTGGTGATGATGATGATGATGATTCAGGGTGGTACGATGGTGTAATGGTTAGCACATCCGCCTCACACTAGATTTGATTCCCGGCCTGGGCGTTTCTTTGTGGAGTCGGCATGTTCTCCCCATGCTTGCGTGCTCGTGGGTTTCCTCCACGTACTCCAGTTTCTTCTTATTATTATTTTCCTTTCAGCTGTTCCCTTTCAGGGGTCACCACAGCAAATCATTTGCCTCCATCTTTATGGAGGTCCCATTAACGATTCGCATGTTTGATTTGGCATAGGTTTTTACGTCGGATGCCCTTCCTGACACAACCCTTGAGCAAGGGGCAGAAACACGCTGACTACTCTTTCCGAAAGTCAGCAATGGTTCTTTTACATGAACCTCTCACCATAGAGAGTGAGAGACATTGCTGGCCTTTGATAACCCAGTTAGCTGCACTGGAGGGGACAGTGACAACCTTGCAGAGAGTGGGACTCGAACCCCCAACCTTAGGATTAGCGATCAAGCACCTTTTACCACCAGGCCACCACTGCCCCTGTACAGTACTCCAGTTTCTTTAACAGTCCAAAAAACATGCACAGTAGGTTAATTGGCTGTTCACCCTTGAGTGTTGGCCCTGCTATGGCCTGGAGAGCTATCCAGGGTGTACCCCGCCCTCACCTGGAGTCAACTGAGATGGGCTCCAATCTCCCCGCGATCCTAATTAGGATTAAGCAGATCAGAAAATGAATGGATGGATGTAGTACGTATTAACGGATGGATGGATGATAATTCAAGGGTGTGTGATCACCCTCTAGCGGCGACTATAGTCGGCCGCTTTTAGTGTGGATGGATGAATGAAAGCGAGAGAGAGAGAGAGAGAGAGAGAAGGGGGGAGAAGACGAGTTTATCTTCTGCTCTTCCAGCAGCAGGAGGAACAGCTCCACATTAAAACCCAGGATTCTCCTCTTCAGCTCAGAGTGTGACACGCAGGCGTAGCAACACAGCTTTCCGTAAATCATTAATTCATCAACAACGAGACCGGATTCCCGGCCATGTATCACCCCGATTGATCACTGCTTCTCGCTGGTGAATAGGTGAGTGAGTCCGTCCGTCCATGGGTGTATTTTTATTTTATATGCATTTACCTGTCCTATTGTAGCTACCCTCGTTGCTAACAGGCGGCTGGGGCAACACAACAGGATTAATAGCTCAGACTACAGATAATTAACTGACCGTATTAAAAAAAATAAACAGGAAGCCTGCATTGTTGTTATTTTCTTTTAGCGAACTAACTACATAGCAATTAGCATTAGCCGCAGTAACCGGAAGGACTCCATGTGGATGTGGACAGATATTAGTAGCACTACTCGAAGTGCCTGGAGCTTTAGTGTCTCTTCTCAGTGTTTAGCTGCAGCTTCACCCGCAACATTAAACAAATAATACATAAAAATGAACCGATATTTAGTCGAAATAAATGCACTAACTATCTATTTTTCAATGCTGACAGAAACCCGCCCCCTTCCTAACATAAGCGGTTTAAAAAATAGCTCTGGTTGTTAAGCTAACACTTAGCTCGCAAACTTTTCTCCTTTAAACCTGCACTTTACACAAGATAAAGTCCAAGAAACATATACAGTACAGATATATTTAGGGTTGTAATATTCCCTAAAAGTTGATAATAACTTTACACACTGTAATAGGCGTCGAATGGCCCTTACTTTGCTAACTTGAATAGCATAACAAGGTTCTCGAGGTTCTAGCCGGCTACAAGAACCTTACATTTTTAATTTTTGCCTCAGAAATAAAGTTAAAAAAAATTCTAGTCATCTTTTAAGGTCGTACCTTTAAAAACAATTGTTTACAGAAGGTTTCCTCTCAGGAAAAGTCCTAAAGTTAGCCCCTTCTGTTTGTTTTGAAGGAAAGTAGCTAACACTTCAGTAGCTCCTTCAGGCGCCACGTGACCTCACGCACTAATTTGCATATTAATTATTCATCAGGATCAATAGTGATGTATGAGGTTGTAAATAAAAAACATGTTGAAAGAAGAACCTCATGTGTCCCTCTATATATAAAGCATTTATGAACAGAGTGTGAGGTCTGTATAAAGATATTTCAGCCACAGGTCTTTCACAATAGTGAGGTTTGTACAGTAAAAAAAAAAAACAAAAAGGCTGAGCTTTTGTTGTACAGATTTGTGTAAATTAATTGAGGTTCATGGGTAGTTTAATTTGGGGCATTTTAAAGTGTCGGCCAGAAAGTTGTATCTCCCGGAGTGGCATTTGTATGTGAAATCATGACTTGGGTTGATAATCGTTTGCGTACGTGGTGTGGAACGTAATGCAATTCAGCAGCCATCACAACATCAGCCTTGTGTTCTAGTTTTCAGGGTTTCGGTTTATTCTTTGTTCTTGGTGCTCGCTGTACCTTGTACTCGTTTTGTGTTGTTTGCGAGCCGCTCTGTGATTTGTTTCCTTTTTTTTTTTTTTTTTTTTTTTAAGTTGTGAATAATTTTTTTTCCCATTGGGTTGCCAGTCCATAATAATCTTGTCATATAGTGTACGCATCCTTTCGCCACATCTATTCATACATAGCTTTTGGCATGTTTTTGTAATTGAGGAAGCCGCTTAAGGTTAAATAGCTCAGCGAGGTAATGGCTAAGTTATCGGGTAATAACCACCAGGCCGGGGTGATAGCGTGAGTTATTGACCGTGGGTAGAAAATCAGTTTGTGTGAAAATAATTCTGACCACAAGAGAAAAAAATGTATGATTTGATTCTTTAGTAGAGGCTCATAGCCTCATAGACAGAGACTTACATGGTGGACGTGTTACGCAATCCGGAATCAAAAAGCAGGTTTTTAAAAGGTGTTGTTACATTTCTTTTTCATCTTTATGATCTTCCTTCGCTTAATCTGGGGTCGGGTTGCGGGGGAAGGATCCTAAGCAATGAGGTCCAGACATCACTCTTCTCAGCCACTTCCTCCACCTCTCCACAGGGACACAGAGGTGTTCCCAGACCAGCCGAAAGACATAATCCCTCCAGTGTGTTTTTATTCATTTTTATTTTACATATAATTATTGACATGCAGATTTTATTATTATAATTATTAGGAAACATTTAGTTAAATGTACTGGAGGAGATGTTAACTGTAAACACTTTGTGGGGTTTGTCAGGACAGAGGAGTTTGGACTCTGGTTTCTTGGTGAAAGGGCACACTGTGCAGAGAGAGGAATTTCTGTTTATTACAGCTGTAAAAAAAAAAAAAAAGTGAGAACAAGAAATAACTTGTCTCGAAGATGTTCCGGGGCATTAAATCTAACAACAAACTGTTAAAATGTGTGACTTGGCAGGCATTTAATGAATGAAACACTGCAGTCCCTGGTATATTGCTATGTTGTGAGGAGATAACGCTACGGACCGTACAGTTATATCAAACGCTGTCCATCACCAACAATGCCGTTGTTGGTCAACCTCGGCTTGGGATTATGTTGCCGGGTGCAAATTGTTTCTATGGTAGTGTATTGCTGGCATGAGAAATGTAACGAAGCGACAATAATATATATGTCATGACAGAGTATGAATATCACATTATAACTACGTTTTGCATATGGTGTTGTGATAAACAAACCAAGGAGGATAATATTGTAATTTAAATTTTTATCATTATCTTATAAGACCCTAGAGTTTGCATGTCATAATATATGAAACCCCAAAACCGGTGTTGAAACGGACTTTACTAAACCCGAAATGGAAAGACACTGAATTACACACGTAATATATTTACTGAGGGAAGATGGCCGCCATAAAAGGCAATAAGCATCCACAATATTTATAACCGCCTCTGAGATATCCTACCGTAGATAACGTGAGTTTGATGTTTTAATAATTAGGTTTAACGTAGAACGTACAAATGTTGGACAACCCAATTGGAGTGGTGCTCGAAACGTTGTGAACCTGTAAGAATTGTGTTTCTAGATAAATGTAATTTAAAACATCAGAGTCCTGAAAGTAGATTAAAACAATTCAGTTTTCAAAAAGGACAAAAATATTACAATTTGAACGTTTTTATTTATTGAGGAAAAATGATACCGCCGGGTCTCAAAAGTATGTAAATGTTTACTTTTGGATGACGTTGTACTGTACTGTAATAATTGTAAGTAAACATTTGTGGAATCCTACAATATCAACTTGGAAGTTGATTTCTCGGTATATAACGACTTCAACCTTGGGATGTTTGGTGGGTTTCCTCACGTGAACTGTTCATCATTGGCTGTTTGTTCTTTTTTTTTTTTTTTTTTTTTTTGCAAGAATTTAGATCTATAATTAGTAGTGTTTGTATAAGCATTTTATTATCCATTAGCTCAGTAACAGGATCTTTTGTATCTCATGGTGGCTCCATTACTGTGAATGTAAACTGACTGCTGAATGTACATTATGGGGTCAGATGAGGTCATGAGGTCGGGTCACTGCATGTTTTATACTGAAACCATGTTTCTTAATGATTTTGTTTATGAAGCTGACTGAGAAATAATCCTGAGCTTTATTAGAGACAAAACAGTTAAAGTGCTGAGGAAGAAAAGAGAGTCTTAATGATTCTTAAGTGGATTATAAGACACAGAGAAGTTAGAAAGGTTTAAGGATTAAATCCCGCCCAAGGAAATAAGATCACGTAGTGCAGAAAAAAACATGTTTTTATCCTCCGAGTATCACATTTCTGTGTCTTTACAATACAATAACAATGTGAAGCACTTTCTAAGGAAATGTTGGCTGGAGCTTCGTTGCTTGCTGCTAGCAGACATGCTAATTTTAGCTTGTCGCTTTCCGTTGTCGTAGAATTTTCTAATTTCTCTTTTTCTCGGCTCAATTTCGACTCCTACTCTCTTTGTGCCCTTTTGTAGCCATGCTTTTCCCCCTTTACCTAAAGTTTTATATGTCTTCGCCTTGAGCAAACAATTTGGCATCACTTTATCTGTCCAGTGAAGAAAGGAATGAGCATCACATGGTTCTTTCTGGGTAATGTAGTTTAAGAGCCATAATGAATAATTCCGAGACACTCTGATATGGAGAGACTAGGAAAGGGTACTGTGAGCTCGTTTATGTTGTAAAATGTAACAGTACATTGAGGGTTAGTCTCTACTCTCTACCGCCGTGTGATGCGATAGTTCTGGTATTTCCTTAACCAGAAGGCCAAGCAAGCAAAGAGGTTAACAAACTCTACAGCATGAAACGATGAACCCTTTGAATAGACACTCGGACAGAGACAAATGTCTCTCCCTGGTCTTCTCAGTTAAATATGTGATCAAGAGGGCGAAAGCGTGGAAATGAACGGCTCGGAGAAAAAAAAAAAAAAAAATCAAGTGAACTTCTTCCAAAACAAAAAGGAAGACCTTGTAAAAGATGCCAGAAGGAACACATGGGAAGACCTCGAGTCAATAATGGAAGTTTCTAGACTGCCTGAGGTGAGAAGCTCGGGCTTGTGAGACGTGATCTTTGAGCCTGTGTGATGTGTGGTGCTTTTCTGTTCACGCCGCTTTCAGATGATACCCAGCTTTCATACACGCTTCTGTGCAAATTTGATTCGGTTCTTGGTCGGTCAAGATCAGGGTCCTTTTTATACTGTCTCAAAAAAATGCAAAGGGTGTCAGGTACCGTGCTGGGTATTATCTGATCACATTTTCCCCTCCACCAACCCCAATTCCCACCACACCTCCCCAACCTCTTCCCGTCTTTGATAATGTATTGAAGCCAGATGACCTCAGGCAGCCCTCCAATCTGAAGCACTGTTAATATTCTCTAGCTCATGCTGCACAGCACCACGCAGTTTTTATCCCTCATGATAACAAGGGGAAGTCCACCATGAGCAATCAGACAAATTGGACGGGGCAGAGGGAATCCGAACGCTTTCTGAGACTCCCACTGCTTCCCCCCCCCCCCCTCCCCCCCCCTCACTCTCGCTCTCTCTCTCTCTGGATGTCTGCTCTCAGCTCCTCTTGGTGGAAGTTTATTAAGAAAAATTTGGTGTGTAACAGAGACAGGAAATCATTGGACCCAGTGTTTCTCCTTTGATAATCAGATCCCTGCATAGTGAGGTTTGGTTCAGAAACTGAAAAGTTTCTAATTATAGATTTGGCCTAACGGTTTAAACGCTAATCATCCGGTTACAGTTTTTCATTATCTTCTTCTTTTTTTAATTATGATGAGTCATTTTCATTCTCCAAGTCTCTTTAAGATGGTAATTGCTTGCATTGCTCACTCACAAAAGGAAGTTTAATTACACAACACGCATCTTGGTGATTAAAGTAATATTTTCTATGCGGCATGATGGAATAATGTTGACATTACTTGCTGTACTGGCGCTTTAAATACATTCATTCATTCATTTTCTGAACCGTTTAATCCTAATCAGGGTTGCGTCAAGGCTGGCGCCAATCTCATCCAACTCCGATCGAGCTTGGGGTACACTCTGGACAGCTCGTCAGGCCATCGCAGGGCCAACACTCACACAACCATTCATACCTGGGGTGAATTGGAACAGCTAATGAACCTACTGTGCATGTTTTTTGGATTGTGGGAGGAAATCAGAGTACCTGGAGGAAACTCGCACAGGCACGGGGAGAACATGCAAACTCCACACAGAAAAGGCCACCATTTGTAACCTGTTTCACTATCGTGCAAGTGCAGATTTGCGAGAATAGGACGTCAGGTCCAAAAGAACGCGTGGCCCCCAAAACTACCCTCTAAACTCTTTAAAAATTATAAAAGCATACCTTTTAAGATCTCCTTCTGCTTCAATATCGTACTGATGGTAGATGGGTTTGGCCATATTCCTTTGCGATATCACTCGAGCCCGTTTCTTCTTCTCACTCGCACCAGAAATCTGACTATGTCTTCTTAGCCGAGTTATAATCTTACAAATGTTTATGGAAGGTTAAAAGCCAGAGTCAAGAAATAAAGCATGAAACAACAGTAACTCTGTCCTTTACACGAAAAGCATTATGGTAGATGCAGCTCCATAATAGCCAATGGGAGGGAGCTGCGTCATCCCTCCTAGCCAATGGGAGGCCAGCGGGGCGGGTTGTTGGCAGATAGGCAATGGGAGGTAGCTGCTTCATCCCTCGTAGCCAATGGGAGGCCAGCGGGGTGGGATGTTTGAACGTCATTGATGGGAGAGCAGCTTGTGCATTTTTTGAATGTTTGAATGATGCATTTGAATGTTTGAATGGAGCGTTTGAATTTTTAACATGGCGCTTTCGTAACGTGAACGTTTTTCGTATCCAAAGACAAAAATTTTAGGAAAATGCATTTTGTAACCTGAATTTTTTGTTTGGTGAGACTTTCGTAAAGTGAGTGTACCACTGTATATGGGAACCTGTGTTATATAGTCCAGTGCATTTAAATACACAGTACTTTCTTGTTTACAGATTATTTTATGTGAGTCACATCTCATTTTTGCAGTGCAGTACCTCCAACCTGTGTGAGGATTTATTGTTTGTTGTCGTTGTTGCTTATGAAAAAAGGTTGTAATAACAACAATAGCATTTTTTGATGTGCAAAGAACTATATGATGTGTAAAATTTGGGTTTGATTCTTACTCTCATTCAGGCCCAAGGTTCCAGCTCCGAATGGTATTTGTAATATTCATGGAGCCTTAGCAAGCACTGGCATGAAAAATTTTTTTTTTGCCTTTGCTATCTTTGTATGCTGTGTAATTTTTTTTTTTTTTTTAATTAAGTAGTTGCATAAAGCAGGTCTTTCAAAGCTTTGTGTAGATTAAAAAAAAAAAATATATATATATATATATATATATATATATATATATATATATATATATATATATATATATATATATATATATATAGATAATAAAAGAAAAGAAAAGGACAGGACAAAGACTTTCTATTGAAACTCCATTTAACTCCATAGAAAGTCTTTGTCCTGTCCTTTTATTTTATTGTTATTTGCTCTACCAAAAAGTATTGAGCACTCTCCTACAGAAGGATCTACTCAGAAAATCTTCTCTCTCTCTCTCTCTATATATATATATATATATATATATAATGCAGACATTTCCAGAAGCAGCATCACAAATTCGGTGTCAAAATTCATCTCTGTCAACTGTAATTATTTACTTCAGTGCTTATTTCTCTGAAATTTCACCGACTGATTGGTTTGCTGTTTGCTGTCTCAGGGTAATAAGAGGTTATTGAATGAGGCGAAGTATGAAGTCATGAGAATTATTTGGTCGAGGGGTTGTTATCTGCCAATGCTAAAAGCCGAGACCATAATTCTGTGACATGAAAGCCAAATTCTATAACTATAATAAATTACTCATTTAGAATTCCATCAAAGTAGGCAGCCGTTTCACTGTGTTGCATGTGCCAGTTGTTCAATATTTATTCAACTTATCCCATAGCGGTGATGCAGTACCCAGAATTATTTCACGACTTTCCCCCATCAGAAACAAGAAAATCTCTTGAATGTATTATAATAATAATAATAGCTGTAAAAATAATTACCCACCGAAACCAAAAACTTGGTTAATTCTTGAATCAAGTAAAAATAGACGATAAAATATCCTTTGAATGAGTTTTTCTTATGTTCATGTATAGTCACTGATATAACAGTTATTTACTCTGTGGATAAAGGACTTCCTGTTTTACCGCCTTTTATAAGCGTGAGAGCAGTGTACACCCTGGACAGCTCGCCAGGTCGTCGCAGTTTTATCAATTACACCATACTTTAAAAAGAAGTACAAATCCAATAAGCTGAAATTAGGTTTGATGATACTTCAGCATTGGCTGGTTTTAATTAAGGAAGTGCTGCCATGATAATATAGTGAACCCTCACTTCTCACGGTTAATGGGGACCGAGACCCTTCGCGAACGCCGAATTTCCACGAAGTAGGATCGCCGCCCCCCCCACTGACGTATACGTACATGTATATGTGTATATAATATCAATAAAATCAATGAATACATATTCAACACTATAAATGCTTATAATAACAGTTAAACATTCAAAAATAATACATAAGATGTAAATAAAATATAAATACACACACATACAGACATGCACGCACACATGCAGATGCGTGCACACACACCCAGATGCACGCCTCACATAAAAATGTAAGTAGCTCTGTTGGGAGGTTTTGGGTTGGGTTTTTTATTTGTTTGGTTTTTTTTTTTTTTTTGGTTTTTTTTTGCATAATTGGACTTGTTTTGCGACATTTTCCTTAACTTTCCCCCTATTTTTCTTTAATTTCCTTCTTTTTTTATTTATCAATGAATATTTTTGAAAAACCCGCGATGCACTGAAGCTGCAGGAACTGAAGTGTGAAGTCGCGAGGGATTACTGTAATAATAATAATATTAATAATGCTGGCTTTCAAAACAACCCTGAGATCCCACCAAATATGCTGCAATGTAACACAGATTTATCTTCATCCATGAAACCATGATAAACCTCCACATGATCTTCTTTGACCCCTTTTTTAAGGTCAGTTAGTTTGAGACATTTTGTATGTAGCTCAGTTTCTTCCGGTGTAGATGAGCATGTTCCTGCTGGTTTCTTTTCCTTCCACATAATTAAAAGGCAGGTTGTCCCTTTGCATAATGTCATGCTTTCTTCTCTAATTAATGTTTCCTTTTAAGTGGAATTCTGATGAGTTGTGGCAGAATGCTGACATGATTTAATTGCTCATCAGTGATTAAAAGCATCTTTGTATGAGCGGCGACTTTCAGCCGAGCCGAGATCTGAAGCCCCACTCAAGCAGACTAATGAATGGAACGGACCCGGATTTGTAGAACAATTGCTTTAACATCAAAACCATCCCAGAGGTTTACCAGGCCCTGCACAGATTTCATCACTAAACAACTTTTCTTTCTTTTCTTTTTTTTTTAAGATTAATTCAGATAATTGAAATTGTTTTTGCCTGCAGACATATTTTTCTGCCTTTCCAGAATTCAAGTCAAAATACTTGAAGCAATGTCAAATAACAAGACAGGAAAACATTGATTTAAAAACAATTTTTTTAAATGGTTTTATGAAGACTTTTTTTCTACTATTATTTATCACCCAGCCAATAAAATGAGTGGGCCGATAATGTAGCGGTTTGGATGCTGAGCTCACAGTCGAGAGGTCGTGGGTTCACACACACACACACACACACACACACACACACACACACGCACACCCCACAATGCGAAGACTCCTCAGCAAGGGCTTTATCACAAGTGTGTATGTGTCCACATATCAGTATAAATGGCTACCAGTAAAAATGCTGGGAATGTAACCTATGATGGACCAGCATCCCATCCAGGAGGAGATAAATGCATAGCTGCTTCACGCTACATAAACCAAGACAATGAAAGTCTAAACGTGGGCTTATATTCATCTCCTGTCCCTGTTAAAAAAACGCGTCTCTGACAGTGTCGCTTTCATAAAATTGGTTGTTGCACAGTAAAGCTAATTTTCGGTAGCCTCAGATTCCTGTACTGCTCTTTACACGTTTTTAAGATGCATGTAAGATGCTTTTGCGCTTGAAACGGCTGTCATGAATGGCTATGATACAAGATTTTATGGGCTTCTTGTCATCTTGGGTTGAGAAATTACTTAATAATAATAATAATAATGATAGAATTAGGCAGTGGTGGCCTGGTGGTAAGTTGCTGGATCACTGATCCCAAGGTCGGGGATTCAAGCGACCTCAAGTGACATCTTCACACAATTGATGATTGGAAGGGTTAGTTGACTTATTGTTTTTTCTTATTTTATTATTACCGTATTCGACGTTATAAGCACCAAGGGTGCTCAAAAAATTGGAGTAGATTTATAAATGATTACCAGCGGAGTGGAACGGTAAGTGCTTATTACCATCAAGGTGGAAAACATGAATAATAACGGAACAATAAAAGAGTTTTACTGGTATTTGTGTTATCCATTTTGTGGTATCAACCAAATTACTTACATAAAAGCTGAAAATAAACAGAAAACAGCATAATTAAAAAAAAACCCTTTAATTTTTCCTCCCGGTGCTCTACGTTTAAATACCTAAACCCCCCCTCCCCCCAAAATCAAGCCAATTAACATGAATGTCAACTTTAGCACATGGCAAGTTGAGCCAATCAACACAAAGGTCAACTTTAGTACATGAAAAGCACATGGCCAGGAAAGTCTTTAAATGTATGAAGTTAGTGAGCAGGAGAATCGGGTGAAAAATCCTCGTCATCACTTTCTGATTCGTCCATATCTGGCTCATCGCTCCATTCATTCAGAGCATCCCATAGTTTTGCTGTAGCAGTTTCTAATGATTCATCTTGTTGGACATTTACCAAGAGAACACAGCAAAATATTTTCCTGTTTTTTTAAAGCACGGCGGAACGATTAAATGCGATGTTACTGATGAACATTATAGACATTCCCCAGTGTCAGGGGGTCTTGAAATACCATGTAAACTCACGTTTACAGGCAGTGAACGCCTCATTTTACCCTTACATAGACTGATCGAATAAAATTGATAAGTTTGATCACCGATTTTACTCCCAGTGCACATGGGCGGTTATTAGACGTAAGATCAAAAACACGGGGGGGGGGGTTACTGGAACGGGACGCTTATTACGCCAAATACGGTATTTATTATTATTAATGTTAATGTACATGTCTTATTATGAAATATTTATTGTTTTTTTTTTTTTACTTTAATCTATTAGGTTAAATACACATGTTTGTGTCAGGTTATATGAGTTTGGGAGAGGTTTGGAACTGCTTAATTGGTTTTCTATTATTTCCGATGGGAATTTTCGTTTTATCAAACAAACATTTTGATTTACGAGCTCGACCTCAGAACAGATTAATTTCGTAAGTTAAGGTACCACTGTATTCATTAATATCCACCTACTCCTTATATGTGCTGTCAACCTTCAAGTGCACCTGCTTGATTTCCTGGCCCCCCCCAGGTGCCTGCTTGTGGGAGTCTAGGCCCCGAGCCCATGGCCGCACATCCACGCCAGCTCACATTCTGTTGAGCAAGTGGAAAGAGTAATTAATCCTGAAGAAGAGCATGCCAACGCGAAGGACTGCATAACTGTTTGTCTTCGTGGCGGGGGCGATGCTGAATCCTGGCTGTCATCCACCCCCTCCTTCATCCTCACATTGTCCAAATGATGCCATCTGGTCATCAGGTTTCTTTCCTCTTGTTTCCTGCAAGCTCTTTGGAGTTACAGCTTATATTCATTATCTTTAGACAGGACACAGACTGATCTGTTTTGGGTTAAAGAGTGGAAAAAGCAATCCCAACCCCTACTCAAAATGTCCATAAAACCATCCGTTTATGTATTTGGCCGTATTAAAACGGGGCTGTAAACATGTTTACAAACCTGTAGGTCATTGTGCTGTCAGAGTAGCTCATGAGCATCAAGGGAGCATTTTGGACGTGCTCGACTGGCCTCGGCATGGACTTCATGCAAATACCAACAATATTGGATCTCTGGCAGAAAGCTGTGATAGAATTCAATTTGTCTTCTGTGTCTAAATGCGGGGAAAATGCCTCAGTGTCCAGAAGGCTGCTTTACTGAGAGCTTTACTGATGCTTCACAGCTGAAATATGAGTCTACTGTGCATTTCTCATGCACACACATTTCATGATGATGATGATGATGCAGTTGGTCATGTAGGTTCCAGGAGACACACCTGCTTTAGTCAAAGCTACAAAAACCTTCATGTTCAGATGTCTACCCAACACGTTATATCCGAAAGAGGTACTAGATATTATTAGGAATGAATGTGTACCAATGCTCAGCCTGGTTAAACAGTATACAGAGCTTATTGAAGGTCATTGATCGGGAGGTTGTGTGTTCAAATCCCAGTTAGACCCCACTGTCCTCGGCAAGGCCTTAACCACAAGTGTGCCTCTGTCCACCTAGCAGTATAAGTGGGTACCAGTAAAATATGTATACTGGGAAGGTAACCTGCTATGGATTAGCGTCCCATCCAGGCGGAGTTGAACTTCTGGTTGCTTCACGCTCCAGAAACCGGGGATAAGCACCGGCCTGATGAGCCACTAGGCTCGGGTGTAAAAAGCCCAACAGTCTTTTTTATGGATGGCCATTAATGCTGGGGGTGGAACAATACAGTGTACCGTTACATTCAATACGAGTCTCTTGATCCGACACATCTGGATATCAAAAATTACCTACTAACCAATACAACTGCTTTAACTTTTGTTCATAGTTCATAGGTAGCTTACAATTTATTATTTAACTCGTGAAAACAGCAAATCATAGAGTACGTTGATTGTCCTTATAACAGTGAGACCTCGGTGGTACAGGAACCTGTCTGCCCCAAAATGTCTCATTCGTGAATTGCCGTATTTCCAATAGATGGCGAACATTTTGGCAGCAGTTTAACATTATTTACGAACAAGTTATACATTGTGGAACTTAAAACAAAACAAAGACAAAAAATTTACTGGCCCAATGACAATAATTCCTCGCGCTAATCTAAAATAATTTGCTCCACTGTGGAGCCAATTTAGCCTATTGATAGCACCAGATACGAGTCGAGATTATTTGAACCAAAATGCAAATAAGGTGGTATCTTTCTGATGATATCCCTTTCACACCCGAATTATTTTTTTGCGGTTAAAAATATTATTACTAGTTTTTCCCAATCAAAAAGGCCTAAAGAAACACCCCTAACACATTTCTTTCAACAAAATTATAATAACACTAATAATAATAATAACATGACAGTAACAAATAATAACGCTCACAAATTCGTGAACAACACACTCCTGCGCACTCATCATCTCACAGCTGACTGAGGCACGTGAGACCAAGCTGTGTTGCATCAGGGACACCAAAACAAGTATAGGACACGTTTTGAACGGCAGCAGCATGCATCTAGTAGTTATTAGCATTTTTTGAAAGAGGACCATATGGTCCGGCTGGGCATTAAAGGGTTAATGCCAATCCTATCGCATACATGATCCATACCACTTGTCCTTCTTATGATGAAAGGTGCCACCGTTTCCAGTTGACTTCAAGCAATTTCATTGTTTACATTATGCCTGTCAGAATAGCAAGTTAATTGCCCCATCGTACAGTCAATGCAAATAATTGCAGTGGTTTCATCTACTCATTCTGGTTTCCTCCTACAGGTATGCACATTAGATTAATTTTCTGTTATAAGTTGCCCCTACATATAGATGGTTGTATGTGTGTTATGCTGTAATTGTCTGGCGAGCTGTTCAGGGTGTACCCTACCATTTGTACAAAGTTGGTTGACATAGGTTTCAGTCTCTCTGCAACCCCAATAGTATGAATGAGTGATTTGACCTTGTGAATTGTAAGAGGAGACCCAGGCAAACATGAGGGGAGAAAATGCAAACCCCACACAGAAATGTCCCTGCCGGTTCTGATACTCGAGCCCAGAACCTTCCTGCGAGATGGCAGAGATAACCGCTAGCCATCCTTTCCTTTTACTATCTGTAGCAAAAATCACTTAAACCTGTACAGTGGTGGTCTGGGGGGTTTGGCACTCATCACTGATCCCAAGGTTGGGGGTTCAAGCCCCACTCTCAACGGGTTGTCACTGCTGTCCCCCCCCCAGTGCAGCTAACTGGCCTATCAAAGGCCAGCGATGTCTCTCACTGTCTGATGAGAGGCTGGAAAAAACCATTGCTGACATTCGTCAAGAGTAGTTGCGTAGCCGTCAGCGTGTTTCTGCCCTGTGATTTTCTGGCGGGCTGTCCAGGGTGTACTCTGCCTTCGCCCATAGTTGGCCGAGATGGGCGCCAGGCTTCCTGCGACCCTAATTAGGATTAACTTTTATAGAAAACAAATGAATGAATGAATGTACAGTGACATCATCAATTAAAATAAAGCTTGGGAGTAAGTACACGAAATCATTTGATACCTCCGAGACGTGAGAAATAGTATCGTTAGCTGAAATGTAAATTTTAATAAAAGCGAAACTAGTTTTCGTGACATGCCAAGAAGACGACTGTAAATAATATAGAAATCTCGTGTCGAGCTCATGACAGCAGGGTTAATGAAATCCACACACCTTTCTTTTCATCTTGAATTGGGTTTTTACAAAATACTTGTCCTCAGGACATCAGGTTTATTATGTTGGTGCGCTAACATACTACTGTCTGGAAACTGGTTATTATTAAAAAAAAACACCTCGGCACACACCCCTTTCCTTCCACACATGCAACCTGCTTGACTCTGCTGCCATCCTTACTGACGAGTGTACAATAACACTGCGGCGTTCTCATCCCACAATGCACCACGGCTTGGCTCTACACCTTCTTCTGCTGGAGTCTTTAATCCAGGACTTGTTCAGACTTGTTTTTATTTGTGCCGCAGCATTACATCTTGAACAAGTCATCAGGCGTAAATGAGACTCTGTTGAAGTTACTCATCGGTTATTTAATGGCAGTGCTGTAGAGGCTTGTTTTCTTCGCTACCTTTTGTCCTGTTTTTGTCTGCAGATGCGATATTTCGGCAATCAGGGTAACAAATCCCTGTTTGTTTACATCAGGTGCCGACGAATTATAATTGGAGTCAAGAAAACAAAAACAATGGGTGGCACATTTGTGTAGTGATTAGCTTGCCCCCTCACAGCAAGAAGGTCCTGGGTTTGATTCCTAGTCCGGGCTTTTCTGTGTGGAGTTTGCACGTTCTCCCTGTGCTTGCGTGGGTTTCCTCTGGGTTCTCCGGTTTCCTCCCACAGTGCAAAAACACACACAGTAGGTTAATTGGCTGTTCCAAAACACTCCAAGGTGTAAGTATGAATGGTTCTGTTGGCCCTACGATGGCCTGACAAACTGTCTAGGGTGTACCCCACCCTCGCCCAGAGTCGGCTACGATATGTCCCAGCCTCTTTGCGACCCTAATTAGGATGACTTGGATTAGAAAAGCAATGAACGAAAAAAAGGTGGCACGGTGGCATAGTGGTTAGCATGTCCACCTCACAGCAAGAAGGTCCCGGGTTCCATTCCCAGCTTGGGTGTTTTCTGTGTGGCGTTTGCACATTCTCCCCGCGCTCGAATGGGTTTCCTCCGGGTTCTCCGGTTTCCTCCCACAGTCCAAAAACAAGCGCAGTAGTTAATTGGCTGTTCCAAGTCTCCAGTAGATGAGTGTGAGTATAAATGGTTGTGTGAGTGTTGGCCTTGCAGTGACCCGGCGAGCTGTCCCGGGTGTACCTTACCTTCGCCAAGAGTCAGCTGAGATGTGCGCCAGCCTCCCCGCGACCCTAATTAGGATTAAGCAGTGCATAAAATGAATAAATGAATGAAAAAAAAACAACAAGGCCGGAGGCGCTGTTGTTTGGAAAATATCCACGATGCAGAGGTGGAGTGCTGTGATTGGTTGTTTGAGACATATAGCAGCACATTGCAATGATGATGTAGGATTTTTCTGGCCAATGAGAGCTGCTGTGCTGTTACTAACTCGAAGACTGTGACGCAAACTGTTTTACAATCACATGGTACTATTGCATCAGCACCATGCACTTCTGTTCCATGTCTGATAAAATTTACTGCTATTCAGATAGTGACCTTGATTTGCAAACTCAAAGTGTCTGGGGTATGTGTGTGTGTGTGTGTGTGTGTGTGTGTGTGTGTATCTGGGGGGGGGTTATGTGTAAACAGCTCAACAGCTATGAGGAATGAAAGCGTCCTACGTTACCTTGGAAAAGGTCAATGGACTTGATTGTCGTTAAGGTGAGTGGATATTGAAGAGAAAATCGAAAGGACAAAACGGCGGATCTCCGAAGGCTTGTTCAAATATTTAATAACCCAATAAAGCCTAATGTGCATTATTCCCAGGGATGCCCAGAAAATAAGACTTCTGTTTTGTGGGGCTGTTGAAGAACCTTAGTTTCCCCCACCCCTCCCCTTTTCGCTGTTTGTAAGGCCAAGCGTCAAGACCTTTCACGTCGCTTTGGCACAGACTCACTTTTTGATTACTTTGGCACCGGGGAAGACTGAAGTTCAGATGTCAAGAGCGCCGGCAAAATAAGTGGCTTGTTTTTCCGCCTTGCCCCCGATGTTTTGCCAGAAAGCTGACAAGCCGGTGAATGGTCATGCTGAGCCGGAGAGCGAGATGAAAAACAGTTCAAGCGGCTCATTGCTCTTTCCTGCAACACAACTCCTTCTCGTGTCTCTCCTGTGTTTCTCCATCATCTGCACCTCTCACTTTCACGCCAACGTGGTAATTTGAGGGCCGTGCAAGTGCCGGGGTAAAGCGTACTGATTTAATGTGTTTAAAGTGAAGCCGCTGCAGGGGGGGTGGGGGTGATGGGTTATTCAGAGCTCTATGTGAGTGCTGCGAAGAATGGCTGAGGCCATTTTTAACCGAGACCTTTATTCCCGCTTCGCTCCTGGCGAACTTTTTCATTCAAATCAGCCGTGTCATTGAGCTCATTATTACCACTCGAAAATTCTTTCTGTTCGCCCTTAGCGGAGATTCCCAACGCGCTGGAGAACGGCGTGCTAACTGATTAAAGGTCCAAGTATACTTCAGCGCGTAGCACTAATTTGATCCGCCCTTCACCCAGTACCCGGTGTCCGTGCGGGCTGCGCCATGACTGACGTTACATATCTGTGACTCGTGTAAAAAACGATGACGGATATGAAAATGTGCCGAAACAATTATCGGGGGGGAAAAAAGGATTTCCAAGCATGACCAAGTGCAGAAAGTCCTGGTCCACTCCAGGACAGCACCACCACACACACACCCCCCCACCCATCACCACCCACCCCGAATACTGACGCATGGGTTATTGTTGAATTTTTAAAGATCAGTTCTTTTGTTTTAGTCGTTAGATTCTCGTGTCCTGTTGTTACAGACCTTCACATCCGATATGAATATCATCAGCACTAATGATCAATTATCCCCTTCCTCCACTTTCTGTTCTTGTTAAGGGGAAAATGTAAATTTTTGGGGGGAGGAGGGAGGAGTGGGTGGGAAAGGTTGCATTTGATATGCAACCAATCGTAGGAAATAGAAAGTTCTTGTTCTGAAGAGATCTGCCTGTTGCATGGCATATTGAGATATGAACTCACCGTATCCTGTAGCAACCAAATGTTGGTCATAGATGTTTGGGCCTATGGGACATGTGCCTGGGGGAGGGGGGGTGAGGGGGTGGGTGGAGGTATGACTCATTTGCAAGTGCAGACTTTGAGTCTGTATCTCTAAGTTCTCCACAAGGAATTAGCTAATAGAAGAGACTTCGTCAAGCACAGGTTTTGGCCGTCCCCCCGGCGTCCTACAGTGCCGAGTGCTTAATCATACCGCACTGCTGCGATCTGGTGGAAAATTTCTGCGGAGATGCCTCGCGTGGGTGTCAAGTTACTATTCTTTAGTTTCGACGCTGCTGAAAACTAATTAATTCAGGAACACGCATCCAGGTCAGGGTGGGGGGGGGTTGTTGTTGTTTGTTTGTTTTTGTTTTTATTTTGCCGTTTCCACACTTATGTCTCGGACGTCGTTATTCGGATTTCATGCGATACCAACACGTGCAGCTGATGAAATATTTCTCACAGTGTCGGGTTAAGCTGTTCGGCGATTTTACGTCGACCAAGTGTCACCAGGAACATCATATGAGGTTTTTTTTTTTTGCTCTTTCAACCATCATGTCTTCTTTGTTTGTACATTGTATACTCACAAGTGTAACCTATTTTCCCGTAGGCAAACATTTTACGTGTGAACACAACTATTGCAGCTTTCAAATCCACCCCACCAAAAGCTACGTTGGTTCTTTCTGCTAAGCTAAATAAGAAAATTTGTTGAAAACTTGATTGGCGGCGTAGTGGAATAATGGTTGGCACGTCCACCCTACAGCAAGAACGTCCTGGGTTCGAGTCTTGGGCATGGTGAGGGTGTTGGGGTCCCGAGTGTGAGGGAGCGTGTGTATGTTGGTCCTATGATGCTCTGGTGAGCCGGTTAGGGTGAACACACTGCCTTCTCCCAGTGTTGGCTTGAATGGGCTCTAAGCATCGCCGTGGTCATAATAGGATTAAGATCTGGAGGGGCAGGAGATTATGTGCGTACGGCCAGGAACAAGAAATCGGATGCTACACTTGGTACACGATCACGAATATGTATCACAATGGAGACCTGAGATCTGATATTGATTTATAAATATCGATGTTTAAATTGTCCATGCTGGAGTTTCATACAGGGAACTGGATGATCGAACTGCGAATCTGTGTTCCGAGTGTTTAACTATGATGTCATGAATTGTTTCATCCACATCACCAGCATAATAAGCCACCGTCCTACTTGATCATTGTATCCTATGCGGTTTTATCACACACTTGGGATGCTGAGGCCATGCCTGACGTATACGGTCCTAAAGTGACCTCTATCTGGGTGCGTCTCCACACAGCCTCGTTAAAAATAAAAACGACATGGGCTGGGTATTGTGATTTGTCGATTTGTTCTCATATCCCAGAAGAGCTTTCAGCACCTGGGTGAGGCGGTACTTCAGTGTACGGTGCGGTCCGAGGGAAGGGAGAAGGAAATCTGACGCTCTGAAACTTGTTAGCGTCTATCAAGGTTTAAAACGGGGCAGCGGGTTTACTTCTACAGCTGCTGATTCATACAGTCAACTGGGAGATGGATCTCAAACTGGCTTTAGGGGAAAGAAACCATTAGACCTGTTCCTCCCATGATATCTGAGATATCCAGATACCGGCACTGGGAATGAGTCTGTAATGTTACTTTATGGTTTCGGTGTCTAGCGGTATACTACGCATGCACATGCCTGCAGATAAGTGTTATAGAGGACAAACCGGAGCAGGAAAAAAATCTAATAAATATATATATATAATATAAAAAGGTCTTAAATTGAAAAGGTATTTGCGAGCTCGCTGCCATTTTCTCCACGGTCCCTATTCTGCGGAGTTGTCCTCTGGTCATTCAGTAGGTAATGAAAAATGTGGCCCGCTGTGGATGGAATTTGAAATTGTAGCCCGAGGACAACATTCATGACATTTTTTTTTTTTTTTTTTTTTTTGTCATTTAAAATGCCTTTCTGATGTGCAAAGGCACAGTAAGTCTTGCTGGGGGCAACGCTTTGCTGATGCCGCTGCAAAGAACGCGGTGTAGCTTTTGCACCCAAACATAGCTGTCGCTTCGAGCCCCCCTCAGAGACATCTGCCAGCGCACGACTAGACTGCTTTCAGCTCCGGTTCATACTCAGCAGGGGTATGTATAAACGCCGCATGAGTAATAAGTATTCATTTTTAGCGCGTAATCGCTTTGATTTCGCTTTGCCTTTGCATTTAAGCTCCTTGTTCTCGGTATCCTCGAAACTACGCATGAGCAAACATCAGCTGGTGTCATGCGGTCTGCTAGGCAGTTGATTCTAATTCTACGGGAAGTTGATGCCACTGCTGGATGTCTAAACACAATTGAAGGCTCTTGGTAGAGCAGATGCAGGGGATGCAACACGTAGAGCAGCCAGACGTCTACGCTACGGTCATGTGACCTGGGGCATCAACCATTTTTGGCCACAAAAGAACTCTGAAAAAACATAATACATCGGTTATAACTTTCATTCATTCATTTTCTGACCCGCTTAATCCTAATTAGGGTTGTGGGGAGGCTGGTGCCCATCTCAGCCGACTCCGGGCGAGAGCAGAGTACACCCTGGTCAGCTCGCCAGGCCATCGCAGGGCAGAAACATGCTGATGGCTATGCAGCTCCTCTTGTCGAAAGTCAACAATGGTTCCTTTACATCAGGGGTCGCCAACACGGTGCCCGCTGGTACCAGGTCGCCCGCAAGGACAGCACGAGTCGCCTGCAAGAAGGCCTGTTCACTGCTAGTTTAGAGCAGACCCACGGCTCCATTTTTTTTTTTTTTTTTTTTTTTTTTTTTTTGTCAAATCAACATCTTCACAAAGATGAATATCATTAATTATTAATAATAACATGAACAAATTTGTTATTTCAGAAGTGTGTATCGACCTGGTAGTCCTTCGCATTAATTGGTACCCAAGAAGTAGCTCTAAGTTTCAAAAAGTTTGGTGACCCCTGCTTTACATGAACCTCACACCACAGACAGTGAGAGACATGGCCAACCTTTGATAACCCAGTTAGTTGCACTGGAGGGACAGTGACAACCTGTTCAGGGTGGGGCTTGAACCCCCAACCTTTGGACCAGTGATCCAACACCTTACCACCGGGCCATCACTGCCCATCAATTGTAACTTCATTACTATTATTATTTTCTAAAGAAGCCCACTAGGAACTGTTGTCCTTGGGGGCGTGGGGGGGAAGCCAATTAGAGGCTCCTGAGTGGCGCATGGACAGGGTGCGTGAGTATTAACCCAGAGACTGCAAGTTCAAGTCAGGGTTAATGCAACAGCCATCTGTGACCTTATTGACTTGTCTGTCTCTCACAGAGCTCGCCAGCCAATCATGGGCAACTGTGAGCTCATTCGTATGAGGGGGGGGTGGATAGCACTTTCCCTCCCACTGTGTTAGACCACCCCCAAATGCACATATGCAGCATTTCGAAAAGAGTCGCTAGCTTTGCGTGTCACAGAGGAGGCGTGATCAGTGATGGTCTTGTGCTAGGGAAGGCAGTACTTTATGGGTGGGAATCTATTATGATCTATTGATGGGTGGGACTAAAGTATGAAGAAAAAATGGGCAGTCCCCCCCACACACACACACACCCACACAACAGCAGCCAATCAGAGTACAGAACTGTGACACCAACATATTTCTGCTAGACTTTTTTTTTAATTTGCATTTTCCCGTAATTTATTCGTATCCATATCTCTCTTATCAAACATTGATAAACATCGTCCCCATCATACAGTCCTTTCCGGCCACAGAGCGATTCAACCAGGGAGGTGATGTCAGCTGACTCACAGGGCAATCAGAACAAACTCAAACGCGTTATCCGCCTCTTTGTGTGCATGAGCTCATTGACGCCCACGATCAGCTCGTGGTGATTTGTAATCACTGGAGCAGCGGTGTATGCTATCCCTCCTTCCTTAAGAGCTCAGCCAATCGGTTTTTATGGGTTGGGATGCCTGCGTACGAGCCAGATGAGGTTGTTAGGGCGTCTGCTTTTCATTTTCCCTACTCGGGAGCCCATGGTGACATTTCTGGCGTCAAAGCAGTGGCGTTGATGGTGTAGCGTGACTGTATTTATTGCTATACAGTGAGTCAGAGTTTTGTTCCCAAAGTGCATTACAAGTGTAATCAGAAAAACCTGAAGCGTCTTGGTGGGGCTCGTCGAGATAATCGGATACGAAGTTCCTGATACGAGTGTTCGGTTCATTTTGTAATAATTGTAAAAGTAAACTGTGTTGGGTTTTTTCAACATTCTTAACATTTCTTCAAATTGCCATTACATGTTATTGGGTTTCCTCCGGGTACTCCGGTTTCCTCCCACAGTCCAAAAACATGCACAGTAGGATATTTGGCTGTTCTATATCTCGCCCGGGTGTGAGAGTCAGTGTGAATTGTTGTGAGTTTTGGCTCTGCCATGGCCTGGCGGGCTGTCCAGGGTGTACCCTGCCTTCACCCAGAGTCGGCTTAGATGGGCACCATGCTCCCCACTACCCTAATTAGGATTAAACAGTTCGGAAAATGAATGAATGAATGAATGTTATTGCTGCAGGCTTTATTGTTTGTTTATTTTTTTCAACATAGAGACATTTTATTTTGGGGGTAAATTACTTTTTTCTTATCTCCACCTACTTTTGAAAGACTCATTAATGAAGTTCCGGGATTCCAGATCTCCGCTATTTAGCATAATTCCGCTATTTTTACTAGCCAAAGTGATGATTATTTATAATATATGCCCCCTTGACCCCCAGCTGAAATATTTCATTTCCTCTATTTCTGAACCCGTTTCCTCTATTTTTTTTCTAAACCTCGCTGGGATCCCTGGAAGTTGTACGTGGACCTAACTGTCCTCATTAACCAATCCCTGGTTATCAATTGTGTCTTTATCATATGTGTCACATTATGTCAGAGAAACACACAGACAAGATGATATTTATGCATTTATTTATTTATTTATTTGCTTAAATTTATTTATTTTATTTTTTTTAAAGGGGTACAACCTCCAACCTGGTCTTTGAAAAGTATCCCCGATCTACACTCACTCATGCAATTTTCAAACTGCCTAATTATAATAGGATGGTGGGGAGGATTGGACCACCTCATTTGGGCGAAGGCAGGGTACATCCCGAACAGCTCGTCAGACCATTGCAGGGAAACACACTCATACCTCGGGGGTCCATACCAGCCAGTTTGCATCATGTGCTTGTCTTTTGGGTTGTGTGGGAGGGTACCAGAGTACCCTAAAGAAACCCTCTCAAACTTGAGGAGAACATGGAAACTTCACAGAAAAACCCTCGCCAAGTCCAGGACTCGTACCCAGGACGTTCCAGCTGAGAGGCGGATGAGCTAAAAACTACACCACCGTGCCACCCCATGAACCTCAGACAGAAAACTTTGCCGTATTGAATTGATATCTGAAACTGGAATAGGGTGAAAATTGCCTGCTTCTTCTCTTCTGGTGTTTTTGTCGTATTATAAGCGAGTTAATGTTCCCATCATTGGTTGGAGGAAGCAGTGTTTATTCTTTTGATGTGTTGCTTGAGAAGCACTTTTTTTTTTTTTTTTTTTTTTTTTTTTTTTTTTTTACCGAGAAAGATTTTCACCTTTCAGTCTTACGCTAACATCCATATCCAATCCCTGCCGGTGTCTGCAGCGTCTCTTCACAACCATTATCTGAATCTTCACTTCTCTGGGGATTATATTTAATTTGTTGTTCACTTTTTTTCCCACAGCCTTAATTCATGTTAAATGTTCAGCAGCGTCCTGATATACGACGCTTGGCGCATCCTTCCTGAATGCTAATTCTCCTGGGTAATAAAAGTTGTTTTTAATTGAATTACATTGGATGTTTCTTTTAGACTTGGGAGACAAGAAAAGAAAAAAAGGCTTTGGCGTAATCTTTCAAGCCAGCCCGGCATCTTTTTTTTTTTTTTTTTTTTTTTTTTTTTTTTAAACTCGGACTGAAACAGCTGCATTGCTCGGAGTGTTTGTGTGCGTGCATGGGTATGAAGGATGGCCTCAGCTGTTCAGACAGGCACCAGTGAAGTGTGACTCTGTTTTTGTTGGCTGTCCTCCCAGCTCACCTTCGCTGTTTTCTAAAGCTTGTGACACATGCCAACTGAAGATATAAAACCCCTGGGCAGCTGCAGTAACCATTGACCAAACCTCTGTACTTTTTATCTGAACTTGAGAAAAAGGAACAGAAATATCAGCGAACCCACATATCAACAGACATACTGATTCCGAAGTACTTCATCAGAGCGCTTATGTGGAACGATATGCAAAATTGGACGACCGTTCTGCTGTAGCTTGTTCTGTTGTGATGTCAAAGTCACGCAGCTTTATCTAGCCCAGTACATGATTTCAAATCTTCCGTAACCTCTTTTGATGTTTTCTCTTTGTTCAGACACGCAGAATCCACTTTAATATGCAATGGATAACAAAACAATATCTACACAACTGTAACTTCTTCTCTAGTCAAGTGTGCGATGATAAACCGCAGTACAAATTTACGATCGTTCAAGTCTCAGAAATTAAAAATGGCAGCACAATGATTTTTGTTTCTAGCTTTAAATTCTTTCTTTCTTTTTTTTACAGAGCAGATTTCCAAAAAAAACGTACAACAGAGGACGAGTATGCGTGTAAGGTTACATTAAATAGACGTTCCTGTAGGTATATCGAGACATTACTGCACTGAGTGGCGCCGAGTGGCGTAAATGCTGAGCTCAAATTCCAAGAAAACACCGAAAACCTTATTTTAATATGGGAAAAAGTTGCAGCGTGACTGACTCGCAAATAAATATAACAAGAAACTGGAGCTCCGTTTTTGCAAAAATGCCAGAAGCAGAAGAAAACCGAAGTAAATAAAGGGAATTGGCTTTATTTGAGTTTGACTACAGCCTTCACAAATGTACAAATGTATAAAAGGAATATTTGGAAATTAGCTAAAATTGTGTTTGCTGAATGGGACTTGGTTTTGAAAAAGTTGTGGTTGGCTGGATTGGGTTCACCTTTACCCTTCCACGTTTGTAGCTGTTGAGAGATGGATGAGACGGAACTGGTGGGTGGAAATTGGCTGAAACCAAATTAGGGAGATGTTCGGGATGGGGGAGGTTATTTATGGAATAAATGTGTTACCTTTTTGTTGGATAATAAAAATATCAGATAGCTTTGACTTTTTGTTCCTGAGCTGAAAGTTAGAGGTTCAGCGTTTTGGCTGCATTGAATAGTTATGTCGTGGGGGTGGGGGGCCCACAGTTACAGTAAGACAAATATGAGAGCGTGTGAGGTTCTTACCTCATTGCCAGATTCCATGTGAGAACAGGCCTGGCTTTTCTCCAGAGCCACTGATGCTACAGTCAATCTGCCAATCCATCGATGGCATTGATCCAGCAGCTCAAATTTGTCTTTTCTATTCCCTTCCATTCTTTTACTGTGTGTGATGTGGCCATCTATTATGTATTCTTTTTCAAGATAAATGCCCCTCCCTCTGGGGATGCAGTGTCTTGTTGTCATGCCTGGCCAAGGAAGCCTGAGCTGAAATCATTTTTAGACAACACAGTTGCTCGGAAAGGGAGAAATTGACCTGCCGTTGTCGCTGCTGTTGAGTATCAGAGCAAGACACAAGATCTGAATTATTAACCATCCTTCATGTCCTGCTTCCTGTTTATGTAGTGTCTAGATCTCAATGAGATTTTGGAGGTGCAAATCTGCAGCGTCGAGTCAGTAAATGTCAGCATGATTCATATGGTGTACTAGCGTTTTATTGCTAACAGTTTCTCCGTTTCAACTGTTAAAACAAAGACCGAGACGTCGCATAATGCATCATAAATACATCTGCGTCCCGAATCTTCAGATAGCACTCGTGCAATAATCTTTTTAAAGTCCTTCCAGTTTCTCCTGCGTGTTCTCCTGTCACTGCTTGTTTAATCAATG
This sequence comes from Plotosus lineatus, assembly GCA_024760905.1. Lineage (NCBI taxonomy): Eukaryota > Metazoa > Chordata > Actinopteri > Siluriformes > Plotosidae > Plotosus > Plotosus lineatus. The sequence goes on along the minus strand of CM045735.1, from coordinate 5,835,079 downwards.
CCATGTGATTTTTATTTATTTATTTTTCTTCTGTTACAGGAATGCCTCAGGGCTCGAGTATAGACCCAGAACTCCAAGAGCCAACCACCTTTGATGAGATCTAAGGAGAAAGACTTCCTTGAGGTATGTATTAACCAGTATGATATGTAGGAGAATCTCCAGGCAACACAATAGGTTTATTGGTTTGGGATAGTGCTCAGAGTTATGATATTAGAGAATCAGTTTTCGGAGGATGTTATGGATTTTTCTTTTTATTACAATGACTCATGGTAACACACAGCAGACACGTACACATTTATACACATACAGTGGGTCAAGGAAGTATTGCGGGATGCAATTTTTATGTTTTAACCCACCAGTGTGTTGTTTCATGCTTAGTAGACCAGTGAGAAGTATGTTCTTATCTTGTGCTGTCCATTATTAGTAAGTCCGTACCTTGTGTAGTCTTGTATTGTGCCTGGATGGCGCTTTCCACCATTTTTGTCTCAATTAGATCAAGGCTTGAGATGCTTTGTAAAGACTAGTGATTTTTTTTTTTCATTTGTGTAGCCTTCTTGTCACTATGGTAGCTTGAAGGTGTTTGGGCTTGAACCCCTGATCTTCTGAGAATTGTTTTAAAAAAAAAAACGAACTTAACTTCTGAGCACCCATTGGTCCATTGTGTGTTAATAATCAGCCCTTCAGGAATTTTCCTTCATTCTAATGATCCATGTGAACGTTTCCTGTGGTGCTTACCATGAATCTGCTAAATCCTAAAATTAGACGCGAGACAAAATGCATTTCATTAAGCTCCTATTTGTAGTCTGCAGCAATGGTTGATTCGACTCTAATCTAATCTGTAGAGTTTCTGCCAGTTCCGTGTCCATCTGCAGACACATGAGCTACTCACCAAGTCCTTTTAGTATCCTAATGTACATGATAAGAACAAAGTGAAACATTATTAGATTTAGGATTTTTTTTTTTTTTTTTTTTTTTTTTTAGCTCAATGCTACACTATAACGGCGGTAATGCTCACACTCGGTGATTAGAATTTTTCTCCAAGGAGTTCCAGCATGCCGAATTTGTGACCAGGAGCTTTAAGATTTCACACTGGGTTGTGTACTGGCACATCGTTTTTTTTTTTGTTTGTTCCCCCCCCCCCCCCTGAACTGAATTGTCGCTCTGCTGTGCTAGGATGAAGTTAAAGGTAAAAATATGTGCTGTTCCTCTTTGTTAATTGAGCAGAACATGTACTTTACAGATTGGCGTTGATCTAAAAGAGGTTTTTTGCAGCGTGATATTAGTATTGTGAGTAATTACAGCATATTGTTCTCTTCAGGGAATAACAAAACCTAAGTAGACAGACATTCTGTAACAGAAAAATATTCAAGCTGAAGTGTTTTATTTTGATTACATCACAGCAGTTTGCCAGTCATTTTTATCCATCACAGAATGACACAGTGTAGTATGAATACGTTTATGGTTAGATTTCATATTGTGAGACATTTTAGGAAAGAAGTTCGGGACAACTTTTCTATGACCTGTATCAGAATAGTGCGGAATTTGGGTGGATTTTGAAAAAGGAAGGGCTGGCATATGGTGGTTTTTCATGCCAATCACAGCCATAGCAGTCAATTACGATTCTGTATGCAAAGGTCGGCGGATTTTTTTTCTTCCCTCTGACTAACAGTTTGGCTGGCAGTGGTGGGCTGGTGGTAAAGGTGCTGGATCACTGATCCCAAGGTTTGGGGTTCAAGCCCCATTCTCAACAGGTTGTCACTTTTCCCCCAGTGCAGCTAACTGGGTTGTCAAAGGCCGGCCATGTCGCTCACTGTCTATGGTGAGAGGTTCATGTAAAAGAATCATTGCTGACTGTCGACAAGAGTAGGCTACATAACCATCAGTGTGTTTCTGCCCTGTGGTGGCCTGGTAAGCTGTCCAGGGTGTACTCTGCCTTCGCCCGGAGTACCATGAACTGATCCCTGAAGCAAACCCCATTGTCTCTCGAGACAGAAGGATGCCAACAACAACAGTTTGGCAAATTATGGACGGTTTGTAGGGCAGTTGGTAAGGTGCTGGATCACTGATCCCAAGGAAGAGTAGCTGCATAGCCGTCAGCGTGTTTCTGCCAGGCGATGACCTGGTGAGCCATCCAGGAGTTAGTTGAGATGGGCACCAGCCTCTCCGCATCCTTAATTAGAATTAAGTGGTTCAGAAAATGAATGAATGAATGGATAGTTTGCCATCACATCCCTTGGAGGAAACGCATTGTGACCTTCACTCTCGTTTTCTGAAGGGAAGATCTGTGGTGATCATTTTACTATCTGAGTTTGTAGGCCATTAAAAATACTGATCAGCCACAGCATTAAAAATATTACAGCCACTGACAGATGAAGCGAATAACACTGATGATCTCAATGTGACAGTGGCACCTGCCACAAATTTGGATTTATGAAGCAAATTGAAGTGAATAGTCTGTTCTTGAAGATGATGTGTTGGACGCAGCAAAAATGCACAAACCTAAGAATCTGAGTGACTTTAATAAGGGCCGCATTGTGATGGTTAAACAACTAGGTTTATTTATTTTCAAAATAATTGGCAGGCATTTTGGGGAGGTGTTCCTGGTATGCAGTGGGAAGTATCTACCAAAGATGGTCCAGACAAGGGCAACCAGTGAACTGGCAAAAGTGTCATGCGTGCCCAAGACTCACTGGTGCGTGTGATGAGCGAAGGCTTGTACAGCCGCCCTGATCCCACACAAGCTGCTGAAACAGTTAACGCCGGCTATGATAGAAACAAGGCAGAACACAGCTATTGTTTTCTTCCTTTCATATGTCACTCAGCTGGTGACTGACATCTCATATGTTCTTTTTAAATAATTGTCACCCTGCAGAGGCCTTCAAGAGCTGTTGGTTGCCCCACACCGAGCGGCAAGCTCTGATCCCATATGACGGCTTGTAGCTTTTCATCTTTCATAAACCTTTTTTTTTTCTTTCTCCTCATGGAGGGAAATTTTGATTAGGAGATGAATTATAAACTTAAATGAATAATTCAAAGCAATCGGTGCAATTTGAATTATTTATAGGTGAGAGAGGCATCACTTATCGCCGGGCTGACGGTGTGATCTGCATTTCATCCTCCTGGCTAGAATCAGTTTGAAGAAATGAACAGTCAGGTCTCATTTCTCTCTCTCTCTTTTTTTGGTGGGTGGTGGGTTTTTTTGTTTGTTTGTTTTTTGACATTCTGTTCATTTGCATAAACTTTGACCATATCCATAAAATTTGGCGGTGGAGTTTGGAATAAGGGGAAAAAATATTATGTCTGAATTCAGCTACAAATATGAAACATTCAAGATTGCAATGCAAAAGTAAATTGAACAAATAATAGTGGTTGTTATTGTTCTTATTGTTGTTTTTATTTATTTATTTGCCTGTTTGTTTTATCTTTAGTAACAACTGTTTGATCGAAGTCACTAGATTTCTGCTCATCCTCGAATCTGTAGTTTCTCTATTATGTCCCAGCTAGATAGCCGATGCTAATATTACGGCGTAATAGACACATAGATATTTTGGTGAAATAAAACTATTCAAATGCAGTCACCTCATTACCATGTATAGTTTCCATTCTGACTTTACTTCATTTCACACCACCATTATCAACAGTTTTGCTACCCTTAAAAAAATGGAAAGAAAGAAAAAAGTTTCCAAACAGTAACCCATTATTTTGAATAGAGTATTGCGACAGGCATGCATGCACCAAAGTATTCCGGCCCATAGGGCGCACCAGATTATAAGGCGCAACACAAACGAACTATGGTCGACGGACCCATTTTCTTACACAAGGCGCACCAGTCTATAAGGCGCATTAAGCCAAACAAAAGTCAGATAAGTCAAACTATTCAACTCTCACAAATAACTCTCAACATTGTTCGATTATAATAATATAAAACAGTAAATTCACTTTTTCAGTTTATTCCTCTTTTACAAATCCATCAAATTCTTCATCTTCAGTGTCCGAGTTTAATAGTTGCATAAGTTGGACATAAAGCCCGGATCCCTCTAACTTATGACCTGTTGACAGCAGTATCTAGCGGTTGGAGTTCTTTGGTTAATCCACTGGAATGATGGTAAGCTCTGAATTAGTTCGCTTCACTGGGGTTTTGATGGTGTCAGTAAGACGGAGTCACATATGGCCATTGGATTATAAGGCGCGCCGACCAATTTTTAAAGACTAAGGATTTTAAGTGCGTCTTATAGTCTGAATAATACCATAACCATAATACCACAATACCACAATTGCAATTTACAATATGAACTTTGAAAAAGTTCTGTCGTGTGGTTATATCTTAAGCAAATGGAAGAATATTTTATAAAGATGCCTGTGCATTCTGATTTGCTGAACTACTTAATTCGACCAGGGTCGTTGGGAGGCTGGTGCCTGTCTCTGCCGACACTGAGTGAATGCTGAGTACATCCTGAACTGATCAACAGACCTTCACAGGGCCAACATACAGCTGGCTATGCACACTCCCACTTAAGGGCAATTCGTCATAGTTTATTAGCCTCAAGTGAATGTCTTTGGACTGTGCGATGAAACCGTGTTCCTGCTAACAAAATTGCATGTCATTCATTTTCTGAACTGCTTAACTCTAATTTGGGTCACAAGGAGGCTGGTGCCCATCTCAGCTGACTCCGGGCATGGGTGGGGTACATCCTGGACGGCTCACCAGGCCATTGCAGGGCCAACATACACAACTATTCACACCAAGGGGAGATTTGGAACGGCCAGTTAACCTACTGTGCATGTTTTTGGACTGTGGGAGGAAACCGGAGTACCAGGAGGAAACCCACAAAAGCACGGGGAGAACATGCAAATTCCACACAGAGACCCCTGAACTGGGAATCGAGCCCAGGATCTTCTCGCTGTGAGGCGGCCTTGCTAACCGCTACACCACCGTGCCACCCAAATGTAGTAATTTAAAATGTAAATTAAATGAAGTGCTTTCAGTCCAAACTTTTTTTAAATTAAAGTTCCTGCTACATGGTGAGAGTTGGACTTCAAATTTAATTATAATTTTTTTAAATTTTTAAATTTATTAAGATTTAATAATAATGATAATAAATTGTAATATGATAATGCTGTGCCTCTTTTTTTTTTCTTTTATCAATAATGGTGCGCTGCCTAGAGCTCTTCCTTACCAACACAGCTACAATGGTGTTGCCTTTTTTTTTTCTTTCTTCCCCTTTTTTTTTTTTTTTTTTTTTTTTTTTTGGAAAATGTGATGCAGACTCCCAGGTGTTCTGGGGCAGGGAGCAGGACATGTCCGTGAATAATAATACGGCAGTCCTTTACGGAAAATTGATGCCGTTTGCTTTAGGAGCGCCCACTGCTTCTGACAGGTGGCTGCTGATTTATGTTCCGCCCGACACCTTCGCGTTGTTCTTTAGCTTTATCTCTCTCCTTTCTATATCCTTTGTTGTGTAATCCACAGGCGAGCTGTAATTATGAACCACTTCTTCTTGACCTGGAGACTCTGGGGTCTGATGATGGGTTCAGGTTTGTCCAGCGTGACTCTACTGTCTGGTGCATATTATCCTGCTGATCAGACAGATGCATCTCTTACTCATGCTCATGCACTCTTACTCTCTCTCTAAGAGGTGTTGTTCAGCCCTGCAGATTCATCACCGCACTCGCGAGCACACAGACACGCTCAGATGTTCTGTACGAGCAGCATCTTGACAGGACCCAGGTGGCAACAGTTCTGGCGCTGCATGATGGTTGTAAAGTGCAAGGCCTTGCGTGACGCTTCCTGCTGACAGCCCGATACCCGAGCTGCCGTTACCGTCAGGGCAGAAACTTGACAGGAGGAGCAACAGCACAGAGTTGAGGTTCTGTATTCACATGCAAACCTTATATAAATGTTAAAAAAAAAAAAAAAAGGAATGAATGTCGGTCTTGTTGGACAAGACTCTGAAGACTTGTTTTGGTTGGATAATGAACAGTGTTTAAAATAAAACAGTAAATATCACTGACCAGCCATCGTTCCCTAATGCACTGAAGACCACGCCGGGTTCAACTCCTTTCAGGCAAGAACAGGCATCAGAAGCTACACTGGGCACAGAAAACATCAAGCTTCAATGTATTCTGAGTGTGAGGTCATCCAGGCCATGGTAAACTAAACTCGTGAAATAAATGGCTCTCATGGTGGCAGGGTAGGGCAGTGACTTCCAAAATAGTTCACACCTCGGCTCAGGTGACACGACCGACTCGCATGTTAAGCCTCAGTTTTTCAAAGAATCACCCAAATTACTTCACAATAGATAAGAATTTTGGCTTGTCTTTGACAACTGTGGGTGTTTTTTTTAATGCGTGCGAGCCGAGGACCTGCCTTAAAATCCGCTTGTGCGTGGTTTCCATTCACGGAATGTTTGTTCAAGTTGAAAATTGCACTGGTCGAGCTCAGTCCGGATCAGTGCGACTGTTGCAGCCATGACGGCGTCTGCCTGGCATACGTGGCCTACAGGGTGTTACGATGGATTTGCTTGGTGTTAAAATTGTACTTGGAACAGCGGCCGCCATGTATGCATTACAGTTACTGTTGGTAGACATGACTGCTGTGACGTATGCATTCGCAGACTAGTTGCATATTCGTCTCCCTTCACCACCCCATATTTTTGGGAGAGCGACCTTCCCAAAATATGGTGGACAGACCACGATAATTTCAGCCATGTATCAATCGGCTATGTGAGACCTATACTTCATGAATCACATGTTGGCAGGGTGTTGTTGACAATTCAGAGCCAGCTTTCAAGGTGTCAACCCCGAATACTTTCAGATGAGAGTCGAAACATTTTCAAAAACTGAAAAGACGTCCGGTTGCATTTGATGTAAGCGAGTCCAAGATGCTACTATTCTGTCCTGTGACCTAAAACTACCCTTTTACCTGTTGAATACTGCAAGCAAATACTTTGGACTTCTTGAACTTTTCAAATGAACAGCTGAGAAATAGCTTGGATTGTTTTATGGCTCATGTCATTTTGGATGAATCACTTCTGACAAAAAAAAACTCAGGCTTAATTTCAGCAGTCGTTTGAGTCCGAAGAGAATTGCCAGTTGATAATCCGCTGGCATGTGGCCCGTGCTGGACAAAATGCAGATTAAAGAGATCATCATCGAGATGGATTGGATTAAATATTCGATGCGTAAACCATTCTGACAGTAGGGTGGAAAAGTATTGCCGTTGACGGAAGGCCATTTTGTGAAGCACTGCTCTGAATCTGGTTTATGCAACCGCATAAGTTGTCGTCTGTTCCCAACCGCTGACGCCTAAACACAAGGCTAGTTTTTCCATAGATCATCTATTCATTCACTGATTTTGTTGTACAAGGTTTATAAAATATGCACAAGATGTAGAAGTGGCACATGTGAGATCTGTTATGTCAGTCTGTTTGATACTGAAGTGTGGAATCAGAGTTTTTACCGTCCTGGAGGTCTAACCAGTCTCCACTCTATTCGGGAAAACATGTAAATAACTGTCAACTGTAACTACCTGTTGCTTACTGAAGTGTGGAATCATTGAGTGTTTTGTTGACTCTCGTAAATTCCCGGCTCACCTCATTTGTATTTAACTGGGTTTGCATATCTGTCTTCAATTCAATCCTATAAGCGCCATCGTTTCTGGCATTGTTTGTCTGTCTGTGACCAAAATCCTGACCACACTCATGCACGGATTTTCACCAAACTTGGTGGGGCCAATACTCTACTTGAGTCCTTAAGAAGAATTGATTTTGGAATGCCATGGTCACATGGTGAGATGGTCAGAGCAAGGTTACAAGATTTGGGAGATGGGATGCTTTAATTTCAAAAACAAATAGCAAACCACATACAATGATACCTCAGCTAACTAATTTAATCCGTTCCGAGGGTAAGCTCATAAGCTGAAAAGTTTGTTAGATGAAACAATTATTCCCATAAGAAATAACAGAAAGCCAATTAATCCGTTTCAACCCCCTCCCAAACTCAAATAGCCTGCCACAAACACGTATATTTGACCTAATATATTAAAGATAAACATGTAAAAACATGAAATATTTCATAATAATAATAATAATAATCCATGTACATTAACATTAATATTGATTAATAATAAATAATAATAAAACTAGAATAAACAATAAGTCAACTAACCCTTCCGATCATCGACTGCGGCAAAGATGTCATGTGGGCCTGCAGGAGGTGGTACGTGACAGGAGGAGGAGGAGGAGAATTTTGTACGTATGCACGCTACAAATGTCAGTGAGGAAAGGCTAGTGGTGAGCTCGCACAAGACCAGTGCTTCTCAAATAGTGGGGCGTGGTATGATGCCAGGGGGGCACGTATGACCGTGAGGGACATATTTTTTTGCCATACTGTTCTAGAATTAAGTGTAATTGTGCATTTACTACAGTAGTTGGCAGTGGCGCTCTCATTGTCAAGCTATGGTGTAGGTGAAATCCCTTTTTTTTTTTTTTTTTTTTTTTTTTCTTCCTAGAAGGGGCATCTCAGAAAATAATTGAGAAGCGCTGCCCAGGGCGTTCTCGAAGCGCGGAGGAATACACACGGAAGAATACGAGGCTAATCGGCCCGGAAAAGCCATTTCGAGGAGAGCTTATTAAGTTAGTTTTTGCTCGTTGGATTGAGCAGATTTTTGGTGGGTTCAAAGCTTGTATCATGGAAAAATCATTATAAGGGACACTCGTTAGATGAGGTACTGTATTGACTTTCAAATAAGACAGTAACCTTTGACCTTGAGTGACTTGGACATGTTGTGAACCCTTGAAAGGAAAGAGCGTGCTTTTCGCCAGTTTTGTCGCACCCATGTATTGTAGAACATATTGCAGGACAAGGACACGGGTAATTAAAACCAGTACCCATATGGCTTAATTGGTACATTATCCATGCTGTGTAGAAGTGGTACCTTGCACTCTAATTTCCACTCTAGTTTGACATGAAATTGTGTCTGTTTCACTTGCCTAATATTAGACAAGCTCATATTTACTGAAAAGAAAATAGAAAATATGCAAATTTAAAAATAATAATAAAAATTGGAGGATGCTGATAGTCTCTGCTCTTACCATCCTGTGAAGGTTAATAGTAACGATATTGAATAGCTGACTCGATGTGCAGTTATACAAGTCTGTAATATTATATATCTATTGCAAATTAGTAATAAAGTGGAATAAATCTGTTTTGGCTGTTTAAAAATGAATGAATAGTAATTACAACCCTTGTGTCACAGTGTACAATCAGGATTCATTGTAGCACAACTGCTGGTCTTGAATAAACTAATCACAGTTTCATGTTTGCTATTGTGCTATAATTAAGCAGCTGACAATGTCGTCAGCCGAGCATCTTAATCACGCAGCTGAAGAAGTCCTGTTAGTAGTATTTAATGAATGAATATAGCGAGAAAGAAGAGGAGGGGGGGGGGGGGGGGTTTGGAGATTCCTCTCACCTGAGTCAGCTACTGGAGCTGCTCTGTATATAAATCACACACTCGGTGGACAACAGACAATTATCTGGAATTGAATATACTTTTCCACACCATGTCACTCCCTCTGATGTTGATCTAAAACTGAGTAGGGTGACTGATGAGAGGGATCCCAGAGCTTACTCTGGGCAGCGGTGCTTTAGATACTCTGGTCAGATTATTTCAGTCTGCCAGATGGTGTGTCGCCATGTGGAGCTTGGTTGTGACAGGAGGAATGCCGACCTGTGCCCGCTGCTGGCGTCTGCCCGCTCAACTGGCCTTTGGCTCCTCTGGTGCCCACATAATTGATCTGCTCTGTCTCGATTGGATCGGTCTGCTTGTTCTGAGCAATACCTAAGGGACAAGGGCAAGTCATCTGCCAGAACCTACGATCCATTTTCCACCCAACTGGCCAGGCTGTACAGAGCAATGGGACCTGACCCACTTTTAAAAGTACTTAAACTTGTTTTATGTCCATTTTTGGCCCTGTAATGGAGCAAACACCTGTTATTGATCAGTGCTCCTAATAAAATTTGTGGACCTGCCTGATTTCTCGGTGCAGCCTATTTGTTACTGACCAGCACTGGAGAAATACAAAAATACTTATTCCAGACTTATTGTGGTTCAAAGCTCTATTCCATCCGTTGGGTGGTTAGGAATGAGAAAGGCTTTTTCATATATCTTTCCCGTATCTTGACTTACGAAATTAATCTGTTCCAAGGTTGAGCTCGTAAGTCAAAATATTTTAGATTAAACAAAAATTCCCATAAGAAATAATTGAAAACCAATTAATCTGTTCCAACCCCATCCCAAACTCATATAACCTGCCACAAACACGCATATTTGACCAAATATATTAAAGATAAACATGTAAAAACAATAAATATTTCATAATAATAATAATAGTAATACATGTACATTCACATTAATAATAATAATAAAACAAGAATGAACAATAAGTCAACTAACCCTTCCGATCATTGACTGTGGCAAAGATGCCACGTGGGTGCGAAGATGTCACGTGGGTGCGGAGATGTCACGTGGACAGGCATGTGGTGATGCGTAATAGAAAAAGGAGGAGTAGAATTTTGTGTGTGTGCACACTAAGAATGCCAGCGAAGAAAGGCTCGAGGTGAGCTCCCACAAGGCCAGTGCTTCTCAAATAGTAGGGCGCGCCCCCCCTGGGGGGGGGGGGGTGAGATGCCGGGGCGGCGTGTATGACCCTGAGGAACATGCTTTTTTGCCATACTGTACTAGAATTAAGTGTAATTGCACATCCTACTGTAAATACATGCACAAAATTCTCCTCCTCCCTCTGTTACGCACCAGCTCATGCCTGCCCATGTGACATCTGCACGCAGTCAATGATCGGAAGGGTTAGTTGACTTATTGTTTATTCTTGTTTTATTAATATTTGTTATTATTTATTATTAATGTTAATGTACATGTATTATTATTATTATGAAATATTTATTGTTTTACATGTTATCTGTAATGTATTAGGGTCAGTGGTGGTCTAGTGGGATAAGGTGCTGGATTGCTGATCCTAAGGTTGGCGGTTCGAGTCTCCACTCTCCACAAGGTTGTCACTGTCCCCCCCAGTGCAGCTAACTGGGTTATCAAAGGCTGGCCATGCCTCTCACTGTCTATGGTGTGAGGCATGTAAAAGAACCATTGCTGACTTTTGACAAGACTAGCTGCAAAGCTGTCAAAAGCGTGTTTCTAATTGGGAGTCGGAGTTCCCTGGGGCAGTTCGTTCACAGTAACGTTCTTCAACTCTTGCAGCGGCACTGGAACCCAGTCATATCGGCACTCGCCCTTCCATTGGATCCTTCCAGTGGCACCAAGAGGGGGGGACTTGCTGCTTGGGTAACAGCCTGTCCTCCACTATGCTCTATCCACTGGAGAGTTCACCAGCCGGGATGCCAGCCAGAGCGCAGCCATAGTCCTTCGGAACTGACGGAGGCCCACCAATACCAGTTTTAGGTGAAATATACGTGTTTGTGGCATGTTATGAGTTTAGGAGGAGGTTGGAATGGATTAATTGGGTTTCTGTTATTTCTTATGGGAATCATTGTTTCATCTAACGAACTTTTCGGCTTACAAGCTCGCCCTCAGAATGGATTAAATTCGTAAGTCAAGGTACCAGTGTGTGTGTGTGTGTGTGTGTGTGTGTGTTTGTGTGTTTGTGTGTGTGTGTGTGTGTGTGTGTGTGTGTGTGTGTGTGTGTGTAAATTTGCAGTTAAATTTCATGGAAATTCCCATTTCCAACTTGGTATTGTTCCAAAATTCCCCATTTTAAGTTCCCAGAGAAAGGTTTTGGAAATCTACCAGAAATTTGCTGCCCCATTGTGACCCAGGTTCTAGTCTGATTCATGCTTTCTGTAGGCTAATTTTATTTATTTATTGCCCATTGGGAGTAAAAATTTGCTCTTTCAGTGAGAAATCACTGACAGGCTCTTCGGCACATTCCTGTCTGAGGCTTTTTTTTTTTTTTTTTTTTTTTTTTTTAATGATCTGTCAAACAAACAAAGCCAACTCCACTACAGCAGTGCATGGAATAAGTGAATCTAAAATAGAAAAGAAATGCAGCTGTCTGAGTCCATAGGGAACACCGGTGGCATTTGAATAGCACCAATTTTGCCAAGATCTGCTCCGAATAAACCCCGAACCATCACAGGCAATGTTTTTGGAGGAAGTGTTGCTGATTAGAGGAAAGAAATCTTTGGGGAGTTTTCGGAAAGCGTGATGAACTGACCCTGTGGTGTTAGAACAGTTTGGAGCCAATGTGCAAGAGCCGGTGTTGGGAACCGCGCGTTTCCTTGCACATCATCATTCACAGCTAAATGTACCTGATATACAAGTTTGCACTCGGGGGGGAAAAACAGGAGGTTGCTAGGAGACGAAAATTCGAGCCTCTACATCATTTCATGTATATCTGCTGTGCATTATAGACCCAGATGGGAGGAACCTTTTGATATTGTAAGTTATCAGTGTTTTGATAACTCAGCTGTTTACTCACTGTAATGAATAAATAATGAAAGAGTTCCTACAGGGTTTCATTTGTTTCCCGTCACTGAATACTTACGTTATGGAATTAAACCAAACAAAGAGAAGACCTTCAAATGGGATGCTTGATGCATATCCACGAAGAAATGGAATAAATTAAATAAGGAAAGAAACCAGAAAAGTGGGGAAAGGAAGGAAAGCAGCCAGGAATTAAATGAGGAAAGACATGAGGAAAGAAAACAGATAAAAGGGGGAGAAAGAAGAAAAGGAAGGCATAAAAAAGGAATAAGAATCAAGAAATGAGAGAATGAAACAGTTATGGTTTTAAAAAAGAAGGAAAGAAAGGTGCAGTGTAATGATGATGATAATGAAGGATGAGGGAAAAGAAAGAAAGAAGGAAGGACTTGGAGAGAAGCAAGAAGTAATTAACCGTTTGGGGGATGAAGTGGGGAAGGAATGGACAGAGATAATGAAAAAAGAAAGAAGGAAAGAAAGAAGGCATAAAGAGAACATGAAGCGGTAATAAAGAAGGAAGGAAGGAAACAAGAAAGATGGAATAATGGCAAGAAAAGAAAGAGGGAGGGAGAAACAGAAGAAATTAAAGCAGGAAGGAAAGAAAGAAGGAAAGAAAGGTAGAAGGAATGAAGTGTGGAAAATAATAGCCCCATTTCACTGGAGCGCGGCAGACTTACGGAAGCAAAAATGTCATCCGCAAACGTTCCGCAATTATTCCCTCATCTTCCGTGTCATTCCGTGTCATTCCGTAGTTATTGCTCAAGTGTTTATCCACTTCCATATGCTTCCGGCAGGCCAAAATATTCCGTGAAAAAAAATTCCATGAGTGTTTCATGGGGTCACTTTGGCGTACTTTGCCGAACCTGTTCCGCGCATGCTGTGAACGTTTCGAGAGCGTAAGAATTTCCACTTTTGCGTAGGATTTTCACCCATTTTCCATGTAAAAATGCCTAAGGTCTTCCGTAGTCTGCGTTCCGTGCCTTTTCCGCGATCATTGCATGCCGTGCTCCAGTGAAATTGGGGGGTTTGTAATAGGGAAGGAATGCAGTGGAGGAAAAGAAGGAAGGACACAAGGAAAGATTGAGGTTACAATGAACAAAAGCAAGACAGTGTGTGTGTGTGTGTGTGTGTGTGTGTGTGTTGAGGGGGGGTAAATAAAACAAGGAAAGCAATATGTTATGAGCATGTAAATAAGTGTAAATATAAATGGGACTGTATAAACGTACGTAGTTCTATTCAGTTGGTGTGCTGTGGATAGTGACCCGAGGTATGACTCAGCTGTTTGGTTCTGTAATTTTCCATTTGGGATCTGGTTGCACATGCGCCCTGGTAGCAAGTCAGGTGATTTGGAATGTTCCAGAATGGAACTTTCCTGAGCTTTAGGGAATCTATATTAAGGACCTGGCTCGAGTCTCTTCGGGTCTTTTCGGGGCAGATCATCTAAGGAGTCTCTTCGAGTTTCTTCGGACAGATCATCGAACTCATCGCGGCGGATCATCTCATCGAAGGCGGATCATGGAACACGTTTCAACCAAGTTTCGTCGTTCGAGACTCCATCACCCAAGTTCATCCTCCGCACTCAACCACAGCCAACGCGAGGATTTTCATCATTTGTTTCTTTCGATACGCGGGATTCCAAGCCTTTCTCCGCTAGCGCACGCGCCGTCTCTAAATTTACATTGCTGCAGGTGCTTGTTGACTATCTTTGTCTTGGGACCATTTGTTTAATTTGTATTTTGTTTATCTTTAAGCTGTAAGTACTATTTTGCCTTACTTTGTTCATATTATTAAATTGTATGTAGTTTATGTCGTGGTTTGTCGTGCTTTGCTGGTTTTACGGGGCAATTTCCATCTTCTAAATTCCATACGGACCAAATAGCAAAAAAAAAACAAGATATTTCTGTGTCAGACTTTAGTTTGACGAGAATGTAGAAGACTTTAAATTTTTGCAAAAAAAAAAAAAAAGATATATTGACGCCCTGACACATTATATCGGGAGTAAATACGCCCTCAAGCTGTTTCATAAGTGCTGGAACAAATAATTCCCCTCCCTTCATAAATCACTGTGGTGGTCGGCGGTTCTCATGTTCAGAAAGGCAACATTCTTTATTGGGGGGTGGATGGGAGGTGTACACAATAAAATACTCCCTCCATCCTCTTCCTTTAAAAGTTTAGTGGAAACGCTGCTGCTCTTTCTCTCTAAACCTCTCTGGTCCCAACTCAATCATCTGATTTGCTGAGTAGTCTCTTTTCTCATAATGGAGTCGTGCATTAGGTATTCTTGGCATGCTGCAGGACTACCAGGTCCTTCACTGAAAGCCATCGTTCACCTACATGAGCTCTGAGCATTCATGAGAGAAACTATTAATTTAATTTCTTCTCCACCGCTCTTCCTGCTTCGTTGTCTGATGTAAGCCTGAATACCGGGCTAGACACGTCGGTACTATCTGTGCTCCCACCACTCCGACTACTTAGAGTCTCTATTCTCACACTTTCCTCAAATGATTTCTTCAGGAGTCCTGGGTTGACCCTGCTGTATGAAAGCTGAGCGTTATATACCCCATGCTGTAATATTTGAGGTTAGGCGTCTCTTCAAAGCGCTTCCGTCAAACATGCTGCTGCTGCTAAGCATTAAAAATGTGGAGAGGTGAAGGGGAAAAAAATGTGTTTGAGGACGCTTGGGCTGACGAGCCTCGTTATACAAGCATCACGGTTATGCAAGTATGAGAAGTCTCATGCATTTCTTGAACGTCATTTATCAGAAAACGGCTTAGTCAAACAGAAAATGGTGTCTGATGAGGATTTTGAACTGCCGCCGCTGCATAAATGAAGCCGAGCTGCTCAAGGCTTGAGTAGAGATCTAAACCCCTATCACACTCAGCCGTATTCCGATTACGTCCTGAATCGTGGAAGAAGTAGGAACGAAGTGGAAACCAAAAAGGACATGATGTCTTCTTTGTGGCTTTGAAGGACATGACTTCGCCAACACTACGGTCACGGTTTGATCAAGTCAGGACGCACTAAGTTCTTAATAAAGATGTGGTAACTGGTAGCGACAACGGTGATCTATGAGCAATGTAGCTAAAGCCTAGCGGGGACTTAATTGACCTAGAAAAAGCTATTTTTGACCATTTAGTGGAGTCGGTTAACCCTTTAAGGCCGGAATTATTTTTTGCAGTTAAAAAAATGTATCACTACTTTTTCCTCATCAAAAGACCTAAGGAATCACCCTTATTTAATAATAATAATAATAATAATAATAACAACACTCACAAATTTGTGAACAACATAATCCTGCAGAATCAAGGTCGTCTCACAGCTGACTGAGACACGTGGGATCAAGCTGTGTTGCTTCAGGCGACACCGCAATAAGTACAGAATGCATCTAGAAGTTAGCATGTTTTGAAAGAGGACCATATGGTCCTGCTGGGCGTTAAAGAGTTAAGAGTCACCTCCAAGTTAGGGGTCTATTGAGGGCAGTGGTGGCTTAGTGGTTAATGCGATGGGTTATTAATCCGAAGATCAGTGGCTCGATCCCCACTGTCACAACTGTTGGGCCCTTGAGCAAGGCCCTTAACTCTCAATTGCTTATGTTATATAGGTAAGGTAAGGGCTTTTTACACCCGGGCCTAGTGGCTCATCAGGCCGGTGCTTATTCCTGGTTTCCATAGCATGAAGCTACCCGGAGTTCAAGTCCTCCTGGATGGGACATGAGTCCATCACAGGTTACCTTCCAAGTATTTGTACTGGTACCCATTTATACTGCTGGGTGAACAGAGGCACACTTGTGGTTAAGACCGTGGCCAGGGGTCAGCACAGTCCGCGGGGGGGGGGGGGGGGGCTAATTGGGATACGAGCCCATGACCTCCTGATAATTGTAACTTGCTCCAGATAAGAGTGTCTGCCAAATGCTGTAAATGTAAAATGTAAATATATTGCGATCCAGCCAAAACTATACTGCATCTTGAGTTGTATAGTGGTTACACGTCCATCTCACAGAAGGAAGTTCCTGGGTTCGGGTCCTGGATTTATCGAGGGCGATTTTATATGGCGGTTGCATGTTCTTCCCATGCTAAAGATAAATGCATGTAAAGATAAATGTCTGATCCGAATTGCCACTAGGTGTGAGTTCAAATGGTTGTGCGTGTTGGCTCTGCAGTGCTCAAGTTGTACCCGACTTTTGCCCCCATGAGTTGTCTGAGATGGGCTACAACTTCCCTGAGGCCCTAGTTTGAATTAAATGGCTTGGTGAATGAATGAATGTGGGGAAATGGTGGCTTAGTGCTTAAGGCAATGGGTTACTGATCCGAAGGTCAGCTGTTCAATCCCCACTGTCACCATTGCTAAGCCCTTGAGCAAGGCCCTTAACCGCCAATTGTTCAGTAGTATAAAAAATGATCATTGTAAATCGCTCTGGATAAGAGTGTCTGTAAATTATTCATTCATCTACATTTTATAGCATTTATTTATTCTGTTGTGTACTTGCACCAAAACGTAATTTTGCGTCTTGATTTTTACCATATGGAGGACAGTAAAAGATGGCCGTCTTTAAAGCAAACAACAAAACTACCATCAAACTGTGTTACTCGTGGTAGATTTATTATTTATTTATCTATCTATTTATTTATTTGCAGGAGTAATTTAAAAGGTTCCTCATGGAAAAGTTTAAACAACTGACTTGCGCACCTGGTGGCGCTGGCAGAACTTGGCATCAGGGCACCAGGCATGGTCATGTGCCAGTGCAGTCAAGTGGGATATTGCTGTGGGACACAGGTGATGATCACAAGGGGAAGTTTCGCCCTGAACACGTTCAGAATTCACATGCGGACCACCTCTGAGACCGTTTAGCCATCCATTTATCTCTTATCTTTCCACGTCAAGGTTGAAATGAAGCTGCAATGCATTTACGCTAAAGGCAAAGCTAATCAAAAAGGGATTTTTTTTTTTTTTTTTTTTTGGAACTTTTGACCTGCTTCAGGGCTGCAAGACGTACTGAATGCGTCGTCTTGAAAACGGATTAGCAGGCAAGTTCAGGTAGACATGCTAATGTATGCTCCATCTGGTTTAGTACTGATTACTTCCCACCCCACCCCCAAATATGCTGAAAATGCGGATGTTGGCAAACACCACACAGTGCTCTAAGCGCATGGGGGGGAGATTTCACATTCCAAGCATCAAAGCCAGACAGAAATAAGTGCATCAGGGCTAAATGTGCACAATTGTGCTTATTTGTGCAGTCAGATCTGTTTCACGTGCCTCCTATAGTCTCAAGATTGCCCTTTAAATTACAGAATCGTATTCTGTTGTATCCCAGATACACCATTTGTAAAATTCAAGCAATCGCAGTATGTTAAAGAATTAGCGTGAATAAGCGTAAACACGCGAGCTCGAAATGGCCAATCCTCCTCCTTACTACTTAATCAATTACCTGATGAAGTAAATAAATTTTCAGCTTAAGTATCCGTGACCGTTGATGGTGCATCATACGGACTGACCCCCATTAGAGATTGAACCCTTTGACGGCTCTTCCTGTGTAATTGGTGCTGGATGTGATAAATCTCAGTAATGGTCCATCCTATTTGTTTCCTCTAAAATCCAATAGAGTGAATACACTGTCCTTACCCTCCCACTCATGTCAGCGTTAATGCATTATGCATGTCTTTGCTGTCGCTCCTCCCATCTTTCTCCTTCGTCTCTTGTTTCTTTCCTCACTTCTTCTTCCTCACCCCTTCCTTCTCACTTTCCAAGAGCCCCGAGCCTTTATAGAATATACCTAAAAGATTGACACTAGTTATTTTTGCCCTGCTGCGAGGCTCCACACACAGGAACTTGGACACATTTTCATCATCTTATTCCAGTCTGGTTACTTAATCCAAAGCCTCCAGTCATGTGCTTCATACACTCGACATTCCTCTTCGAATCCGTGTCATCTCTTTTCTCATGTTACGTCAGAGAGGACTGGATTATTTTAACCAAAGCTAAGGGCTCTTGTACTACCGCGGAAAGCGAGGAGACACTTGAAAGTAAAAATGCTAGTATGTTGTACTGCAAAAAAAAAAAAAAAAATGTTTATATACATGTGTCAAGTCTTTTTTTTCTTTACTGTTACGAACAAAAATTTTGGTTTGTCATGTGACTTGTCATAAACAGTTATTACTCTGCTTTCATTTTGTCCTTGCCGTCTTTCGCTAATAAATTTCTGATGAACTTGATTCAGGGATTTGCTGCATGTGTCAGGAAATGGACTGACTGACTCTTGGCTGATTACCAGCTCTGTTGTTTTTATTCGCTCAATCTTTTGATAATTTTCAGAGTATTAACAGACTTGACAATCGCTAACAGACCCAGGAAAGCTATTGTTTGGTCATTTATCTTACAACAGTACTGAGATTGCATCTAAATTCATAACGTTCTGTCATCACTTGGTAAAATTTTGAAAAAGGCAGCGTGATTATGTCTGGTGAAACTGGGGGCGGAGCTTGTTTCTTTGTTACGGTCTATGGTGGGAGGTTTTCTGATAACATTGTGGAGGGTGAAATTCTGTGGCAGATTAAAACTGTTTTAACGGGTTGGCGAATGAGGTCCTGCCCCAAGTGGAGGAGTTCAAGTATCTCAGGGTCATGTTCACGAGTGAGGGAAAGATGGAGCAGGAGCTTGACAGGTGGATCGCTGCAGCCTCTGCTGTAAAGCGGAGCCTGTGCCGGTCTGTTGTGATGAAGAGAGAGCTGAGCCGCAAGGCAAAGCTCTCACTTTACCAGTCGATATACATTCCAACCCTCACCTATGGTTACGAGCTTAGGGTAGAGACCGTAAGAACAAGATCACGGATACAAGCGGCTGAAATGAGCTTCCTTCGTCAGGTGGCGGAGCTCTCACTTGGAGATAAGATGCCTAGTGTGGTGTTTTAAGCATGTCAGACCAGGAGGAGACCCCGTAGTCGACCTCCAACACGATGGAAGGACTGTGTCTGTTGTCTAGTCTGGGAATGCCTCTGTCCCCCTGGAAGAGCTGGAAGAAGTGGCTGGGAAGAGGGACGTCTGGATCTCATTGCTTAGGCTGCTGCCCCCGCGACCTGAGTCTGGATTAAGCAGAAGAAGATGATGATGATGAACAGTTAATCTTGGTGTTATTATATGACTTCATGTTACTGGTTTTTCCTGAGAAAATTATCCGAAGACCATGATCCAATCAGAGTGCACCGTAGCCTGTAAATATGGATAAATATTCCGCTACATACTGATTGTAAAGCATGGACTTTGTTTGTTTGTTTTTTGTTTTTTAATGTACTGTTGAGTCACCAGTGTCGGGCAGAAAAGCGTGTTTGTGAGGAAAACAAACCTAATTGTCAAGTAAGAGTAAAACTGGCCGGTCACTGTCACTTAAGCAGAGCTTTTATACAGGCATCCTATTAGCCTCCAAACTCTGGACAGCAATTCAGATATGTCATCCGTCCACTCCATCACTCCGAGTGCAATCCAGTTAGCCTCAATCATATTGCACGTAATCTAATCACAGCTAATAAAAACCTGTACTTCACGACATTTCAAACCAACGGTTGTGGAGCCGTCCTCGGATCAATAGCGTGCGGGACCGAGCTGGGAGATTACACAAATCTGTTACATCCATCTTGATGGCACTGGAGCAAGTGTGTTCAGAACAGCAACTGGCACATGGGGCAATAGTGTGGGCTATATCCTTCAAGAATCAGCTGGCTTGGAAGAAAAGGCAGAAAGCGAAGGAGATGGGGGAAAAAAACGAAGCTAATCCTCTTAATGAACGTCGTTGGACATCTTTTGGAAAAAGTTCAGGAACTATTTTATCCTGGTTGGGGTTGCAGTGAATCCTTGCTGGGTGCATTGTGGGCGAATTTACCGGGGATAGGATGCCAGTCTATTTTATGGCGCCATACACATACTATATATTTAATGTAGTACTCGGATATCAGCTCATATCCTATTTCAGGGTACATCACTACAGGGGGAAAATGGAAGCAGTCATGACTCATTCTAGGCTAAAAGCTAACGCTACCCGGATAATTCTTCTGTCCATTCTAGACTTATTCCGTGGGAGCAATGTAATTGTAATGAAAGTGTTTGACGGTAAGAACATATTTTATGAATTTATGAAGGCATTGCGTTACTGATCCGAAAGTCAGTAGTTCAATCCTCGCCATCTCCACTACTGGGTCCTTGAGGAAGGCCCTTAACCCTCAGTTGCCGAGTTGTATAAAAATGATAACTGTAAGTCACTCTGGATAAGCGCTTCTACCAAATACTGTAAATGTAAATCTGATAGCCTGACTTAATTTTTAAGAATTTGAATAATACGGGTAACGTCCATCTTACAACCGCATTTGGTTCTGATCAACGGTTTGGACATAAGTCGGGTCTGTACATATAATAAAACTATTGTGTACTGTATACTGTAGATTTGTACAAGTTTGTGTCAAAATTTTGTTTGCAATATTTTTACCTTTAATTAGACATTAATGTACGGAGGAGGACTAGTGTGCATGTATCTTCAACCCAATGAGTCTCATTACAAAGGACGTGGGGGAGGAGTCACTTCTCGTGAATCAGTTCATGGTTCAAAGAATCAAGAGTCGACTCCAAACCATCGGAGTCACTGTTTGGCTAAGACGATGGAAAGGATATATATATATATATATAGAGAGAGAGAGAATTTTCTGAGTAGATTCTTCCGTAAGAGAGTGCTCAATACTTTTTCGTACAGCAAATAAAAGGACAGGACAAAGACTTTCTATTGAAACTTCATTTATCACAAGTGTGTGTGTATATATGTGTATGTATATATGTGTATGTGTATATATATATATATATATATATATATATATATATATATATATATACAGTAAAACCTCCGCTGACGAACGCTTAAGCTCACGAACTTTTCGCCTCAAGAACATTAAATTCGCGAGCATATAGTCTCTGCTGACGAACTAGTTTTCGGCGGACGAACCAAACCACGCGGTCGAACAGTGCCACGGTGGCGGCCACGAGAAGCTGACGCACGCTCACGGCGTCCCAGTTCGTCACCCCCTTTCTTTGAGTGCGGACGTGGTTTGTGTTTGATAGACATTTTGGACCATATTGGGTGTACTTTTGCTATTATGGGACCGAAAAAGACCCCACCACAGGCGGAGATCATTGAAAAACACGAATGAGGTGTGCGTTTGTGTGACTCAGCGTACCAGTACGCTAAGTCTACCATTGCTCCCATCCTTAAGAACAAGGAAGCTATTAAGGGTGCGTGTGTGGCTAAGGGCGTTTCCAAACAGTAGGCGTTTCCAAACTCTCCTTCCAAACAGTAAGTCCCTCCCTCCCTCCTCCTCCCACTCCATTCCATCAAGCCATCAACTACCATCACAAAGGTAAATAAAACGACTTTATTATACAGTACAGTTTATTTCTTTAATTACAATACAATAGCACATTTATTATACATAAAATAAGGTATATTTTTGTGTAGTTTTAAGGCTTATTTAGTAGAAAATTATGTTTTATGGGGACCTGGGAACGGATTATTCTCATTTTAATGGTTTCTTATGGGAAATAAATGTTCGGAAGACAAACTTTTCGCCTCACACACACTTTCTGGGAACCAATTATGTTCGTGAGCTGAGGTATCACTGTGTGTGTGTGTATATATATATATATAGTCTGTTGGGCTTTTTACACCCAAGCCAATTGGCTCATCAGGCCGTTTCTCATTCCCAGTTTCCACAGCATGAAACTACTAGGAATTCAACTCCTCCTGGATGGGACGCTCGTCCATTGCAGGTTACCTTCCCAGTATATTTATACTGGTACCATTTATACTGCTGGGGAACAGGGGCACACTTGTGGTTAAGACTTTGCCCTGGGGTCTTACCACAGTGAGGGTCTAACTGGGATTCGAACACACAACCTCCTGATCATGAGCACAGAACCCTAACCACTATACCACCAGCCTATATATATATATATATATATATATATATGTGTGTGTGTGTGTGTGTGTGTGTATATATATATATATATACTCGCAATAGGCTGGAATCAGCTTGGCTAGGCTGATGATATTCACATACATGATACCCATGTATATAAGCTAGTTATATTTTATTCATTTTTTTTAGTGATGGGTGGTTGTAAGGTCGAACAGTCATAAGTCCCATATGTCAGCAACCACCTATAACAGCATTTTTTAAAATTAGTTCCTACAATCTGTGGACAAAATAATTACATTTATTTTACTTCCTGTAATGCATAACCTCCATATTTGATACGAGGTTGTGGAATAACTGGAACTCATACATAGATTTGAGTTGTTTCCCATACCAGAATGTTTTTGGAAAGTTGGAGGAAACCTGATGTACCTCTAGGAAACCCTACAGTCAGAACGTGGCCCAAACAGTAACCCAACGTCAGTATTCAAATTGGTGGTTTTAAAGTATTCTGTTAATTTGTTCATTAATTAATTTATTTCTCTTATTATATTGGACTTGAGTGAACAGACAAAGTCCATTGCTGAAAATATTGCGATTCACTGTTTGGGTAAAGGCTTCATGAGGAGAAATACAGATTTTGTACTACAAATGTCAACCCCTTCCTGAGCAGCGAGGACCGAAAGGCCAGACTGGAATTGGTAAAGTTTTATCGATTGATGAGCTAAAACCTTTTAGCAGATGATCGCTGAGGAAAAGTTCAGAGAATTAGGGACTGCAAATAATCTTTACCCGAGGATTCGACATAGCAGCCGCCCTTGTGTCACATATTCATTGCATCCACCAGGTTTACGGTTATGGAGTAGGGTGCACAGTTCTGGAATGTTGTTTCCTCACCCCGTGAACATTAGCAATCCGGGGCTGAAACGGGGGTTTTTGGTGATGAGTCATGGACGATGAGAAGCTCAGACTGGAACCTGGTAATGAGATCAGCAGCGAAAAAAGAAAATTCATCTTCTGTCATGCGCTGAATCCTTTTGATCGGCTGTCTGTATGGGCAGGAGGACGAGGACAAAACTGAACCAGGAGGTTGACGCTTCTTGAAGAAATTACTTGGTGCCTCGTTCCCTGCTGGTCGTTCATAACCATAACAAGCTAGGCATACTGTATTATAAAGCTGAGTTTTATTTCATAACTTGACCTCTCTTTCTCTTGGTGGAACAGATGATCAGTGCCATTATCTCTTCAGTCAATGGAGATAAAGTCATGTTGTATGTGCAGGTCAGGGATTCTGAGCTTTGTGCAAGAAAAAAAACAACTTATGTTAGCAATAGCGATAGCGCTCAGCGTTAATCAGATGCAGGAAGAATGTGGAAAACCTGAACCCAGCCAAGTCTTCTGATTTAAATCCAACTCGGCATGCGTTCCATTTCTGGAAGGGGGAATCTGGAGTCGGTAAACCCTCTCAAACCAAGCCGCAACTGACAGCGTCTGCTGCTGAGGCTTTGGCACATCGCAGCATATCGCGGATATCAGTTCGCGTTACCATTCTTATGCGTCGCAAATTTTAAGCAGATACTTCTGACATGGTTTGTGCTGCCATGTGAGCTTTAAACAATTTTTACTTGCCGAGAATGTCCCCCCCCCACAACAAGGAGCTCAACACACACCACCCGTTGTCGTCCAAAAAAAAACAAAAAAAAAAAAGCTAAGGCAAAGGGAAGCATTTTATGCTTTCATTTCATTTAGTCTTTTCTTTCCTGCTCCAAATCTGTCCCAGCTGTATTTTCTCCACACTGTCTGCATGCCACTGTTCTCTAAAACAAAGCCTTTAGTCCTCCCTTTCTCTTTCCTCCATCTCCTTTGCTTCCCCCACCCATCTGAGCTCTTTAGGTGTCTTCGGTAGCCTCAGAATCTAAAAATAGTCACGATGCTCGCCGTGTTGTGCAGCCTAATTAAGAGGAGAGGGACGAAGGTGCTCCCAAGCATCTGGGGCTAGCATGTAATCGCTGCCCTTGTTCCCAGTCGCTTGCTGATGCAGACCTCTGCCAATTATCCTCTGCTGCGTGGCTGTTCAGGACACTCGTCAAGGAGCTGACTGACTATAAATCCGAACTTTTTTTTTTTTTTTTTAATAAACTGAAAATGTTTGTTACGAGAAAGCAGACATTGCATAAGCACTTTTGTGTTTCTCAGGATGCCACCATGAAAAACAGGGCGGCGTGGTTTTATTTCGGGAATTGTGCTGCTGGGTTCGCACTATTGGAAGTTGGGGGGTAACCAAAAACTGAACTTGGAAGAAGCAGATGCAATCATACCATGAGAACACAGGAAGAGGTAAAGACAGACTAAACCCGCCCTCGGTTTTCCAAAACACAACCATGTACGATTTATACAGGAAAACAACCATGGAAATCAAAGTCAATAAGCAACAAATCCAACATTATTAACATTTAGTGCACCATGCTGGACACCATGAAGTAGTACACCATGAACACGCTGGAGAGATTATGCCTGTCGACTGGTCTGTGAACGCCCACAGAAGAGCTGGATGAAGTGGCTGGGGAGAGGGACGTCTGGACTTCATTGCTTAGGCTGCTGACCCCAGATTAAGTGGATGATGATGATGATGGCAGCATGGTGGTGCAGTGGTTAACACATCTGCCTCAAAACAAAACAGTCCCGGGTTTGAGTTCTCGGCTCACTGGGGGTGTTTCTGTGTGGGTTTTGCATGCTGTCCAAGTCCTATTGTGGGTTTCCACCAAGTTCCAGTTTTCTCCTATTGTCCAATGGCACGCACGTGAGGCTAGCGGGCTGTTACAAATTGCCCCGAGGTGTAAGTGTACCTGAATGGCTTTTTTTATATATATATATATATATATATATATATATATATATATATATATATATTAAAAGCCATTCAGGTACACTTACATATATATACACATATATATATATATAAAAAAAGCCATTCAGGTACACTTACACCTCGGGGCAATTTGTAACAGAATGACCATTTTTTTGCAGATCCGCGGAATTCCGCGGTTTTTATCTCAAATTGGTCATTTTTGTAAATCGTCTAAATCTGGGGAGAAAATTTTAGGGGGGGGGGGGTATAGGGCCATCAAAAGTAGGCGCTTGTCGCAAGTGACGTATGGAGCTTGTGAGACAAAGCGCGGCTTATCCGGATTTCCGATCTTTCAAGTAAGCAAGTGAAGGTTGAGTACTAAACAAGTATTCAACGGCGCACTTGCTCACTTGAAAGATCGGAAGTCTGGATAAGCCGTGCTTTGTCTCAAGAACAAGCAAGTGAACTTGCGACAAGAGCCTACTTTCTGGAGCACCTCACATATTGTAAGCCGCTCGTTGATTGGCTGTTTTAAGCATAATGTAAGGCGAGGGTCCTCAAACTTTTCCTCCAAGGGCCACATAACTTTTCCCTTCTCTGATGGGGGCCGAGGTCAGTTTGTAACAGAAAAAATGTGACTATCGCAGGGCTGCTTAAACGGAAACATTCATTGTTTTCCAGTAAGCCATGCATAACCAAATATTAGTAACCCTTTCCAGGACCATCACAGAAAAAAGTCAATAAATGAAAAACAATAATAAAAAAAAAATGCTGCTTGCTATCAGTTGAGCAACCCAAAAGCTGCCCGAACAGATGACTGGTTCAGCCGAGCCTGGCGTACAAATGTATTCTCCTGAGCTAACGGTCCACCTTTTAGCTTTGAGAGGTTGTCTACTCGCATTTAGCCTTGCAAGCGATCATACTTGTTTTTGTGACTGTATTCAGAGTGTCGGTGCAGATTGTATTCTTTGACTCCCGCCACTGCCTCTTGACAGATGTTACAAACAACCTTTTCTTTGCATTGACCAAAAAAATAACCGCTTGTCCACTGCAGGTGAAATACCCATTATTCCGTTCTATTTGACAGGGATGAGTCTTGGATTTTTGTTTCTGGGAGGAGGGGGTTCAGAAGGGGCACAGATAGCAGAAGGGTGGAATAGAATGTCATGTTCTAGGTATGTATTAGTCTTGATCGCGTGGTCAGACTAAAAAAAAAATGAATGAATTCTTTAATGAAGGAAGAGGAATCCCACGTGTCAGAAATAGATAAGGATGTTAAGAATAACTTTCAGTGGGTGGGATTGGCTAGAGAAGATTGTGAAATTTGAGGTGAAAATCGGCAAACAGACTAAGAACGTATCGGAACCTTTGGCGAGTTTCATAAAGAAATCTGACGTCGCCGGCAAGGTCTCGTGTGTTTATTGCAACGACCTGATCAATTATGGATCTCACGGATGTATTGCACTTATGGCCGACAGACAAGCGCACTTGGAGGTAATTACTCAATATTTATTTCGTTTAGATTACGTGAAATCCCATTGAAATGTAACTTCATAAAAGTAATCTGTATTGGTAAAATCATTGTGTGATAAACTTACTCGCATTGTTGATAATAACAGTTTAATATGTATGGGAATTTTATTTCCATTTTATTCTTTTTTTTTGGCAGCCAAACGTAAGTAATTCGTGTTCAATTTGAAAATACCGAATACATTGGTGATGGTTGTCATATAAATTAATACCCTGTCGTTGTTATTTACCTGAGTGGCATCTCAACATTTTAATTAGTAACTAGCAGGCTGGGACAGTTAGTTGAAAAAGTTTCATAAATTTATAAAGTGGTTTACAGGAAATATTTTTTTTTTTTCATCTTTCATTTATACAACACAAAACATAGAGCCATGGTAGACCTATTTATCATTTCTGTGTATATATTATATTGCAAACACATATATGTTTACAAATGAAATTATATTCCAATTAGTCTATGCATTAGATGATATGTTGCCCAACTGTAAATAGCAGACAGGCTCCGCCCTGGACCCTGCCCCCCCCATATATATATATATATATATATATATATATATATATATATATATATATATATATATATATGTACGTATGTATATATGTATGTGTGTGTGTGTGAGTGTGTGTGTGTGTGTGTGTGTGTATATATATACATATATATATGTCTCTCACTGTCTATGGTGAGAGGCATGTAAAAGAACCATTGCTGACTTTCGTAAAGAGTAGGCTGCAAAGTCGTCAGCGTGTTTCTATCCCTTGCTAAAAGGGTTGTGACAGGAAGGGCATCCGACGTAAAAATCTCTGCCAAATTAAACGTGCGAATCAAAATGATTCGCTGTGGCGACTCCCGAGTAAAAGGGGAAAAAGCCGAAAGGAAGACAGACATATATATATATATATAAATATATATATATATATATATATATATATATATATATATAAAATGTGTGTGTGTGTGTGTGTGTGTATATACACACACACACACACACACACACTTTATTTATATATATATATATATATATATATATATATATATATACCCACACATGTTTGTGTGTGTGCGTGCATCTGTCCGTCCGTGCGTGTGTGTTTGTTTTGCTGAGCTGGGGATGAATGGATGAATTGACCAGCTGTTCAGGGTGTACACTGCTTTCGCCCACATATGGTCTCCATCCTCCCTGCACATTTTGTAATATTAATCGGCTCAATAAATGACTATATAGAATCAGTACGATCCTGATTGGTTTACTATGTCAGGACAAGCAAGTTATTCACAAAAGTTGAGGTGAATAATTATTTTTGAATACCACACAGGAACTTGAGAAAGATTTTTTAAGGGCGACAAATTTTGTGCTTCTGAAGTGATTATTCATGACAGCGTCTTCTAAAAGCCATTAAAAGTTTGAGTGAAGCGGTTTTATTATCACGAGAAATGGGATTGTATTGTATTGAATTCTGCATTATCCACACGGAATAAATGTCCATATCCACGTCCCAAACACTGTATAATACAGGAATGTTTTAAACATAAAAATAAACCAGGTACTAACACTGTTTAAAGTTTTTAATGTTTATGGTTATGGTCTGAGGTATCCACATCACTTATTATTTATTCATTCATTCATTGATTTTCTAAGCCATTTTAAGCCTAATTAGGGGCACAGGGAGGCTGGCGTGCATCTCAGCCGACTCTGCAATTGCAGAGCCAAAACACACACAATACACACACACACACAATAATTTACACTCACACCTAGTTGTTTTTGTACTGTAGGAGGAAACCTGAGTACCCAGAGGAAACCCACACAAACACACCTGAGTCTGGAAATTGAAACCAGGATCTTCTTGCTGTGAGGCGGACGCGCTAACCACTGCAACACCATACCGCCCTATCATTGTCATCGTCATCATCATCATCATCATTGCGGCACGGTGGTATAGTGCTTAGGACGTCCGCCTCACAGCAAGAAGGTCCTGAGTTCGATTCTCTGCGCGAGTGTTTCTGGATGGAGTTTGCATGTTCTCCACGTGCTTGCGTGGGTTTCCTCCGGGTATTCCGGTTTCCTCCCACAGTCCAAAAACAAGCCCTGGAGGATAATCGGCTGTTCCAAATCACCACTAGGTGTGAGTGGGAGTATGAATGGTTGTGTTTGTGTTGGCTCTGTGATGGCCTGGCGAGCTCTCCAGGATGTTCCCTGTCCTCGCCCAGAGTCGGCTGAGATGGGCACCAGCCTCCCTGCAACCCTAATTAGGATTAAATGGTGAATGAATGAATAATTATTGTTATGATTATTATTGTTGTTATTATTATTAAGTGATTTATGCTGTGTACGTTTTAAATAATAGAAGACGGCGGTGGCTCAGTGGTTAAATTATTAAACTTTTGATGCTTTATATTAAGTTGAAGGACTAAATTCATCTTTTGCAGCTTTTAGTCAGTCGGTATCTTTTAAAAAGTAGTCCTCGTAATGGGACCTCAAAAAGAATGTACAGTAGTTGTTCCAATCGTAAAACAAATAGAATTCGTTTTGGAGGCGGACCCGTTCACCTGGAGAACGACCCGTTTGTATTTTTGTTGTTGTTGTTTTAATTCGAATGCCGGATTTTGTGGATTTATATCCTCCCGAGGTCGTCGTCTTTAGTTTCTCTTTCCGTCCATCAGTATTCATTTCAATTCCAGCCCAGAACTCAGAAGCCATTGGAGATTTCATCATCAATCTCCGCAGTTACTTCTAATAGGCAGCGCAGTCGTGCCTTTTGATGTTTTGGGATTTCTGCAGTCGATCTTTTCTGACATGTGAAGGCCGGGGGCATCTGTCATCTCCTGATGACTCTTGTTTATAAATAGCGAGGATGGAGTAAAATGTTCCATAAATCACGTTTATAAATCATGAACATTCCGTTGTGACCTCATCCATAACTCGGGTGACCCCCAAGTTGAGTCACGACTTCAAAGGTGAGTGAGATGCTGCCTCCTGTTAATTGCTCATCAATGCTCAACACAGTTTTCGGTTTTCAGATCAAAAGATGGTTTTCTAAACATCTGAGCTCAACGACTGGCGTGTTTCTCACTACGAACCCCAAACCGAATGGGGAGTTGCTTTAGGTTGATGGTTCATTGTCTTATTTTTATTTTCCTTGGCAAACACATCCAAACACTCCTTCCGACTGACATCTCAGAGGTATTTTTGCATCAAGCCTGCGTAACAAGGCTTTTCCACCGAACTCGACCCTGCTTTCAACCAGCCGCAGCCTCAGCCTGGCTCTCAATAACACTCAAGCAACTGAGAATAGAGGGCGTGGCTTTATCGCTTATGGAAATGATTTAGTTTTGTAGAATTTCTGACACGTATCTGAAGCTCACGGTTTTGATTCTCCTTCCATTGTTTTATTCTTTGGACTGCCAGGAGTTTCGTTGATTGGTTCATTGGTTCATTTTGGGGCAACACCTGATAAATTTGGGTTTAGTTCCTTCTCGGTCTAGCTAGGTAGGTAGGTAGTCTGTTGGGTATTTGACACCCGAGCCTAGTGGCTCATCAGGCCGGTGCTTATCCCCGGTTTCCATAATGTGAAGCTACCAGGAGTTCAACTCCTCCTGGATGGGACGCTAGTCCATCGCAGGTTACCTTCCCAGTATATTTTTACTGGTACCCATTTATACTGCTGGGTGAACAGAGGCACACTTGTGGTTAAGACCTTGCCCAGGGGTCTTAGCACAGTGGGGGTCTAACTGGGATTCGAACTCACAACCTCCTGATCATGAGCGCAGCACCCTAACCACTGCGCCACTTTTTTTTCTTTCTTTTGGGGGGGGTGGACAATAACACTCGCGTAGAGGTTCACATTGAAAATCTGTTGCTTTTTTTGATTTAAACTGTAATAAAAGAACTACGAGAGTCTAAGTTTAGTGCTAAAGAATCCTTTAAAAATTTAATGTGTCCAGAATCTGATGATGATGATGATGATGCTGAAAGTCTGATTCTACTGCGGCAGGACATTGTAGCGATTAGCACAACTGCCTGTGTCCTGGGTTCTTGTGCATTTCTTTGTGTGGTTTGCACGTTCTTGTTCTTGGCTGGGTTTCCTCTGGGGACTCTGGTTTCCTCCTACAATCCTAAGATTTGCTCATTAGGCTAACCTGAGAGTAAAGTCTGAAAGGTTGTGTGTTTTTGTGTTGCCCTCTGATGGTTTGAAAAATATTCAGTGTACCTTGATGATGCCCAGAGTGGGCTGAAATAGACTTCAACTTCCCTCCAAACTTAGTAGGGCTAAGTGGTTTAGAAAACAAGTGAGCGAGTAAGGATTTGATCTGGATCATCTTCCAAAAAAAATCTATTGGAGTAAATACATTTTTTTTGTATTATAGCCTGCATTATGATTTTTGGTTCATTTAGGGGATTTTCGGGCTTGGTAGAGGTTTGCACTCTGTTTTTTTTTTGTTTTTTTTAATATTCCGGGACCACCAGTGGAGGCAATTTTATACGTTTTGATTATTTATTTCTGCACTTCCTAGTTTCCCAAAGACAAGTTGAACACTGTCTGTTTTTCTGTAATCCACCATCCCCAGGGTCACGTGATTGGGGATTTTTGGGGCCCTTGTGGTTTTAGTGCAACACAGGATTCAACCTGCTGATGAGTGGACATTAGATAAGCAGTGTACCGAGTACATAGCTCAGGATGAATTCTGTGCATGCTGTGTGTGTGTGTGTGTGTGTGTGTGTGTGTGTGTGTGTGTGTGTGTGTGTGTGTGTGTAAGCTCTGTACCAAGCCCGCTCGTCCCTCAGTTAGACACAGATGGCACAGGGACCGAATGGTTGCGGCACACTGTGTGCAGATCGGCGAGACTGTTTACCAGCACATTGGACCGGGTGCCATGTGTGTGGAAGGCAGGGTGTGAGAGCACACAGACGCACTCAGGATAAAGTCCAACACACACAGACGCGGACGAGCCTGCCAGAGTGAATGTATACTGATGCTGGAGAGACTTTAAGAGCTGACAGAGGAGATTGATTTTGTCCTCTGGCTCCTGCAGTCCATAACTCAACATGACGTAGCACCAACTTCATGGCTCGTTGATTTTTTTTGGGGTGTTTTTTTTTTTTAAGCCGCTGTGCTTCGACACATCACTGATACAAGTTCTTTCTTCTAAATATATATATACATATATATATATATATATATATAATTTTTTTTTTTAATGCATGAGTTCCTTCAACGGCAGCATTCGGACCTTTGACGGCACTTGAGCTTTTTTCATTTGCATTGAAGTGTACTCGATGCGCATCTGTCTGCCATTTGTGTTCGCATTTGGTCCAGTTGAGATAAACAGGATTAGGGATTTAGGATTACACTCCCCTGACCTTGTCCAGATTGTCTAGTGACTAAGCCGTTGAGCATCTAATACTCAGATCTAAATCGACATGATTGACAGTATGGAATAAAATCACTAATATGATCATCACGACTGTCCTGGTCCTGGAAACCTAGCACAGTCAAATTGACATTTTAAAATACTCGCTCACTCATTTACCCAACCGGTTAATCTTAATATGGTCACAGGTAGTCCAAAGCCTATCTCAGCCAACACTAGTCAAAAGCAGTGTACACCCTGAACAGCTTGCTAGATCATCACCTGGCCAAAGACATACACAACCATTCACACTCAGACCTCGGGGAAATTTGGAACAGCCAGGTAATTTAAAGTGCTTGGTTTTGGGACCGGAGTTAAAGGAGGAAACCCACACAAGCACCGAGAGAACGTGCAAACGCCACAGAAAACAAAACTAACAAAAAAACCCACCCAGGCTTGGAAATCGAACCTGAGACCTTCCTGCTGTGAGGCGGACAGGCTAACGAAGGAAGTGGTGGCTTAGTGGTTAATGTGATGGATTACTAATCAGAAGGTCAGCGGTTCAATCCCTGTTGTCACCACTGTTGGGCCCTTGAGCGAGGCCCTTAACCCTCAATTGCTCAGTTGTATTTAAAACAAAAAGATAATGGGAAGTCACTCTGGATAAGAGTGTCTGCCAAGTGCTGGAAATGAAATGAACTGTTTGGCAGTTCCAATTTTCCGACACAAAAGCATTGAAGGTGAGCTTACCAGGGTGTTGTCTTCACCAGAGTCGGCTGAGATAGGCTTCAGTCTTCCTTTCAACTAAGTTGTTCAGTGCTATTAGAACATAACACTAATAACTTGACAGGCTGTTAATGGGAGACAACACGATGCTACCATGATTATGACCCTAAAGCAGTGCTTCTCAATTATTTTCTGTTGCGCCCCCTCTAGGAAGAACCCCACCCCATTATTAAAAAAAAAAAAAATCCTTATTTAAACTCATTCAACTTTTTTGTGTCTTAATATCTCCATCTCTCTCCACCTTTCTCTTCATTCCTGTTAGACATTTTCCCATGTTGTTTCTTGAGGGGTTGTTTATATCTTCATATCATTTGCTCGAGTGAAAAACCGCTACGCCATAGCGTGACCATGAGAGCACCGCTGCCATATACTGGAGTGGAGGTGCAATTACACTTAGTTATCATACACTATTCCAGAAAAGCATGTTCCCCAGGTTCATACACACTCCTCCGGGCACCCCCCCCCCCCCCCCATCATCATACCCCCCCCAGCATCATACCCAATATTTGTGAAGCACTGCCCTAAAGTACAGTATATTATTGGATTTTGTGTGTGTGTGTGTATATGTGCGCGCGTGTATATATGAGTGTGTGTGTGTGTGTGTGTGTGTGTGTAAAAAAATATATATTTTTATTTTATAAATGCTTTAATCATATCAATATGTCATCATGAACCAAGTTTCAAACATCTGAATCTCCAAATCGATTAATTTTGGATAAAACCTTTTTCTCGTTTGTTATTACAGAACCACAGTAAAATCCTGCAACATTCCCAACGCTCACACCCAACACCAACTGCCCCAGTTCTGTCAGCATCATCTCCCGTATAGTCCCTGAAAAACAAAAAATATGTTTTTGTTTCAAAAAAAAATAATAATCTACACCCAATAAACAGGAAATGACCACACAGAGTGAAAGAGGAAGCATCACTTTCCAATATCCCTCCAGCAAAGAGTAACATATCCTCATGATTCTGACATATTGTCGGAATGTAGATGTTTTGATATTGTGCTCTTGGAAATAAAAGCATCCGGACAGCAAGAATGCACAGATATTTAACAAGGACCGTGTTTTGTGATGTTTTTGCACAATAATCTTCTGCCGCTTTTGAAAAATGTGCCGCTTTATAGAGCAGCCGATTTCTCGGCTTTGGAAATGAAGCATTTCTTTGCTTACCTTTCGGCTGAAATCAGAACTGATTGCATTCAACGTGTTGGTGAATCCAAAACCTTCAATTCCAAGAGCCTGTTCTGTGGGGCTGGTGGTGTTTTTAATTTTTTTTTTTTTTATTTTTAGATTTATTGCTAGAAGAGAACAGTTTAATTTCCCTGAAGTAAACATGTACAGGAAGACGCTTTCAGTAGGAATGTAATGAGAATTTTACTCTCGTACTGCTGAGGAGAATAAATTCATTCCCGAATATTCAATTAAATTCACTTCAGTTTTATTTGAATTGCCTTTTTACAGTTGACATTGTAAGCTTCTACTTTCACCGTTTTACTGTGTAAAGCTGCTCTGCGACAAAGTATAAAAGAATTTAAACATTTCCTATAACCTCTACACATCCCTAATGTGTGTCACCCGCGGCGACGCTGCCAAGGAAAAACTCCCTCGGTAGTTGAGAGGAAGAAACCTTGGGAGGAACCAGGTCCAAAAGGGAAAGCCATCCTCATTTGGGTGAAACAATAAAAATACAAACTATATATCGTAAATTCATTACAGCCCAAAAAGTATTCCGGTTGGTTATACAACTGTAAATCCTAAATAATTGTGAGAAAGAGGCCATATCACCAGCAGTAAAAAGGCATGTTCACTGTAATGCACATCTGGATCCATCTAGATGTTCATCAGCAAGAAGGAAGAGCTTCCAAGATGAGAACTCCAGTCAGCAACGGCACACCAGGACAGACCACAGGACCGACCCATCAGGATCACCAGCATCACCGAAGCAGAATGTGTACCTCAACAAAAACGGAGATGGGGAGGGAGGGATGGGGAATAGGGGGGGAGGGGAGGGGACAGGGAAGAGAGAGGAGGGGACATGGAAGGGGGTGGGGAATGGAGGGAGGGAGAGGGTGAAGGAGAGAGGGGTGAGAAGGATGAGGGAGGATAGAAGAGAGGGAGAGGGGAGGATGGAGGGGGAGAGAGGGATGAGGTTGATGGAGGAAGGAGAGAGGGGGGAAAGGGATAGAGGAGAGAGGGAGAGGGACAGAGGAAGGGAGAGGCCGTCTTGTTAATGTGATAAGTTTGGAAAGGATTGACATCAGATCGCCATATTTGGTGGGTGGTTCCCCTCTGGTGGCAAGAAATAAAAGGCGTGTAATATGTGTTGCCTTGACCTTGTTTCAATGTCACATGGTAACTTTTTCCATATTTGGTTTCCCAAGACTAACTGAAAGGAAATTCTCTGAGATGATTAAATGTGTTGCATGGTTTGCCCTCAGGAAGGTTTTGGATGGGATTTCATGTGGGTCACCAGGACCTTGTTGCAAGATCACAGCATTCAACTTCCAGAATGTTTCTATATTGGGCTTAATATACGAGTTCTCGTGTTTGAAAAATGTTATAAAATGGTTGTGCCGATTGGAGCATCTAGACCCCTGTGGTGGTGGTTGTATTTTATTATTATTTTTTTTTTTTGCGTATACATTACACCACAGTGAAATTTATTTTCTTCACACATCCTGCTTGTGATGATGTCAGAGTCCAAGCGCAGGGTCAGCAATGTCATGGCGCCCTGGAGCGGTGAGTGTTAAAGGGGAAATATTTCGTGGTTGTCTTGAGGCAATTCGCCTAAATAACATTAAACAGAACACAGTCATTTATATTAATGCAAATTTGGTTATGAAGGCCAACAGAAGTGAATTCCGTTCAGGTAATCAGACTTTGTACTGGGATTTTATTTTTAATTCAAAACGGTTAAAAAACCTAACATTTATTTTGAGTTGAAAAGCTATTTCACAAATATAGTCTCGTCTTTTGGAAATTCGTTGTATATTTACATGACTTTTTTAGCGACTGAATTTTGTGGAAATGATGACACGGCTCATTTAAGGACTTTGCTGAACACCTCAGATATTTAGTTTGATGGTGAACCTGACCTCCTGATCAGAGACCCAGAACGCTACCTGCTGACCAACCCCCCAGATGGCGATTCATAATTTTACCAAATTATACGTGTTTTCTTGGGGTAGTTTCCACTCAAAGATACAGTCCCTCTACTTCTATACTACGCATGTAGTCAAGACCACCATTATTTAAGTCAGCGAGAAAGCTGTTTGTTTGTTTGTTTGTTAACACTTTGAGTACTTCACCCGGGTATTTCCAATGCACTGCAAGTACACAAGACACCGCACAGTTCCAATTATTTGATGTTTCATCCATAAGCGCACATCATAGTAACCTAGTGCTTCTCAATTATTTGCTATTCGCCCAAAAGGAAGAAAAAAAACATTACACGCCCCCCTCCCCCACACCGCCCAGCGAGAGACTATAAATATATATATTTATATACTATAATATATACTATTTATTATATATTTATAATATATATACTATTATATATATATTTATATACTATAATATATACTATTTATATATATATATATATAAATAGTATTATTTGTCTATAAAATTGTTATTAGTACACCTCTGCATAGCATTGTATCTTTATTAGCATTAAAAACAAAAAAGAAATATAGTTCAACTTACAATTAAGAAAAACTTCATTAACATTGTTTTTGAATCTGTAATAGAAAAGATTTAAAGTGCACCAATGTGCCAGAAATAAAAAAATACATCCTTATTTAAACTCATTCAACTTATTTATGTTTTCATATCTCCGTCTCTTCGTTCCTGTTAGAAATGTTTCCGTGTTGTTTCTTGAGGGGTTGTTTACTGCACTTCATATCGTTTGCTCGTGCGAAAAATCACTACACCATAGCGCGACAATGAGAGCGCTTCTGCCAACTAGTGGAGCGGAGGTGCAATTACATTTAATTCTTGTGCACTATCCCAGAAAAGCATGTTCCCCAGGGTCATACGCGCTCTCCCCTGGCATCACACCACGCCCCCCTCCCGGCATCATACCCAAGGGGGCACGCCCCACTATTTGAGAAGCACTGTAGTAACCAGAAGTGATGCATGAAGTTCTGCAGGTTGGGTGAATATCAGGTGGTGGTAGTGCATGTCAATGACAGGACAGTGGTAGTAGAGGTCAGTGCTTCAGTCCCCACTGTTACCACTGTTGGGCCCTTGAGAAAGGCCCTTAACCCTCAAATGCTCATTGTAATTGTAAGTCACTCTGGATAAGAGTGTCTGCCAAATGCTGTAAATGTCATGACCATTAAATTAGTGTTTTGGGTCATGTGACACACTGGTGGGACATCAAAATAGAGGATCAGAGAACCTTTACAGAGTTCTACCCATTACATGGGACATTTCACAATTAGTGTTAAAGGGGTCATTTTCGCCGTGTCCTTGGCGTTTGTCCTTAACTACCACAAGTTGGTCACGTGTTCTGGTTTCCCAGCACACATGACCCAAGTTATTGGCTTCGGAACGACTCCCACATTAATTTATGTGAGTGCTGGAGGAATGTGTACGGGTACAACAGGAAAAGGTTTATCGAAAAAAGAGTTTGTTTGCAGTTTGCCCATCTCGGGTCACACCCACTTTTTTACATTCCACACCCACTTTAACATGCAACAATTATACAGTGTACTACCAAACCCCTAACATAAGCTCTAAGAAGATAGTGGCTCAGAAAAATGGGTGTGGTCATGTATATACTGTGCATCAAAAGTTTGCCCAAGTTTGGGGGGGGGGGGGTTCCAAGGCGGCAATCATCCAGGTTCAGTCATGACAGCTCCAGAGTCTAGTCTTGCTATGAATTTCATTTCGTTATTCTTTGATTCCTGAGTTTCCCAAGGGCGCAGTTTTAGGAGAGATCAGTATCAGTCCAACGGCGAAGGCGTTCAAGGTTAACCGCCAGCCAGTGCCATGTTTGGCAGCAAACACTCAGACCTTAAATCCAGAAATCGACCAGTGGCTTTGAACCGTAGTCAGTGCTGCACTGGTATTCCGAGCCACTCAAGCGTGTTTTCTCCTTTTCATCGAATCTTTATCCCACCAGTCGGTCTGCACCATCTCTTCGCTTTGAAATCAAACAAGAAAGGCGAGGCTTAAGAAGGCACGGGGAAAGCTTTTACTACTTCAGATCTTTTGTACGCTTTCATTCTTCTCTTCTTTAATTGCTCAAGCAGTCATTCAGCTCAAGAATATTCTTCCTTCCTTCTCTGCAGTTTCTGGGAAATTCATTTTTGTCAGATAGATCTATATCGGTTCTATACGTCCTGCCCGAACATCACCTCAGAACTGGAGACAGAGTGCATCCCTTGATTTTTTTTTTTTTTTTTTTTTTTTTTTTTTTTTTTTTAAATCATCACCAACCCCCCAATTTCTATTGATTTATCCAAAAATTCCCAAAGATGAGTTGCCGTTGCCATGTTTCATCGTTTTATTTTATGTTTCTATTTAATCTGACCGACACCTCAGTGTAGTGTTACAATAAAAGTCGTTACAATAAAAGCCCGGCTTTAGCAGGTCTGCATTATTACCGCTCTGGATTGTGCAGGTGCAAAGTAGATCATGTTTTCAAAGTTGGCTCACACTTTGTCTCTCGGTGTAGAATTAACTGCACAAAAAAAAAAAAGAAAGAAAGAAAAAAAAAATCAAGGTATGCTGCAGTATGCTGTGCCCTTGAGACAGTGTGTGTGTTAAAGCTATTCTGCCATCAGAAAATAGGTTTCATATCTCCAAGGCAGGGAGCATTTCTTTCGAAAGCGGTGTCCGGATAAAAAAAGAAGCATGTGGGACGGAAAAGAACTGGTATGGAAGGTGGGGACGGTCCTGTAAATGTCAAGGTGTTTGTTTTTCTATCACAGCACTTTTTCTTTAAGAATATTATATTGCTTTTCTATATATTTTATAATATATATATATATATATATATATATATATATATATATATATATATATATATATATATATATATATATATATATATATATATATATATATAGCAGCACGGTGGCGTAGTGGTTAGCACGTCCACCTCACAGCAAGAAGGCCCGGGTTCGATTCCCGGCCTGGGCATTTCTGTGTGGAGTTTGCATGTTCTCCCCGTGCTTGTGCGGGTTTCCTCCGGGTGCTCCGGTTTCCTCCCGCAATCCAAAGACGTGCACTGTAGGTTAATTGGCCGTTCTAAATTGACCGTAGATTCTCTCCTGCAGCGGCACTGGAAACCAGTCGTATCGGCATTTGCCTTTCCATTGGATCCTTCCGGTGGCGCCAAGATGGGGGGGGGGACTTGCTGCTTGGGTAACAGCCCGTCCCTCATTACTCCCTACCCAGGCTCTGCGCACTGGGGGGTATCACCAGCCGGGATACCAGCCAGAGCGCAGCCATAGTCCTTCGGGACTGACGGAGGCCTACCATATATATATATATATATATATATATATATATATATATATATATATATCCACAGACGAGATTAGTAGATGTGTATATATATATCCACAGACGAGATTAGTAGATGTGTATATATTTTTAAATAGGGTTACGGGGAGGCTTGCGCCCATCTCAGCCGACCCTGGGTGAGGGCTGAGCACACCCTGGACACCTTGTTAGGCCATCGCGGGGAAGAAAGACATTGACGGCTATGCAGCTCTTCTTTATGAAAGTCAGCAATGGTTCTTTTACACGACCGCGCACCACAGCCAGTGAGAGACACGGCCGGCCTTTGATAACCCAGTTAGCTGCACTGGCTAGGGACAGTGACAACCCGCTGAGAGTTGGGATTAGTGATCCAGCACCTTACCACCAGACCACCACTGCCCTTGGACAATGCTGTGCTTCTTTTATCTTCCACTGTGGTAGTTTTACCACCAAGTAAAAGTTTCTGGTTCTGTTAGGCAAAACTGGGCACACTTTTTTTTTTTTTTTTTTTAATTAGAAATTCATTCATTCATTTTCTGTAACCGCTTAATCCTAATTATACGAGCAGGGAGGCTGGCACGCATCACAGCCTCTGGGCGAGGGTGGGGTACACCTT
Source organism: Plotosus lineatus (assembly GCA_024760905.1). NCBI lineage: Eukaryota > Metazoa > Chordata > Actinopteri > Siluriformes > Plotosidae > Plotosus > Plotosus lineatus. Next base: position 5,794,992 of record CM045735.1, on the reverse strand, counting down.
GGACAGCTCGTCAGGCCATCGCAGGGCTTTATTTCTGTAAATTGAGGAGCACGTGTAGACATCAGAGACCCTACAAGAAGTGAATGCAGGATTAGCCTAATGGATAGAGAAGAGGCTTCGGGACCGAAAGGTCACTGGTTGGATTCCTGAGTCAGCAGGAAAAAATGTGTGGCAGGTGGAGAGTAAGATGCACCTTCCCTTCCTCCACATTAATGGCTGACGTGTTCTTAAGAAAAGCATATAAACCCTCAACTACTCTCTGAGCATCTGAATATGTGTGGCGTGCCCACTGCTCCAAGTGTGTGTGTGTGTGTGTGTGTGTGTGTGTGTGTGTGTGTGTGTGTGTGTGTGTGTTCACTTTGGATGGGTTAATTGCAGAGGCAATAATTTCCCTTGTGGGATTAATAAATTGTATTAAAAAAGAAAGTAGCCGGGCCTCTATGGGAGACCACATTCTCTGACCCGTCCGCCCTGCGTGAACGGCGTGAGGGGCTGTCACTGAACTGTCCAATTCTGTATTACGTTACCCCAGTGAACGTATATAAAAGTCTAAAGCAGGGGCCCCCAAACTTTTTCCTGCGAGGGCCACATAACCTTTCCCTTCTCTGATTGGGTAATGTAATGTCTGTGCCACATCTTTTTCTCAAAATATTCAGGGCACAAAAAAAATCAAAACACAAAACTTAACAGTGTCCTTTTGGTTTCGAGATCAAGTCTAGACCTCTGTGTAACCCATTTGCTACCGTGAACCATTGTAGTGGTGATGAAAACTGAGCTTTCAAACCACCAGGAACCACTGAAGTGGTCACGTGCACAGGGTGTGATTGGATAGCTTGTTCGGCTTCTAATAATAAATGGACTTCACATATCCAATTAAAACAACCAATAAAAAACTGGTGGTTTTGGCAGTGTTCTAATTCCATATTTGGAGTTTCCACTATAAAGCTGAAATAATGAATATTAAAAGATGTCATTGACAACAGCTCGTTTGCAGGTCGAACAAAATGGCGGATACGTCTAATTTTACATAAACGATTTTGACGGTGTGCTGTTGAACTGGACACGGAGACTTTTCAAATCATGTCCAGTAGTTCACTTTACATGGATTAGAACTCGAACACAATGTGTAAATCTCGGCTATCTGGGACATTTCTCGGTTTGTGATTGACAAACTAGAGGGCGGTGGTGGCCTGGTGGTAAGGTGCTGATCCCAAGGTTGGGGGTTCAAGCCCCACTGTCAATGGGCTGTCACTGTTCTCCCAGTGCAACTAACTGGGTTAGCAAAGCTCAGCCGTGTCTCTCGCTGTCTATGTCATGTAAAAGAACCATTGCTGACTTTTGACAAGAGGAGCTGCATTAGCCTGCGATGGCCTGGCAAATTGTCCAGGGTGTACTCGGCCCTCGCCCAGAGTCAGCTGAGATGGGTGCCAGCCTCCCAGTGACCCTAATTATGATTAAGCGGTTCAGAAAATGGATGAATGGGGGATCTGTTGTTCACAAAAACAAACAAACACACATTCGTGTTGTTATACGATTATATTGCATTTATAACGCTCGTTACGATGAAAAAAACATTTCCACGGCAACGTTTACTGTTTCAAGTGCAGAGGAACCTTGATGGTCGAACACAATTCGTTCACAAAGATATGGTCGATTACCAATTTATTTGAAGAGTGGAACAATATTTCCATAAGAAATAGTTAAAAGTGGATTAATGCGTCCAGATGAATGTCTACTTCCGTCAGTACAGTTATATATACTTTGAAAACGAGAGTATTTATGAAACATATTAATATACAATACATACATTAATGCACAAAAGAGTAAAACATAATAATACGTAATAATTAACTTGATTATGTACTGCATTTGTTTACAGTACATACCTTTCTGGTTGCGATGTGTCAGAGTATATGGATGGATGGAAAGGGAGAGATGGGGGACGGGTTATTGGTTTGAGGGGGGTGTGGCGGTTTGTCCCTTCCTCTGTCTCGTGATCGTAGTTGATTCTTTGCATGTTCTCACGACTTTTCTCTTCTCCAGTAGAATTACTGCTGCTTTTGTTCGGACTCAGGATTAAGGGTTAAAGTAGCCGTAATGTAACGAATAAAGACAATACACAGTACGAGACTCTCTCATTGGCTGTTCAAAGTACTGTACACTGAGCAGCGTTCAACACAGTCGGTTCTGCTTCGTTCCAATTCTGATCATTTGTTCGAACACCCAGGCATATTTTTCTCATATTCTTTGATCGAACTCCGACTTATTTGATGAAAGTCGTTCGACCATTGAGGTTCCTCTGTATTTGGAAATATTAAAATCCCCCCAAAAAACGATATTTTGAAGCCAAAAACGTATTTTCTGCTGGGGTTGAAGACCACAGCTGGCCCCAGTGTGCACAGCTCTATGTAACTGCAGTAGCGAGTGAGTTAAATGAAGCCGTTCGATATATTTGATCATTCAAACCTTGCATCAATTTTATATGATGTTGATTTCATGATTGCCTTACTTCGAAGTCGGAAATATAAGACGAGGACAAAAGGCCGGCGCTTCTGCCTCATCTTGAGGTGACTGATGCATACTAAAGAAGGAGCCCATGAATGGAGAAAGCTCCGGAGCTGTAATCCGACCTCTGACGACACTCAGACTGCTGTTCTTGTTCCTCCAGTCAACACAATAGCGCTCCAGTGACAGGTATTGCGGTTTGAGATGAAGCCTGCGGTGGAAGAGGAAGGGAAGACTGAGAGCTGGGAATCATGGGTGTCATCAAGACAATCCCTTGTGGAATTTCTGTCCTACACCTGTGCATCCACTCGAGGGGGAAATCTGATCACACCCCCTGAAATGACTCCCAGCTACCGAGCCTACGATTTTAGCTCGTGAATTCGAAGAGTTTGGATCTGGGTCGTACTTTCTTTTGATGAGTTGAAATAGCTTATCTCATCCTCATCATCTTTGTGCTCTTGCTTTACTTTGGTATTAATGCTTTTTTTTTTTTTTTAACCCCCCCCCCCCCACACCCACACACACACACACACACACACACACACCGCACCTAAAAACGTTTTGATTCTTTGTTCTGTAACCAACACATTACATGGATACCTACGATGCCTTTGAAAACAGACCTCTAGTGCCTATGTCTCTCGCCTGAAAACTGAAAACAAGCCTTATCTTGTCACTTTGCTTTATTCTCCGCATCAACGTCGACACCTTTCTGTAGGTAAACGACCTGCAGGCCTGTTCTGCAGCCGTGTTTGCCTAAGCAGTATGCCAAGTCGGACAAAAAGTAAACCCTATACACATCACGGGAGGCAGAATGGATCGGGAAAAAAAAAAAAAAAGTTTGCACGGCAGGTCTTTATGACTTGAGTAGAATGTGGTAGGAGGAGAATAAAGGAGGATTCGGAGATTCCTAATCCCTTTTTTTATTCGCGAGTCCTGAACAGACCATGCACCAGGTTCAGGTAGGAGAGCGAAAGGAAGGAAGGAAGGAAGGAAGGAAGCATGGTCATCGTAAAAACAAAAGCTTCCACGGCAATATATCACAAGTCCTTAATGTCAGCTGTGTGCATCGCCTTTCTTTTGCTGGATTTATTGTGTCCCATCTCTGTGTCCTCTCCGAGACCTTTCTATTTTCCGTCGTCATTCTTTTTCTCAGTATTGGTCCAATTCTTTTTTTTTTTTTTTTTTTTTTAACTTACCTGTGCCACATATTTGTATTCAGTGCTCCATTTGAGATGAAAAGAATGACTTCTGCACTTTGAAGTGCATAGAGAATGCGGATCGCTCTTCAAGCCGCAGCTAATCAATGCAAGCCACCGCCATTATCCCGTAATCCATTCATTGCTTTCATACATCTTTTTGCTTCTTTAATGAAAGGAACCATTGTCTACAGCACAGCTTGTGCACTGGGTAAAAATGACATGACCCCGAGGCAACAAAGTATTACTCTAGAGATTATCCCTGCCGACAGTGGGCGAAGGCTGTGTGGTCACCCTGAACAGCTCGCCAGACCATCGCAGGGACAGCACATGCACACAGCCTTTCATGCTCTCACTCACACCCTAGTGGTAATTCAGCAGGTAACGCGCCTAATGTGCATGTCTTTGGACTGTGGGAGGAAATCGGAGTCTGTCTTCCTTTTGGCTTTTCCCCTTTTTTTTACTCGGGAGTGGCCACAGCGACTCATCTGATTCGCACGTTTGCTTTGGCGTAGGTTTTTACGTCGGATGCCCTTCCTGTCACAACCCTTTTTTTGCAAGGGACAGAAACACGCTGACGTGGCAGTGGCAACCTTGTGGACAGTGGGACTCGAACCCCCAACCTTTGGATCAGCGATCAAGCGCCCTATACCAGTAGACCACCACTGCCCTTGTGGGAGGAAATCGGAGTACCTGGAGGAAATCCACATAAGCACCTGGACAACCGGCAAAGTCTACACAGAAACACATGAACCCGAGACTTGAACCCAGGACCTTCTTACTGTAAGGCGAATGGTCGAATCACACTATTCTTTCTGATTAGTAACATATATGTGAGCCACCCTTGCGTTTTCGAAGACTTCTTTCAAGTGTTTTATCACTTTATTTTTGCTGTATACACATATCTACTGGGAAATCACTCCAACTCACTGACTTAGTTTCTGTTATTCATCTTGTTTTGGTTCTGTGTCGGGTTCCAATAGAAATAATAAGACTGTGTGATTGGCGGAACAATCTTGCACATACAGGATAACTTGTCAGCACCACACAGATTCATAGAAAATGGAAAAGTCTGACGTCAATGTGAAGAAACAGAAGAAGGCATATGATCTCCAGAGGGAAGGAAGGTGTCAGTGTTTACTAGTGGGTTTGTTGCTGGGTCATTGACACTTGGGTGCAGGAGTAAGCAAATGGTTTCAGAAAGTCATTGTGAAGAATTCATTTCATTTCTAAGAAATAAAACAGTATTTCATAATTATTTAATATACAAAGTGCGTGAACAGACTCCTTTAAGCTGCACTTTTCCTGCAAATAACAGTTTGCTCTAATTGTTTCTTCCGCAGATCAAATGAAGATCTCGCTAATGTTTCTTTGGGCATGACCCATCCAGAGATCGTATCCCTGCAAGACGAGTTTGTCCTTCAGAAATCTGCCTCACCCAGCCTCCAGACCATCATCTTTTCCACCCTGGCTCAGAGGATAAAGACTTGGAAAGGGTAGATCAGGAGGAGTGTGAGGGTGTTGGGCAGGAGGCTGGTGGTGCACGGGGACGGGCAGCACACATCTCCGGAGGTGAGTGAAAGCCCACCTTCACCTATGCCGTCCCCTGCCCGCACCAGACCTCCTGCCCTTTGCAATGGTGACATGATGGAATGTGTCACGGAAGATCTCTGCTTCATCCCACCCTTTCCATTTCGCCATTATATGATAGACTTGCTGACTTGTTAGCGACTCGAGGACGGTGTATATACTCATACAAGTGGCAGTAGGGTGACGATGCTGGTGTGCGGACGCGTGAGACGGCTCTACAGGCAGCTCACGCTGCAGACCAGCCTACTGCTGCTGTTCCTGTTCTGCATGGTTAGTGTGCTCATTTCAGCCTACTTTCTCTATGGGGTCAATCGAGAACTGGAACCTGCAAACACTGGCGGAGGAGACGGCGTCAACGACGGCACCGACGACTGGGAGGATTCACAAGCCGCCACCCCTTCCGCTCCGTCAGCCAGGATACTTCCTGCAAGAACTGCCAAACCAGCAGACACATCACGGACAGACCCTGTGGTACTGGTTTTTGTGGAGAGCCTCTACTCACAGTTGGGCCAAGACATCGTGGCCATCCTGGAATCGGGACGCTTCCGCTACCAGATTGAGATCGCCCCCGGAAAGGGCGACATGCCTACTTTGACGGACAAGAACAGGGGCCGCTTCACACTGGTCATTTATGAGAACATTCTCAAGTATGTCAACCTGGATGCCTGGAATAGAGAACTTCTTGATAAGTACTGTGTGGAGTATGGCGTGGGGATCATTGGCTTCTTCAAGGTGAGTATGTACCGCACACAATATTACTAATAAATTATAGTTTCCCCAGATTGAATTGTCATACAGGCAGTGGTGGCCTGGTGGTAAAAGGTGCTGGATCACTGATCCTGCGGTTGCGGGTTCAAGTCCGACTCTCAACGGGTTGACACTGTCCCCACAGTGCAGCGAACAGGGTTATCAAAGGCTGGCCATGTCTCTCACGGTCTACGGTGAGAGGTTCAATAGTAGCTGCATACTTGTCAGCGTGTTTCTGCCCCGCAATGGTCTGGCGAGCTGTCCAGGGTGTACTCTGCCCTTGCCCAGAGTCGGCTGAGATGTGCGCCAGCCTCCCCGAAACCCTAATTAGGACTAAGCAGTTTAGAAAATGAATGAGTGGACATACATAACTTCATGCACACAAGACAATTAAGCAGAAAACACCAGAAATGATATCTGAGTGAATTTTAAATTGTAGTGGCAAGGGTGGGAGAATTAAAAAAATTAAAAAAAAAAAAAGTCGTACCCTGCCTTCGCCCAGTGGCGGCTGAGATAGGCGCCAGCTTTTCCGCTTACCCTAGTAGGATTAAGCGGCTTAGAAAATGAAGAGATGAGTGAATAAACTAATAATGAATGAAGTTAAGGGCGGCACGTTGGCACAGTGTTGAGCTTGTCCATCACATTTGGGCCGTGGGCGTATCTATGTGGGCTTTCTCCAGGTACACCAGTTTCCTCCCACAGCCCAAAAACATGTACAGTAGGCTAATTTTCTGTTCCAGATCACCCCTAGGTGTGAGAGTTTCTACCAAAGCTCTGCTTTGACAGCACGTCTGACTGGCCAGTACGCTTCAGAACTTTTGCTTCTCTGTCCTGCTACGCCTCAGTGACTTTACTTCCAAATCCATCTAATGTTACATCCTGGAGAAACACGGCTCCGAAAACTAAACCAGTTTCCCATGAGGGAAGCGGTGACCGCAGCCAGCACTTGGCTCGGCGTAATCTTCCGAGGTTATATTAAGCACAGACTTTTCTGCATCTTCCTTTCTCTACTCTCTCCCATTACCTTCTGGATCATTTATAAACCTTTTTACACATTTTGTGTGTGAAGTACAAGGTTAAAAAAAAATCCAACCACTTGGGAGAAAATACTATTATAAATTAATATAGTAAGAATACAACAATAAAATTTCAACTATATTAATGTATCTCAGTAATTTCTACCGAAATCAAATCACCATCAAAGGTCTGTGTGTGGGACAGCCGTAGCCTAATGGTTTGAGGAGTGGGTTTCGCACCTAAAGGTCGCTGGTTCGATTCCCGTACCAGCAGGAAAAATGTTTGGCAGTGGAGAAGTGAGCCATCCCTTTCCTTCCTCGACCTTCATGGCTGAAGTGTCCCTTGAGCAAGGAACCTAGCCTAACTCCAGCTGCTCTCCAGGTGTCTCAATATGTGTGGCAGCCACGTGTGTGTGTGTTCAGTTTTAGTGGGTTAATTGCAGAGGCAATAATGTTCCTTGTGGGATTAATACAGTATAACAAAAGTAGAAACTGCGGCAGTGGTGGTCTAGTGGTATAGGGCGCTGGATCGCTGATCCTAGGGTTGGAGGTTCGGGTCTCACTCTCCACAAGGTTGTCACTGGTCGTCTTCCCCCCCCCCCCCATCCCCAGTGCAGCTAACTGGGTTATCAAAGGCCGGCCATGTCTCTCACTGTCTATGGTGAGAGGTTGATGTAAAAGAACCATTGCTGACTTTCGTAAAGAGGAGCTTCAAAGTCGTCAGCGTGTTTCTGTCCCTTGCTAAAGTGTTGTGTCAGGAAAGGCATCCGACGTAAAAATCTACATCAAATCAAATGTGTGAATCAGATGATTCGCTGTGGCGACCCCTGAAAAACAGGGAAAAGCCGAAAGGAAAGGAAGAAAGAAGAAGAACAAAACTAGAAAATCACCAGGTAGGACCAGTGTTCGGAATTTTTCTTCATCCAATTGCATTGGAACTGTCCGACTGCCAGACGGATTCGATTCCATTTTCTAGCTACGAAGATTAAAAGCAGTCGTCGAGTGATGTTTTACATTTTGTTTTTCTGTATTTTTGAAAACAACAGCCAAGCGTCCATATAGATTTAATGACTGAACATTTGTTCATGAAGAGATTCGGCCCATTAAATATGGAGAAAAGGCAAACCTATTTTGTTGTCGGTCCAGATGTTACTGGTCTTCACGAACATGTGCTAAATTAAAGTTAGCATGACGTACATGCATGTAATAGCAAGGGATCGGTGATGAGTCCGATTGAAGTTTAATGGTGACCTGAGAAACGGTCGCAAAAGTTTTTCCTAGATTTTGCAGACCGTTGCCTGGGAACCCGAGGCTTACTGTTTTTATTCCAAAGAACGTTTCACCTCCTTTTGACCCACACTACTTTCTAGCCAAAGAAGGGTGGAATAGGAATGAGTCGTGAATACTCCAGCCTTCGTTCTCAGGAATAAGGGGAAGTACCCTTTTAGATCAAGTTCAATGACTCGGACAATTAAGACTTTTGAGTTCAGTCATCTGTTTTCACTCACGTTCAATGAAGCGATAATGAAATATTTTTTTTTTGTCTTTTTCTGTCTCTCCCTTTTTCTCTCTCTCACCCCCCCCCCACTGTAATAAAGGCAAATGAGAACAGTTTACAGAGCGCCCAGCTGAAGGGATTCCCCCTCTTCTTACACTCTAACCTTGGCTTAAGAGACTGCAGCGTCAATCCCAAATCTCCTCTCTTGCTCATCACAAAAGCTCGCGAGGTGGAGCGCGGACCCCTGCCTGGAGACGACTGGACCGTCTTCCAGTCCAACCACTCCACCTATGAGCCTGTGCTGTTGGCCCGGGGCAGGATATCAGAAGCCATTGGTCTTCCAGCACCCTTGCACGCTGCCGTTGTCCAGGACCTCGGGCTTCACGATGGTATCCAGCGGGTACTCTTCGGTAACAACCTGAACTTCTGGCTGCACAAGCTGGTCCTCGTGGACGCCGTAAGCTTTTTAACAGGCAAGCGGTTGTCACTCGCGCTGGAGCGCTATGTTCTAGTGGACATCGATGACATCTTTGTGGGAAAGGAAGGCACGCGGATGAAGGTTTCTGATGTCAAGGTGGGTTGGGTTACAGTGTGTGATGTAAGGTTCTGGCAGGGGGTAGCCTTTGTTTTCAGGTGGTAATGGGTTGTACCGAGAGTGGGACAACATGGCAATTTTTACACCATTTTTTTTTTTTTTTTATTGCAAAAAGATATAATGGAACAAAACCAGAGCCGTATGACATATCAGTGCTACGGGCACCACAGGGATCCGTTACAATAGGAAACAGTGAATTGATTTTTGTTTTTCGTGCTAGTAATAATTAACCTTCTCATGTGGCTGTAAGGATTTGTGTGCCGGAAGCGAAATGACCATCTACGCCTTTTCTCGTCATTGTCATTATGGTTTTTGTACAAAAATGGCTAAGTTGATTTCTTTATAAATTTGCAGGGCAAGTCGCCTCTAGTATGGAGGTACACTGAAAAGCTTTGAGTAACGTAAACAGTTTGGTTGTGGTGGTGGTGGTGGTGAGGGGGGGGGGTTTGAACGGGAAAATACACATTAGAAATTGTGAAAAGTTCAGTGTTGTGATGATTCTACAACAATCACCGTCCAGAATTTGTTCAAGCTAACATGTTTTATTTCTTTGACAAATATACATGCATGTGATTGGTAATATACATCCGATAGATACACTCCTGTCTACATTTACAATTCGGACACACGCTAGTTATTAGCGCTTTTTAAGATAAATTTTCCTACAGTCGGCTGGTGTCTTCTATGTTTCTTTGGATGTTTCTGGAAAAAAGTTGCAGAAGACAGGAAAAGAGTGAAAGGCTGATGTTCAGCTAAGAAATGTGAATGACTAGAATGTAAAGGGATTTTACAAATTTAAAGCAACTAGAAAAAGTAGAGAGGTTGTTTGGGTTTTTTTTGTTTGTTTGTTTGTTTGTTTTTGTCATCAATTTTTTCCACGTTACCAGAAATTTAGTAATTTTCCACTAACCTGTAATAGCATATGCTTCTAGCCACACTTCTAATTGGGATTTAAAGTAATAAGTACAGATATACCTGATCAAGCACCGTTAATTGGCTCAAGGAGAGATGACTTAAGTCAAAAACGACTTAAATCGAATTAGCTTGTTTCTAGGCGAGGCTAAACTGAAAACCATTACTAGTACCGTACTTTATTCATGAATGCAATTTTCAATAATACTGTATGTGGTTAATAATAATCTATTTTAATCTTACCAACAAATAAATTTTATTTTTTAATACTGCATAGTACAGGGGGGAAAAGTACTGTATTTTTTTTTGAAAACCGACATATAATCAAGAACGACTGAACTCGAAACGACATAGGCCAAGGTATACCTGTACAGGGATCCCTCACTCACCGCAGTTAATTGGCACCGAGACAGACACCCCCCTCCCTCCCCACGACCGTCAATTTCCCCGAAGTAGGATGAACACCCCTGACTGATCTACACGAAAATGTATATGTGTATATAATATCAATAAATACATATTCAATGCTATAAATGCTTCTCATAACAATTACACATTCAAAAATAATGCATAAGATGTAAATAAAATATAAATACACACAGACGCGTGCACACACACAAAGATGTGCACCTCACATAAAAATGTAAGTAGTTTTGTTGGGGTATTTGGGTTTTTTTTTTTTTTTGTTTTTGTTTGTTTGGGGTTTTTTGCATAATTGTCTTTGTTGTATGACGTGTGACATATGACGCTCATACTGTACTATACATCCATAAATGCCATTACCGTATCTCATAAAACACCCCTAAATCAATTATTATAAACATAACATTGTAAAATAATATCAAATATATCAAATAATATGAACATTAATTTCAAATAAGTCACTTATTTATACCGAGTTACTTTACATGAAGCTTAAAACAGTCAATCACGCTTACAGTATGTCAGGCGCTCAATACCGTAAGGAGTGTACTTGCTGTGGGTTATACAGACTTCCGGTCTTTCAAGTGCACAAGGGTGCTGTTGAACTCGTTTAGAACACAGCCTGCACTGTTGCAGTCTCCCAGCAAAGCGGAGAGTTCTTTCTTTTGTATAAGTAAGTCAACTTTATTCAAGAAATGCATACAAAGAACAAATACAAATCCTAATGAATATTAATATAAAAATAAGTATACACTCTTAGGATTCTGCTAAAAGGTAATAAGTATAAAGATTGTGCCGATCTGAGCAGTTAGTTAATTCATCTCTGTGAATGAGACTTGCACCCATGCTAGTAGGCTTACACTTCTGACCAACCAGATTTGCTTAGGGTTACAAAAGTCCGCAAAACAGTGTAAACACAAAGATCACAGAGACGACGTCTTAACACAAGGATAACACACTATACATATATATATATATATATATATATATATATATATATATATATATACACACACTCAGTCTGTAGTTTGTAAACAATGAATGCAGCGTCATTCAGTCAGCGTACTACATAGGTACGTCTAAACTCAAAATTTGACTTTTGTTGGGGGGGGACCCATAAAATCGAAAAAACGTAAAACGGATAAACGTAAGTCGGGGAGCGTCAGTATTATTATTATTATTATTATTATTGTTATGGGATTATATCTCTCGGCTGGTCTGGGAATGCCTCGATGTGCCCCCCCCCCAGAAGAGCTGGAGGAAGTGGCTGGGAAGAGGGATGTCTGGACCTCATTGCTTAGGTTGTGGCCCCCGCAACCCGACTCCGAATTAAGTGGATGATGATGATGATGATGAAGTAGTTGTATTATGTTTTCCCTCTGTCTTGCTCAGCAATGATCCAACAAAAAACTAAACGCTGAGGTGACTCATGCATCAGATGCGTCTAAACCGAGCAGCAAGTAGCAATACAAGCAGAATTGTAGCCGCTTTCTCCCGGCCGGCTGTTCAGGGGATGAACGATCCTCAGACCCGGGTATACGTCCTGCGTTTTGTTTTCACAAACCATTCTAATGCCAAAATCACAGTTTTGCCTGACTGTATGCCCACCCAAATATGTTGTTTCACGTGGAAATTGGTCATACTGTACAGCAAAATAGTGCTTAAATTTCCATTTCATTTTATCTGTTAACGTTTCTGAATCTGTTTTTAAAATAAAATAATGCTTAGATGTTTTTCAGATACATTATATGGCCCGAAGTTTGTGGACATCTGATCAAAAAATTTGGAAGCACTCTTGTACTTGATGTTCAGTCAGATCTCAAACGAATCTTAAAATAAAATAACAAAAACACCCCATGTCTAAAGCAACCTCCATGAATACTTGGTTTGCCAAGTTTGAAGTGGAGTAACGCCAGGGTCCTGCACAGCGCCCTGACCTCAACCTCAGCGAGTGTCTTTGCTGTGAACTGAACTGCTGACTGCACCCCAGGCCCCCTCTCCTGACATCAGTGCCCGATCTCACTAATACTCATGTGGCCGGGGGGGGTGGTGGTTTGAGATCCCCACAGCTTTGTTCCAAAACTTAAAGGAAAAGCTTCCTAGAAGAGTGGTGCTCATTACAACATAAATTAAAAATCAATCTTGAATATGCAATTTTATAAAAAACAAATGCACAACTACATAGGCTTTAGGTGTCCACAAACCTTTGGCTGTATACATAGTATGTGTGTAACAGCACACTTGAGAATTATTCGCTAAAAGGTGAGGAGAGGTTACTGAATACACACTGAGATGGAGTGTACTGTAACCCTGACAGAGGCAGGACAGGTGAGCTCCATGTGTCAAGACATCTTTTGAAACCGTCCACAATTTTGGTACCCACTACAAGGAAACATGAGTGAACTACACTGCATGTTTTTATACTCAAATTTGTTGTATTTACTACATGGAAATGGGAAATAAAATGAGAGTTTGATGTGTGATGACGAATCGACATGATTCAAGCCTTCGTTCCAAACTGTGAGTATCAGCCATCTTATTTCAAGCATTATCCACTCGGGATAATGTTTATCTCCCAGATAGTGAACCAATCAGATTGCACTGTATATTACGTACTGCCATCAAGTAGTAATGTTTACACAGGAAAATTCATTAATTTTCTGAACCGCTTATTATGCGCTGGTGCCCATCTCAACCAACTCTGGGCAAGGGCAGAGTACACCCTGGACTGTTCACCAGGCCATTGCAGGGCAGAAACACGCTGACAACTATGCAGCTCCTCTTGATGAAAGTCAGCAATAGTTCTTTTACATGAACCTCACACCATAGACAGTGAGAGACATGGCCGGCCTTCGATAACCCAGTTAGCTGCACTGGGGGGGGGTTAACAGTTGGGTTTGAATCCCTGACATTGGGATTAGTAATCCAGCACTTTGTTTTGCAGCCTTATTAAAGGGTCTCAAACCAAACGCATACATGTGTGATATCTGAAAGGGAATAAAGGCCTGAAATATATTTTCAGGATGAAAGGTGAGCATGTCCAGCTCAAAGCAACAAGGTCCTGGTTCAAGTCCCAGGCGTGGGGGGGCGTGTGTAGAGTTTGCATGTTCTAATAATGCTTGGCTGTGGTACTCCGGCTTCCTCGTACGGTCCAAAGACGTGTACATTAGGCTTAATTGTCCGTTTCCGTTTGCCCCGAGCTGTGGATGTGAGTGTGAATGGCTGTGTGTGTTCTCTCTGCGATGGGTAAATATTACAGATATTATATTTTCTTGTGAATACAACTTCAATGTGCAGCAGTTGTTTTTTTTAATTAGATGGTTTTTGCTCTGTGGATTATGGAGGCTGGCCATCCATGTGCCATGTGTGTGCTCACAGAGCTGAAGAGGCGGTGTGAGAAAGAAAGGGGGGGGTAGAGGAGCCCCCTGCTAGCAGCTCATTACTGTGGTGTGAAAACTGTGTGACGACATAGCGCTGTAGCCCCTGAAGAGAGAAAATGGGGGGAAATTCAGAGATGTCCTTGAGTCTACCTCCATTCCTTGTCTTTTGTGGACACGTGTCCCGTTTCCTTCACTTCTTGCTTCCTTTCCTCCATCTTTTTTCCACTCTTTCCTTCTGGCTCCAATCTGCTGCATACACAAAGAAAGATGGATACACGGGGGGTGGTGGGGGGGGGGGGTGATAAAAATGTTCAGAGAGAAATATGGATGGAACGGGGCAAAAAAATCTGAAGTCTAGGAGACAGCCAAGCGGCATGAACACGAATCTTGTCTTCTGCTTAAAAGGAGACTCAGAAAGAGCAACCACGAGATGCAGAGAGCTCCCACAGCATCGCCATCGATCAGCCGATGCATCAAATGACAGCCCTGTGTTGCTGTCACTGCTCCCTCTAGTTAGCTGCCGTTTCCACATCCGAAGCCCCTCACTTGATAGCTCCTTGGTTCAAAGGGGGTTCAAAACCAAGCTGTGTGGTTCGAGTTTATTTTTTACACCCTCATCCTTCAATCCTGCGATCGCTTTTTGAAAAGAAGTGCTTGGAGATTAAAGGGAAAATGGGGCTAATGGAATTAAAGATTTCCTGTTTGGATGGAGACGTAAAAATAACAACCAGGATGACATTTGCGATTAAGGCAGTAAAAAACAAAAAAGGTTAAATATGTAAATTCAAACTCCCTGTTTACGCTGCACTACCTTCAACTTTCAAGGAAATTTAGCCTAAACTTAGTAATATGTTGTACGCATAGACTGTCTGTTTCTATGATAAACGTTTGTATGAAAAATTATAAAAGGACCAATAACTCCGCACACTAGGGGGCCCCATTGTAACACAAAGATTAGTTAACGTCATCTCGTGTGTTTGGCTGCAATACAGAACTAATTTTCATAGGAACGCACAACATGGTATTCTTCAATTTGTGTGTACGAACGCATACTTGGTTTAATTATGTAAACAGAGTCATGTATGAATCAAAGAACTGCTAATTTTTATTGTATTGAGAAGTTTGCGAGTTTATATCTGATTTGATAGTGCAATATCTTTATATTCTTATTGTTGTCGTTAACTTGCCAGCACAAACTGGTGAACGCAAACTTTTTATCAGACTAATACTGCAGATCAGATGGATTTCAGCATGTTACTAGTTTGAAAATGTAAGTAAAAACCACCTGATAATGAAAATATTTTAAAGTATTCATATGTGACAGGCGAGTTTGTTAAGCTTGGCTTACATTTCATGGCAGTTACTTACAGGATACAGCAGTACGAGTGACCTGAATCCTATTTTCCCATGAAAATAAATTGGATGTTATCCATCATACCAGAAAATGTCGGAGTAAAGATTAGTTGAACAAACACAAGTGAGGACTTTTTGTTATGCAGAGAAATAAGTGATATTAATGTATTTCCTAATAACTTTGTTGCACTGCCTGTCATGTTTATTTAATTTATTGTGCTGTTTCTAATCCCCATTTTGTTATGGCATACCAACCAATTATCTCGAAACGCAAAACTGTGCTTACATTTTCCTTTCATCCTCCTCCTCTAAGCAATCAGAGATAACACTGGATTCAGGGATCTGTGGATGTAACTGCAAATGCATTAAAGATCTCCATGGATTCTCGTTGGATTTTTTATTATTTTTTTCCTTCTTTGTTATGGCTGAAAGTTGCAGAAACACTCAATCCCACTCAAGCATGTAAGAAGAAGCCACGAAATTAAAAGATGACCGAAAAGTCCTGGATGTGTATGAGGATTAAGACAAATATCGACTGTTTTCACATTACGAGACTTTTTGCTCAATTTGTTTGCAGTTTGTCCGTCACTGTCAATTCTTCCAGCCGCATAACGAATGGTTAGCACAGGACTTCTTCTTGAGCTTGTTTGGCAGCCAGAAAGCCTTTTAACTGTTTAATAAATTCCAAGGCCAGATTCCAAGTACAGATTTGTTTCATGGACTTAATCCAAATATTAAGCCCACGGTATTATTCAGGCTTATTATTAGCCCCGTAGAGTATTTTATTTCGATGCACTTTCAGATCAAAGTTGTCATGTGATTTATTTTTGAGCTCCTGAGATTTGAATTAAACCTTTTTAATCATTTTTTTAACCCAAATTCGGTTGCTTATATGCAACGGATGTACAAAATGCCTGTGAATCTATGTTAAATCAAAGGAAGTCGAGCATTCTCTCACTCATTCATCTGTCATTTGCGGAAATGCTTAATCCTACTGGAGGTGTGGGGATCGAAGCTGAAGCCTATCTCAGCTGACACTGGATGAAAGCGACGTACGAACACCGCAGAGCCAACACACACAACATTCACTGGCACCTACAGGCAATATGAACCAGCCAATTAGCCTCGTGTGGGCTGTCGGAGGAAACTGGTGTCACCTGTGAAAAGCCACACAAGGAGGGGGAGAACATGTGAATTCCACATAAAGGTGTTTGTCAAGCTTGGGACTTGAGTCTAGGACCTTCCTGTTGTGAGGTGGAGGTGCTAACCGCCGAGTATTGCGTTCTTGAGCCCAAAATGAGGTGGACGGAAATAGACTTCTTCAGTCTTATTGGGCTGAACAGTTTCCAAAAGATTGAGATTGTGTTGCACACCCCTAGCTAAATTATTTTAAATCTGGTACAATTTGTCAACTAAATTTCAATATAGAATGATGATATCCTGTTTGATAATACCATTGGTGATTATATATGCAATTTTCTTTAAAATACTCTAGCGCCACCCATTTATGCTCTTCACCTGGCTACACCCATCAAACTAGCCAATCGTGATACTTGAATGAATCCCTATCTCCATTTTTTTCCTTTTTTTTCACCATCAGGAAATTGGTTCTTCTCCATTCATGGATCAAATTTTGCTTATTTATGACATTTTGACAGGATGACTAAAAATTAGTGCCAACCATGAATCATCAGTGGGCGTGTCATTATTCCGTAGAGGAGGAAGATTGCAGCAATGGTGACTGCAGTAGTGGAAAAACAAATAAATCGGGTAAATATCTGCAAGAACGAAAACCAGAAGTTTGCAGGTCATCAGTGTGATCACAGTCTTGGTGCAGCGCTCTCCACCGAGGTCACGATGGTTCAGCTCATAAACGCTGGAAGTGCAGACGGGTTTGCTAACCAACACCAAGGTTCAAAGAGTTCCCAGTGGAACCGGTTCAATGCAGTTCCCACGGTTCTCTGTTTTGTCCAAATGCAGTGATTAAAGCCGCTAACCTTACAGCACAAGCCTTGAACCCATCGATAATTTAAATCTGGAGGTTTACTGACAGCTCATCAGCTGTTGATGATTAGAGTGAGAAGTTGGAAAAGCCAGATGCCGATACCCCCCCCCCTTCCCCGTACAGCCATTACTGCCGTCGTTGTCGCCCCCCTCTAAGTTTGTTGTTGTTGACTTGCAACTGCCACGAGATAATGACTACAGTGATGTGTGTCTACACAGTGAAATGCATGAAAAATCCCCCATTTTCAAACTTCTCTGACTGCCATGTGCTGGATAGACATCGTTTTCAGGTCTGCATTGGAAATCTTGGATTCAGGCCACTTGTAAACTTGCTCTTTGACAGACGTATGCATGGAACCACCCTGATAAAAGAGGCTCTATTACAAGCATGTGTGTTTATCTTTAGGGCTCTGTAAATCTGTATGCGTTAAATGGTTGTAAAAAAAAATCTCTCTCTCTTTTTTTTTTAATCCTTCAGGCGCTCCTGGAGATGCAGAACGAGCTTCGAAATCATGTTCCCAATTTCACCTTCAACTTGGGCTTCTCTGGAAAATTCTTTCATGCTGGTGAGATCAGTCATCTCCGCGCCTAATGGTCTTGACTGTGATTCCGGAGTAAAATTCTATAATTTATCCACTGTACCCAGGTCTCCATCAACTTTATCCACATTGTATGAGCAGTAGGATAATAATGCTGAATTTCTGATAGGAGCTCATTTCCATTAAATAGCCATTTTACGGAAGGGGGCAATTAAATGAGGTCATCACTTTCAGCAGCATGATGTTTTGGTAGCATTGCAAGCCCGCCACAGCTACCCACCACCATTCGTTCATGCCCCCTGGTTTTATTGATAGTCAGAATACATTGAGCTAAATATAATATTTTTAATTAAAAATATACCCTAAGATCTTGCAAATCTTGTATTACCCAAATGTGTGGACAGCTGACCATCACACTTGGAGGTTCTTGTTCCTCCACCTTTTGTTGTTTAAATAACCTCTGCTCTGCACACTAATGCATGCTGCCAGGTCATCTTATTAGCTGGCCTTTCACGACAACAGTACCGGCATCGATTTTGGTTGGCTTTCCGGCATACTAAATGGAAAGATGACCCTAATCAAAAAGGTGACCAATCAGAGCAGAGGAGGCACAAAGAGGGGAAAGACTATAAATAGGAGGAGGAAGCCAAACAAGCCGTCCAACATGCGCTTTCAAAACTGGTGTCGCAGGATGAGATGGAGACACAGCGTCCTGAATTTTTTCGGGGGGGGGTTGGATCAGGGATCGTACTCTGGGGTTCCACTAGTGTCTGAAATATAGAATATAATAAAGAATAGTGAAAAAATTCTCGCCATTTCTAGTAGGATGTTATGGTCGAGTCGATAGATGAGAAATTCTGAAAGTATTACATTATTGAACAACCCACAAGTTGATGCATTTAATATTAGAAAATATTTAATATTAAACTCGGTACTTTTTGTCCTGTTGGAAGAAATATTTGTGAGATGCTGGAGGATTTTGGCATAGTGCCAGCAGAATAAAGTTTAGTATAGAGGGTTGAGTAAAATGCAGCCGTGAGGGGGGGGCACAAACCAGTGTCTCTCCCTCACGCCGGTCCCAAGCCCGGATAAATGCAGAGGGTTGCGTCAGGAAGGGCATCCGGCGTAAAACAAATGCCAAATAAACTATGCGAATCACAAGAAAGAATGACATACCGGATCGGTCGAGGCCCGGGTTAACAACGACCGCCATCAGTGCCGTCAACCAACAGGGTGCTGATGGAAATTGGACTACTGTTGGTCGAAGGCGTCCCGAAGAAGGAGAGGCGGGAGGCGTGTCCGTTGCCAGAGAAAGAAGAGGAAAGGCATGAGTCTGGGACTGAAAGTAGGGACTTTGAATATTGGAACTATGACAGGAAAAGGTAGAGAGCTGGCTGACATGATGCAGAGGAGGAAGGTGGACATACTGTGTGTTCAGGAGACCAGGTGGAAAGGTGCATGAGGCTAGAAGCATAGGAGCAGGGTTTAAGCTGTTTTATCCGCGGTGTGGATGGGAAGAGAAATGGAGTCGGAGTCATCTTGAAGGAGGAGTTTGCCAGGAATGTTCTAGAAGTGAAAAGAGTGTCAGACAGAGTGATGAGTCTCAAGTTAGAAATTAAAGGTGTGATGGTTAATGTTGTTAGTGCTTATGCCCCACAGACAGGATGTGGCGAGAAGAGAAGGAGAGATTCTGGAGGGAGTTAGATGAAGTGATGCAGAGTACCCCCAGAGGTGAAAGAGTGGTCATTGGGGCAGACTTCAATGGACATGTTGGTGCAGGAAACAGAGGGACGAGAGTGATGGGTAGGTTTGGTATCCAGGACAGGAGCAGAAGGACAGATGTTGGTAGATTTTGCAAAAGGATGGAAATGGCGTCGTGAATACTTTCTTCCAGAAGAGAGGGGAGCATAGGGTGACTTATAAAAGTGGAGGTAGGAGCACACAGGTAGACTACATCTTGTGCAGGCGATGTAATTTAAAGGAAGTCAGTGACTGCAAAGTAGTAGCGGGTGAGTGTTGCCAAACAGCATAGGATGGTGGTGTGCAGGATGATGCTGATGGTGAGGAAGGTGAAGAAGGCAAAGGCAGAGCAGAAGACAAAGTGGTGGAAGTTGAAAAAGGAAGAGTGTCGGGTTGTCTTCAAGGAGGAGTTGAAACAGGCTTTGGGTGGTCAGGAAGTGCTTCCAGATGACTGGACAACTACAGCGAATGTGATCAGGGAGACAGGTAGGAGAATACTTGGTGTGTCATCTGGAAGGAAAGTAGATAAGGAGACTTGGTGGTGGAATGAGGAAGTGCAGGAGTGTGTACAAAGGAAGAGATTAGCTAAGAAGAAGTGGGACATTGACAAAACCAAGAGAGTAAACAGGAGTACAGGGAGACACAGCGTAAGGCAAAGGTAGCAGTGTCAAAAGGCCAAACAGAGCGCGTTTGATGACTTGTATGCTCGGCTGGAAAGTAAGGAGGGAGAAAATGATTTATACAGGTTGGCACAGCAGAGAAATAGAGATGGGAAGGACGTGCAGCAAGTTAGATTGATAAAGGACAGAGAGGGAAATGTATTGACTGATGACAGAAGTGTGCTGGGAAGATGGAAAGAGTACTTTGAAGAGCTGATGAATGAGGAAAATGAGAGAGAAAAGAGTAGAAGAGGTGACTGTTGAGGACCAGGAAGTAGCAAAGATTAGTAAGGGTGAAGTGAGGAGGGCATTGAAGAGGATGAAGAATGGAAAGGCAGTTGGTCCTGATGACATACCGGTGGAGGTATGGAAGTGTCTAGGAGAGGTAGCAGTAGATTTTCTGACAAGAACATTTAACAAGGTCTTAGAGAGTGAGAGGATGCCAGAGGAATGGAGGAGAAGTGTGCTGGTGCGCATTTTTAAGGACATGGGAGGCGTGCAGAGTTGTGGCAACTAGAGAGGGATAAAGTTGATGAGCCATCACGATGAAGATATGGGAAAGAATAGTGGAAGATACAGTAAGGACAGAAGTCAGCATTTGTGAACAACAGTTTGGTTTCATGCCCAGAAAGAGCACCACACATGCAGTGTTTGCGTTGAGGAGGTTAATGGAGAAGTAGAGAGAAGGTCAGACGGAGCTGCATAGGGGCTTTGTGGATCTGGAGAAAGCATATGACAGGGTGCCGAGAGAAGAACTGTGGTATTGCATGAGGAAGTCTGGAGTGGCAGAGAAGTATGTTAGAGTGGTGCAGGACATGTATGAGAGATGTAAGACAGTGGTGAGGTGTGCTGTCGGTGTGACAGAAGAGTTCAAGGTGGAGGTGGGACTGCGTCAAGGGTCAGCTCTCAGCCCCTTCTTGTTCAAGCTATGGTGATGGACAGGCTGACAGACGAGTTAGACAAGATTCCCCATGGACTATGATGTTTGCAGATGACATTGTAATCTGTAGTGAGAGCAGAGACCAAGTGCAGGAAAATCTAGAGAGGTGGAGGTATGCCCTGGAAAGGAGGGAATGAAGACTAGCCTCAGTAAGACAGAATACATGTGCATGAAGGCCAAGGACCAAAGAGGAGGGGTGAGATTACAGGGAGCAGAGATAAGAAAGGTGGAGGATTTTAAGTACTTAGGCTCAACAATCCAGAGCAATGGAGAGTGTGGAAAAAGAGGTCAAGAAGCGTGTGCAGGCAGGTTGGAATGGTTGGAGAAAAAAGTGTCCGGTGTGATGTGTGATAGGAGGGTATCGGCAAAATGAAAGGAAAAGTGTACAAAAGCGGTGTTGAGGCCAGCGATGCTGTATGGGTTAGAAACAGTGGCCCTGGGGAAAGACAGGAGGCAGAGTTGGAGGTAAAGAGATGAAAATGTTGAGGTTCTCTTTGGGAGCTTAACGAGGATGGATAGGATTAGGAATGAGCACGTCAGAGGGACAGCACATGTAAGACGCGTTTTGGAGACAAAGTCAGAGAGGCTAGATTGAGATGGTTTGGACATGTACAGAGGAGGGATGGTAGTATATTGGTAATAGGATGCTGAGGCTGGAACTACCAGGCAAAAGGCCTAGAGGAAGACCAAAGAGACGATTCATGGATGTGGTAAAGGAGGACATGAAGGTCGTTGGTGTAAGAGAAGAAGATGCAAAGGATAGGGTGAGATGGAGGCAGATGATTCGCTGTGGCGACCCCTGAAGGGAAAAGCCGAAAGGAAAAGAAGAAGAAGAAGATAGAGGGTTGAGTAAAACGGACTTGGATGAAACTGGAAACCACTGAAACCATGTTTGTTTGTTTTTGTTTTCCCCGCTCATGTGTTCCTTCTTCTCCAGGCAATGATGAGGAAGATCTGGGCGACGACCTGCTCCTTTCGTACAGTAAGGAATTCTGGTGGTTTCCACACATGTGGAGCCACATGCAGCCTCATCTCTTCCACAACCAGTCGGTGTTGGCTGAACAGATGGTGCTCAACCGCAAGTTTGCAGAGGTGAGACTGAGAATATGAAGGCTTTAATGTAGGCAATACAGCTTCCCCTCACACCTGGAAACTCCCTCTTCTACAGTGTACATGATACCTTTTAATTATCACAAATGAACATCTGTTCTCGCACTTCATTCTTCTGGACCTTTTTTCTTAACCATCGGAACATTATTGCTGCTTTAATTTAACTCTGGTTTTGTTTAATATCACATTATTTATGATTAGACCAGGATGCTGGTGGTACTTTTTAAGGCTTACTCCTCACAATATGCTATAAGCGATATCCTATTCCCACAATATCTCTAGTAAACATGCCTTATCTGTCCGTATGTCTTCTCATCCTTCTTTCTCACTCAGGAACATGGTATCCCGACAAACCTGGGCTATGCGGTGGCTCCGCATCATTCGGGTGTCTACCCCATCCACATGCAGCTTTATGAGGCATGGAAGAAGGTTTGGGGCATTAAGGTGACCAGCACCGAGGAATATCCCCATCTCAAGCCTGCACGCTTCCGCAGGGGCTTCATCCACAGCGGCATCAGTGTAAGAGCACTTTCCTGCCCACATGGACCATAGAGTTTGCATAATAATATATTTTAATTTATTTTTCACTGTATTAATTCCGCAAGGGAAATTTTAACTTCTGCTTTTTTTAAACTTATCCACGGTGACCACACGTACAGTACATATATACACACTTGGAGCAGTGGGGTGCCACACAGTGGCGCCCGGAGAGTTTGGTGCTTTGCTCAATGACATTTCAGCCATGAAATTGGAGAAAGTGAAGGTGTAGCTCACTTTGTCCGCATCCACATATTTTTCCTTCTGGTTTGGGAATCGAACCAGTGTTCTTTCGATGCCAAAGCAACCCCTCGAAGCAGTAATCCACCCACGGCTGCCACCATCTACTCTCCCTCTTTTTTGGGTGGGTTTCTGTCGGGTACTCCAGTTTCCTCTCACAATCCAAACACATACACCTTTAGGCTCATTGGCTTTTTAATCGCCCCTTGGTGTGGCTGTCGGCGGGAGTGGTCATGTTGGCCCTACAATGGTCTGGTGAATCGTTCAGGGTGTAAAGCGCTTTCTCCTTATGTCAGGTGAGATAGGCTTTAGTCATGTTCTCATGACCCAAGTGGTTTGACAAATGTGTGAGTAGAATGTACTGTAGATGCCCCGCCAGCGTGTTTCACTGAGCATTAGCAGCAATTTTAGTATCAAAGAACTTAATTTAATGGCTAGTTATACAGCATTGATTAAAAAAAATAATTTCATTGGTTTAAAACAATTTTCCTTGAACTAATAACTATTTTATAAGAGCACTGGTCTGTTATACTTAGCAACAGCCTGTTATATAGAAATGCCTGAAGTTGACCAATCAGAATTGAGTATTCAACAAAACAGTGTAATAAATGGGGTAAATTATGTTTAACATTTTGCATATTTAATGACATCACAGACCTCAGATTGATAACCAGGTGACTACCTTTATGATATACACCATAACTCAGAAGGTGACAGCCAGACTCTTATTGCGCTTCATTTTCGATACCGTTAAAAATTAATTTGGATTCAGTGCTGCGGTCACGTACATCACATCGTCCCTCTTGGGTCATTTCATGAAGACTTGAACAGGAAGAAGATGACTAACCAAGCAGAATACACTTTTTTCCCCTTTAATTGTATCACAATTTTAGTGGTTTCTTTCCTCTAATAAACACAACGCTGAGCAGGGGAAACTTTAATTAAGAAGAAAAATGTTGATTATAGCAAAAAAAAAAAAAAAAAAACAGCAGCGTGACATAAACAAATGTTTTTTTCTGCATCCCTGTGAATACTTTTCTCGTACATTGCGATGAGCATTAACGTCGCTGTCCGAACATCACACTCAACTTTCACATATTAGAAAGGAATAGAGTTGATGGATATACAGTAGCAAATGTGCATAAAGCTTTCTCCATAAATAATAATAATAATAATAATAATAATAATAATAATAAGTAGACAGGTAACACTGCTGTCTATGGAAATCCATCCATATTTTTTGTGGCCCGGTGCAGAATAATGAGGTGAGAATGATCACGGAAGCTTCAGCTATGGCACAATTGTTCTGTGCTACGATAGACAGCGAGCTGCTCGCTATTTGACTTGCAGATTAGGCGAATAACCTTTAGGAGGATCTTCTGGGGCGACTTTGTTTGAGAAACGGTTTCGAAAATATTATGTTTGTCTCTCAGTCTGTGTTTAGGTCTCGGTTCAGATGCATCCATTTAGCACAGACATCCTTTAATCCCTAGATGCTGTTTAACTGTCCGGACGTACACACACACACACACACACACACACACACACACACACTTTGAAGTACTTTTATTGATGTGCATTTAATCCAGCCTCAGTAAAGAAAAGGGTTATTTATTTATTTTCATCAGCAAAGATGTTTATATTGATGGAGGAAGTGTATTGTTTAAAAGTTGGGGTAGATAACCAATAAATGTCTGTATTAAACTGCAACATCATTATACAGGGATCCGTTACATTCCATGGTTAATTGGGACTGAGATCCCCACGCGACCACCGACATCCACAAAGTAGAATCACCCGCCCCAACCCCCCTGACTGACGTACATGTATATGTGTATATATAATCAATAAATACATATTCAATGCTATAAACGCTTATAATAACAATTAAACATTCAAAAAATAACATAAGCTGTAAATAAAATATAAATACACACACATACAGACAGGCGTATGCACACACATGCAGATGCGCGTGCATGCACTCAGATGCGCACCTCACAACAATGTAACTAGTTTTGATGGGAGGTTTTGGGTTGCTTTTTATTTTGTGTTTGTTTAGGGTTTTTTTGCGCATAATTGGCCTTGTTTTTGTGGCATTTTCTTTAACCTTTTCCCCTATTCTTCATTAATTTCCTTATTTTTTAATTCGATGAGTATTTAAAAAAAAAAAAAAAAAAACGCGATGCACTTATCTTATATCTAATAACCGCCCATGTATACTGGGAGCAAGATGGTAGATTAAACTTACCAATTTTATTCGATCATTCCTGTAAGCATAAAATGAGGCGTTCACTGCATGTAAAAGTGAGTTTACACGGTATTTCAAAAACCCCTGCCACTGGGGAATGTCTATAATTTTCATCAGTAACAACAAGTTTGATCGTTCCGCCGTGCTTTAAAAAACAGGAAAATATTTTGCTGTTCTCTTGGTATATGTCCAACAAGATGAACCATTAGAAACTGCTACAGCAAAACTATGGGATGCTCTGAATGAATGGAGCGATGAGCCAGATATGGACCTATCAGAAAGTGATGACGAGGATTTTTCTCTCGATTCTCCTGCTCACTAACTTCATACATTTAAAGACGTTCCTGGCCATGTGCTGTTCAACATGCCATGTGCTAAAGTTGACATTCGTGTTGATTGGCTCGATTTTACATCGGGGGGGGGGGGGGGGAAATATTTAAAGGAACAGCACCGGGAGGGAAAATTAAAGGGTTTTTTTGTTTTTAATTATGCGTTTTCTGTTTATTTTCCGCTTTCATGTAAGTAATTTGGTTGATATCACAAAATGAATAACACAAATACCAGTAAAACTCTTTTATTGTTCTGTTAATATTCACGTTTTCCACCTCTATTGTAATAAGCACATACCGTTCCATTCCGCTGGTAACCATTTTAATAAGTGTCCACTCACTCCAATTTTTTAAGTGCCCTGGGCGCTTATCACATCGAATATGGTATGTATGTATATATGTATTTATTTGATTCTTAATGTAAAAAGAACCTCGACACAGACCTAGTTTCAGAGATGTGATAGTCTACAGATTTCTGTGTACGGTATATTATTGCATAAAGCAAAGAAAAAGACTACTTTGGTATTTAGGGGGTAAAAACTCTTCTTCTCTTTAACTTCCTCTTGGGGTTCCAAAATCAAACAGTCAAAAAGCAGAAGGGGGTTTAGTGCCAGATATCAACGTCATGTTTCTCTAAAGTGAAAAGTGCAGCGGTCGGCGAGGATCTTCAAAGAGAGCACACACACTTATAGAAATTTCAATTTTACACACAGGCTCCTGTGTGTCGTGATGTGTTTTTACACCCACGGCTTCTCGTCATTCTCATCCAAGTGCACAAGATCTGCAATCCAAAAAAGACTGATGTGATTTGCTGTTTGCTGTAATCGTGAATTATTAAATAAAATGTGATCTCCGTTTTGCATAGACGACTTCAAACAGAACCATGGCGAAATATCCTGTCTGTTGTCTTTGGATCGGACACCCGGCATTACTCCCTTCAGGTCCATTTAAACATGCTGACACGGAGTGGTGTCTCACACACACACACACACACACACACGGGCAATTGTCGCGGAGTTATGTAGCCGCTAGTTGAAGAGAGTCCTGATGAAGAAATTATATTAGTGGAAGGACTTTTTAAAACAAGGTTCTGCAAGTAAACATCTATATCAGGCATGTCCGATCCTTCTCCTGGAGATCAACTTCCATGAAGACCTTTGTTCCAACCCTTATCATGTCCACCCTGACCATCTAAACATCCAATCAAGTTGAAGACATTGAAATAAAGATTAATACCTGATTAGATCTGTCACTTGGGCCACATTAGGGTTAGAGATAACGTCTTCATGAAGATGGATGTCCAGGAGCAAACTTGGACACCCATGATCTATATGATGTTACTTCACACAGGCAAAGGGAAGGAGCCATTTGTGGTGGTGTTGGAAAGGTTGGGCTTGGGGGTGTTGCTTAAACCCAGTGTCGGCATAAATGACGTGTGGAAGTGTATGTGGATGATGTCGGTAAAATCATTTAAAAACAGACCTCTCTTTCCATATGTAAAGTAAGCATAAATGAGCCACTACTCTCATTCATTCATTTCTGTACCACTTAATCCTAATTAGGGTTGTGGGGAGGCTGGTGCCCATTTCAGCCAATGGCAAACTACACCCTGGACAGCTCGCCAGGCCATCGCAGGGCAGAAACATGCTGACGGCTATGCAGCGCCTCTTGACAAAAGTCAGCAATGGTTCTTTTACATGAACTTCCCATCCATAGACAGTGAGAGACATGTCCAGCCTTTGATAACCCAGTTAGCTGCACTGGGTAGGGCAGTGACAACCCGTTGAGAGTGGAGCTTGAACCCACAACCTTGGGATCAGTAATCCAGTACCTTACCAACAGGCCACCACTGCCTGAGCCGCTACTCTTTTTTTCTATCAATCACAATACTAGCCAGTCATGGGTATCTTGGTACTTGTGTATGTAGAAGAGGGTGGATGGCGCTTTTTTCTTCAAGTGTGTTCCAGTTCCCCGTGATATTAACAAGGGCATTTAAAAAATAATATTTGGGGTTGTCTGCCTTGGAGGAAGCATTTTTATTGCTGTCATGCTTCCTGATTGGTAGTGATTGTGTAGTCGGTGAGAGCTGATTGGTGGTTGAGAGTTAGCCGAACAAAAAAAAAAAGATGGTCAATGTATATTTTATTTAGGAGTAGAAAGTGTTTGGCTGCCAAGTGGTGGAGCAGCATAAAAGCATTCCTCAGTCATATGAAGATTGCTAGATCAAATCCCGGTGATGCAACAGCTACAGTCAGCAGTGGTTCTTTTACAAGAAACTCCCACCACAGACAGTGCGAGACATGGCTGGCCTTTGATAACCCACTTGGCTACACTGGGGTGGGGACAGAGACAACCTGTTGAGAGTCGGGCTTGACCCCCCCCCACCCCCCCCCCACCCCCAAACCTTGGGATCAGTAATCCATGACCTCTCCACTAGGCCACCACTGCCCCGAATATATGACTTGCTACTTCAAATTGCAGATCACAAAGAATCATGAAAGTGTCGGTTACCTGGTGGACCAGAAAGCAGACGTATGCTGAGAGATTAGTTTCAGGAGCAAAATTTGATTTGTTGACCGATTTTTGGCACTCGTCAGTTGTCAGAAAGTGAAGTTAACTCTGGTCCTCGTAGATGGATGATCTTTAGAAGCAGTTTCAGCTCACTTTATTGTATGAAGGCCACATTCTTCTAGACTGAGGTCACTTAGTTTCCACTTGGTTTTCAGTGCAGCCCTGGACAGTGTTTCAAACGCTCCTGCATAGTGTGGTTAACCAGATATGTTTTTCCACTCTAATTTGACACGGTGGATATAGGCTACAGACGCAAGTGAGCTCCTTATGGCTCCACTTACAGACGTCTGGTTGAATCTCTGCATCTTTACTTAAAGTATGTGGAAGAAGGCTCCTGAGTGGCGCGACTATCAGCCTGGATGGCGGGCTCGAATCCAGGTCGTTGGTGCAGCCATCTGCGGCCATGAGTCCATTGGCGCTAATTGGCCGAACTCTCCCTGGAGAGGAGGGATGGCGTACAATAAACACCCTGTCACTCACAGTGATCAGCGGTCAATCATGGGCATCTGTGATCTCATCTGTACAGTGGGGCAGATAATTGTGTTTACACCGCTCCCTGGTTGGTGGTAGTGATGATAGAGAGGCAATGATTGAATGATGGGAATTGGATATGAGTAAAATTAGGGGAGGGGAATAGGGGAAATCCCAAAATATTTTGGAACGGTGTTTATTCTATCATTGAGTTACACGAAGGAATTTTCCACTTTCCACTTTGTGCTCGTTGATCCTCAGGTGTTACCCAGGCAGACGTGTGGCCTCTTCACACACACCATTTTCTACAACGAATACCCTGGAAGCCCCAAGGAGCTGGACAAACTCATCAATGGAGGAGAGCTGTTCCTTACCGTGCTCCTCAACCCTGTAAGCCATGCACGTATGCATGCAACAGTAACATATGACATACCTTTACCAGTTTGCTTTCGGTCCTTGTGTTGTAATTTTGTACGTCATTTCGGACTCCAGATCAGTATCTTCATGACCCACCTCTCCAACTACGGGAACGATCGCCTGGGTCTGTATACCTTTAAGAACCTGGTGAAGTTCGTTCAGACGTGGACCCACCTGAAGCTGCAGACGCTGCCACCAGTCCAGCTGGCGCAGAAATACTTCCAGATCTTTCCTGAGGAGAGGGACCCAATTTGGCAGGTAACCTAGACGCTCAAGCCAAGCTAAGTTCTGAGTAGAGCAAAATTCAAATATTTGTATAATATAATTTAACGAGGCTCACTGACGACGTTATGACATCGATACTTATTTGGTCTTTGGTACATTCTGGGGGACGTTTAATAAAATTTTTAAAAACATAAAAACAATCAAAATTCTTCTCAATTTACAAAGTTAGGACGCTGTTGAAAACATTAATGCTCAGTAAAAGATATCCACAGGAAAATATTCTAAAGACACTTTAAATTAATGTCACGTAACATTGATGGACACATCACGTTGGAAAAGTGTCCACTAAGCGTTTCCAGAAGTTAAAAAAATGTTCATGAGACTCGGTCTTGGCTTCAGGGATTTTATTTTCCACTGACATGTGAACCGATTTAGAAATGAATGTAACATGCAATTGGCTTGACAGACATTTCACCTGCGTTTTATTCATGGTAATAGAACGACCACCCATATGGGATTTTTTTTTTTTTTTTTTTTTTTTTTTTTTTTTTTTTTTAAAGACGAAATTTTTATTGAGTGCAACAATTTCCTACCTTATTTCAGGTTTACTTAAAACCAAGTACAATTGCTTTCTGGTAAGTAGATCATATAGACATCAAATTGATGGATCTTGACAGATGTTTAATGAGAGACCCATCCCATATTTTTTTTTTGTGGGTGTGTCAAAATGTAACAAAATTAGCAAAACCACACAGTAAACATGCTTTCTACACTCCAAAATATTTTTGTCATCAAAAACAGATTATGAATCTGTAATATTTATTTGTGAAAACGGTAATTGAACTTGACCAGACATGTCCAATATTCACGTTGGAAAATCAGCAATTTTTGTATGCATGAAGTAAAAAAGAAAGAAAGAAAGAAAGAAAGCAGTGGCGCTTTGTAATGTACTGAAATTGTCTCCACTATTATTTTGACTTTATTTGACAAGTTATTAAATTGGACATACAATTGTATGGAGATTTTTTTTTTTTACATTTAGAATTTTTAATGTCACTATGTCCAAATAAAGAGTCACGTGCAGATGTTCTCATATATATCAGAGCAGAAACAGCTGTCCGACCTCTTTTTACAAAAAAATCCCGACCGTGTTCTATCTGAAATTGTATCTTTCAAGCTGCTGCCAAGAGAATCACCGAAACCACAGCCGTATCTCTTTCCGTCTTTTACTCCTTCTCCTGTCATTCCGTTTATCCTCCTCCTTCGTCCTTCTCGACTCCCTATGTCTGACTGTGGCATTTTCTTTCACCCTCAGAGAAATATACAGACTCTGACTCGGAGCCCTAAATCCTTTCTTGATCCTCCTTGTTTCCTGTCAAGGTTGAGATCCCGTCCTTTCACTCCAGGCTTCGGCATTCCGGAGATTCCCTCCGGCTGGGAATAATGTCCTTTCACATGTACCTGCTCTCCCAGAAAGTCCACACAATACTTTTTGATGTAGAACCATCCAACTAGTGACATTTCTTTATAAATCTAGTTTAAATGTTCCAGTTTAAACGCCAGTGCTTGGTGTTACTTTACCTCAGACTCTGCTAGCTGTTTCAGATGCAGATTTTAAAATAAATGTGCTACAGTAAACAGAAGAGACCGATTTATACTTCTGCATCAAATCCATGCAGTGGATTGCACGGAGTGAAGAATTTAGGTGAATGTATCCCAGTAACATGCAACTGCAAATTGACCTGTGTAAATAATTCGTTATCTTGCGTAGTGCGGTTTGAAATATGAGTTAAAAATCTTTTCCTAGCCTGAAAGTGCACAAAAAAAATCTTTGGCAACATTACACGTGACAATATTATGTAGAAAATCAAAGTTAGCTGATTTGTATAATATCTGCTTTATACAGGCCTCCTCTAGGAGGCGCTCATCAGTAAATCACACCAGAATCTGCTGCTTTTATTCACCTGTGGATCTGTTCTTTTAGTCAAGAAACCTTAGGCTCTTCTCCCCTTAGCGACAATCTAGATCCACCTGTGTTGGGGGGGTTTCCCCGAGGCATTCTGAGACCAAATGGGACTTATAATCCCTCCAGCAAGCTCCGGGTCCCAACCAAGTCCTCCTAGTTGGCCTTCTTCTTCTTTTCCTTTCGGCTTTTCCCTTCAGGGGTCGCCACAGCAAACCATCCGCCTCCATCTCACCCGATCCTCTGTATCTTCTTCTCTTACTCCAACTACCTTCATGTCCTCCTTCACCACATCCATAAATCTCTTTGGTCTTCCTCTAGACCTTCTGCCTGGTAGTTCCAACCTCAGCATCCTACTGCCAATATACTCACTATCCCTCCTCTGTACATGTCCAAACCATCTCAATCTAGCCTCTCTGACTTTGTTTCCAAAACCTCTAACATGTGCTGTCCCTCTGATGTACTCATTCCTGATCCTATCCATCCTTGTTACTCCCAAAGAGAACCTCAACATTTTCATCTCTGCTACCTCCAGCTCAGTCTCCTGTCTTTTCCCCAGAACCACTGTTTCTAAACCATACAACATCGCTGGCCTCATCACCGTCTTGTACACTTTTCCTTTCATTCTTGCCGATACCTTCCTATCGCACATCGGACTGGATACTTTTCTCCAACTATTCCAACCTGCCTGCACGTGCTTCTTCACCTCTTTTCCACACTCTCCTTTGCTCTGGAGTGTTGAGCCTAAGTACTTAAAATCCTCCACCTTCTTTATCTCTGCTCCCTGTAACCTCACTGTTCCTCTTGGGTCCTTGTCGTTCACACACATGTATTCTGTTTTACTGAGGCTAACCTTCATTCCCCTCCTTTCCAGGGCATACCTCCACCTCTCCAGATTTTCCTGCACTTGTTCTCTGCTCTCACTATAGATCACAATGTCATTTACAAACATCATAGTCCATGGAGATTCTTGCCTAACCTCGCCTGTCAGCCTGTCCATTACCATAGCAAACAAGAAGGGGCTCAGAGCTGACCCTTGATGCAGTCCCACCTCCACTTTGAACTCTTCTGTCACACCGACAGCACACCTCACCACTGTCTTACATCTCTCATACATGTCTTGCAACACTCTAACATACTTCTCTGCCACTCCAGACTTCCTCATGCAATACCACAGTTCCTCTCTCAGCACCCTGTCATATGCTTTCTCCAGATCCACAAAGGCACAATGCAGCTCCTTCTGACCTTCTCTGTACTTCTCTATTAACATCCTCAAAGCAAACACTGCATCTGTGGTGCTCTTTCTTGGCATGAAACCAAACTGTTGTTCACAAATGCTGACCTCTGGCCTTAGTCTAGTCCACTATTCTTTCCCATAACTTCATCGTATGGCTCATCAACTTTATCCCTCTGTAGTAGCCACAACTCTGTACATCTCCCTTGTTCTTAAAAATGGGCACAAGCACACTTCTCCATTCCTCTGGCATCTTCTCACTCTCTAAGACATTGTTGAATGTTCTTGTCAGAAAATCTACTGCTACCTCTCCTAGACACTTCCATACCTCCACCGGTATATCATCAGGACCAACTGCCTTTCCACTCTTTATCCTGTTCAATGCCCTCTTTTTTCTCTCTCATTTTCCTCATTCATCAGCTCTTCAAAGTACTCTTTCCATCTTCCCAGCACACTTCCGTCATCAGTCAACACGTTTCCCACTCTGTCCTTAATCACTCTAACTTGCTGCACGTCCTTCCCATCTCTATTTCTTTGCTGTGCCAACCTGTATAAATCATTTTCTCTCTCCTTACTGTCCAACCTAGCATACAAGTCATCATACGCCCTCTGTTTGGTCTTTGACACCGCTACCTTCGCCTTACGCTGTGTCTTCCTGTACTGCTGTTTACTGTCTTCGGTCCTCTCTGTGTCCCATTTCTTCTTAGCTAATCTCTTCTTTTGTACACACTCCTGCACATCCTCATTCCACCACCAAGTCTCCTTATCTACTGTCCTTCCAGAGTACACGCCAAGTACTCTCCTACCTGTCTCCCTGATCACATTAGCTGTAGCTGTCCAGTCATCTGGAAGCACTTCCTGACCACCAAAAACCGGTTTCAACTCCTCTTTGAAGACAACACGACACTCTTCCTTTTTCAGCTTCCACCACTTTGTCTTCTGCTCTGCCTTTGCCTTCTTCACCTTTCTTACCATCAGCATCATCCTGCACACCACCATCCTATGCTGTTTGGAACACTCTCACCCACTACTACTTTGCAGTCACTGACTTCCTTCAAATTACATCGCCTACACAAGCTGTAGTCTACCTGTGTGCTCCTACCTCCGCTTTTATAAGTCACCCTATGCTCCTGTTTCTTCTGGAAGAAAGTATTCACCACAGCCATTTCCATCCTTTTTGCAAAATCTATCAACATCTGTCCTTCTGCGTTCCTGTCCTGGATACCAAACCTGCCCATCACTTCCTCGTCCCCTCTGTTGCCTGCACCAACATGTCCGTTGAAGTCTGCACCAATGACCACTCTTTCACCTCTGGAGGTACTCTGCATCACTTCATCTAACTCACTCCAGAATCTCTCCTTCTCTTCTAACTCGCCTCCTGCCTGTGGGGCATAAACACTAACAAGATTGAACATCACACCTTCAATTTCTAACTTGAGACTCATCACTCTGTCTGACACTCTTTTCACTTCTAGAACATTCCTGACCATCCCCTCCTTCAAGATGACTCCTACTCCATTTCTCTTCCCATCCACACCATGAAAAAACACCTTAAACCCTGCTCTTAAGCTTCTAGCCTTGCTACCTTTCCACCTGGTCTCCTGAACACACAGTATGTCCACCTTCCTCCTCTGTATCATGTCATGTCTACCTTTTCCTGTCATTGTTCCAACATTCAAAGTCCCTACTTTCAGTCCTAGACTCCTGCCTTTCCTTTTCTCGCTATGCCTACAGACACGCCTCCCGCCTCTCCTTCTTCGACATCTTCCACCAACAGTAGTCCAATTTCCACCAGCACCCTGTTGGTTAACAGCACTGATGGCGGTCATTGTTAACCCGGGCCTCGACCAACCCGGTATGAGATTTGTCTTTACGGTTTGCATTTTGTATTCTGGCAAAAATTTTACACCGGATGCCCTTCCTGTCTCTGCATTTATCCGGGCTTGGGACCGGTGTGAGGGTGGGCACTTGTTTGTGCCCCCCCCCCTCCCCCCTCACAGCTGCATTCCTCCTCCCAGTTGGCCATACCTGGAAAAACCATTAAATGGAGGCATTACAAAAACTGAATCGAATCAAATTTCCAAACATTTACATTTACAGCATTTAGCCACCTCTGCTGACTTGCTTTAATGTAGAGGAGCGATGGCTCCACCTTGAGCTCCTGTGAGATGCCCAAGCTCCTCCTATTATATCTAAGGCCAGTGACAGCTTTGCTGCTTTCATGGCAAAAGGATTTAAATGCACTATATTAGATGCAGATTTAAACTGGCCGCTATAATGATCTACAGCCTCTGTAGCACCTCACACATAATGTATTTATCTTAATGCATTGATAGCATGATAGTGTCAGGCATCAGGCCACGAAATAAGGTGTGCAGCTGCACTGTACATGTCGCCGTAGATTTATAGACGTGGACATAAATTGACCTTTAGTGTGCTGGCTATCTTGTTAAAGCTGACAGATGTTGATCATAAATGGAGGCTGTTGCATGACCGGTATCTTGATCTATCCCTGAGGAATTACGAGTGCAGGTTATATGTCTCTTCATTAATCTGCACAACTGGATCCAGATGTGCCCACCTCAGCTGTATTTTGTGTGTGTGTGTGTGTGTGTGTGTGTGTGTGTGTGTGTGTGTGGGAGTTCAGGTCAAAGCCTGTGGATCATTGGCGATTATAGCTCCTATCCACCTGTGACGAATGAGATCCTTGAATCGACTGCCAAAATAGAGATTTTCTAAATACTAGGGGGCCTTTCAAGTAAATTTAAAATAAACGTGTATTGTTTTTAAGGAAATGCGTCAACCGTAAATGTATTTGCTCAAGAATAAAGTAGTATTTGAAGACTAATGTCTCGTTTAGACCCCCCATAAACCCTGCTATTGGCTGGATTAAATTCTTCCTGGACTCTCCTTCTGATTTTTTTTTTTCTGGGTTTTTTTCCGACCTGTTAAATGATTTATTTATGTACACCGGTGTAATTAGATTATGGGTTATTTTGAAACCACAGTCTAACCACTGCCCAGTTTCTGTCCATTCTGGCTGTGAGTGTTCTAGTAGCTCGGGGAGTCTGGAGGCAGAGGGAGTGTTTTTATTTAGCTTAATAGAGTAAGATGGTCTGTTTAACAGCAATAACTCAGCAGGCCAACTCTCTGATATATTGACGTTTAATAGCAGTCTCTCGCCTGCCAGATACGTGGCACAAAAAGGATTTAAATAGCACCGTTTCCGATGTGTTGTGCTGCGTGTGAATGAGTTATACCTCGTGTTGGCTTGTGGGCTGGATAGCCGAGGTTCGCAGTCTGAGCTGGTGTGTGTCTGTTAACTGTAAATTTGATTCATTGTCTTTCTAATAGGACCCCTGTGAGGACAAAAGACATAAAGACATTTGGTCGAAGGAGAAAACATGCGATCGCTTCCCAAAGCTGCTCATCATAGGCCCGCAGAAGACCGGTGAGTGAATCCAAACACAAACACACACACACACACACTCCTGATCAGTAGCATACAGTAGCGCCATCTAGCTGTTGTGAACATCCAGGACCACAGAACCAAACAATGCTCTAACTGTTCTGCTTCTTATTCCAGCACTGGATTACTTGTGTCCTCGTCTGATCGATTTAAAGCTGACTTGATCTATCACTCAGCAATTTAATTTCATGTAGCGGATTAGTACTACAGGTGCTCAGTTCTAGGACTTTTTTATGTGTTTGAAGTGAAACGGCAGCCTTTTCACTTTACACCAATTACTGTATGTGCGAGTATATTTCAATGTGCAATGTGTGTATGTATATTACTTACACACACACACACACACACACACACACACACACACACACACACACAACCTACTACTACATGTACTATATATATATATATATATATATATATATATATATGTATATGTACAGGGATCGCTCAATATTCTGCACTTCAATTCATGTGGCTTCAGTGTCTTTTTTAAAAAAAATTCATCCAATTAAAAATTAAGGAAGAATAGGGGAAAAGTTAAGGAAAATGCCACAAAACAAGGCCAATAATGCAAGAAAAAACAAACAAAAACAACCCAACCCCCCCATACAAAACTACTTACATTTTTTATGTGAGGTGCGCATCTGTGTGTGTGTGTGTGTGTGTGTGTTTGTATGTATGTATGTATGTGTGTGTGTGTGTGTGTGTGTGTGTGTGTGTGTGTGTGTGTGTGTATTTATATGTTATTTAAATCTTCTGCATTTATTTGAATGTTTAATTGTTATTATAAGCATTTATAATGTTGAATATGTATTTATTGATATTATATACAAATATACATGTACGTATATATCAGTCAGGGGGGGTTGATCCTACTTCGCGGAATTCGATGGTCGCGGGGGGTCTCGGTCCCAATTAACCACGGAAAGTGAGGGATCCCTGTGTGTGTGTGTGTGTGTGTGTGTACGTGTATATGTATATATGTATATAATGATGCTTAAATCATATAAAAATGTGAAAATAAACCATAAGTTCTTGTATGCTGTGTGCGTGTGTGTGCGTGTGTGTTCTGAGCAATACCAAGACCTATTAACTTTAATGGTTTATCTTTCTCATATTCTAGACCTGAACTAAATGAACTAAATCTGTTTTTTTACTCCGACGCAGTTATTCACAGGGTTAAAGGTTTCTTTTTTTTTTTGTTTTTTTTTTTGGGTGTTTAATATTCCAGAACCTTGCCATGAACCCTTGTAATCTGATTTGCTTCCAGGAACGACAGCGCTCTATCTGTTTCTGGGAATGCATCCTGATCTGACCAGCAATTATCCCAGCAAGGAGACTTTTGAGGAGATCCAGTTCTTCAATGGTCGTAATTATCACAAGGGCATTGACTGGTATGTGTCGAGCATATTTTACTTTTTCTTGTTTTCAGCCCCGAATGCTTCTCCTCCCCCTTCATTCTCCGTGTACTCTGTGCCTGTGCTTTTTAAGGCTGCATGCATGAGTTAAGGGCAATCACCCTGTAAACCACTTCGAGATGCACAGATAGAGAAATCACCGCATGCTCTGATGTCTGGCACTTTATTCCTTTGAATCGGGGAGTGATGACACGTTTGAAAACATGCTCACTTACCAACTATGAATGCGTAGCTAACGACAAGCGGGCGTGTAAGATCGTACACGCACGTTTCAGTCGTGTTACGAGTGAACGGAGATGCTTGTTATACAAGGCGGAGTGTTGTTTACGGCGTTAACAGCGTGTGGTCGCGCGACGGAAGGTTTCTCGGATTGTTTTACTTCATGTCGTTGTTTGACTTGCTGCTGTTCTACTTTAATCTCTTCTCATCTCATGTTTTTCCCTTCTCAGGTACATGGAATATTTCCCTCTCCCCTCCAACACTAGCTCCGATTTCTA
>CM045735.1:5714660-5752160 GCA_024760905.1 Plotosus lineatus | reverse complement strand
CACATCAAAGTTAATGAGGGGTGGAAGGACGACCTGATGTGTCCTGGATGTGCCGCAGTGCCAGGCTGTGAGTGGCAACACTCTGTCGAGCAAAAAGCTGCAGAAATAGTCACATTCAGTCCAAAAACACCACCCACTGTCCTACCGCTGGCTTCGTCTCCACCTGCTTTTGAAATGAAATCATCAAATGCTTACGCAGTGAATATCTGAAAAGGGAAGAATAATAATTTGTCTCCGATAGAATAGGGAACAATGTGATGTACGTGACTGCTTGGGCTGGTTGTAGTGGCTCTGAAAATGCGAGAGGAGGGCGTAGGTACGACTTTACAGCCGTAGTGAGCAGAAAAGCATCTCCGCATATCAAACATCAGGAAGGTGGGGCTACGACAACAACAAAACACACACCAGGTTCTGCTCCTGACAATCAACAGCAGGAATCTGAGGCTACGGTTAGAACTAGCAAGAGGTTAGAAATTGCAAGAATCCTGGTTCAGGGTGGTGGGGTGGTGTGATGGTGTGAGGAAATTCATATTGTGGAAAAATTATTTGATTTATTTCTGATTGTATCGATTAAAACATTTTTTATTAGTTCAGTGTGACACACTTGAAAGAAAAAACTTACTTGTGTGCATTTTCATTTTTTTTAAATAAAACAGGATTGTAAGTGGGACATAAAGAGTAAGATTGAGTAAGTGGACGGGCGTAAGATTTATATAATTCATATTTCATAAATTATATCATTTTCTGAGGAATAATAAATGTACCGCCCTGCGATGGCCTGGCAAGCTGTCCAGGGTGTACTCTGCCCTTGCCCGAAGTTGGCTGGGATGGGCGCCAGCCTCCTCGCGACCCTAATTCGGATTAAGCGGTTACAGAAAATGAACTGATGAACTAATAAATGTAAAAGTCTCAAACGCAATCCATTTCCATGTTCCAGATTTTTTTTTGTTTGCTTTTCTTCTGTCTGTTGGTCTATCTGTTTGTCCGTGTATTTCCACGTCTACGTCCAC
Source organism: Plotosus lineatus (assembly GCA_024760905.1). NCBI lineage: Eukaryota > Metazoa > Chordata > Actinopteri > Siluriformes > Plotosidae > Plotosus > Plotosus lineatus. The sequence goes on along the minus strand of CM045735.1, from coordinate 5,751,150 downwards.
TTATTTTTTCTGTTTGTTTCTGCCTGTCTCAATCTAGCTAGCTAGGGGGCAGTGGTGGTCTGGTCCTAAGGTTGGGGGTTCGAGTCCCACTCTACATAAGGTTGTCACTGTCCTCCCAGTGCAGCTAAGTGGGTTATCAAAGGCCAGGCATGTCTCTCACTGTCTATGGTGAGAGGTTCATGTAAAAGAGAAAAGAGCCATTGCTGACTTTCGTAAAGAGGAGCTGCCTATCTGTTCCTTCCCCTTGCTAAAGGGTTGTGTCAGGAAGGGCATCCGATGTAAAAACCTATGCCAAATCAAACATGCGAATCAGATGATTCGCTGTGGTAACCCCTGATAAAGGGGGACAGGCCGAAAGGAACAGAAGATCTAGCTAGCTGTATAGCTGTCTATCAAGCTAACTAGCTATATAGTTGTCTATACAGCTAGCTAGCTAGCTCTAGCTAGCTCAAGCTCTAGCTCTACAGCTAGCTAGCTAGCTCTGGCTAGCTCAAGCTCTCGCTCTACAGCTAGCTAGCTAGCTCTGGCTAGCTCTAGCGCTAGCTCTACAGCTAGCTAGCTAGCTAGCTCTGGATAGCTCTAGCACTAGCTGTACAGCTAGCTAGCTATACAGCCTGCCTCCATTTTTGTCTCTGTATTTCTATCGCTCTGCCTCTGTCTAATTCTATTTATCTTTTTATCTGCTGTCTGTCTGTCTATCTATCTATCTATATCTATCTATGTCTGCCTGTGTATCTCTGTCTTTTTATCTATGTGTCTTCACATTCTTTTTATTCTGGGAATCAGTCTTTCTGTGGAGGCTCCCAAGATTTCCGGCTTAATTCAGAAATAACTTTGAATGAAGAATGAATACACAGCTGCCCTCAGACTTTTTCAGGACTTTTATTATAAATGAGTTTTGAATAAACTGGGTTCCTCCTCTTCCTTTTACACACAGCATAAGATCTACAGATAAAAACAGGGTTCATGTTTCGGAATAATTCCAGCTCATCTGGACATGTATTCATTTCCTTCTGCTTTCAATGTCATATTATTAACAGATCATTATCCTGAATACTACAAATAGAGTAATTATGAAAAATCTGCATCGTCTGTACTGCGTCAGAAAAGTCTGACTTTGTCTCGTCCTCTCTGACAGTCACGCCGTTTTCTTCGGGAACACTACCGCGAGCACAACATCGAGCTGTCCAAGCTGCTCTACAAGATGGGGCAACCGCTGCCGAGCTGGCTGCGCGAGGAGCTGCTCCACAGTAGGTAGCCTGAAACGGGTGCTGGGAACGGGTGCAAAACAAAAAACGCAACCGACACGCTCGTGCTCCCGCTCCTCAACGTGAGAGAGAGAGAGAGAGAGAGAGAAGACGCAAGCTCTCCAACTTCCCTCCGGATCAGCTACAGGAGCTGGATAAGGTACAGCAGCCTACGGGAGGCTTCATTCTGGGTTCTGAGAGGAAAAGAAAGGGAGAGGGGAGGGAGGAGTCGGAGTGGTGTGATGGAGACACTGACGTTCCCTTCCTTTTTCATTCTTTGAGAGTGAGAGAGAGCACATGGGCACCCAGGGACGTCTGTCAGTTCACACACACACACACACACACACACACACACAGACACTTTTCCCGTGTGTTTATAGATACATTCAGAAACAATTTTAAAGACAGAAGACTTTTTTTTTTTTTTTTTTTTTTTTTTTTTGTGGAACTGCGCCGAGGCCTACAACGACCGAACACAAACCAGGAGAGAACCTCTGAATATTTTCTATCCCCATTTGTCCATCCGTCCATCATGAGGTTTTGTGAAACAGGAGCCGGTCTCACCCCGTCATAGTTTTTCATCTTTTTTTTTTTTTTTTTTTTTTTTTTTTTTTGACCTGTACCTGTTAGGACAAAATGTGTCATTTACAGTTAAAAAAAAGCCTCATTTACATATTTATGGTGTTAAAAACTACACCAACTTCGGTACTTAAAATAAAATATTAATAATAACAATAATAAGCTACATCCGGAATAAATGTGAGTGTAAATATGGACATGTACAGTACCTGGGTTCCTGCTACTCTATATTTCTGTGCAGTAATAATTCTTGCCTTAAATAAACCGATCACTACTACGTCGTCACATGACCGGAAGTGTTTGGACATGCCATGATGGACGCAAGGACCTTGTTAGACAAGACACCAGGATGAAAGGGCGCTGAAAGAGTACAAACAATTCCCAGAACTTTTTGTGTTTATACTAATCAGAACAAGATGCTGTTTTTGTTATTTTTTTTATCCTTTTTTGGTCACATGATCCCGGTCTACGGATAGCTTGGGATGGTCCTCGAGACGTATCGGAGAATGTATGGCTTCTACTAGCTGATTAAGACTGTCTCTGAAATGGTTTAGTTCCGAAGTTTTGGACTAAATTACACACCAGATTGTAAACGCCGACCGCAGATCCTGAATAGATTATGCCGTGGAAAATGTACACGTCTTGTTTCGAATCATGAACTCAATCTCAAGGACGCTGTTCCTCCAGCTGCGATTCACATAATGAACACGACTGCAACTCCCAGCACCGCCACCACCCCCAACCCCTTTTCCAGACCCCCTTTTATTTGGTGCTTGTGGCGGCAGTGATGTATTTCCAACCCCCCTCTAATCTCAAGCACATTATTTAACGCTTACACTGTCAGCTGGATGGATGATCATCATCATGTCTTCTGTATGCGTTCTGGTCTAAAGAAATATTAGATTCTGTGTATGAGATGGTTTTGCAGACGTCTAACACCGTACATTGGTGGGCACATTATAAATTCATCAACTAGTCCAAGGGGCAACTAAAATCCACAGCACGTCGCAAAGCCTCATCCAGAAGCTGAGCTGCTGAAGGTGGGTGGTTTTTCCATCTCACAGCTCCATGGGTCTGGCTTATATCGGCGTCTGCATGGGCTTCTATTAAATTCCACCTCAAACATATTGGTACGTCGACGGTACCCCGTGGTGGATTGCATTGAACCCATACTAGATGCCGGATCCTGACCGAAGTAGCGGCATGGTGGCGTAGTGGTTAGGACGTCTGCCTCACAGCAAGAAGGTCCCGGGTTTGATTCCCAGCTCGGGTGTTTCTGTGTAGAGTTTGCATGGTCTCCTTGTGCTTGTGTGGGTTTCCTCCGGGTACTCTAGTTTCCTCCAACAGTTCAAAAACGTGCACAGTAGGATAATTGGCTTTTCCAGATCACCCCTAGGTGCGAGTATGAATGGTTGTGTGAGTGTTGGTCCTGCAATGGCCTGGTGAGCTGTCCCTGCCCTCACCCAGAGTTGGCTGGGATGTATGCCGGCCTCACCGCGACCCTAATTAGGATAAAGCGGTCCAGGAAATGAATGAATAAATGATTGCTAATGTATAGCTATTGAAGTGCATTTATCCCAGTAGAACATACTGAGAACATGATGTTTCTAAAGTGAGACGTCATTTTCTAACCTCCAGCAAGTTCTTGGAAATTGTTTGTGTCTGGCGAGCATCTGGATGGTCCTAAATGTCATTAACTGCAGATGGAATGTTGCGAGAGTTATAAAAAGGGCTAGATTTTATTATCCGATGAATGCACAGAGTAAAAAGTTCTATTTGTGTAGAGCAGTGTGTGTGTGGAGTGGAGTAGGATTCAAGAATAAGGAGCTTGCACCATAACTTGCGCTATCGAGTGGCATCGAGTGGCATTACTACCATGTCGCGCATTAAGTCAACATTTATCATACACTATATGGCGAAACGTATTTGGAAACTGTGTGGACGGGTTGAACAACCCGTTGCAGATGTGGTCTCTGCTCATCTGTTTGAATGCACTCCAGCCTTCTGAAAATGGGTTGGAGAGTTGGAGAGTTCTGTTTACGTTCATTTCGTGCTTTAGGGAAGTCAGGCAATGAATTCTGGCGTTCCAGTTTGTCCCAAAGGCATTTGTATTTGTTGGGGTTTGGGACGGATTCTTCCAGTCCAAATTTGGCCATCCTTGGTCATGCTGGAACTTTGTTGCTTGGTTGCAGGGAAATTGTAATGCGAGACTGAACAGAGACCTGATTTTGTTTGAACAGTCTGCAGAAGAACCGCGTGTAGTTGTGATCGTCCAAGGGCCTCAAGGTTCTACCCCAGAACACCCAGGACGGGAAAGCGTCTCCTTTCGTGTTTCCAGATTCCTGTTTTGTTTTTGGTGGTGGTGGTGGTGGTGGTGGTGGTGGGGGGGGGGGTTTCCCCCCCACTGACTGTAGTCTTCAAAATATCGTAGAAGATCTCGTTTCAGTTTACGTAAGCGAGCATCCCACAGAGCGACGGACGCTGGCAAACATCAGCGTTCGTTAAAGGTTGCTAATCAGCTCGCTAACAGTGTTCAGGCTCGGAAACAGATTTCTTGTCAAATTTATTTTGCCGCAAACAGCTGTAACACAGGTCGATAATGTTCTTCTCGGTTCGCCAAGTAGTGAACACAATGCTGGGGAGGGTTTGCTTGCTGTTTTTTTTTTTTTTTTTTTTTTTTTTTTTTCCAAAACAGAATTGGGTCCATCAATCATTCTTTTTCTTTTTTTTCTTCCTGTTCAGACGAAGCAATTCCTCCTTGTTCCTGACAGAAATTGATTTCCATATTGTGGAATTCCATCTCCTGTACCTGGGGAGGGTTTTCTCACCCTTTTTATACGGGTGGCTGGTTCAGGTCTGAGATTCTGGTGGCATTTTTCCAGGAGTTGGCGGTTGGTCCCGAACAGTGGCAGATCGTTGCTAATTACTGCAAACGTTGTTGCCGACATGTTCAGCATCTACACATCTTACACAAAAACGCACATATGCTGGTATTTGCCGCTAATGAACAGAAGTGAGATCTGATTTTCCTCAACATTCTTGAGAAAAATCCTAAAATCTCGCTTTGATCTGCAGCATTGACCGCGGCGTGAGATACAGGCCTTAGACCCCCTGCATTGCTGAAGTGACCGAGCTGAGCAGCAGGAAGCCTGATTATTCCACCGTCTTGATCTTGTGGTTTTTTTTTTTTTTTTTTTTTTTTTTTTTTTAATAAATAAACACACTCATAATGCTGGAAGAGAGTCAATGTTCATGAAAAGTTGAGTTTAAAGGTCAAAGTATAATAATATCCTGATTTTACATTTTTATGGAGAGACCTCGAGAACAGTCTGTATATTTTAAAATGACAGTATTTATTTTTTTTTTCTTGTATTTTAAACCAAAATGTGTGAAAATGATTTTTGAGAGAATGATCCTGTCATCATAAGCACAACTCTTTTTTTGTTGTTTGTTTGTTTGTTTTTAAGTTCTGATTCTTTCTGCGTATGTATCGGTTTAATCTCTGCTCCATGTGGAAGTCTGTGTATTAACGAACGGTCAGAACCGAGCTTTCGCTGAAGATTTGTATTCTTTAGGTTAAAATGCTCTTAATGAAGCTCACACTGTCTCAGACTGACCCCAACGCACCTTATACACACTGTTGGGCATAAATAACTGATGATGATGATGATGATGATGATGATGATGATGATAATGTCCACAACCACCATTATGCTGCTCAGATCTCCATCACATTGATAACAAGAATGGTCTGTTTTTTTTTTTTGTTTTGTTTTGTTTGTTTTTTTTTTTGTTTTTTTTTATTATAATTATTTTGTCCTGGTTTAGTATTTCTAACTGTATTAATAATGCAATAATATATTTTCCTGAAAAAGTTGGAAGCTTTGCACCAAGCACAAACCATGTGTTGTCTGTGTACAGAAGGAACGAGCGACAGGAGAGACCAGAGACATTTCCCTCCTTTCTGGGCTTCATAGTTTCTGACCACACACACACACACACACACACACACACACACGTATACACACACATACATTCACACACTCTCTCACACACACACACACACATGCACTCACACACATACATACACACTCACATATTCTCAAATTCACACAGACACACATGTACTCACTCACATGCATACACATATTCACACACATACACACACAGACACGTACTCACATACACACACACACACACACACACACACACGTATACACACACACACGTATACACATACATATACACACACACACATGTACTCACTCACATGCATACACATTCACACACACACACACACACACACGTATACACACACATACATTCACACATACATACTCACACACGTATACACATGCACTCACACACGTATACACACACACGTATACACATACATATACACATACACAAACACACACACATGTACTCACTCACATGCATACACATTCACACACACACACACACGTATACACACACATACATTCACACATACATACACACACACACATACACATGCACTCACACACGTATACACACACACATATACACACATACACAAACACACACACATGTACTCACTCACATGCATACACATTCGCACACATACACACACACACACACACTCTCACACACGCGTACTCACATACATACACACACACACACACACACACACACGTATTCATATACACACACATTCTCACACACACACGTATACACACACACATATACACACATACACAAACACACACACACATGTACTCACACACATACATACACATTTACACACTTAAATTCACACAGACACACATACACTCACTCACATGCATAGACATATACACACACACACACACACACACACACACAAAGTGGTTTCCATGAACGCCACACTGCCAATCTTGTGATTTCTGTATTATAATGTAGGATATCAGTAGATATTGATGTAAATGAAAGAAATTTTAAGGTAAAAATAATCATCTGGACTGTACAATCAAACCCATCATTGTTAATATTTTTTATTGTTGGTAGCCGATATTTTTGTGATTAATTTGCAAATAAAGAAACCACTGTTTTTTTATATCTTTGAATCGTGTGTTCTATTGTTTGTGTGTGGCAAAACCTGAAGGCAGCTCGGTGTCATCTTGGTGAGACCACGTTAATGTTGCCAGTTATACTCAAAGAGAATAATAAAGATCAAGAAAATGGAAATATTTACATCCAAGGTGCACATTACACTTTAAACCCTTTGGGTTTTGTTTTGTTTTTTTCTAAATTTCACTTAGAGCTTTTAAATTAATTACAAATCTTAATGAAAATATTGGGAAGTTATTAATTGATCCATTCTAATCATCAGATGTAAAATGTACAGGGTTTTGAGCTGTGTTGGCTTTGATCAGCTTCATATACAGATCTGAAAAGCAAAGTGGTCTCACCAAGATGGCTGCCGCCCAGCTTCAAACCGAAACATTAATGTGCAATCTTGTCTTTCTTTTTAAAATCAGTTCAAACAGGAGGAAGGTGCTGCTACTTGTTGGTTAAAAAAAAAAAAATTAATTAAAAAAAAAAACACCCGACACTCAGACCGGCCTGTTGTGGATCAGATCGGACATCCCTGGTGCAGTATAGGGTTTCCTTCGGGTGCTTTCGTTTCCTCCTAAAGTCCAAAAACATGCACAGTAGACCAGTTGGATGTTTTAGACTGTTTAAAGGTACAGTATGTAACTCATGTGGGGTTAAACAGGTCATCCTGTTTCTACAGTAGAACCACAAAGACATCGTCAGGAATTACATTTTGAGTTGGTTGCAATCTGGAAACTCACCACTAGATGCCACTATTTACAACTAAAGCTTCCACAATGCACTCAATTATTAATAATAACTCTCCACGGTTTTATTGAAGAAGTGTTAATTATAAAGTACCTTCATTTACAAAGGTTGACGCACCACTGTATTAAACAAATTTCAATGTTAATTAGTGATGAAGATTCCTTGATAAAAAAATGTTAAGACCTTCATAAGAAAATCTATTTTAATAGAATTTAATTCCTATATGTTTTATGTCCTGATGTTATTTTCTTTTTCTTTTGTCCTCTTTTTTTGAATGGACCTTAATGATATTTCCACCAATTAAAGGTCTCAATAATGTATAAATCACAAGTGAATACCCATTAATCCTGAACGGAAACTATAAACAGACACCTAGTCCTTTTTAGTTCAATGCAGCCGTGAGGGGGGTGCACAAACCAGTGTCTCTCCCTCACGCCGGTCCCAAGCCCGGATAAATGCAGAGGGTTGCGTCAGGAAGGGCATCCGGCGTAAAACAAATGCCAAATAAACTATGCGAATCACAAGAAAGAACCACATACCGGATCGGTCGAGGCCCGGGTTAACAACGACCGCCATCAGTGCCGTCAACCAACAGGGTGCTGATGGAAATTGGACTACTGTTGGTCGAAGACGTCGAAGAAGGAGAGGCGGGAGGCGTGTCCGTTGCCAGAGAGAGAAGAGGAAAGGCATGAGTCTAGGACTGAAAGTAGGGACTTTGAATGTTGGAACTATGACAGGAAAAGGTAGAGAGCTGGCTGACATGATGTAGAGGAGGAAGGTGGACATACTGTGTGTTCAGGAGACCAGGTGGAAAGGTCGCAAGGCTAGAAGCATAGAAGCAGGGTTTAAACTGTTTTATCACGGTGTGGATGGGAAGAGAAATGGAGTCGGAGTCATCTTGAAGGAGGAGTTTGCCAGGAATGTTCTAGAAGTGAAAAGAGTGTCAGACAGAGTTATGAGTCTCAAGTTAGAAATTAAAGGTGTGATGGTCAATGTTGTTAGTGCTTATGCCCCACAGACAGGATGTGAGCGAGAAGAGAAGGAGAGATTCTGGAGGGAGTTAGATGAAGTGATGCAGAGTACCCCCAGAGGTGAAAGAGTGGTCATTGGGGCAGACTTCAATGGACATGTTGGTGCAGGCAACAGAGGGGACGAGGAAGTGATGGGTAGGTTTGGTATCCAGGACAGGAACGCAGAAGGACAGATGTTGGTAGATTTTGCAAAATGGATGGAAATGGCTGTGGTGAATACTTTCTTCCAGAAGAGAGAGGAGCATAGGGTGACTTATAAAAGTGGAGGTAGGAGCACACAGGTAGACTACATCTTGTGCAGGCGATGTAATTTAAAGGAAGTCAGTGACTGCAAAGTCATAGTGGGTGAGAGTGTTGCCAAACAGCATAGGATGGTGGTGTGCAGGATGATGCTGATGGTGAGGAAGGTGAAGAAGGCAAAGGCAGAGCAGAAGACAAAGTGGTGGAAGTTGAAAAAGGAAGAGTGTCAGGTTGTCTTCAAGGAGGAGTTGAAACAGGCTTTGGGTGGTCAGGAAGTGTTTCCAGATGACTGGACAACTACAGCTAATGTGATCAGGGAGACCGGTAGGAGAATACTTGGTGTTTCATCTGGAAGGAAAGTAGATAAGGAGACTTGGTGGTGGAATGAGGAAGTGCAGGAGTGTGTACAAAGGAAGAGGTTAGCTAAGAAGAAGTGGGACATTGAGAAAACCGAAGAGAGTAAACAGGAGTACAGGGAGACACAGCGTAAGGCAAAGGTAGCAGTGTCAAAGGCTAAACAGAGCGCGTTTGATGACTTGTATGCTCGGTTGGAAAGTAAGGAGGGAGAAAATTATTTATATAGGTTGGCACAGCAGAGAAATAGAGATGTGAAGGACGTGCAGCAAGTTAGAGTGATAAAGGACAGAGAGGGAAATGTATTGACTGATGACAGAAGTGTGCTGGGAAGATGGAAAGAGTACTTTGAAGAGCTGATGAATGAGGAAAATGAGAGAGAAAAAAAGAGTAGAAGAGGTGACTGTAGAGGACCAGGAAGTAGCAAAGATTAGTAAGGGTGAAGTGAGGAGGGCATTGAAGTGGATGAAGAATGGAAAGGCAGTTGGTCCTGGTGACATCCCGGTGGAGGTATGGAAGTGTCTAGGAGAGGTAGCAGTAGATTTTCTGACAAGAACATTTAACAAGGTCTTAGAGAGTGAGAGGATGCCAGAGGAATGGAGGAGAAGTGTGCTGGTGCCCATTTTTAAGAACAAGGGAGACGTGCAGAGTTGTGGCAACTACAGAGGGATAAAGTTGATGAGCCATACGATGAAGTTATGGGAAAGAATAGTGGAAGCTAGACTAAGGGCAGAAGTCAGCATTTGTGAACAACAGTTTGGTTTCATGCCAAGAAAGAGCACCACAGATGCAGTGTTTGCCTTGAGGATGTTAATGGAGAAGTACAGAGAAGGTCAGAAGGAGCTGCATTGTGCCTTTGTGGATCTGGAGAAAGCATATGACAGGGTGCCGAGAGAAGAACTGTGGTATTGCATGAGGAAGTCTGGAATGGCAGAGAAGTATGTTAGAGTGGTGCAGGACATGTATGAGAGATGTAAGACAGTGGTGGGGTGTGCTGTCGGTGTGACACGAGTTCAAGGTGGAGGTGGGACTGCATCAAGGGTCAGCTCTCAGCCCCTTCTTGTTTGCTATGGTGATGGACAGGCTGACAGACGAGGTTAGACAAGATTCCCCATGGACTATGATGTTTGCAGATGACATTGTGATCTGTAGTGAGAGCAGAGAACAAGTGCAGGAAAATCTAGAGAGGTGGAGGTATGCCCTGGAAAAGAGGGGAATGAAGATTAGCCTCAGTAAGACAGAATACATGTGCATGAATGACAAGGACCAAAGAGGAACGGTGAGATTACAGGGAGCAGAGATAAGGAGGGTGAGGATTTTAAGTACTTAGGCTCAACAATCCAGAGCAACGGAGAGTGTGGAAAAGAGGTGAAGAAGCGTGTGCAGGCAGGTTGGAATGGTTGGAGAAAAGTGTCTGGTGTGATGTGTGATAGGAGGGTATCGGCAAGAATGAAAGGAAAAGTGTACAAGACGGTGTTGAGGCCAACAATGTTGTATGGGTTAGAAACAGTGGCCCTGGGGAAAAGACAGGAGGCAGAGTTGGAGGTAGCAGAGATGAAAATGTTGAGGTTCTCTTTGGGAGTAACGAGGATGGATAGGATTAGGAATGAGCACATCAGAGGGACAGCACATGTAAGACGTTTTGGAGACAAAGTCAGAGAGGCTAGATTGAGATGGTTTGGACATGTACAGAGGAGGGATAGTGAGTATATTGGTAATAGGATGCTGAGGCTGGAACTACCAGGCAAAAGGCCTAGAGGAAGACCAAAGAGACGATTCATGGATGTGGTGAAGGAGGACATGAAGGTCGTTGGTGTAAGAGAAGAAGATGCAAAGGATAGGGAGAGATGGAGGCAGATGATTCGCTGTGGCGACCCCTGAAGGGAAAAGCCGAAAGGAAAAGAAGAAAAGAAGAAGTCCTTTTTAGTTCAATTTTTAATGAATGTGTAATAATTTTGTTCCCTCAGCTGGACACACAATGGACACGCTACATACTGAGCCCACATGGAACGGTCCGTAATCGTCATGTGGTCTGGCTGGATTCATCCCTGAGCAACAACTTAATCAGAAACTGGTGGTTAACGCGATATGTTACTGATCAGAAGATCAGTGGTTCAAGTCCCACTATCAGCACTGTTGGGCCCTTGAGCAAGGCCCTTAACACTCAATTGCTTAGTTGTATGAAAAATAAGATGGTTGTAAGTCACTCTGGACAAGAGCATCTGCCAAATTCTTTAATGTATATACACACACACACACACACACAGGGTTTTCAGCCTGGACTGATTGCGTCCAGCAGAAACACGCCTCTGTGATGTTGATGCTTTGTCATTGAATAAAGAATGCTAATATGCTAATATTAGCTCAATGCTAATAGCCTGCTATGCTGTCTTAAATTCAATAATTAACTATTCATTTATTAATTGATTATATTGGAAATACTATTTCATGCAGTATGATGAGCTGTAAATAAAATAAAAATAAAAAAGAGAAAGAAACATGATGAAATAGTGAGTAGATTGAGTTATAATAGTAATAATTGAAGGTTGGGTTTTAAAGTGATAGGACCACATACAAAAGACATGTTTTACTTCAAACACATTTCAATAGTTATGGCTATAAATATACTAACTCATTCATTTTCTAAGATGCTTCCTCCGAATTCAGGTTGAAGGAAGGCTGGAGTCCATCTCAGCCTGACTGACTTTGGATGGGGTACACCCTCAGTTTATCAAGCCATCGCAGGGCCAACACACAACCATTCACACTCAGTCTCACACTTTGGGTTGATTTGGAGCAGACCATTAAACTACCGTACATGGTTTTACACAGTGGGAGGAAACACACACAAAAAGAGAATGGGACTCGAACCTCCAACTTTAGGATCAGTGATCCAGCACCCTTTACCACTAGACCACCACTGCGCGCGACTGTAAGTATTATCAAATTAAAATTAAATGTTCGTATTCTGTGCATTCATTATTTAATTGGATGATCTTATCATTAGTGTTAAATTTTTAAAATCATGTCTTTAATCACATTGGGTCTATTTGTGAATTTGCATTTGTTTATTTATATATTTATACAGTGACTCTTCGCTACTTCGTGCTTTAGTTTCTGCGGCTTCAGTGCATGGCGGGTTTTTCAAAAATATTCATCTAAAAATAAAAAAACAAAGGAAATTAAAGAAAAATAGGAAAAATGTTCAGAAAAATGCCACAAAACAAGGCCAGTTATGCAAAAAAAAAAACAATCCAACAAAACTACTTACATTTTTATGTGAAGTGTGCATCTGAGTGTGTGTGTGTGTGTGTGTGCATCTGTATGTAAGTGTATTTATTTTATTTACATCTTATGTATTTTTTTTAATGTTTAATTTTTATTATAAGCATTTATAGCATTGAATATGTATTTATTTATATTATATACACAAATAAGTGTACGTATATGTCAGACATGGGGGTTTATCCTACTTCGCGGAAATCGGTGGTTGCGAGGGGGGGCTCGCTCTCCATTAACCGCGGAAAGTGAGAGATCCCTGTATATATGTATAGGGAAAAAGGGAAAAAATAGTGTGTTTAGCAATGACTGGCAATCTATTATTATTATTATTATTATTAATTCATTCATTCATCATCTACAGCTTTTTCCGGGGTCGGGTCACGGGGGCAACAACCTAAACAAAGAGGCCCAGACATCCCTCTCCCCAGCCACTTCCTCCAGCTCTTCCGGGGGACATCAAGGCGTTCCCAGACATGTGGGATTCATTATTATTATTATTTTTATTATTATTATTATTATTATTACATTGAATTTTCTGTCCCTTTTGACAGCAATGTGATTGGCAAGATTCAGGAAAAACATGCAAAATTCGCATATTTTATATTATTTTTAGATTATATATATTTTTTTGTTTGTTTGTTTGTTTTTTGTTATTTTTATATTTTATTGTTCAGTTCTAATATTATGACTCAATGATGTTACACATTTTTGAGCTGTTTTGCACCCCTACTGATGGTACTTCAAGAGCCTGTAACAGTGAATTTCTCCATTGTGAGATCAAGTAAAGCTGTATCTGTATGTTTTTTAATGAGTCTTGTATTATTATTATTATTGTTGTTGTTGTTGTATGTACAATACGTTTACAGCATTTTCATTAGCTGGACTTTTATTCTATATCGTTTTACAATCTCTTCCGTGTTCCCAGACTACTCTTTCAACCCGGAAGAGCTTCCTTCTTCCTTTCCTGTTTCAGCCTCCATTGAAGCTATACCCAGGTATAAACTGCACATTTGAAATCTTTATGAATCCTACTTTGTTTTGTCCAATGTGATAAAACTCTCATTTTGTTTTTGTTCATTAAGCTTAAATTAAGTATCATCTTGCTGTAGTGTCGGGAAGAAAAGTTTTTTTCCCGAGTAGTTTTAACAGATTTTTGGGGTTGGTGCTCATCTCGGCTTTGCGTTGCAGGGCCGGTCAGTGTATCCTCGCTCACTCAGTACTGCTGTTAAAAGTAAAAAAAAAAGAGACGAAGAAGGTGTGGTGACGAGTTTAAAGGCGTTCATGTTGTAATATTTTCTAGTAAATTGTAGTGTTTGTGTTAGTGCTACGTAGACGTGTTCATATAACTGTGGCCATGTTAGCTGGTCATGTTAGCGACTTTATCTGCACCTACAGCTAAACATGCGGATTTAACACTGAAATTTCATATTGAGAGAGGAAATTACTGGACTGTGAACTTAAATAAGGTCACCCGGGATCATTTTTGGCTAGAAATTGCATTTGTGTTTCAGACCCAGTTTTGGTCAAATACTGTATCACACTTCTAGATGAATCTGGTCCACAATGTTCAGAATACGTTCACTACTTAACCAGAAAATGAGTTTGGAGGGTTTTTTGTGTGTGTTCAGAATGTGATGCACAGAACTTACCATACACGTTATGGATCATTCGGAGCTCATTTGACTGCTCTTTAATATTTTATGAATATTAATAAGGTCTGGGTGACCATTAAAGTTGATTGGTGTATATTGTATTCTGGAAAGGTGCAATCCATCACTGTTGTGAGTGGATGATGGTTCAGTTGAAATGGTTGTGATGCTGAAACCCCCCCCCCCGAAAAAAATCTTTAAAAATACAAAATCTATGGGATATGGCCTTGGCGTTTTAAGATCAGAGGGAAACACAAACTTCAAAGCCTGTGCGTATATTTTGATGTATAATATCTTGTTGCATGGTCATCTTGAGTTGTAGTTTGGCTTTGTTGAAGTCTACCAAAATTCAGAATGCGTTTCCAAAGATGCTGTCACAGAGCCTATTTACCTAACATGCCTGTCTGTCTGTCTTCCTTTCGGCTTTTTCCCTTTTACTCGGGAGTCGCCACAGCGAATCATCTGATTCGCACATTTGATTTGGCAGAGGTTTTTACGTCGGATGCCCTTCCTGTCACAACCCTTTTTAGCAAGGGACAGAAACACGCTTACGGCTTTGCAGCCACTCTTTACGAAAGTCAGCAATGGTGTATGTAAAAATAAACTGTATGAATTTTGTTTTAGTTCCATTTTTATGTTTCTGTGTAGTATATACTGAAACGGTTTGTCCCAGGCTTGGTGAATTGGGTTAAATTGAAGATTCGGATCAACAATCCGTGTCTGAGAGTGTTCAGTGACGGCCACCTGACCTTCAGGGAATCGAAATTTCATCTGATTTGTTTTGTAACAGTTTTTGTTTTGTTTTGTTTCCCCAGCAATGGCACCACGCAAAGGTAAAGAAAAGAAGGAAGAACAGGTGATCAGCCTGGGACCGCAGGTCGCTGAAGGCGAGAATGTCTTTGGCGTCTGCCACATCTTTGCATCTTTCAACGACACCTTTGTGCACGTTACCGATCTCTCCGGCAAGTAAGTTTCTGATGGCTGGGTTGTTGTAATGTCTGATAGAGAAAGAGAGGAGAACTCCTGAGGGAACACTAACAGTGTGTGTAAGATCTGGGTGAACTGAACACGGTCTCCTCTTGCTCGCAGAGAAACGATCTGCCGTGTGACCGGTGGAATGAAGGTGAAGGCCGACAGAGACGAGTCCTCTCCCTATGCTGCCATGTTGGCTGCTCAGGATGTGGCTCAGAGGTGCAAGGAGCTGGGCATCACTGCCCTGCACATCAAGCTGAGGGCCACTGGTGGGAACAGGTCAGAGTCATGCCTGATTGTTTTAATAAGCCTGTTCGTATTAACACTGTGAGTGCGTTCTATTGGTCAGTTACACACCCGAGCATAGCGTTGAGCATCTGAACCAGACGTGCTGATCCTGTAAAATAAAGCAGTGGTACTGCAGCAACCTAAGAATTCCCAATAAATCATGAGAAGTTATTTGTGAGCTGATGCAACGTGAGGGGCAAATAATGAACATTCAACAGTTAAAGATGTCTGTTAAATTAAAATCAACTCAAAATGTAATTACAGACGCTCCCCGACATATGTTTTTAATTGGTTCCGGATGGCCGAACGTAAGTTGAAAGTGAACGCAAGTTGTTAGTGATGTATGATGCTCATACTGTACTATACATCCATAAATACCATTACCGTATCTCATAAAACACCCCTAAATCAATTATTATAAACATAACATTGTAAAATAATATCAACATTAATTTCAAATAAGTCACTTATTTATACCGAGTCACTTTACATGAAGCTTAAAACAGCCAATCAGCGCTTACAATATGCGAGGCGCTCAAAATCGAAAGTAGTGTACTTGCTGTTGGTTATATGGACTTACGGTCTTTCAAGTGAGCAAGGGTGCCGTTGAACTCGTTTAGAACTTAGCCTGCACTGATGTGAATCACCAGCAGAGCGGCGAGCTCTCTTTCTTTTCTGCATTCGGGTTTTCATTCATTTTACAACTCTCTTTGCTTAACTGAGTATGCATGGTAGATTGCGCCGATCTGAGCAGATAGTTAATTCATCTCTGTGACTGAGACTTGCACCCATGCTCGAAGGCTTACGCTTCTGACCAACCATATTTGCATAGGGTTACAAAAGTCCGCAAAACGGTGTAAACGCAAAGATCACAGAGACGACGTCTTAACACAAGGGTAACACGCTATATAACTGATATATATATGTATATAAATATAAAACTGAACTGGGAAGAGGGGGGGGCATGTTCAGTCTGTCGTTTGTAAACAATGGACACGGCGTTATTGCGTCATTACGTCAGCATACCATGTAGGTACGTCTAAACTCGAAATTTGACTTTGGGGGGGCATAAAAACGGATGAACGCAAGTCGGGGAGCATCTGTAATTGCAATAGTAAAAATACAATTAAATGTTGGTGCCCTGGGGTATGAGAGAGAGCAGCAATGTATAAAGGCTCTGAACAGTATTAGGGATGAATACCTGAGCACTTAGAATTTTGCTTTTTTTAAATTAATATAATTTGCAGACTAATTGTTTTCCTTTTGATATCTGTTATGAAATTTCTTGATACTTCCTGATATAAAATTCCATTAAACAGAGACCCCTGATCTTTGCCATTTTTACTCGCCAAAGTGATGGTTATGTTTATTGTATATTTCATCTGAACCCATTTCCTCTATTTTTTTTTTTTTTTTTTTTCAACCTTGCTGGGATCCCTGATTTAAGACTGCTGATTCAGACTGAGTCACTGCATGGCATCATATATAGTGTGGGTGGGGGGTATAGTGCGGGTGGGGGGTATAGTGCCTTCTGCTGTTTGGATGATATCTGCACTTCAGTAGTGTCCTAATGAAATGGTAAATGTTTGACCTTAAATAATTGACAGACTTGCTCTCAGTGTGCACGTTTGCCCCAGTGGATATTTTTATTATAGTAGTACAGTGGCACCTCACCTTATGAAATTAATCCGTTCCAGAGCCTTTTTCTTAACCTGGATTTTTCGTAAATTGAACTGCATTTTACATGTAAAAACGTGTGATTCATTCCAAGGCCCCAATACTACCCCTAAACTCTTTAAAAATTATAAAAGCATACTTTTTAAGGCTTCCTTCTGCTTCAATATCGTACCGATGGTAGACAGGTTTGACCATATTCCTTTGCCATGTCACTCAACCGCAAGCCACAAGCCCGCTTCTTTTCACTCACACCGAAAATCGCACGCGGGTGCGTGTGTTGACCATGTTTTCTTAGCGGAGTTATAATCTTACAAATGTCTCTGGAAGGTTAAAAGCCTGAGTCAAAAAATAAAGCAATGAGCACACTCAAAAAACTCATTAAACAATAGTAACTCTGTCTTTTACACGAAAAGCATTATTGGAGATGCAGCTCCATAATAGCCAATAGGAGGGAGCTGCGTCATCCCTCCTAGCCAATGGGAGGCCAGCGGGGCGGGATGTTGGAAGATAGCAACGGGAGAGCAGCTCGTGCATTGTTTGAATGGCACGTTTCGTAAGGAAAACTTGTTTCGTATACGGAGACAAAAAAATTTGGAAAATATTTTTCATAACCTGGATTTTTCGTTTGCTGAGACTATCGTAAGTTGAGGTACCACTGTATTTGAAAGTAGATAAAGTCCATTGGGCTTTTTCCACCTGAGCCTATTGGCTCATCAGGCCGGTGCTTATCCCCGGTTTCCATAGCGTGAAGCTACCAGGAGTTCAACTCGTCCTGGATGGGACGCAAGTTCATCACAGGTTACCTTCCCACTGTATTTTACTGGTACCCATTTATACTGCTGGGTGAACAGAGGCACTCCTGCTGATAATGCCTTGGTGGCATAGTGGTTAGGGTGCTGCGCTCATGATCAGGAGGTTGTGTGTTCGAATCCCAGTTAGACCCACACTGTGCTAAGACCACTGGGCAAGGTCTCAAACACAAGTGTGCCTCTGTTCACCCAGCAGTAAAATATACTGGGAAGGTAACCTGCGATGGACTAGCGTCCCATCCAGGAGGAGTTGAACTCCTGATCACTTCACACTACGGAAAACTGGAGATTTTAACCCTAACAACATGTACCAGCAGGTGTTTTGCATGTTTTTGTTTATTTATTTATTTATTTTCCAGAACCAAGACTCCTGGACCAGGTGCTCAATCTGCTCTCAGGGCTCTGGCTCGTTCTGGCATGAAGATCGGTCGCATCGGTGGGTAACACAAACCGAGAGAGAGAGCAATAAACATGTCCCAGAACACACCACGTCCTCAATCATCTGATGCTTCATCATGTCCACAAATGAAAAAGGGGACTGTAGATTTTTGTGTATTGTTGATGTATGATGGTCGTGTGAGGGGAATGTGTCCGTGTTGTTGACCCATTTGAAGTGTAGACACATAGGAGCAGTCGGATGTGCGTTGCAGCACCTGTAGAGCAGATTATGGTGCCCGGTCAGGTCCAGTCCGAAAGGGAGACACGGGTCTGCCCTCCCATGACCCGCCACATGTGGGAGGGGCCTATAGTGGTCCGTTACAGTGTGACCTGGGTGGCAGCCGAAGGCATGGATTCTGCCGGACTGATCCCCGGCTACTGACTCTTGGGACATTTTGTTTTAGATGAAAGTGAGTCTTCACAAGCCGTATTAATTTGTTAGAGAACAGGTGGAGTCACGCTGTGGGTGTGGACACGCAGCCACAAAATACAACACGTACATTTACACTAACACAGAGGGTTGCGGTAGGCTGTGGATCAGGGTGTAGTCCAGGCAATTTCCAGTTTGGTGTGTTTTTGAACAGATGTTCTGGTGAGCTGTAATATAAATCAGAAGTATATCTTACAGACTTTTTCTTTTCTCTCCTTCCAGAGGACGTCACCCCTATTCCGTCAGACAGCACTCGCAGAAAGGGAGGTCGCCGTGGGCGTCGTCTGTAAACGCGTTTGGATGCTTTTTCAAAATAAATGTCAAACTGTACTGTTTTGGCTCGTGTCTCCTATTTTCAAGCCTTCAGATAAATGCTTCCTCTTTTTTTCCCCTCTCCTTCCTTCATGGTAAACTTGATAAGACACCACAAAGTTGTCCTATAAAAATAAAGCTGAGTGTCTTGTATTTGTTTTTATGAGTGAATCTTGATTTAGTTCAGTACAGATGCTTCTCAGGCTCTGTTTATTTTTCACATGAACGACAGCCAGCTGTAGTTTGAAGTCAGAACTTTTGAGGAATTTATCAGAAATGATGGAATTTTGACCTCAGTGTTCTGAAAACAAATGAGATGAATGTTCTGAAGCTGTATTTCAGAATCAGGATCCACACTGGGTAGTTTTCTTGGGGGGCATATAAGTAATTAGTACTTGATAATGAGTCTTTTGTGAGCTGGGTTCATGTGAAACGAAAAGGTTCTGACAAACTAAATAAATGTATCGATGGTGGAAACTGCACGTACCTACAGCTGGTCTCAGTTCGCTTCTGGGACGCTGACACTGGCAGTACGGGATAAATGCAATGCGGAACAGAGACTGGTGATGGTTTTAGATTTTTACTTCCTCTTGTTGCTGCCTCATTTCTCACACCAGTGATGGCGTTGTTTAGATTGTGGTCAGTGCGATTCATGCCTGTCGCTTTAAAGTTCCGGCGAATGTTTACTGGTTATATAACCGGTGCCTTTGCCAAACTGGTCTGATGGCTGACATATTTTCTCACCAGGGAAAACCAGACTGACCTTAAATGTGAAAGTGAATGAAAGATAATGTTCTGTGACCTTTCAAAGCTGACTTCGTCTTCCTCGGCGTAATCTGGGGCAGCAGCCTGAGGTTCAGATGTCTGTCTCCCCAGACACTTCCCAATAAACAAAAGATGGTTATAGGTTTCCCTATAAACAAAAGACAGGCTTGATCATTCAGATTATTGCTGTAAAGCATGTAGATATATTTTGTAAGCTGCGATACTTAAATCTTTGCAAGTGATTTCAGTTCTTCAGGATTGTTATATATGGTGATTGTGCAACCGATTGGCTGGATACGTGTTTGGGGGCGGGACGAACAGAAAATGCTGTATACAGCGGTACCTCACTTTACCAAATTAATTTGTTCCAGAGGCAGTTTAGTAACCTGGATTTTTCACAAGTAGAAAAAAATACAAAGTCAAAAAATAAAGTTGCAATGAGCACACTTGAAAAACTCATGAAACAACAGTAACTCTGTCCTTTACACGAAATGCATCAGGGGAATTATTGCGGTACAGCTCCATAATAGCCAATGGGAGGCAGCTGCGTCATCCCTCCTAGCCAATGGGAGGCCAGCGGCGCAGGACATTGGGAGATAGCCAATGGGAGGGAGCTGCGTCATCCCTCCTAGCCAGTACGGCGGGATGTTGGGAGGTGTTCAATGGGAGAGCAACTCGTGCATTGATTGAATTTTTGAGATGGTGCTTTCATAACGTAAACTTGTTTCATATCCAGAGACAAAAATTTTATGAAAAATGTTTTTCGTAACCTGTATTTTTCGTTTGCTGGGACTATCGTAAGGTGAGGTACCACTATATTTCCTCGTGCGTGTATGATATGGTCAAACTACATGTTGTGTCCATTTCTAGGTCTATGTCCCCATTAGATGTTATTTTTATTTTGTCTTGGGAAATTTGGCTCCGTGTGGTGTAGTGGTTAGGGTGCTGCGCTCATGATCGGGAGGTCGTGAGTTCAAATCCCACTGAGACCCTCACTGGACTAAGACCCCTGGGCAAGGTCTTAACCACAAATGTGCCTCTGTTCACCCAGGACTATAAATGGGTACAGTAAAAATATACTGGGAACCTGCGATGGACTTGCGTCCCATCCAGGAGGAGTTGAACTCCTGGTAGCTTCACGCTACGGAAACCGGGGATAAGCACCGGCCTGATGAGCCGCTATGGTTTGGGTGTAAAAAGCCCATGGGTGTTTTTTTTTACCTTATTAACTCCTCCAAAGTGAACACACACACACACACACACACACAGGAGCAGGGGGCAGCCGCACTGCAGTGCCCAGAGAGCAGCTGGGGGTTTGGTGCCTTGCTCGAGGCCGCTTCAGCCATGATAGCGGAGAAAGGACCCTCAACACTTCCCTACACGTTTCTTGCCAGTTCAGGAATCAAATCTTCAACCTCCCAGTCCCAAAGCCTCTTGTCTAATTATTAGGCCATGAAATCGCCCCCACTCCTGTAAGCTTTCTTTAGCGTTTCGGAATGTGGCTGTAGGAAACATTGAAGAGCGCGTTAATGACGTTAGGCTGTTATATTGATGTGAGGTGTTCTGTGCAGGATACGCGATCACCTTCACTGTAATCTTGGTAATTTTGGTACATCTTGGTAAACCATCATCTTTTGGGGGCCGGCTTTAGGCTTCTTGATTCCGGGGAAAACAAAGCGGTGTCCATACCACAGGCGTCAAGCTCAGATCCTGTCTGCCAATTCCTTCCATGTGGCCCATGAGAGCTTTCAAATAAGATGGTTATTGTGCATTCTCTGCATCAGTTATTCCCATGAAAGGTCATTCATTTTGAACGATGAGCAGGAATTACAGTATTTGCCCCTTGATGACTTTTATGAAATTTTATTGTTATGGCCCTCAGTAAATGAGATTGACACCGATGTTAAAAAAAAAAAAAAAAACTCAACCATATGGTCGTGATGGTGAGACGTCCACATGCGTTAAGTCATATAGTACGAGCTACCTATGTTTCTGGATGTGGATTTCGGGTAACCTGGAGGTCGATGATCTATTTTCTAAGTCACTTAATCCTAATGAGGATCGCAAGAAGGCAGGCACCCATCTCAGCCAACTGTGGGTGAAGGTGGGGTACACCGTCAATAGCTCAGCAATAGCTTTGTTGTTTTTTTTTTTTTTTTTTTTTTTTGTTATCTGCTTTAGAAGTCCATCCATCTCACAGCAAGACGTTCCCGAGCTCAGTGAGGGAATTTCTATGTGGAGTTTGCATGTTCTCCCTGTGCATATTTGGGTTTCCTCTGGGTACTCTGGTTTCCTCCAACAGTCCAAAAATAGGCTGTTCCAAATTTCCTCTAGATTTGAATGTGAATGGTTGTGTGATTTCCCTGCAAAGATCTGTCTGTTCAGGGTGTACGCCGCCTTTGCCTGGTGTTGGCTGAGACCCTACTCGGATTAAATGGTTCACATAAAAAAAAATCTGGTTTTATTTCCATATAAACTTTACACAGGCATCAGTTTTAATCATGTTTGCATCCATTATCTTCATCCATTTACACCCATTATTACAACATATTATATATTATCATAACTTTTTCATCCATTTACATCCATTATTATAACACCCTTCATTAGTTATTACTTTTAACTACCATACACAAACGAAGGGATTATAAACAGAAGTGAAAATAGAAACCCAGGAATAATACAGAATCAAACACTGCTGAATGGATCTAAACTTCTCCTAGCAACTCATGACGTTTGCTTACAACCAATCAGAAGAAGAAGCCCCCGAAATATTTCCATATCGCAACAAAAAAATTTGCACATGTCGACATTTAAATCACACTTACAGTCACTTTTACTTCACAAATTATTTTATTTTATTTTTGTCTACAGTTAAGAAGTTTAGAAACAATTGAAAGTAGAAACCCAGTAATTAACCAAAGAGACGCGCTCCTGAATGAATCGAGACTGCTCCCGGTAACCGATGACGTTTTTCTTCCAGCCAATCAGAAAAAAGAACTGCTTATGACAATGAATTCTTTTTGGTTAGGGACTTTTTCCTCTTTTGTGTTGATCAGTTCTGCTTCAGTTCTGATCATTTCTGAGTTGAGAGAAGTTTTTGTCGGACTTTGAATCATCTTTTGTCCAAAATGTCTCAGGAACAGCTTGTTTCTTCTCCAAATGAGCAACCTGTCCTCAGCCAGAGACCTGCAGGGGGGTGAGACTCACTTTTTATATAATATATATATTCAAATAGTTATAAATATTTATCTGTTTTATTATATGATATTATTTTTGTTTGTTGTTTATTTGTCCATAAATAAAGCTGAAACATGTTTACTGTTTATTTTATTCTGTTGTATTGAGCATAGGAATTAATAATATAAATAATCAAGGTAACTTTAAATCTTAACGGAGATTATGAAAAAATAAAAACATTATTATACACATTTATATATATAATTTATTTATCTGTACATGTCCAATTACTTACGCCCAACTATTTATTAACCTACAACAGCTCAGGTGGGGGGAAATGAAATACTTGATTAAAATACATTATGTACTGTATATACAGTATTGCAAAAAAAATAAAAAATCTACATAGCATTACATAAAATTTCAATATGATATGTTCTTTTAAATATATTTATTTATTCGTAGACACACATAGTTTTAGCTTTTAGCTTCCTGTCTCAGCTGACAATAATAGGGTATATACGTATACCTGTATACAAATAAATAAGTAAATAATTCTCATGTAATCCTGTGAAATTAATGGTGATACAGTATTTGAAGAGAACACTGATGTGATATGACAGGAAGTCTGAGAAAGTTCCTCAAGAAAAACAATTTTATCTGTAAATTCTGAAATGTTATGCAGACATGGCGCACCTACGCAGGTTTATAACACCCACAGCTGGTTATACAACGTGCATGAATTAGGTTGAAAGTAAAAACATTTCCAGTACGCTCAGAATAATTTGATTGACACCGTGTCCATTTTCACAAATATGAAAGTGAAGCTGAGATCTTAATTCTTTCCGTCTCTTCTGTCAGAGCTTCCAACAAGAAGGCGCTGAAGGTGGCGGGACTGACCGTGTTGGCCGCCTTGCTGATCGCAGGTCAGGCCTTCACCGCCTTCATGGTGTACAAGCAGAGTGATAAGCTCAGCCTTCTGGAGAGACGCTCGGACCGTCTGCAGGAGATTACCATCAAGGCCCGGGGTGAGACGGCCGTCTGAGACACACAATGTGCAGGGATGAAATTTTCTAGGTTCGGTTGAGATAGAATTTTGTGTTAGAAATAATTCACAAAATTCTGATCACAAGTCCTTGTTATGGGTTCATTCAGTACGTACAGTAGTATTTATAGTTCCTTTCATGCGTTCATTTATTTCAGTCGTTCATTTTCTGAACCGCTTAATCCTAATTACGGTCGTGGGGAGGCTGGCACCCATCTCAGCCCACTCTGGGCAAGGTCGTAGGTACACTATGGAAAGCTCACCAGGCTATCACAGGACCAACATTGACACTCACACCTGTGCATGTTTCTGGACTGTGGGAGGAAACCGGAGAACCCGGAGGAAACCCACACAAGCACGGGGAGAACATGCAAACCCCACACAGAAAAACCCGATCTGAGACTCGAACCCAGAACCTTCATGCTGTGACGCGGACGTGCTAACCGCTACGCCACCGTGCTGCCCCTCATGCTTTGATGTGTTTTGGTATCGGGTTTATCGGACACACAGACGAGCTTAAACTTGTGTATTTGAACGTTTTCACTTCCTTTTCTCAGCCAACCGCACTCCAATGAAGATGGCAGTACCAATGAGCTCCATCCGTCTGATGGCTGCGGACGTCTCAGAGAAGGTAAAATATAGTTCAACTTTTCCGCACTGAGAAAACCTGGCCACTGTGTGGCAGGATTGAATCGAAATTCATGTAACATTGTATGAAGAACGTCCCCAACAGCTTCACGTGGGGTACGATTCAAGTCCATCAAATAAACTCGTCCCGGACTGAATTTCGGAAGAGAAAATCTTTTATATTGTACATTTTACTGACGGTTAAATAATTCTGATGTATTTCCCAGGTGCAGTCTCCTCCCTCCAAAGGTAAACTTTTTAAATGTCATTCCTCACATTCACATCAAATCACAATGCAATAAAAATCTAATAATGCATCTATTAAACTGTCAGTCATGTGACTTTTTTTTTTTTTTACTCAGCTATAAGGAAGTAATCACGTCTAGACTCGCGTTATAATACTCTCTCACAGAGTAGGGATTTTCTTCAGACAATTAGAAAAATACTCATTTATTCATTTAGATTTCTTTCTTTTCCTTTTGAATGCATCCGATTCCCACCTATCAGGTATCCCCTTCCCTATCACATGACCACCACCGGCCAAGCAGGAGTGACAGCATGCACACGCCCCCACTGTGACATACAATGCCTCTTTTGCCACCCGCCTCTTTTTGAACTGCTGTGCATGCGTATTCGTGGGCGGTCTAACACACTCGGAGGGAAAGCGCTATCCGCCCCGTCGTACGAATGAGCTCACAGACACCTGGCTGGCGATCGCTGTCAGTAACAGTGACAGGGAAGTGAGTGTATGCCGCCCCTCCTTCGCGTGAGAGCTCGGCCAGTTCGCTCCCATGGACTCAATGTCCCAGACAGACAGCTGTTGTGGCAATAACCCGGATTCTAACTTACGATCTCAGGGTTAATTGTCAGTGCATTGTCGCGCACGTTGTTGATACGCATTTGATTTCTTTTGGTTTAGAACATGACCTGTACGGGTCAGAAACACAATCACAGGGATGACTCTCATACAACCATTTATATTCACGCCAATTAACTCAATCTGCATGTTTTTGATGGGACATGCACAGCCATACACAGAAACACCTGAGCCTTGAACCCATGACCTTCTGATTGAGTGGCAGACATGCTTACCACTGTGCCGCCGTGCTGCTGGAGTAAACGTAAACAGTATTAAATGGACTCGAACTTAATTGCTCGCAGTTTATATCCAAGCAATGACCGAGTATAATCATGTTTCTAAGCAATGATTGCATTTTTATAATAGTTTTTTATCGGTACAGGGATCGATCAGGGATCCCTCACTTTCCGTTAATGGGGACCGAGACCCCCCCGCGACCACCGATTTCCCCGAAGTAGGATCGACCCCCCTGACTGACGTATACGTACATGTATATGTGTATATAATATCAATAAATACATATTCAACGCTATAAATGCTTATAATAACAATTATATATTCAAAAATAATGCATACGATGTAAATAAAATATAAATACACACATACAGACGCGCGACACATCAAAATGTAAGTAGTTTTGTTGGGGGGTTTTGGGTTGTTTTTTTTTTTTTTAGTTTTTTTGCATAATTGGCCTTATTTTGCTGCTTTTTCCTTAATTTCTTTATTTTTTTATTTTTCAATGAATATTTTTGAAAAACCCGCGATGCACTGAAGCCGCAGAAACGCAAGCACGAAGTAGTGAATGATCACTGTATATTTAAAATTAATATTTTAACACTCATACTGTGTGAGGATGGCACAGTGACATAGTGGTTAGCCCGGCCACCTCACAGCAAGAAGGTCCTGGGTTCGATTCCCACTCGGGCGCTTCTATGTGGAGTTTGGATGTTCTCCTCGTGCTGGTGTGGGTTTCCTCCTGGTACTCCAGTTTCCTCCTACAGTTCAAAAATGTCCACATTAGGCCAAATCGCCCCTAGGTGTGAATTTGAAAGTTGTGTGTGTGTGTGTGTGTTTGTTGCCCCTGCAATGGCCTGGTGAGCTGTTCAGGGTGTACAACACCCTTCCCCAGCGTCTACTGAGATGGGCCCTTCTCACGACCCTAATTAGGATTAGAAAAATGAATGAATGAGTATACTGGGTGCTCCTTGTTGTCGAGGCCATAGTTTGCGATTATATAAAATAATTTATTCCTGATGATTAAATCTATATCTTACCGTATAAAAGGAATAAACTCCCAGGAAGGAGTGAAATCTGCAGCTTGAAGGTTTACAGTTTAAGTTTGAGCATTAAAATGAGATTTTATTCACCCCCCCCCCCCCCCCCGCCCGTAGCGCCCCTGACGAAGTGCCAGCAGGAGGCTGCGGGTTTGGCCCCTGTCTCACTGCCATCGTTCAAGCCCAGCTGTGATGAGCTCGGGGCGTACATGCCCGAGCAGTGCTGGATGGCCGATCACTGCTGGTGTGTGGATAAGAGCGGAAATTCCATTCCTGACACTCTGGTGAAAGGCCGTGCCACGTGCCAGGCTGCGGCCGCGTAGATTCCGGTAATTCTTCATCAAGTTTTATTATTTATATTCGTGAATAACAGTTATTTACGTTTCCTGTTTGATCTTTTTATGCATTTAGATGTATGTTTAACTCTATAAATGCCGTTCTACTTCTTGCAGGGTGTGCCGATAAGCACCGGCGGATGAATCTGCAGCCGCATCACGACGCCATTTCCATTGTACCTTTTTCTGCCTTTCAGAAAGTAATGTCATTTAAACTTAAAATATTCAAGCCAACTTCAAAGCATTACTGAATTATGGGATAGTTGGTTATAATAAGGCTTAATGAGCTTCATAATACAAGGATAAGCATAATACGCTCTTTAATTAGTTAGTTTGGGCATAGAGCAAGAAACTGTTCCTACTTTTCAATCTCATTATAATCAAAGATGCTTCTTATTACTCTGGGTTTTTTTTTTTTTTTTAAGTTGCACTGTAATATAAGATGTTAAGGAGTGCAGAGAGAAGATGCAGCACATTCAGATGAATAAATTGGGAAAATAAATTTGTACTAACCAAACATGTGTGAGAGTTTACTGTGTACCGAACCAGAAGAGGACGGGGGGGGGGACAAGCGAGGGTCAAAAAGTATAAATTCTTTCTGTAGTCTAAAAGCAGGAAGTAATTTCATGCGTAATGTTTAAATAGTAATATAAATCCAAATAGGCAGTGCTGGCCTGGTGGTTAAGGTGCTGGATCACTGATCCTAAGGTCGGGGGTTCAAGCCCCACTCTCAACGGCTAGTCAGTGTCCCAACCAGTGCAGCTGACTGGGTTATCAAAGGCCGGCCGTGTCTCTCACTGTCTATAGTGGGAGGTTCATGTAAAAGAACCATTGCTGACTTTCGACCAGAGGAGCGGCATAGCCGTCAGTGTCCAGGGTGTACTCTGCCCTCGCCCGAAGTCGGCTGGGATGGGCGCCAGCCTCCCCGCGACCCTACTTAGGATTACGCGATAATTCGAATACAGGTATTGAATCAAGAATAAAATAAATTTTTAAAATCTATTTCCATTACCAAGCCCATATACACAGACCTTTCCGCCGCTAATATTCTGTAATAATGTGTAAATGTCTTTACCGTTAGCGATGGCAAAAATGACCAAACTGAAGGCGTGTCCTTGTTCGGATTTTATGTGAGAGTTTTGGTCTGTTATAAACAGAAAACAATATTATCTATCAATCTATGTGCATTCCACGTAAAGACATTGTTTTTAACTTAATGAATAAAATGCTGTCTTCTTTAAAAAAATGTCCTTACCTGTCCTGTGTAGTACTGTACCACCGCAGGGAAATGGAACGATATGATTGGTTTGTTATTTCAGGATAATTTACATTATTATTCATTAAAAATATCTTCTTGCTTCTGATTGGTGGAAGCCACCAACTACAAGGATCCCTCGCTACTTTGTGCTTCAGTTTCTGCGGCGACAGTGCATCGCGGATTTTTCAAAAATATTAATAAAAAAATAAGGACATAAAGGGAAAAATAGGGGAAATTTTAAGGATAATGCCACAGGACAAGGCCAGTTATGCAAAAAAAAAAAACAAAAAAAAAAACACCCAAACAAACAAACAAACAAAAACAAAACAAAACAAAAAACCCAACCCAAAACCCACCAACAAAACTACGTACAGTACCTACATTTTTATGTGAGGTGCACGTCCGAGTGTGTGCGCACACATGTGTGCATGTATATTTACATTTTATTTACATCTCATCCATTATTTTTGAATATTTATTTGTTATTATAAGCATTTAGTGTTGAATATGTATTTATTGATATTATATACACATATACATGTACGTATACGTCAGTCGGGGGGGGGGGGGGGTTGATCCTACTTCATGGAAATCAGCGGTTGTGGGGGATCTCGGTCCCTATTAACCGCGGGAAGTGAGGGATCCCTGTAATTGTTGTTATTTACCCATGAGCTGACTTCCATCATTCCGTGATTGGATGCGTTGCACATTTGACGGTTATACACCAATATTGCAACGCCGCCAAACTCTCCCAGAGAAAGTTAATAACATGGCTGTCTGCTTTCAAAACTTAGTTTTGTTATCACCAAAAAAAAAAAAAAACCTGATAACATCACGTTTGGTGATAATGAATAAATGTCATTCCCATCAAATACTTTATTATATTATTTTGCAGCTGTTTATGAAATCTGTCTATAATAAATCTAAAACAGAGGTAATGGTTTAGCATGCTAATGAATAATGGAACAATTATAGAAATATGGCCTGTGTGTGATATGGAGAATTATTCGTATCTTGCAGAGTTCTGATTGGCTAAGCTACGACTTGGATGTCGTCACATATAACATTAGTTGCTACGTCAGTTCAGAAAAAACGAAACGTAAATGGTTGTGATTTATGCTAAGCTAACTGGAAATGCAGTTGTCTGGCTCCTTCCAAATAAAATGCCGCTTCAAAATTAATGAAAAAAACCGCTCGATGTGGCTAAATTCATACCGATGAACATTGGTGAATACGTACCCAACATACTGGTAAATAAAATCTTCAAAAATAATAATAAATGCGAACCCCGCCATGCCGGGGATGTCTTTCTCAACATGTACGTTCATCATTTTTATTTATATTAACCCTCATTAGTGGGGCCTGTGGCGTAGTGGTTAGGGTGCTGCGCTAATGATTGGGAGGTTGTGAGTTCGAATCCCACTGAGATCCTCACTGTGCTAAGACCCCTGGGCAAGGTCTCAACCACAAGTGTGCCTCTGTTCACCCAGCAGTATAAATGGGTACCAGTAAAAATATACTGGGAAGGTAACCTGCGATGGACTAGCGTCCCATCCAGGAGGAGTTAAACTCCTGGTCGCGTTACACTATGAAAACCGGGGATAAGCACCGGCCTGATGAGCCACGAGGATCAGGTGTAAAAACCCAACAGACTTTACTTTACCGACCTCATGATTGTTGAACAGATTTGCAGACATATGTTTTTGGCCTACAGCTGTATTAAATGAGCCTGAAACGAAGTGCATTTGCTCATGGATGCTTTCAGTGGATCATAATATGAGACTCTGGAGATGAGACAGAAATGAAAACTTCATCACAGTGTCTGTGTTTCCGTGCTGCCGCTGCAGATCAGGCCACGCGGTGATGCAGGAGATTGGGCTGTAGGATGTCACGACTCAATGGACTGACTCGTACACACCCGGTCCTGAACTGCATGATTGAGTCTCGTAATATGAAAGAGAAAGAAAATGAATAATATAGATTTTCTTTTCGTGTCCCAGCACAGTACAGCAGAGCTCAGAAAGAAGCGGAACCACATCGAGTTAACAGGAACTTTCAGGAGGAACTGAGACTGACAACTTCATTTATAACTCCATCTTAAATTAATAAATAATAAGTAGTAGGTAGGTAAATAAATAAATAAATAAATAAATAAAGGCTATGCATTCATTTATAACAAATTAATTAGCATTCTGGTATACAGGGTTGCCAGGTCTCAATAGAATCCTCCACTCAGACAACCTGACTAAAAACGCCAACTTGAAACACAAAGTTTTATTTTTATCTTTTTTTTTTTTTTCCAAATCTTTACCTTGAAAACAAGTTCATCTCAGTCTGTGCAAACACATTTCTGTCTGCCTGAAGCACAATACGTGACCTCTCTCAGAACTGCTGTGATACAAGGACGTACCAGGCTTAAAGCTTTTTCTGCATTTACAAGGTGACTGTGACGCCGAAATACGAAACCAAATACTCACTATAATATAACGGATTGGGTTTTATTCAGGGAGGCAGGTTGCTGTAGAGGTTTGCAGCTCTGCTACAGAGCAAGAAGTTCTTGAGTTCAAGTCCCAGACAGGGCAGGGCAGGGGCGGGGCGGTCCCCCAGACAGTCCAAGTTTCCCAGACATCTACATTAGATTAACTGACTGGTCCAAATAGGCCGTCGGTGTGGATGCGAGTGTGAAGAGTTGTGTGTTTTCCCTGTTATGGTCTGGCAATCTGTTCAGCTTGGACAATTTGCCCAGTGATGACTGAAATAGGCATCACATGTTAGATCTGGTGGATCCAGTCAAGAAAAACGAGTAAAATATTTACAGTACGTATCATCAGTTTAGTAGGAAGTTTGAATATCAAAGAGTAGCTGCATCGTCGTCAGGGTGTTTCTGGTCTGCAATTTCATGGTGAGCTATCCACGGTGTACTCTGCCCTCACCCAGAGTTGGCTGAGATGGGCACCAGCCTTCCCATGACCCTAATTATGATTAACCGGTTCGAAAAGTCAACGAATGAATGAGTTTGGAGATCATTGGATTTCAGCTGTAACTCATTCCTTGATTTTTTAAGCCGCTTAATCCTAGTTAGGGCCGTGGGGAGGTTAGTGACCATCTCAGCCAACTTCCTAAACAGCTCACTAGGCCATCACAGTCACACTTATCCAGAGAAATGTAGATTTTATCTTATTTTATACAACTGCCCTTTTGAAGGTTAAAGGCTTTGCACAAGGCTCCAAAAATGGCAAACTGTTGATCTCCACCCCACCCAACTCCACCCAACCCCACCCTTCTTTATCAGTAACCCAGGTGTTTAACCACTGAGTCCCACCACCCAATTATAGATTAAAGTGCATATTCATGTCAAAAATAACAACAATCTATGAGTTACTTTCGTGTGTTATTGTTTCAAACTGTAATACCTTTGTTCCACTGGACTCATCCAGAGATAACGACCCGGGCGAGCTCATAAATCAAAAAGTTCGTTAGATGAAACAATTATTCGTATAAGAAACAATAGAAAACCAATTAATCCGTTCCAAGCCCCTCCCAAACTCATATAACCTGCCCCAAACACGTATATTTGACCCGATATATTAAAGATAAACACGTTAAAACAATAAATATTTCATAATAATAATAATAATATATGTACTACAGTAACATTAATAATAATTAATAATAAATAATAACAAAAGAATAAAAAACAATCAGTCAACTAACCCTTTTGATCATCGATCTTCTGTTACGCACCCCTCCTGCCTGCCAGAGGAGGAGGAGAATTTTGTCCGTGTGCTCGCTACGAATGCCAGCAAGGAAAAGCTCGTGGTGAGCTCCCACAAGGCCAGGGCTTTTCAAATAGAGAAGCGCCCCCCCTTAGGGGGTGCGGTGTGATGCCAGAGGGACGCTTATGACCCTGGGGAACTTTTTTTTTTTTTGCCATACTGTACTAGAATTAAGTGTAATTGTGTATCCCCTACAGTAGGTGGCAGTGGTGCTCTATCAGCCCGGAAAAGGCCATTTCTCCAGCAGAGCTCGTAAATTAAAATTTTGCTAGTTGGATGGGGCAGATTTTTGGTGGGATCGAAGCTTGTATCATGGAAAATTTGTTATAAAATACACTCGTAAGTCAAGGTACTGCTGTAATTAAAAAAAAAAACAACTTCTTAACATGGAGTAACACTTTGCTTTGGAGAGCTCAGATAATTCTAGCTTCTGAAATTCATTTTTAATTTATTCCGAGTTATCAAAGGCCAGCCATGTCTCTCACTGTCTATGGTGTGAGGCATGTAAAAGAGCCATTGCTGACTTTCGAAAAGAGTAGCTGCAAAGCTGTCAGCGTGTTTCCGCCCTGCGATGGCCTGGCGAGTTGATCAGGGTCTACTCTACACTCGCCCAGAGTCGGCTGAGATGGGCGCCAGCCTCCCCGTGACCTTAATTAGGATTACGCGGTTAAAGAAAATGATGATGATGATGAAGATGATGATGAAATTCCCACAGAATATTGATCACAATACTTGTACTCGGGGCGTTTAATTTATTTCCAAATCTAATTTATTACAGAATTTAATAAATGAGGTGCATCATCAAGATAGTAACGCACTTCTACTAAAGAAACAGACACCAAACAAGGAAACTAATTCAGCAGAACAACCTTAAAATATAATAACATGACACATTGAACTGCTCTCAGAATAACCCCACAAACAACGATGTTATAGCATTGCTCACTTTTGGTCTGAAAATGAGATGAAATGTGATGGCACTTGGACTCAAACAACTACCTTAACATTTATATTTTTGTTGATTTAAAACCAACTGCACAGCAGTCAACTGGATCAAGCCCTAATAATATTTTTGGTACCAAAAGGTTTGCTTCATGATTTCCTGTTTAATGTAAAATGTTACATCAAACCAGCATGAGTGAATGTGCATCCAGCATCAGAAAGGCAGTACAGGCTGTACACAGCGCTCGTGTGCCTGGTCCTCTACCCATCGGATACACCGAGAGGCTCCGATCAGTGCCGACTGTGCTGTAATTAGACACCGGTGACACAGGAGATGCTGTGAATAATTCAACCAGTCCGCAGTGCGAAATTCACCAGAAGCTGACTGAAGTAGTAGAAAATCTTGACCTACACCCCCCCCCCCCTCTTCCAACCCCACCCCCGACAAATCCAGATTAAGCATCATAATGTTTACCATCTTAAATATCTTAGTGTGGTTTTTTTTCCCAGACATATTGACAACCTAAAGGTTTGCAGATAATTTGAGTTGCCGGTTGCTCGAAAACTGTGCGCATGCAGTACTCCTTGGAAAGACTTTTCAGGTTGACGGTTCTTCCCAAACAGCTTCGGTGACCCTATTTACTTTTCTTAAAAGAGTTCAGGAATTCCTTGATGGTCTGCTCGATGTTGGGAATTCTATAGTTCTGTACAGCGTAGATGCCTGTACAGGTTCCCACGAGCAGGCCCATGATGGCCGAAGAACGCAGCTTCGCGAACACGTATCCGGCCAGGCAGCCCTTGAGGAAAGGAGAACCCAGAAGACTTCCACCCTGAATCAAAACAACGGGTATGTTAGACACCAGACTCAGCCTTTTCACCTCAGTCTTAAAGAATAGTGGTACTCGGATCCTTACAGCATCACTTGTGTGTAATGTAATATGTTTAACTGAGACGAGCCTCATTTTATCATAAACGTCCATATAAAGCGCTATACTGGGTAATTTTGTCCTGTGCATTACTGGACGGAGGATGAAGCGTCACGGAACACACATTTCCCCCCCCCCCCGGAAGTGACATGAACTTGTTATCCCCACATTCTAAGAGAACACCTTCAGGTCCAAAGACAATGAGTGTTGGGTTCACCTGCGGAACGCCATTCTGCACCTCACTCTCCATCTGTTGCCGAATGTTCTCCAGCTGGCCTTTAAGCAGCGCTATATCCTTCAGCGGCCTGAAAGGGTCCTAAAACAGACATCACAAGTTCAGAATAAGCCTCCATCAACCAGAACCCCTGCTTCAGCATGCAGGGCTTTATTGTTTCTCACTCACTCACTCCCATTTGGGTTGTGGGGATACTGGAGCTGATCACAGTCAACACTGAGCAAAGGCGGGGTACATCCTGAACAGTTTGCCAGAGTATCGCAGCGCACACATCCTCCAGTGTCGGAAAACTGATGGAAACGCCACTATGCCACCGTGCTGCCCGACATCAGAACACTATTACTGAAATCAAATTGAGCGCTTTATATTGGGCTGTGGGGCCGGTGGTGTCGTGGTTAGGATGCTGCGCTCATGATCGGGAGGTTGTGTGTTCAAATCCCAGTTAGACTCCCACTGTGCTAAGACCCCTAGGCAAGGTCTTAACCACGAGTGTGCTACTGTTCGCCCAGCAGTATAAATGGGTACCAGTAAAATATACTGGGACGGTAACCAGTGATGGACTAGCGTCCCATCCTGGAGGAGTTGAACTCCTGCTAGCTTCACGCTACGGAAACTGGGTATAAACACTGCCCTGATGAGCCACTAGGCTCGGGTGTAAAAAGCCCAACAGATATTGGGCAGCAGGGAGATGTCATAATTAACGTGTTTGTCAACATCACAACAGGAATGTCCTAGTTTGAGTATTTCTTATTTAGAGTGGGTTTCCTCCAAGGTATATCCTCAAAGGTATAAGGCATGGCCTAATGTCGCGTACCACCCTGGGGAACATGCTTTAATAAGGATGGTTTTTTTTTTTTTTTAAATTTTATTTCAGGCACATTGGTGTACTTTAAATCTTTTCTATTACAGATTAAAAACAATGGTAATGAAGTTTTTCTTTATTTTAAGTTGAACTATATTTCTTTCTTTTTTTGTTTTTAATGTTAATAAGGATACAATGTTATAAGAGGTGTAAAAATAACAATTTTATAAATAATACCATTTATAGTCGCTCACGGGGTGGTGGGGGTGTGAAATGTTTTTTTTCCTTCGGGGGGGGGGGGGGGGGGTCCACAGAAAATAATTGAGAAACACCGCATTGGGCTAAAAATGTGAAAAATTGCTCCTAGGTGTGAATTTGTGTGTGTGTGAGAGAGAATGGTTGAATATGTGTGTTGGTTCTGCGATGGTCTGGCCAACTTTTCAGGATGTACCCCACCCTCATCAAGTGTCGGCTGAGAGGGGCTTCCCTGTCGCCAGTTTCGGATTAAGCAGTCCAGCAAAATGAGCAAGCAATTGTATTTTACACACACACACACGTGTGTATATATATATATATATATATATATATATATATATATACACACATACATACATATACTGTATATATATATATATATATATATATATATATACATACACACACACATATATATATATATATATATATATATATATATATACATATACACATTCATATGCACACCACACACGCGCGCGCACACACACATACATATATTATATATATATATATATAATAAAAATAAAAGGACAGGACAAAGACTTTCTATTGAAACTCCATTCATCACTACAGATCTGTTTCGAGGGGTGGTGAAACCATCCTCTCTCTTTTATTTTTATTGTTATTTGCTCTACCAAAAAGTATTGAGCACTCTCCTATGGAAGGATCTACTCAGAAAATCCTCTATATATATTATATAATCTAAAAACAATGTTATGAATACTACTAACACTATAGTAAACAGATGTGGAACAAAATCAACAAATGGTGTGACATCCCTCTGGTTTAACAAAAAAAAAGAGAGAAAAGACCTGAGGTATAATCTGTGCAGTTTTATTCTGATTATATGCACAATAATCAGGACTGTAATAAATATATACAGAAACTAAAGTAGGATAAAAACATATAGTCTACCCTGGGTCACTTTGGGTGTGACAAGTTCACCACCAACAGCACAAAGTGAGCACACAATACTAACGCTGACCCGCCACACATACTCACGAATATCAAGTTCCAAAAGCAGTATTTTCTTAATTTAAAAGCTTCATAATGTAGAAGAGTTATCACAATAGCTAA
>CM045735.1:5652160-5709660 GCA_024760905.1 Plotosus lineatus | reverse complement strand
TACATGGGCGGTTATTAGACTTAAGATAAACAAACAAACAAACAAAATAATAAAAAACACTGGGGTGGGGGCGCCTTATTGGATTATTGGAGAAGGGTGCTTATTAGGTCGAATATGGTATTTGAATTGTGGGAGAAAACCTGAGTACCCAGAGGAAACCAACACAAACATGGGGAAGAATATGCAAATTCCACAGAAACATATGAGCCCGAGACTCTTCTTGCTTTGAGGTGGACATGCAAAACACTACACTATTGTGCCACCTGTAAGAACACTGTAGTGTGTTGCATAAATATGTTGAACCTGAAATTTAATAAGCAGGTGATACAGTACTGCTGCAGTTAGCATTTCCGAATCACAGCAAGAAGGTCCTGGGTTTGATTCCTGGGTATGGAGCAATTCTGTGTGGGGTTTGCATGTTCTTCCTGTGCTCCCTGGGCTTCCTTTGGGTAATCTGGTTTCCTCCCGCAGTCAAAAAAAAAAAATTCACATTCGGCTAGTTGGCTGTTCCAAATCACCTCTAGGTGTGGGAGTGAGTGTAAATGCTTGTGTGTGTGTGTGTGTGTGTGTGTGTGTGTGTGTGTGTGTGTGTGTTGGCCCTGCAATGGTCCAGGGTGTATAGGCACCTTTGCCCACATTCGGCTGAGATGGGTGCCAGCCTCCCCACAACCCTAATTATGATTTAAGTGGCTTAGAAAATGAATAACTGAATTTAATTAGTGCAGATGATGTCATTGTCTATCCCATGATGCTCCTGTTTTATCTGTATAGGTATTATATTACACATATGACTCTGTAAAATGTCCACAGCCTTGCACTGTACCAGCATGCCGTAAGGGCCTCGTATCCACAATCTTGAGCAAAGCTCCTAAATATAACTTCCATTACATGCACTGAGGGAGAGACGGATCGAGAGTGACCCAGGATGGCACCACCTCGGGGTATTAAGCGCTTTTTCGGCAGAAAATATCCACTAAAAGCTGATTCCACCAGAGTTTTCTTCAGTTAATGAGCCCGTGTCTTTGAACGTGTGACAAAGGATGCCGCTTGACGCCGCTTTCTTCTTTATAAACGAAAAGCAGATCTGATTCTGACCCTTAATCCCTCAAATCTCATCTGCCTCTGTGACTGCCACAGTGTTTACTGTTTCTCTCCTCCAGATACATACATTCATATAAAACTATAGAGAAGTGCTCATCTCATCTCACTGTGTGATTAAAGCTCCCTCTTGTGCTCATTCATTTTCCCTCCCATTGCACATCTATTTCTATTTTCTCTTGATTACACTTGTTGTTACTTTTCATTTCTGTCAGATTTGGGCAGTCTCAGGGCATTCTGTTGAGCAGAATCAGCCTGATTACGCTCTATTACTACCGTCTCGGTGGACCTACTGAAGAGCAGGTAGCGAGCACTGATTAGGCACTCGAGAGCACTCTTTAAAAGATTTAAGCCTCCTGATTGAGCTCGTTCAATGTTTTGGTGAAACAAGCCACGGGAGTAAGAGATAACAGATGGTGATTAAGCTAAATCGGAACCCGATACAAAATTCGCAGAATATAGTGGTTTGACCTCGGAGTTAAAAACTCAAACAACTAGAACTACTTCTTAAGTTGAATCCATGACCTTCTTGCTATGAGCCAGAAGTGCTAACCATTACATCACTGAGCCAGCCAGCCAGCCAGCCAGACAGACAGACAGACAGATATGGCTCTGTGATCGTCTGGTGAGCTCTTCATACATATATACAGACATATAAAAGTGTAGGGATTAACACAGCCAACCTACACCTAGAAGAATATGGGTTTGGGACCTGAGGGTGTTTCTGATTTCCCCAGAATGCATGTAGACCCCCCCCCCCCCCCCAAGTACCCAGGTTTACTCCTACATCCCAAAAAGCATACACATTAAGTCAGTTGGTCGTTTCAAATTGCCCCCAGGGGACAGTATGGATTTAAGGTTATGTGCTGGCCCTGTGATGGACTGGCAAGCTGTTGTGGGTATACCCCACCTTCTCCCTGTGTTGACTGAGATACGCTTCAATCTCCCAATGACCCTAGTAGGATTAAGCAATGGAAGCATATGATATGTACATCATGTGTATTTATGCTGTAAGTAAACAGAATACAGTATATTGTTTTAGATGCCAAGAATATAACAAAATAGACTATATATGTATATATACATAAATAAATAAAATATACAGTGATCCATCAGTACTTCATGCTTCAGTTCCTGCAGCTTCAGTGCATTGTGGGTTTTTCAAAAATATTCATTGAAAAATAAGGACATTATGGATAAATAGGGGAAAAGTTAAGGAAAATGCCGAAAACAAGGCCAATTATACAAAAAAAAAACCCCCAACCCAAAACCCCCCAACAAAACTAGTTATATTTTTATGTGAGGCACGCATCTGAGTGTATATTTATATTTTATTTACATCTTATGCATTATTTTTGAATGTTTAAATGTTATTATAAGCATTTATAGCGTTGAATATGTATTTACTGTATTGATATTATATACACATATACGTTAGTCGGGGGGGTCAATCCTACTTCACGAGAATCAGTACTTGTGGGGGTCTCGGTCCCCATTAATTGCGGAAAGTGAGGGATCCCTGTGTGTGTGTGTGTGTGTGTGTGTGTGTGTGTGTGCATGTATAGAAGAAGAATATATATATATATATATATATATATATATATATATATATATATATATATATATATATATATATATATATATATATAAAAGTAAGATAAGATTCTTGCAGGAACTATGCAAGTACTAACATTTTAAAATAAATTCTGCTCTTTTCTGACTTTGGTCTTTAAATCCTGTTCCCATCCTTGAGTGCATAATGTCAGACTCATAATGTAATAAAATGCAAAACATTTATTTTCAGGCAAAGTGCAGATAAAGTACTGTACTTCTTCAGAGGAACTAACAGAACAATAATAACACAACTTCAACATAAAGTTTTTTCCGAAGCTTTTCTAAAACCTCAGCCCACAGTAAATGTAAACTACACACAAAAAAAGCGCAGTATTGTGTTCTGGTCTAGTAACATTGTCAGTCATATTCATGGCCCGTCTCTGGTCTCCTGCATCTCCTCCCTGCTCCATGTCCTTCCCCTGCAAGTTTTCCTCTCTCTGTTCCTCAACTTTGCTCATCATTCCTCTTTCTCTTAAACATAAAATCTATTTTCTTTGCATTTATTTTACATTTAACTGCTAGGCTCTGTTTAGATACCGTTTGCTATAAAAGGATGCACGCGACCTCCAGCTGACCCCCCAGAACTGTGTGTGTGTGTGTGTGTGTGGGGGGGGGGGGGGGGTCCTTTCATTACTAGGTAACCAGCCATTCCATGAAAAGAACACATTGCGTTTTCTCTCTTCCACATGTGGTTGTTTGCGGAAGGGAGTGGTGCTACTCGCATGACTGAGAGACAGAGAGAATTTCACAACACGTAAAACTTCAATTTACCACTTGGGGATTTTTGTTTCATTTATTTTGAAAAAAAATGACTCTCCTGTTATCTGCAAAAACAAACACAGCACAAGTGGACATTGGATCAATGTTAGGCTACAGGGAGTGACTGCCTACTACAAGTTGCAACCTATCACGGTTAGTGAGTACGGTAGCCTACAAATTAGTGTTCGTCCAGCCACTAAAGCCCAGTTCAACCCAACACAGAGGGCAAAAAAGAAATGGCTTGCATTGTATGCCAGGGTGAAACTTGCTTTTTGAGGTGTTCCAGTGCATTCTAGCTTATGTGAGAGCGGGAGAGAGAGAGCGAGACGTATGACATCATGTGACAGGGTGACAGCTGTCAGTTTTCAAGTCTTCAGGATGTGGGAGAAAACCAAATCCTTTGAAATGGCTGAAGTTCCCTTGAGCAAGGCACCTAACCACCAATCACTCTTCTGGCGCTGCTTTGTGGCTGCCCACTGCTCATGTGTGTGTGTGTGTGTGTGTGTGTGTGTGTGTGTGTGTGTGTGTGTGCTCACTTATGATGGGTCAAAGGCAGAGCAAAGTTTCCCTTGTAGAACAAAAAACAAAGTGTATATACACCACTGAAATCAGTGATCTTAATTCAACTGTGATTACAACGTGTTTGTGTTCTGACATTTTATTCACGTCCTCAGTAATAAGTGTTTTAGGGGCAGTGGTGGTCTAGTGGTATAGGGTGCTGGATCTCTGATCCAAAGGTTGGGGGTTCGAGTCCCACTCTCCACAGGGTTGTCACTGTCTCCCCCAGTGCAGCTAACTGGGTTATCAAAGGCGGGCCATGTCTGTGACTGTCTATGGTGAGAGGTTCATGGAAAAGAACCATTGCTGACTTTCGTCAGCGTGCCATCAGCGTGTTTCTGTCCCTTGCTAAAAAGGGTTGTGACAGGAAGGGCATCTGACGTAAAAAACCTCTGCCAAATCAAACATGCGAATCAGATGAATCGCTTTGGCAACTCCCAAGTAAAAAGGGAAAAAGCCAAAAGGAAGACAGACAGACAGACAGACAGACAGTAATAAGTGTTTTATTAATGAAAATAAGTTATCCTGGTCAGAGCTAAGGTAAACTCAGTGTGTCCCAGGAACGCTGTGCATGTGATACCATTGCAGCCTTTACAGGACACCATCTACACACATACATGTATCGTATTCACACATGGAGACAATGGTAGTGTACCCAGTGTCTTTGGGAAATGGCGCCGGTAGTGTAGTGCCGGTTGAGGTGCTGGGCTGATGATTGGAGGTTGTGTGATTGAATCCTATAATGTGCCTCGGTCCACCCTGCAGTACAAATGAGTAAAAATGCTGGGACGACCATCCCATCAAGGAGATGTTACAGTCCTAGTTACTTTACATAATACAAGCAAGAGAACAAGAACACGACCAACTACAAATACTTTGAACCAGTTTGAAAAATTACAAAACAAATCTGATCAAATGACGGAGTACATCTTTATTAAAAATACCTTTGTGTAAGAATCTAGGAGTACACACTGCCATTGTAGGAGACGAAAGGTTTCATACAACTGCCCTATAGTAGTATTATTGTGTCCTTCGTCACAGATGATATCTGGAATGATCAGAGCCTGACACTGGATTCAGACCTGCCTCCAGGATGGCGCACTATTCGGGACAGCACCGGGACCTATTACTGGCACGTGCCTTCGGGCACCACACAGTGGCAGCACCCTTCATACAGCTCAGAGGATGAACAGAACATCAGCAACCGGTCCCCGGCTAATCAGATCAAGGTCAGTGTTCTTTCTGAGGTTGCAGAGTCCACACACACACACACACACACATAATGTGTGTGTGTGTGTGTGTGTGTGTGTGTGTGTGTGTGTGTGTGTGTGTGAGTGAGTGTCTATATAATGGGAGAGTATGCATGTATATATAAATAATGTGAGTGTGTATATATACCGTAATGTGTGAGTATATGTGTGTGTCTGTATGTGTATATATATATATATATATATATATATATATATATATATATATATATATATATATATATATATATATATATATATATATATATATATATATATATATATATATATATATATATATATATATATATATACCTGTGGGTGAGTGTGTATATAATGTGAGAGTATATATGTATATATTATGTGAGTGTGTGTGTTTGTGTGTATATATGCCGGAGGAATGTAGAAGAAGTGTGATAGTGCCCATTTTTAAGAACAAGGGAGATGTGCAGAGTTGTGGCAACTACAGAGGGATAAAGTTGATGAGCCATACGATGAAGTTATGGGAAAAAATAGTGGAAGCTAGACTAAGGGCAGAGGTCAGCATTTATGAACAACAGTTTGGTTTCATGCCAAGAAAGAGCACCACAGGTGCAGTGTTTGCTTTGAGGATGTTAATAGAGAAGTACAGAGAAGGTCAGAAGGAGCTGCATTGTGCCTTTGTGGATCTGGAGAAAGCATATAACAGGGTGCCGAGAGAGGAACTATGGTATTGCATGAGGAAGTCTGGAGTGGCAGAGAAGTATGTTAGAGTGGTGCAGGACATGTATGAGAGATGTAAGACAGTGGTGAGGTGTGCTGTCGATGTGACAGAAGAGTTCAAGGTGGAAGTGGGACTGCATCAAGGGTCAGCTCTGAGCCCCTTCTTGTTTGCTATGGTGATGGACAGGCTGACAGACGAGGTTAGACAAGAATCTCCATGGACTATGATGTTTGCAGATGACATTGTGATCTGTAGTGAGAGCAGAGAACAAGTGGAGGAAAATCTAGAGCGGTGAAGGTATGCCCTGGAAAGGAGAGGAATGAAGGTGAGCCTCAGTAAGACAATACATGTGTGTGAACGACAAGGACCCAAGAGGAACAGTGAGGTTACAGGGAGCAGAGATAAAGAAGGTGGAGGATTTTAAGTACTTAGGCTCAACAATCCAGAGCAATGGAGAGTGTGGAAAAGAGGTGAAGAAACGTGTGCAGGCAGGTTGGAATGGTTGGAGAAAAGTGTTCGGTGTGATGTGTGATAGGAGGGTATCGGCAAGAATGAAGGGAAAAGTGTACAAGATGATGAGGCCAGCGTTGTTGTATGGTTTAGAAACAGCGGCCCTGGGGAAAAGACAGGAGGCAGAGCTGGAGGTAGTGGAGATGAAAATGTTGAGGTTCTCTCTGGGAGTAACGAGGATGGATAGGATCAGAAATGAGTACATCAGAGGGACAGCACATGCAAGAGGTTTTGTAGAACAAAGTCAGAGAGGCTAGATTGAGATGGTTTGGACATGTACAGAGGAGGGATAGTGAGTATATTGGCAGTAGGATGCTGAGGTTGGAACTACCAGGCAGAAGGCCTAGTGGAAGACCAAAGAAGAGATTTATGGATGTGGTGAAGGAGGACATGAAGGTCATTGGAGTAAGAGAAGAAGATACAGAGGACAGGGTGAGATGGAGGCGGATGGTTTGCTGTGGCGACCCCAGAAGTGAACAGCCGAAAAGAAAAGAAGAAGAAGAAGGGATCCTTTGCTACTTCGCGCTTCAATTCTTGC
Organism: Plotosus lineatus; assembly: GCA_024760905.1. Taxonomy (NCBI): domain Eukaryota; kingdom Metazoa; phylum Chordata; class Actinopteri; order Siluriformes; family Plotosidae; genus Plotosus; species Plotosus lineatus. Next base: position 5,702,633 of record CM045735.1, on the reverse strand, counting down.
AGCTTCAGTGTATTGCGGTTTTTTAAAATTATTAATCAAGTTAAAAAATAAGGAAGAATAGAGGAAAAGTTAAGGAAAATGCCGCAAAACAAGGCCAATTATGCAAAAAACCTCCAAACAAACAAAAATAAAAAACAACACAAACCCCCCCCAACAAAACTACTTACATTTTTATGGGAGGTGCGCACATGAGTGTGTGCGCATCGGTATATGTGTGTATTTATGTTTTATTTACATCTTATGCATTGTTTTTGAATGTTTAATTGTTATTATAAGCATTTATAGCGTTGAATATGTATTTATTGATATTATATAAACAAACGTATACGTCAGTCAGGGGGTTGATCCTACTTCATGGAAATTGGCGGTCATGGGGGGCTCTAGGTCCCCATTAACCGTGGAAAGTCAGGGATCCCTGTATATGTATATATATGTGTGTGTGTGTGTGTGTGTGTGTGTGTGTGTGTGTGTGTGTGTGTGTGTGTTCTTCTTTTTCTTTCGGCCGTTCCCTTCAGGGGTCGCCACAGCGAATCATCTACCTCCATCTCTCCCTATCCTCTGCATCTTCTACTCTTACTCCAACGACCTTAATGTCCTCCTTCACTACATCCATAAATCTTCTCTTTGGTCTTCCTCTGGGCCTTCTGCCCGGTAGTTCCAACCTCAGCATCCTACTGCCAATATACTCACTATCCCTCCTCTGTACATGTCCAAACCATCTCAATCTAGGTGTGTGTGTGTGTGTGTGTGTGTGTGTGTGTGTGTGTGTGTGTGTGTATATATATATATATATATATATATATACGTAGTATATTAGATGCTGACCTCACCCATCTTTTCTGTTAGAGTGCTGGAGCAGATGGGGGATGTGAGTCTCGAGCGATGTCAACAGAAAGCCCGGTGCATTCCCTCAGCGATGGGTAGGTTTTCTCTTTTAATTTTTTCGGAAAGTCATTGTACATGCAACCTGCACACTGTAAGATATGAGAGTAACGATACGCCAAATTCTAATCTGATATGATCCAGTGATACTACAGTCTCTCAACATAATGCATTTAAAATTCGTTAAGTGCACTAGATTTCCTTTATATACATTTTATTTATTTATTTTAAGCAAAAAGCACAATAATTAAAATAAATAAAGATCCATTAGGATTCTTGCCTTACAGCATGTAAAGAAAAACAGATGCGCCTAATCTATAAAATTCATCATGAGTAAATTAAATATTAGCTCTCTGGACAGACTTCTGCTGGTGTGCCCGGTTGCCAGATATGAACACATTCCCAACCACAGTCCCATGACAAAATTTGAACAAAAGCGTGTGACGTGACCCCCAAAAATCCAGATATTGGAAAAAAGTTTTTAATAAATTGGATGGGAAACAGGTTCATGGATGAAGACGGTGGATTTATGATTCAAACTTTATAAGTCCAAAATCCAGGACTGCCAAAATAGCATTGCTGGGTCTTGAGAAAGCCATTAATCATTACGGCTGATCTATCAGGGTTGTGGTGGAAACTGGAGCCAATCTCAACTGACTTTGGGTGAGATGGAGGGTTACATCCTGAACAGGTCATGAGTCTATAGCAGGGCTAATGCAGCCACAAACAACCACACGCATTCACACCTAAGGGCAATTTAGAGTTGCTGGTAGACCTAATGTTGTATGTCTCTGGGACTGAAAGGGTTTCACCCAGTGTACACCGGGATAGGCTCCAACTTCAATGCAAACCGAATAATAGGAGAAGGTATTTAACGAACATGTGCATGAATAAATATTTAAGCGACTTTTAATTTAAAATAAATACAGAGGATAAAATGTGGGCGTGGTTAGATTTACATATTTATTACACCTCATCAATTCTCAATATTAATAAAGAAAAGGCAGCGATATTAATCAGTCTGTTGAATATTTGTTCGTTACCAGCCATATCGAATCGAGAGCTTTGAATCAAATGGTATGATATGATGGGCCGTATCATTACACCCTGAATACAATACAAGAGTACTGTACTGCTCAGTGCAAGATGCTCTCTCTCTCTCTCTCTCTCTCTCTCTCTCTCTCTCTCTCTCTCTCGCTTGCTCGCTCTCAAGGGAGATTTGCAGTTATGTAGAATTCTATTGAAATTGCAGCATGAACAATTTGAATAAATTCCTTTTAGAATGCTCAGGGCTTTATTATTTTTTTTTCCGTATACCTTGTGGTTCATTACTTTGCTCATAATGAAGGGTCTGACAGTGAAGCCCATTTGTATGCCCAAGATAAAACAAAAAGAACTAACACACCCCTGGTGTGTCAGAGAGCAAATGTCCTTTCAAATTGCTAGTAATAGTGCCAGAAGAATGATCTTAATTTCTGTGTGTGTGTGTGTGTGTGTGTGTGTGTGTGTGTGTGTGTGTGTGTGTGTGTGTGTGTGTGTGTGTGTGTGTTAGAGTTACAGTAAGCCAGAAGGACAGTAATCTGTTTTGCTAATGGCTCCAAATGAAACATGTTCATTATCATTCATTTTCTGAACTGCTTAACCCTAATTAGCATGGCGCGGAAACTGGTGCCCATCTCAGCCGAGGCCAGAGTACACCCTGGACAATCCGCCAGGCCATCACAGGGCAGAAACACGCTGACGGCTATGTGGCCTACCCATAATGAAAATCAGCAATCAGTTCTTTTACATGAACCTCTCACCACAGGCAGTGAGAGACACGGCCGGCCTTTGGTCACCCAGTCACCTGCACCGGTGGGACAGCAGTGACAATCTGGTGATAGTGGGGCTTGAACCCCTGACATTGGGATCAGTAATTAAACCCCCTGCCAAGATAAATTATTCCACTTTAATAAACAAATCAGGCGGCATGGTGGCGTAGTGGTTAGCATGTCTGCCTCACAGCAAGAAGGTCTTGGGTTCGATTCCCAGCTCGGGCGTTTCTGTGTGGAGTTTGCATGTTCTCCCCGTGCTTGCGTGGGTTGCCTCCAGGTACTCCGGTTTCCTCCCACAGTCCAGAAACATGCACGGTATGTTCACTGGCTGTTCCAAATCACCTGTTGTGTGAGTCTGAATGGTTGTGTCAGTGGTGGCCCTACGATGGCCTGGCGAGCTGTCCAGGGTGTACCTCACCCGGAGTCGGCTGAGATGGGCGCCAGCCTTCCCGTGACCCTAATTAGGATTAAGCGGTTCAGCGAATGAATGAATAAACAAATAATTTTTAATTATATCTCGTTGTCATATCAAACAGAATGGGTGCATTTATTTCTTTAACAGCTGCTCAGACGCCATCTAGTTGTACAATAAATAGTAGGAATAATGATAGGGAGCCGTCTGGAGGATTCTCCACATGGTCTACGGCTAAAAATAAACCGTTTTTTTTTTTTTTCTCAAACACGTTAACAAAAGAGGCACATGATTGGTACTGTGGCGAGCATTTCTATTAAGAGATGGTTATGCAATGAAGTCTTCAGGACGGTGCAGGGCAGATTTTGAAGCCAGAAATATAAATCGATATAAATAAAAATTAGCATTGGTTTCAAATATCAGCATGTTGTGGTGGGGCAGTGGTAGCTCGGTAGTTAAGGTGCTGGTTTACTGATCCAAAGGTCTGGGCTTCAAGCCATCACCAGGTTGTCACTACTGCCCCCCCAGTTGGGTTATCAAAGGCCATCCATGTGTCTCACTGTCTGTGGTGAGAACCTCCTGAAGAGAAACATCGCTGTTGTTTTGTAAAGAGTAGGAAGTTGGTTATTCCATGACCTCGATCCAGATATGAACTGTTTGCGTGTACTGCATGGAGCGTTGAGCTGGCTATCAGTCCTATCCATCAAGAGTGAGTGGAATAACTGTTTAATTCCTTTACACTCTCTGGATTGTGAGAAATAAAGCATTTTTCTTACTTTAAATTGAATTCTGGGCGACACTGTGATGTACTTGTTAGCACGTCCACCTCACGGCTGGGAGGTCCTGGGTTTGAACAATTCCCAGGCTCAGGCTTCTCCGTGAGGAGCTTGCAAGTTCTTCCTATTTGAGTTTGAGTTTCCTCAGTGGAATCTGGGTTCCTCACACAGTCCAAAGCCGTGCTCATTGGGTTCACTGGCTGTTCCAAATTGAGCATAAGTGTGAGTGTGAATGATTTTGTGTGTCGGCCCTGGGATGGTCTGACTTGCTGTTCACACCACCGCCCCACCAACAATTATTCCAAATTTTGGATTAAGTCTAGAATGAGTCTAGAGAGAGGTGGGCTCTGTTCTCCAGTCACCTGCATCAGGTGTTGCAGAGGACAGGAGACCTGTTCCTCATAGCAGGTCTCATTTAATTGAAAAAAGTTAACATTTTTGAAAATAAAAAAATATATATTTTTAAAATCATAATTTCATTTATTTCTGGAATAAGTCCAGAATGAACAGAACTAGCTTTTGGTTCTTTTTTTCCTGTCATAAATACGAATGGAATATGGGATGATATCCTAGTAGTTAGGGTAGGGTGGGCCTTCCCTGCGAGGCCTGGTGAGCTGTGCAGGGTGTCATGACCCTAATTATGAGTATAAGGAGAATAAGCAGTTCAGAAAATGAAGGCATGAATATCCTAGAAGTAGATTAGCCAGAAAGATAACTTTCAATAAACTCCTGACTTGTAATCGCTCGACTAAAAAAATAACGTCATATTACCACATTTTCGAAGCACACTGATGTTCTATCAGATTACGTCATAATTCCTGAATAGTTTAGTGAATATGTTAATATACTAAAAAATTTAAAGTGATTATTAAAGCCTCAATAATCTGGTCATGACCCATAAGATTATACAGTGGTACCTTGACTTACGAGTGTTTCTCTCACGAATTTTCCATGATACGGGCTTCGATCCCACCAAAAATCCGCCCCATCCAACAAGCAAAATTTTGATTTACGAGCTCTGCAGGGGAAATGGCTTTTCCGGGTCGATTAGCCTCGAATTCTTCTGCGTGTATTCCTCCGTGCTCCGAGAAAGCCTTGTGCAGCGCTTCTGAATTATTTTCTGTGACGCCCCCTATAGGAAGAAAAAATAACATCTCACACGCCCAGTGCCCTGCGCGCGACTGTAAATAGTGTTTACTGCACTTCATATTGTTTGCGCTGTGCTTTTTCCCTACACCATAGCGGGACAATGAGAGCGCCACCGCCGACTACTGTAGTGGATGCGCAATTACACTTAATTCTAGTACAGTATGGCAAAAAGCATGTTCCCCAGGGTCATACTCGCCCCCTGGCGTCACCCCACGCTCCCTACTATTTGAGAATCACTGGCCTTGTGGGAGCTCACCACGAGCCTTTCCTTGCTGGCATTCGTAGCATACACACGCACAAAATTCTCCTCCTCGGTTACACACCACCTCCTGCCTGCCTGCCCATGTGACATCTTCACGGCAGTCGATGATCGGAAGGGTTAGTTGATTTATTGTTTATTCTTGTTTTATTATTAATGTTGATTTAAATCTATTATTATTTTTTATTATCAAATATTTATTGTTTTTGGAGGTGTTTGGAACAGATTCATTGGCTTTCTGTTATTTCTTATGAGAATAATTGTTTCATCTAACGAACTTTTCGGCTTTTCGCCCTCGGAACGGATTAAATGTGTAAGTCAAGGTACCACTGTATATATTAAACAGCAGATTTACTTCATTGATATGCATTGATCTAGACCCTTATAGTATGTTCCTAATGCTTCCTTCCCTCTCCATTAGCGTGACCTGGCAGGAAGAATACTTCTGTATGAACGTGGATCCCGACTCTAAGGTACCATTCTAATATCGTCTTAAAGTGCAAAGGACTGTTAATGAAATCCTGAGATGAAAAGCCATTGTCATAATACAGACAGTATGAAGGTGAGATTAAAGGACAGGACCCGGATCGGCTTTAGTTGTCTGACCGCCGATGATGTTATCGATGTGCGTGACAGGTCTATATGTGTGTACTGACCTCTATAAAGATGTGAGAAGCATTACTGAGAGTATTGTTCCATTAAGCGCGTGTAAGAGGATGCAGGTCACTGCAAAGACAAACACAATCAGCTTGGACAAATAATCATGTCTCATACTCTTGGGATAATATACATGCATCAAAGCAACACAGGGTTTATTTATTACAATGTACCGAAATAAATGAGCTAATACATTTTTACCCTGAAAAGATCATCATGAGGAGGATGACACCCCTCCCAACTCAACCCCCTATCCCTCTGATTCTCAGCTAGGCTCCCCGATTACACAGTATAATATGTTAAAGGTCAGATATTATAGCCATCTACAGAGCTTTATTTTTCATTTCGGACACCAGTGGAGCACTAATGTACAATTCCTAATCCGAAACACTGATACGAACTATCTCAGCCGACTCTAAGCTGGATAGCTTGCCACTCAGACAAAAAAAATAATTCACACTTACATGCGCACTTAAGGGCAATTAGCCTCGTGTGCATGCCCTTGAACTGTGAGATAAAATCGGACTACCTGGAGACGTGGGAAGAATCCGCAAATTCCTAACAGAGCGCAGGACTCGAACGCAGGATCATATATCATATATCATATATCATGGATAATCGCTCTGCCACCATGCTGCCTGACAGTACCTGACCTCACTAAACCTTGTGTGTTTGAATGAATAAAACTTGCACAGCCACATCCCAATATCGAAAGGAAAGCACTGCCTAGAACACGGAAGGTTATTATAATAGCACAGAATGACTTCATCGTGAATCATCTGCATATGGGAGTCATGGGTAACACACATGGGTATTCTGAGCAATGTTGGAGCCTTGGCTGGCTTCAGACATGCAAGTGTGTTTTAGTGTTTTGCAGTACGCTCGCTGGGATGGGTGGAGATCCCAGAGGAGGAACTGGCCCCAGGCAAGAGCAGCCTTGCAGTCAATAACTGTATTCAGCAGCTCTCTCACAGTAAAGCTGAGGGCCGTGATGCTGTGGGAGCCTGGGGAGAGGTGAGTGTCCCATTATCTCAGTAAAGCTATATACAGTGTGTGTGTGTGTGTGTGTGTGTGTGTGTGTGTGTGTGTGTGTGTGTGTGTGTATGTGTGTGTGTGTATATATATATATATATATATATATATATATACACACACACACACATATATATATATATATATATATATATATATATATATATATATATATATATATATATATATATATATATATATATATATATATATATATATATATATATATATATATATATATATATATATATATATATATTGCAGGGATCCTACTTCGCGCTTCAATTCATGCAGCTTCAGTGCATCACGTTTTTTTTTTAACTATTCATCGAATTAAAACATAAGTAAATTACGGGAAAAGTTAAGGAAAATGCCGCAAAAACAAGGCCAATTATGCAAAAAAAAAAAAAAAAAAAAACCCAAACAAACAAAAAAAACCCAACCCAAAACCTCCCATCAAAATTACTTACATTTTTATGTGAGGTGGGCATCTGAGTGCGTGCATGTGCCTTTATATTTTATTTACATCTTATGCATTATTTTTAAATGTTCAGTTCAGTTCATTTTCTGTAACCGCTTCATCCTAATTAGGGTCGCGGGGAGGCTGGTGCCCATCCCAGCCAACTCAGGGCGAGGGCAGAGTACACCCTGGACAGCTCGCCAGGCCATCGCAGGGCGGAAACACGCTGACGGCTTTGCAGCTACTCTTGTCGAAAGTCAGCAATGGTTCTTTTACATGCCTCACACCATAGACAGTGAGAGACATGGCCCACCTTTGATAACCCAGTTAGCTGCACTGGGGGGGGACAGTGACAACCTTGTGGAGAGTGGGACTCGAACCCCCAACCTTTGGATCAGCGATCCGGCGCCTTATACCACTAGACCACCACTGCCCCTATTTTTAAATGTTTAATTGTTATTATAAGCATTTAAGCTTTGAACATGTTATTATTTTTTAATATGTAATTGTTATTATGAGCATTTAAGCATTGAATTTAAGCGCGTATGTATTTATTGATATGACATGTACGTATACGTCAGTCAGGGGGGTTGATCCTACTTTGCGAAATTCGGTGGTCGCGAGGGGTCTCGGTCCCAATTAACTACAGAAAGTGAGGAATCCCGGTGTGTGTGTGTGTGTGTGTGTGTGTGTGTGTGTGTGTGTGTGTGTGTACAGGGATCCCTCGCTACTTCACGTTTCAATTTATGCCACTTCAGTGCATTGCGGGTTTTTAAAAAATTAAGGAAGAATAAGGAAATTAAGGAAGAATAGAGGAAAAGTTAAGGAAAATGAAACAAAAACCAGGCCAGTTATGCAAAAAAAACAACAACCCATAAACCAACACAAAACAAAAAAACAACCCGAAATCTCCCATCAAAACTACTGACATTGTTGCATCTGAATGTGCACGTGCATCTGTGTGCGCACGTCTGTGTATGTATGTATGTGTGTCGTCTTCTTCTCATGCAATACCAGCTGTATGTGTGTGTATTTATATTTTATTTACATCTTATATTATTTTTTATGTCTAATTGTTATTATAAGCATTTATAGCATTGAATATGTATTTATTGATATTATATACACATATACATGTACGTACATATACGTCAGTCAGGGTCCTACTTCGCGGATTTCGATAGTTGCATACGGATCTCGGTCCCAATTAACCGCGGAAAGTGAGGGATCCCTGTGTATATAGTAATGATAGGAATTTATAGAATAGGTTTAAATGTGCAGTGTGAAGACCTCAGCCTTGTCTTAATACTATATTGTTCTTAAGCATCTGAATGTTTGTTTTTGCTGGATATGTACATGTATGCATTGGTGATAAGGGTCAAGATATGATGATGGTGCTCAAAAAGGACACACTAAGCCTCCTGGACCCCATAGACCGCAGTCTCATCCACTGCCAACCCATCGTCAGCATCCGAGTGTGGGGAGTGGGCTGCAATAATGGCAGGTCAGTAACGGAGGTGTAACCCTGGGAAGTGGGTAAGGCTCTGGGTTACTGATGAGAAGGTTGGCGGTTCAAGTTGCATTCCCACCAAGCTGCTAATGCCGGAGCAAGACCCATAACCGTCAACTGCTCAGATGCAAAAAGCAGATAAAAGTTTCGGTCTCTCTGGATAAGGGCGTCTACCAAATGGCGTAAGGATAAAAACTTACAGATGAGATGCGAGTAACAAACTATTAAATTTTCCAGGTGATCCATGCATGGGATTATGTTGGAGAAGGAAATTTAATAAAATACTGAAAGAAAAAAATCCCCCCTTTTTTTTTTTTTTTTTTTTTTTAAATCAGGCACAATGTTCATTTGCGCGCCATTAATAGATGCACTAATGGAGGTCCAGAATAATTCATTGACAATCAACATTGATCTTATGTTAGAATCTGAAACCAGGGATTCATGGCGGATAATTGGATGAGCTCTTACAGGAGTGAGGGATGGCATAGGCTCACCTCCTTGTCACTCACAGAAATCACCAACCAATCATGGGCATCTGTGAACTTACACATTTAGGGGTGTAAGGAAAGTGATGTCTGCCCCTTTGTATGAATGTGTTTGTAAAGGTGCAAATGGAATTATCACCCCCTGAATGGTGGGTGTCATATGTGACAGGATGGCAGCACTTGATTGATGGGATTTGGACAACTATATTCGTAAATTAAGAATAATAACAGATAAATGCACTTGTTACTATAACCCGTTTGTACCTGGCGGAGGTAGCTTGCAGTCCATGAGTGCCTCTATAGTTCGTTTATTCCTTTCAAAGTATTCGACTCAGTGACAATGTCTTGGCCCAGACCTGGTCGAGGAGCTCTAACACTGTACACAACTTGATGTTATATTTCAGCAGCAGAATTAAAATCTCGATAGTATTCGATATGTCTCCATGGCTGTGGTCAGGCTTGCTGTACAGATTGCTGGCGATCTGAGCTGGTGCTCATGTGGAGATAATTTAAGTCCTGCTATTTATGGTTACTCTCAGTAGGGCTTGGGGTGGGGGTGGTGGTGGTGATGGGAGGGGGGCGGGGGCAAAAAAAAACAAAAAAAAAAAAAAAAAAACAAGCCTCTGATTTATATTTATCATCAGAACTTGACCTGCTCTTATTTTCTTTTCTGTCTACAAAACAAATGTTCTGAGTTCCTCTGGCGTGGATATTTTAAGGCCTTTTCAATCTGCATTGTTAATAAATTAAAGTGTTTACATGTGTAAAAAGGAATTCTTAACAATGACCTTTCTTTTTCTTTTCTTTTTTTATTTGGCATTCGTGAATACAGAGACAGGTAAACACTGCACCTTTTTATTTATTTATTTATTTATTCATCCTAAACAGATCATATGAACATTCCATCTGTTTGAATCAATGTCTCGCATTTCTTATTGTATGTAGACTTTTATAGACGTGAGTCATTTATGATGTTGTATTTCATGGCATTTAAATTCTATCGGGCAGTGGAGGCACCCAGTGGCCCGGAGCTGGAGTGCTGATACCAAGGTTGGGGGTTCAAGCTCCACTGTCAATGGTTGTCACTGCTGTCCCCCAGTGCAACTAACTGGGTTATCAAAGGCCGGCCGTGTCTCTCACTGTGTGGCAATGAATGAATGGAAATTCTATATTTCTCTCTCTCTCTCTCTCTCTCTCTCTTTTTTTTAGTTTCCCGTCTTTTCTCTTTTGCGTTTCTTTTGCAAGTTCATGCCAAAAGCCGATGGATGGGTCAGGGTTTTTGTTTGTTTGTTTGTTTGTTTGTATGTTTGTTTTCTGGGGTTTTTTCCGAAAAGAAGAACTAAAATAAGGAAAAAATTGCAAAAATAAGCAAAAAATTTGACTTTCACACATTTGGAGCCTATCTCAGCCAATACTAGGTGAAGGTGAGATGTTCATGGTGATCCCCCACCAAGTCCAACACACACAACCATTCACACTTACACTCACACCTAGTATGTGTTTAAAGCCGCAGTACCCAGAGGAAACCCATACAAGCACCGGAGCAACATGCAAACTCCACACAGAAATGTCCTCGCCAAGCCCAAGCCTCGAACACAAGACCTTCTTGCTGTGAGGCGGACGTGCTGACCACTGCGCCGACCCTTTTCTGATAAATCTGTGAAAGTTCCCAGCTGTGCAGCCTTTCCTAGATGTAATCCGTTATTGGGCCAGCCCCGCTGGGACACTGCCATCGTTAATCCTGAGAAACCCATGCAGATTTAATTACAAACCACTGATAAAATCCCTACAGGGTAAAACACAGGATCGGATGATGCGTGTATTAATTGTGCTTGGATATCATTCGTGGATTTAGAATAATGGACGGGGAATCACTTTGTTGTGTTATCCTGTCACACTGATAACCCCTGTTGCATAAGCGGCTCAAGGTCAGTGACATCTGTGTGGGTGTGAAAGAGCCGTATACAAAACCCTCCGTTTACTTTGTTTTTCTCTTTTAAAATGAGCTCTCGGATGAGAAATTAAACGACTCATTAGCCGATTTGTGTCGCCATGCCGACACGACAGCTATACGGTTATAGCGATCGGCCTCTGTACACCAAACCAAATACACCAGCTTGCACAATACAGTGCACTGGAGATGAGTCATATTGTTTACAAAGCCTTTACTCCATGCCAAGAACAGCAACAGTAGGAAAAAAAAAGCACCGTCACTTCTGTACCCTGGGACGTGACAGCACACGTCTATCATGGTATGCTGGTTTCTCAGAGCGCTTAGTGAAAGTTCTAATCCAAAGTGACCTCACTGGCTATTGCACCCGTTCATTTTCTAATCCTCCATTCTTCCATTTATTCAGCATGTTAAGACCTACTAAACATGAGCTCAAGATAAACACTGCCATTACCCAGACCTGACAGGCTTACGAGAGATGGATGCTGCATTTGTTTTACGCGACTATTACACTCTGCAAATGAGGTCAATGCAAAGGTTCCTGTTTGGTGTATCATTAACATGGTGAACAGGACGTCCCTCAGATGTCAAACATCGGCAAGAGGTTTTCAATCCCTCACTCATTTTCCGAGTGTCCAGCTAGGGTCACGGGGAGGATGGAGGCTATCTACGCCGTACACCCTGAATAGCTCGCCAGACAATTGGAGGGCAACACATACACATCATTCACCTTGGGTAAATTTAGAACAGCCTATTGGCCTAATGCACATGCCTTGGGACTGTGGAAGGAAACTGTAGTACCCCGATGAAGCCTATTCATGCACTGGGAAAACATGCAGAGTCCACGCAATCAAACCTTCTTACTGTGAGTCGAAAGTGTTAATCACTACCACACCATGTCAACCCAGAGGTTATACAGATGGCTTTGAATGTTTTACCATATCAAAAGGAATTCCCTTTGGGTTTAATGGGCATTTACAAAAAAAATGTGTGTTATACATACATTCGGTTCCGGCCCCTCCCGCGAACGAAGATAATCCGCGAGTTCTGTACCCGAAAGTAAAACCCCATGTACCATATTACATGCGCGAATCAGCAACCGGAAGTAAAATACTATGCATCTATTACATGCGCTAAAATATGCTTCTTAAACACATTCTATAGACAGTCTTACTCATTAATTCAGTATCAATGTAGTAAAATGTAGTAATGATTAAGAAAAACTTAATTTTTTTACTGTGATATTTATTGATAATAAAATATAAACATTATACAGCATGCATATAAAAACACCTTTAAATGCATTCTCCTTGAAACATACAGCACTGTAGTTTTCAAAAATGCCCACTAGAGGAAGGTATTGCCTTAGACATGAGATGACTGAATTCAGGTATGAACTGCATTCAGTCCGAGCAGGTCAGCCACACCCCCCCTCAGTCGGAGCGAGTAGAAAACAGTGTTTTAGAGTGAGGGAGTTAGAGAGCGTTACAAACCAAAGAAGCGGTGATGTGATGTGAGTTAATCCTTTGGTCCAGAGGTGAGCGTAAATGCGAATAGTGAATTCAGCTGTGAGCCACCGAGCAGCTGAGCCATGCCCCTCAACCGAAGCGGAGAGTACACTGTCAGTTAGTGGCACAGTGCCAAAATCAAAGGTCCCCAAAACACAGACCATAACGACAAGGACATAAAAGAACAAGGAATGCAATAAATTGGATAAACAAAACAAAATTAGAAACATGCTACACCACAGTAAATAAAATCACACACACAAACATTCTAAACATTAACTTATATAATGTACTGGAATAATAATTGAAAAAGACTTTAATAGTGGAGTGTTTTACAACAGTTGACATGATTATTCCTCTTCAGGCACTTCAGAGGAAACTTGTTTCTTCCGGAGAAAGTCTCATTTCTTCAGAAGAGACATCCAACGTCATTACCTTTTTCTGGTGCTTAGCAGGCGTTTGAGTGGCATCATAGAGCTTAACTGGTAATTAAAAAACACACTGAAAAACACACTGAAAAAACTGAGACAACTTGTGCGAGAATGAGGAAAAAGGGACGTTACATCATCTCAACCAATCAGCAGGAAGGAGGACAGCCATTGGCCGAATTTGAAACATGTGAGAGTTGCTTGGCAGTCTGTGAATATGCAAACCGTGAGTGCAAAACCACGAATAGTCAAGGGCTTACTATATATATATATATATATATATATATATATATATATATAATGTAAATTCCATTAAACTCAAACAGAATTCCTTCTGATATGGTAAAACATTCAAGTGTGTGCATATATATGTATACTACATACCTACATACATACATATATATATATATATATATATATATATATATATATATATATATATATATATATATATACACACACACACACACACACACACATATATATATATATATATATATATATATATATATATATATATATACACTGTATATATGTGTGGGTTTATATATGTTATATATACGCCCATCTCAGCCGACTCTGGCTGAAGGTGGGTTACACCCTGAACAGCTCACCTGAACAGCTCGCCAGACCATCACATGGCCAACACACATACAACCATTTGTACTCACACTCTTACCTGTGGGTTATTTGGAACAGCCAATCAGTCCACTGTGCATGTCTTTGGATGGTAGGAGAAAACCGGGGTTCCCTGAGGAAACCCACACAAGCACAGCGAGAACATGTAAAGTCCACACAGAAACAGGCCGATCCTGGGACGCGTTTTTTTTAATTAATTAATTTATTTATTTTTTATATAATTCAGTTTCCCACTTTTTCTATTCTTAAAAAAAAATCACTCGCAGCATTATAACAAAAACATTTGTCTTTTACCCTTTTATTGACTGTTGACTGTCGAATCAGAGTGATGAGAGGTGCTCGAGCCTTTCTTCTCCAAGTTTCATTCTTAATAATATAGCTTTATATATATCACGAGTCTGATTATAAAGTGTGTTCAAGGAGTGTTGTGGAAAGTTCTATGGAGTTCTGGGTAACGAGGGTCTGCTCTTTTCTGTCCTCCTGTTGTAGGGACTTTGCTTTTGTGGCCAGCGATAAGGACACGTGTATGCTGAAGTGCCATGTGTTCCGCTGCAACGCACCAGCTAAGACTATAGCCTCTGCCCTGCATGAGATGTGCTCCAAGGTGAGAGCTTGGTTCTGTGTGAAGAGAGCCGTGTGGGGTACGATTTTTCATGCATCATAGGTGTGTGGAGTTTGCATGGTATATTGCATGCTTGCCTGGGTTTCCTCCAGGTGCTCCAGTTTCCTCTCAAAGTCCCAAAATATGCATGTTAGGCTAACTGGCTATTCCAAATTGCCCCTAGATGTGTGTGTGTGTGTGTGTGTGTGTGTGTGTGTGTGTGTGTGTGTGTGTGTGTGTTGGCCCTGCAGTGGATTGGTGAGCTGCTTATAGTGAACCTTGCCTTCACCCACTGTTAGCTGAGATAGCCTCCTGCCTCCCCGCAACCCTAGAAGAATTGCATGATTAGGAAAATAAACAAAATGTGCATCGCCGAGTGGTGCCAACGACACAGGTTTGAAAGTAAAAATCTTTCTTGCTTGCAGGTCTGTTCAACTTCTTGCGATGATTGCTTGTGTTCAGAAAACCACAGACCCTTCGTAATGAGTTGTATGTGTTTGTAGATCATGGCCGAGAAGTCAGCAATGCCGCCATCTGTGCCACGATCGCTTACAATGGAGAGCATTTCTCCTGAGGACCTGCCTCACCATGGTACAAGCCCAGCTTTACCTTTATAGATTCATTAATTCATTGTGAAAATCAATAATCTTTCATTTATCATAGCATTCTAACCAGAACACATAGTATATTCCTATCTGCTGATTAATTTAATAATTTTTTAAATTTTTTTATAGTCAATTTCTTGGATGCAGTGAGGCAAAGGATTCAAAAATTCGAGGTTGAGTACATTGGAAATCTGCCCGTCTCCAGAGCAATGGGTGAGTGGATTTTTATTATTCAGATATACTGTACAGTAACGGTGCTAAAATGTATGACTGTGAAAAGGTAGTTGCAGTGGAACCTCAGCGTCGAACACAATTCGTTCCAAAGATATGGTCGATCACCGATTTCTTCAAAGAGTGAAAATATTTCCCAAAATAAATAGTGAAAAGTCGATTACTGTGTTCAGATGAAGATCTACTTGTGTCAATGCAGTTGTATATGATTTGAAAACCGTAGATCATCGATCTGATCGGAAGAAGTCATGACTTGCGCTTGACTGAGGGAGAGTTGCGCAGATCACCAGCCTCGCTCGCTCTCATCCCGGCCGATCCGAGTCCAGTCGAGACGGCTGTGGATGGCCTGCAGCGTCCTGTGTGTCTCACTGTGTGCCCTGGTTGCACTCCACGACGCTTTGCTGGGTCCGCCTTCCCGTCCGCTGAACCAATTTGATGGTTTCTTCCGCACAATCAGCCGGATCCAGTCATCACGTGCGTAGGTAGACAGGTCCTACTCTTATGGACTGTCTTGTGGCGACTCGTGGTTGCTGGGAAGCCGAACCCCATCACAGGTCCGGACGTCCTGCCCTATGAAACATTAATATACAATGCATGTAGGAAAAAGGAAAACATAATAATAATTAATCTAATTATGTACTGTATTTGTTTACGCACCATTTTGGTTGAGACGTGTCTTGCGTATGTGGATGGATGGGGAGGGAGAGATTGGGGACAGGTTATTGCTTTGAGGGGAGTCCCGCCCCTCCATAAAATGACTGGGTAGTTGTCCTTCATGCTTTTTTTCGCCTTCTGTCTCTTGATCACAGTTGATTCTTCTTCCTCTGCAGTTGCTTTTCTCGTCTTTTTAACAAAAAACTTGTCCAATGTTAATTGGTTTTGTCTTCGTTGCAAAAATTTTCCTCAAGTGCATCATACCATTATCAACCCCCTCCCCCCTCCCCCCACTTCCTTTCGCACACTTTTCCTTCACTAAGGAACTCTGAACACTCTCCCTTCCATCATCTTCATCAGACAACGGATCACCAGCCACAGATTTTTGTTGCTCTTCTTGCAGGTGTTGCAGCTCTTCCATATTTAATTCAATTTCATGGCTTTCCAAAAGGTCATGAACTTTTGCCGGCTCCGTTCGAACTCTGATGATTTGTTCGAACAGCAAGGCATAGTTTCCTCGTATTTTTTTGATCAAACTCAGATTTGTATGACTAAAGAGTTGTTCAACTGCCGAGGTTCCGGTGTAAATACATTCAGTTTAATTTTATCTGTACAGGAACTGTAGCACAAGTACAGTTATAAGAGCACCACCCAACACCACCTACACCACCCACTACACCACCCAACAACCCCCCTCCCAAAAAAAAGAGGAAACAAAGCTCTGAGACTGCAAATCTCCACCAAAACAAACAAACAAAACATCATAGAAAACACACAACACCCCTAGGGGCAGTGGTGGTCTAGTGGTATAAGGTGCCGGATCGCTGGTCCAAAGGTTGGGGGTTCGAGTCCCACTCTCCACAAGGTTGTCACTGTCCCCCCCCAGTGCAGCTAACTGGGTTATCAAAGGCTGGCCATGTCTCTCACTGTCTATGGTGCGAGGCATGTAAAAGAACCATTGCTGACTTTCGACAAGAGTAGGCTGCAAAGCCGTCAGCGTGTTTCCGCCCTGCGATGGCCTGGCGAGCTGTCCAGGGTGTACTCTGCCCTCGCCCTGAATTGGCTGGGATGGGCACCAGTGGGCACCGTGACCCTAATTAGGATGAAGCGGTTACAGAAACTGAACTGAACTGAACACAACACCCCCTGCTGGACATGCTCTAACACCACATTTCCATTAAAACGGATTATTAATCTCACAGTGTTAAGCAATCCCTTCAAAAACAGAGGATCCCAAATTAGATCTGGATCCTCTCTAAAATCGAATGATGTCTTTCTTGCACAAACTCCCGCGTCTGGTAGGAATTTCATGAAAATCTGCACATAAATGTTTTGGATAATTCTGTTCACCCCTGGTGCAGTAACTTAGTTATCAAAGGCCTACCGTGTCTCTCACTGTCTATGGGGTGAGGTTCATGTAAAAGAACCATTGCTGACTTTTGACAAGAGTAGCTGCATAGGCGTTAGCGTGTTTCTTCCCTGCGATGCTCTGGCGAGCCATCCAGAGTGTACTCTGGCCTTGGCCGGAGTCGACTGGGGTGGGCGCCAGCCTCCCCGCGAATATGAATTAAGTGGTTACAGAAAATGACCGAAGAATAATCATTCTGTTAACAAACACACAAACATCAAATCTTCTTTTCTTTTTGGCTTTTTCCCGTTCTTGAGAGTCGCCACAGCGAATCATCTGACATCCGCCATGGCCCGGTGAGCTGTCCAGGGTGTACTCGGCCCTCGCCCTGAGTCGACTAGGATGGGCGCCAGCCTCCCCGTGACCCCAATTTAGGATTAAGCGGTTACAGAAAATGAATGAATTTACACACACACACACACACACACACACACACACACACACACACACACACACACACACACACACACACACACACACACACACACACACAATGCAACTCACAGGATCAGGACTAATCACTTGTTTGTGAGAATAACTAGAATAAAAGTCTTTAATTTGCAAGGAAATCTGGTTGTTGGTCATGTCTAGGCTCAGCAACACTATGTGGTAATATAATGATGTCAGCTGAATGACCAGGTTCTTCCATGAATGTCCTTTTTCTTACCTGCTGTCACGGGTAAATAAAGAGGATGTATGATGCTGCAAATAGTGAATGAGTGTTTCAGTGAGCATAACAACACATTTTCACATATGTTTTGGCACCCCAGAGCCTCGATCTCATCCCAAAACTGAACAAGCGATTTTTATTCTTCTGAATGACCACAAAGACTGAGATTAAAGACTATACATTATGATGCTCAGCTATAGAAGAATAAAACCAATAACAGTCATAAAAAAAGATGCACGTTTCCAATACACACAAAAGAAACATGCATCTTAATATTATGGGGTTCAATGAAGAAGCTGAGGTGACAGCGCATAGTGAAAGATCCTGTGAGGAGAAAGCGGTGACACAGCTTTATTTGTCCTGGGTTTAATGTGTCATCATCGTGCTCGGAGACAACAGGAGCTCCTTCATCAAATACTTTGAAGATGACATACAGTATCTATAAAGGGTTCCCTGGAGATGGAAGGTGTTCTGTAACAGATAATGGTGTGTCTGTGCTCAGTGACTCAGTATAGAGAAAACAAGGCACAATGTCAGTGGCCTCTCCAATCAACCCCGAGGTGCTGGTGGATAGTAAATTGATCCTCCATGTTTTGTGGTCGATATTACCGGAAGAGAGAGGTTGGGTCAAGAATCTGTTGCTGCTTCATGATGGTCTCAAACAGAAGCAGTTCTGTTTCGATACAACTATCGACGGTACTTTCAAAATTATTGTCCTTCTGACTCTCCTCCTGATTGCCTTCAGTATAATTCAGCTCTTGCAAAACCTCCCCCCACACCTCCATGGTGGCGTAATAGTTAGTACTCTCACTTCTCATCTGGTACCACCCCCATATGGGCGTTCCGAGAGCAAGCTCGTAAGCCGAAAAGTTTGTTAGATGAAACTATGATTTCCATAACAAATAACAGAAAAACCAATTAATCCGTTCCAACCCCCTCCCAAACTCATATAACCTGCCACAAACACGTATATTTGACCTAATATATTAAAGATAAACATGTAAAAATAATAAATATTAATATTAATACATGTACATTAACATGAATAATAACGAATAATCAATAATAATAAAACAAGAATAAACAATAAGTCAACGAACCCTTCTGATCATCGACTGCAGCGAAGATGTCATGTGGGCAGGCATGAGGTGGTGTGTAACGGAGCAAGAGGAGGAAAATTTTGTGTATGTACACACTACGAATTCCAGCGAGGAAAGGCTCGTGGTGAGCTCCCACAAGGCCAAGTGCTTCTCAAATAGTGGGGCGATGCCAGGGGGCTGCGTATGACCCTGGGGAACCTGCTTTTTTGCCATACTGTACTAGAATTAAGTGTAATTGCGCATCCTCTACAGTAGGTGGCAGTGGCGCTCTCATTGTTTCGTTGTGGTGGAGGGAAAAAGCACCAAGTAAATGATATGAAGTGCAATAAACACTATTTATAGTCGTGCGCAGGGCGTTGGGGGGGGGGGGGGGTGAATGTTTTTTCTTTCCTTCCTGTGGGGGTGTCACAGAAAATAATTGAGAAGCAGTGCACAAGGCGTTCTTGGAGCGCAGAGGAATACACGTGGAAGAATGCAGGCTAATTGGCCAGGAAAAGCCATTTCCCCAGTAGAGCTCATAAATCAAAATTTTGCTCGTTGGATGGGGCAGATTTTGGGTGAGAACGAAGCTCATATCATGGAAAATTCGTTATACATGACACTCGTAAGTCAAGGTACCACTGTACTTAAATCTACATCCAGGATTGATTCTGAGTCTATTTGCAGGATGGTGTAACCGTTCACTTTCAGATTTGGTTAATTCCTGACTTTCTTTCACTTTTTGCAAGTAGTGCATAAAGCCGTGTGGGTAGGATGTCCCAGGGTGGGGAAAATCCCAAAGGTCATAGGTCATAAACATGCAGTCTGGCCTATCAGTGGAGCACTTTTCAGTGGAGTGGTCTGTCAGTTGCAAAGGACATATCACAGTGAGTCACTCTGAAACTCAATGGAAGGTACCAGAATTATGCTGATGGGTCAAAATAAAAGTCCAGTGGCTTTCTTGGCTTGTTTAAAGTTGAAGATTCTCGCTTTGTTCCTAATGCTGTGTGTTTGGTTATGGCAGGGATGGAGGTGCTGAACAGGGCTATTGAGAGCATCATGCACTCCAGAGACCGAGACGAATGGGAGCAGATTGTGATTCATGTTTCAGACACAGTGCTGTCTCTGTGGAGAGGAGAGGTAGGGATGTATCAGTGTCTTCATACAGTAGACCAGCAGATAGACAGAGTAAGGACACTGCTGTGTTTTCATAAACGTGTCTCATGCAGTAGTTCTTGGAACCCCTTTAATGATGGCTTGATTTCGCTGTTTGTTGTTTTTGCATGCAATAGGATGGCGAGGACCCTTTCTGGGAATGCCAAGTACGCTATCTGACCTTTCTTGGCGTTGGTCATGACACACATACCTTTGCAGTGATAGTGGATGCCGGCACGCAACGTTTTGAGTGTCACGTTTTCTGGTGCGAACCAGATGCTGGGATTGTTTCCGAGGCAGTACAGGCAGCATGCATGGTAAGTAAAGCTGTTTATAAGTACATGACTACGCTTAAGCTATTAGGCTCCTGGCTTCCATTATGAAGCGTTTATGCTTGTTTGGTACCCAGGTCCAGTATCAGAAGTGCTTGGTAGCACAGACACCACCTCTGAGGACGAAAATGTGGCGGGCCAGCGCCAAAGTCAAACGCGCCAACTCTATGGATGGCTCCAGCTTCCCGCCCTGCCATCAAGGGTACACGCAACCGAAAATGGCCTCCTCGAGCATTAAGAAAGGCATGCTGGCTTTTTTCGAGACATTCCGAAATAAACCTCCTGTGGTTCCTGCACCATAGCAACAAAGCTTGGGAGAGGGTAGGGGGGAGGAAGGGAAGGGTTTGGATGGGGGCAGGTTGGACGAGTAAGTGGAAGGATGTAACGTATGAGGAAGATGAGTTAACGTTGCTTATTATTCCCCAGTCAACCTTTAAAAACAAAATACAGCAGAAAGCCACCTACTGTACACTGGAAGAACTCAACCTTGTCTGACTACAGCAGATTAACAACTCGTCATAACAAATAAGAATCCTGAGGTGCTGCACTCTCACATTCCACTCTTATAATATATACTATACATATGTGGGTGCTTCAAAAAGTTCTCATCCTCACACCCAGAAAATCTATCACGGGGGAAAAAGATTGTTCTTGCATTGTTTTTCAACATAATCTCTGATCAAATGGTCCACCAATGTTCAAGCTTCACCAACCCTTTGTGGAAGAAGGTGGCATCTTCAGCCTCCAGATACTCCTTATGAGCATGAATGACTTCATCATCTTTCTAAAAATTGAGGTCACACAAGTAGGATTTTAGTTAGGGAAGCAGAAAGAGGTCAGAATGTGTAGGTCAGGTGAGTAAGGTGCATGGGGCAACAACATTTGGCTGCTTCTCTCGCAGCCACCTGTGCTGCATGGATGGACGCGTTGACTTGGGGCAACAGTACGTCAACTTGAAGAGTACCTGCCTCTCCTTGACAATGAAACCCTGTCAAAGATTTGACTTTTGGTGGACAGTATTATAAGGCTTTAAAGTGTACAGTTATGGCCAAAATGGGAATTACACCCCTTGTTTCTGGCTGGTGCAGTAAACTTTTTGAAGGACCCTCATGTTCTGTATATTTACTGACATATATATACTGTACTGTGTAAAAGTCCTGGGCACCATATATATATATATATTTTTTTTATCAGTTCAAACTTTGTTCTAGACTTTTATTTTATGACTTTTACATTGTCGATTCCGGACAAAATAACTTTAGATTTGTAAATATTAGTATTCAAGCATGGCAGCACAGTAGTTAAAACGTTCGCCCCAGGTGAGAATCTCCTGGGTTCTAGTCCTGGGCTTTGGTTTCTTCCTACAGTTCAATGGCATGAACATTAGGCTAACTGGCTCTTTTATTCTTCCCATGTGTGTGTGTGTGTGTGTGTGTGTGTGTGTTTAAGATGGTCTGGTGGGCTGTTCAGGGTGTACCCTGCTTTCACCCAGTGTTGGCTGAGATAAGCTCCAGCCTCTCCAGAACCCTAGTATAACTAAGCAGTTGGGCAAAAGAGTGAGTAAAAGTTTTCCAGCACAAGTCTTTCTGTTAATAAAACATTTTGTCATTAAATAAAGCAGCAGTTTACTCAAGATAGCACATTTCAGCCAAAAACACAAAGGCTGCCGACAGTTCATCCGTTTTCTAAGCCACTTAATCCTAATTAGGGTCTCCAGGAGGATGGCGCTCATCTCCGGCCACTCTGCGTGAGGCTCAGGTACACCCTGGACAACCTGCCAGTTCATCACAGGGCTAACACTCACACCTAGGAGTAATTTGGAACAGCAAATTAACCTACAGTGCATGTTTTTGAACTGTGAGAGTAAACTGGAGTACCCGGAAGAAACCCGCACAAGCGCGGGGAGAACATGTAAACCCCACACAGTAACGTCCGAGCTGGGAATCAAACCCAGAACCTTCTCGCAGTGAGATGGCCTTGCTAACCACTGCTCCACTATGCTATCCCACTGCTGATTTTAGCTGAAAAAATAAGAAGCAAGTGTAGTAGTTAAAACCCCCCCCAGAGGGATAGTGGCTGGATGTGTAAGACGCTCAGTATATCTTACAGTTCATTTTATAATAAAGCTCTAAAAAAATTATACACAAGGCTACCATTTCTTTCAGACAACAGTAGACCTCTAGTCAACAAACCTCCACAGTCCTTCAGGAAGCTGATTCTCCACCTCCCCCCAAAACACTGACTTTGAGTGCACCGGCATGACGGGCTTATTTGGCTTCCTCCTCTCATTTATGTTCTGATTTGTCACCAGATAACCTCATGTTCAGTGTACAGGGAGGCAAACCAGGATGGGTGGGGATGCCACATTGTATGGGGGGGGGGGCACTGGGGGGGAAACCAGCTAAGCAAAAGTCCCAGCACACCATGATGTGCCAAAAAAACAAACAAACCTATGTTCACAGCCAGCTCAATAAGCCCAGCCTTGAACATGTGCTAATCTCATTATTTTACACTCTGGCATGGTTCCAGTGGTATTCATCACTGGAAAAAGTGACCTTTAGATGGACAAAAAAAAAAGTGGGGAAAAAAAGCATAATTTCCCATTTAAAGTACTGAAGATTTTTTAAAAATTTACTAGTCTGTTGGAGACGCTCAAAGGACATGGGCAAGTAAAATACAGGAATTCCTCGCTACTTTGCGTTTCAATTCATGCGGCTTCAGTGCATTGCGTATTTTATTTATTTTTTTTAATATTCATTGAAATAAAAAACAAGGAAATTAAAGAAGAATGGGGGGGAAAAGTTAATAAAATTAACCTCGGAAAGTGAGGGATCCCTGTATTACTTTCTGGTGTGAACATGATTGGCGGTCTGAAATGTAAGCAATATTTTCTGTGCGCATGCAAAACTTTCACGTGTGTACCAGTACCAGAAAGTACCAGAAAATACCCCCCCCCCCAGCCCATCTTGGGTGTGTCATAGTTCACTCCTCTTTTACAATTTTTGTTTTTAATGTATGAACATTTTAATTTCATTATTTTTGAAAATACAGTATGTTTGCTCTACAGCATTTCTCCGCACGTGCTCAAGACTTTAACACGATATTGTATATCCACCAACCTGACGGTCGTCCTGTTAATAAATTAGGACAAGTCCCTTCATCTGTCATGTCCGGGTACTACGGTATGTCGATGTCGGTGAAGTGGAAACTGGAGATGTAGAGTAAGTAGAAATGTGTCTCGATGTCAAAATGTTCTAGACCCTTCTGGGAAGTACAGAATCAAGTGCAATAATGTGTCTGAGCATGTGACTTTTTCTTGATACGTATCAATGTATATAGGGTAGGGACCTGATTCTGAGTCTGGTGTGACAAGTGTTTAGAGGGTTAGACATGTTCTATTTAGGTCACTTGTGTTCAAACAGAAGAATAAATCACTTTCACCGAATAACCTTCATCCTAGTTTAATAATGATAACTAGAACACGGGACTAGAACATGAAGTCCCGGCCCGTGGAAGAGCATCACTATTTGGTCTGACCCCATGACACGGGGCGTCCCACATTTATAAGCGGTACATCACGTAAAAAAGCAGTGCGTGTAGGAATGTCCTGGGTTGGAAACACCCTTTTTCTGTGACATCATCACAAGAGTGTGTGGATCATTTCAGCCAGTCATGATGGGAGCTACTACCATTGTCTGTTCACATCAGCACACTGGGTGTAGGTCATGTGACACACTGGCAGCACATTGTGAACAGGACAGTGAGAAAGACGGATACAGAGTATGGTTCCCAGTAGAGAGTCACGCACGATGTATCAAAGACTCATGAAGATAGATTTTGTCTCATAGAGACGGGTGGTACACAAAAGACACAGAAGGACGCAGAGGCTGGTCCACCTAAGAACATGAACGTTCTCTTATCCCAAACATGGGACATTCCACAATTAATAGAAGTAGAACGTAAACCCTGCAGATGGGATGTCAGGGTGGTGGCACCCCTCTCGGTAACATCATTACAGATGTAGGTCATGTGACAGATTGGCAGGACTAGACAGGAACGGAGTCTAGACCCTGGTGGAACATTAAGTGGTCTGCTGGTTACATGGAAAATTCCACCGTAATATAAATATGAAGAATGCGTAATTGGCTGTGTTCTGATCGCTGAAGCTTGGTGGAACCGTTGCATGTATTTGCACATGCTTGGGAATGAAAAGGCTTTGCCAAGGGCATGTTTATTTAAAAAAACAATATATATACATATATATATAAATATATAGATTCTTCTATAATCACCTGAAGAGAGAGGATGGTTTCACCACCCCTCGAAACAGATCTGTAGTGATAAATGGAGTTTCAATAGAAGGTTTTATATATATATATATATATATATATATATAGACAGTTTGGCCAAAACTTGTTAAACTAAAGGCTTCTGATCTGATTCAAGCCGAACGCATTACTATAACCATGGACAAGGTGCATCTGTGATAGAACCTGAGCCCAAGTACAACTAAAAACACTAAAGAAAGAACAGTAGGTGAATTTTGACTTTTTTTTTTCACCGCCAAGAAAACTGAATGTATAACAATAAGCTTTCTAAAGATGTCTCAGCGCATGTAGACTGGCCGTTGGAATGGCGCTATGAGAAAGGCAAATGACGCTGCAACAAAGATATGCAACCGCGCCTTTCTCTTAAGCATGTATCATATCATAACACCAACAAACTCAGGTTTCCTCAAGACACCAGTGGAATCATGGGAAGTGATGAACAACACTTTTCAGCATAAATGTTGTTCACTGAAATGAGCATTTTGTCCGAGATACGGTCATAAAACTATTCATGTAGCACCGTTCTTGTTTTCTGCTCTTTTTACTCTGTAAAAAAACAAATAAATACATAAATAAATCTTTGTATATATATTTGCAGTTCGTTAGCACAGAAATAGGATGTCATGTAAAATGTTTTTTTTTTTTAATTATTTGTATTTATATTAATTTGTTAGTATTGTTGCACTTATGAATGTATTGAAAAACTCCACTTGTGGTTTGGAATGGGAAAATAAAACTGCTTGAATCTCTAATGATCTTTTGTCATGATCTATTAAAATAAATAAACATGCATCTGGGGGTTGTCACTGCCAGCCCAGTGCAGCTAACCGGGTTATCAAAGGTCGGCCATGTCTCTCACTGTCTATGGTATGAGACATGTAAAAGAACCATTGCTGATTTTTGTAAAAAGGAGTTGCATAGCCATCCGCGTGTTTTTGCCCGATGATGGCCTGGCAAGCCGTCCATTGTGTACTTTGCCCTTGCCCAGAGTCGGCTGAGATGGGCACCAGCCTCTTTGTGACCCTAATTGGAATTAAGCGGTTCAGAAAATGAATGAATGAATGAGTGAACATCCCTTCGGTATCATGTCTTGTTGAGTGAGAAAATAATTTAACAAATACTGTGGTATTCCTGGGTGGAAAGGAGGTGTAAACATGTGCTGTCCCTCTGATGTACTCGTTTCTGATCCTATCCATCCTCGTTACTCCCAAAGAGAACCTCAAACATTTTCATCTCTGCTACCTCCAGCTCTGACTCCTGTCTTTTCCCCAGGGCCACTGTCTCTAAACCATACAACATCGCTGGCCTCATCACCGTCTTGTACACTTTTCCCAAGTACTGTAGATACCTGTGACCTCGAAAAGAGCCAGAAAAAAAGGGTAATTCTTTTGATCACATTACAAATTTTGCCCTAGACAAGCTGCCCTTCAGTGGATGTCTTGAAACATCAATTCTTTACATGATTGCGTGCAAATATTTTAAATCACGAGAGGAAATTTGTTATCGACAATGCACCTACCAGTTTGTTATTTAAACAGAGTGTCAGAGTAAGAGAATCACCACAATATATAATATATAAATATTTACAGGGATCCCTCCCTACTTCGCACTTCAATTCATGTGGCTTCAGTGCATCGAGTTTCTTTGTTTGTTTGTTTGTTAGTTTTAAATATTCATTGAATTAAAAAATAAAGAAATTAAGGAAGAATCGGGGACGTTTCGGAAAATGCCACAAAACAAGGCCAATTGCAAAAAAATCCGCAAACAAACACAAAACAAAAAACGACCTAAAACTACTTACATTTAAACGAGAGGTGCGCATCTGCATGCGGCACGTCTGTATGTGTGTATTTATACTTTATTTACATCTTATGCATAATTTTTGAACGTTTAATTGTTATTATAAGCAATTATAGCATTGAATATGTATTTAGTGATATTATATACACATATACATGTACGTATACATCAGTTGAGAGGGTTTTGATCCTACTTCACGGAATTCAGTGTTCACGGGGGGATCTCGGTCCCAATTAATCGCGGAAAGTGAGGGGTCCTGTGTGTGTGTGTGTGTGTGTGTGTGTGTGTGTGTATATATATATATACATCTTCCATGAGGTGGGGGAGGGGCACTAACCAGTGTCTCTCCCCCTCATGCCGGTCCCAAGCCCGGAGAAATGCAGAGGGTTGTGTCAGGAAGGGCATCCGATGTAAAACCAATGCCAAACTTTTATGATGCAAATCAGAAGTATTATATATATATATATATGCACAAGTCTTTAGTAACTACTGTCACTCACTCATTTATCAAACCACTTAATCCAAATAGGGTCAGAGGGAGGCTGGAGCCTATTTCTCCATATTTCTCTATACTGGGTGAAGGCAGGGTACAGGAGACAACACACATGTCTTTGCATGTCTTTGGAGGAAATCAGAGTACTCAGAGGAAACCCATGCAAGCACAGGGAGAACATGCAAACTTCTTTGTGTCCAAGCCTGTAACTCGAACCCAGGACCTTCTTGCTGAGAGATTGATGTGCTTGCCACTGAACAGAAATCAGATCTCTTCTTTCTTTCTTTTCCTTTCGGCTGTTCCCTTCAGGGGTCGCCACAGCGAATCATCTGCCTCCATCTCACCCTATCCTGTGCATCTTCTACTCTTACTCCAACTACCTTCATGTCCTTCTTCACCACATCCATAAATCTTCTTTGGTTTTCTTCTAGGCCTGAACAGAAATCCGATAGTGTATAGTGTTTTAAATTAAGGTTGATATTATGTATTTTAAAAGTTATGATAAGCAAATGTAACACGTCTTATTGGTATACATCTATTAAGATTTTGGCAAAATTAGGGGGCACCCGGATTTGAACCGGGGACCTCTTGATCTGCAGTCAAATGCTCTACCACTGAGCTATACCCCCACATACACATAGGAGAAAATAGATTTCTTAAAAACATTCTTTTTGTGTCGTTTTACATTGTTAATGATATTATAGTGTACTTTATATTTTATTTGGGTATTAATAATTATTTTATTTGTGAATACGAAAATTTATCAATGTTTTAACTGCCGAATGATAACGACATAAATAATATTGCGTCGATGTTTTTTTAACTGACAGGAAGAGCCGCCATTTTACCAAATGACGTCATAATAATTTCCGGAATTGGACGGAAGTAAAACATTGTATTGCTGTTTGGTGGAGCTCGACAGAAAATGGTAACCTACAAAAATGTTTTTTTTTTTTTACTCAACTGGTTTCAGTTCACAGAATTTAATTTATTTATTTTAATAATTTAATACACTTCGAATTTCCGACATAACCTTGTTTTGAGTCGCTGTTCAAACTACTAACCTATTAGCACATTGGCTAACAAATTAGCATATAGTTCAATATTAATTTAATCAGCAGCTTGAAATGCTTTTGATGTTATTTTGTTAATCGTCATAAACACTGAAATTGGATTATTTTTGTAAGGCAGCTTATAACATTATGTGACTAGCCATAATGTGATTTCTTTAGCTGTTTGTGATGTTGATGTGTCATTGCCTTGCTAGCTGCGTTTACTTTCTGTTTCAGTCGCTTTATTATGACGTTGAAGATTTACCTGCTTACAGGCATATTGGATTTGAATCAATGACAACAAAACTAAATTCCTAATAAAGTTTTTGCACGTTGTTGTTTTTTCCCTTTCAGAACACTCGTGGTATTCGTTCTCAGCTCAAAGACAGTGTCCCAGTGACAGGGCTCTGTCCACAGACAGGATCTTATGGTGTTCCTGATACCCTTCGCAGGGGGTAACTACTCCTTTACTTGCTCTCTAATCCATCAATAAACCGAGATTTTACTTATCCGTGTATTCTTAATGCTTTGTTGTGATTCCAGATTTTCTAGTGTGAAAAATGAGCTGCTACCTTCACATCCTCTGGAACTCTCAGAAAAAAACGTGAGTCAAACATCCCTGCTATTAATGAAAAACACTTCAGTTTAAGGGCTCATGAGTTTGCATTTTAAATATTTAAATGTCACCAAAGGTTCTTAAAGGAGCTTATTTAGCATTTTTGGTGGAATCAAGCCCACCATAACCACAACAGGTATGTGGGGGAAAAACCCCCATAGCTAAATAACCTATAACAATGAAATGATATAAAGCTGGCTAAAATATTAATTCATGAAAAAAAGTGGCCAACATTTTAGTCATGAACAAACCGGGTGTTATTTCCCCATCAGCACATCTTGGTGTAAAATTCCCGGGATTAAAAACACTCAGCAATGGTAGAGGTGCTGGATTGCCGCTCTTCAGGTTGGAGGTTCAAGCCCCACTGTCAACACTTGTTACTGTCCCCCCCAGTACAGCTAACCAATCACAGACCGGCCATGTCTCACTGTCTATGGTGGCCGTCCGTGTGTTTCTACTTTGCAACAGCCTGGTGAGTTGTCCAGGGTGTACTCTGCTCTCGCCCACAGTTGGCTGAGATGGGCACCAGCCTCCTTGTGACCCTAATTCGGATTAAGCAGCTCAGAAAATGAATGAATAAAAACACTCCTCAACAGAATGGTATGAAACCCATCCATCAATTGATATATTTCCCCTCATTCCCCAGTCACTTTATCTAATTTTGGGTTGTGAGGGCAATCCAGGCATCGCTCCCTCTCCACAGTGGCGCACTCGACCTCCTCCTGAGGAGTGTTGAAATAAATGTTTGTTTACCCCATGCCTTATTCGTTAACTTAATAGGACGGTAAAACTTAACATCAAATATCGTCTCATCTAGTTGAAGATGTGAATTTGCAGATGTTCTTATAAGGTAGACCGGTATTTATTTTAACGTTGTTTACTGACCAAGTTTCTTCACACTCTCATAATTTTTATCGCCCAGGATTTCGGCACAGATGCAGTTTGTCAAATACCATCAACTTGTAAAGTTAATTTTCTCTCTAACTGACTGGTTGTGTTGTACCCTGAACTTATAGTTCCAGCTCAACCAGGACAAGATGAATTTTTCCACATTAAGGAATATCCAAGGACTTCATGCACCCCTGAAATTGCAGATGGAATACAGGGCAGCCAAACAGGTGCGGGACCACGTCGCGTTACACTCGCATGTCCACTACATTTCATTGTTTTATAGGCGATATTACATTTACATCAAATAAACGATGTGATGAACACTTTGCATTGCACAATCCTCAAATCTCTGTTTTGTTACAGATTCAACGTCTGCCTTTTCTGCCGAGCTCCAATCTGGCCCTGGATACACTCAGGGGTGCTGATGAGTCCATTGGGTTTGAGGATATCCTGAACGGTAAGTGCAGGTTTACGTTTGATGGGGTTATTACAGATCAGTGTCCTCGGCTCAGTCGACTTCTCCCGAGGATGCGGGTTCCTGGTAGAACATTGGTGCATTTATCTTACTTGTATGTGAACCAAAGTCAATCTTCTCGGAATATCATACACACAGAGCACAGGAGTTTAATTCTAATCAATTTCACATTGGTTATAATGAATAATAATTGGATTATCATTGTTGCACCTATTCATTCTAATTCTTGTTTTGTACATTGGTCCAAACTGTCATTTTCTAAGGTTTCTATTGTATACAAGCATCCCTCACTTTCTGCGGTTAATGGGGGACCGAGCGCCGCCACCCCCACCCCACCTCGACCGATGAGTTCCGCGAAATAGGATCAACACCCCCCCCCCGCCGACATATATGTACATGTATATAATATCAATAAATACATACTCCTTGCTATAAATGCTTATAATAACAAACATTCAAAAATAATGCATAATATGTAAATAAAATATAAATACACACACACACTGATGCGCCTCACATAAAAATGTAAGTTGTTTTGTTGGGCGGGTTTTGTTTTTTTTTTGCATAATTGGCCTTGTTTTGCGGCATTTTCCTTAACCTTTTCTATATTTTTCCTTAATTTCCTTATTTTTCAATGAATATATTTGAAAAACCCGTGATGCACTGAAGCTCAAAGTAGTGAGGGATCACTGTGTTCTGTGTTTTATTGTATGATTACATTCTGATTAATATTCATCTTTCTTTGTGTGTCTCAGATCCTGCCCAGTGCGAGCTCATCGGTGAACCTCACATCATGACGGAGTACAAACTCGGTGTATTGTGAAGGTTCATCCCACAAGTGTCATTTAGTTCTTTATTAGAAACTGAGTAATATTCTGGGATTTGCTTGATTTAGATTGTGTTTCTGTTTATAATAAAAAATTAAAGCAACATAATCTTTGCACATCTTGTACTTCTATGTTCAGTTTATTTTTTAATGTGAGTAGATTGCAGTCTGTAAATACAAACAATCCTCAGAGTAAAATTATTTCAAATATTTAATACCCTACAGCCATTAAAATTCTTACAATTTTTTTGTAAACTCTCAGGTTAACAAGCTTAAAGTAAAACCTGCCTGATTTTAAAAAGGAAAATGCAGTTAGATAAAATAAAGGCCTCATATATATGTGTGTACATATAAATATTTTTGATGCTAATTTTGGTAATAATTGTTGTAATGTTTTTGCCATTAAATATTACAAAATCTATTTACAGGAAGAAAAAAAAAAAGTAATTTCAGTCGAGCTTCTCTTCTTGGAAGAAATCTGCAGCGTTAAGGTGCTCCTGAAATTCATCATATTGCTGGGGGGGGGAAAGAAATAACAAATGAAGAGAAGGAATTGATATGTATGCAATAAACCAAACTTATAAACATATAAACAATCTTGCAAAGAACGCACACACACCTCGGTAATCCATCCTTCATCCATCAGCTTTGTGAACACTTTATTCACCGTGTCTTTCACTGGCTCGTCCTCGTCTCCCTCCTGGGTTTGCTGCTCTGCCTCTTTGTGATCCTTTAGAGCCGTGCGGCAGCGCTCGAACAGGTGGTACTTATAGTGTTTGAGCGCGTGGTACACCTCGGTACGGCTGGCGCAGACCGAGCCGACCAAAAACATCTGCAAGGTGTAATTGGCGTATTTGGATGTTTAATGATGCACAGAATAAATCTCTATAGCACAGCACTGTTGTGTTCAGGGAACTGATCCTTCAACACTGTCAAAACTCCAGCATCACTGATTTAAGTAAAAATCTAAGAGTTTTTTTTTAATATTAATACTTCAACATTGCATAGTACTGCTGTAATTTGGTTTGGAAGGAAATGAGAGACTGAATTAAAGGAAGTGATGGTAATCAATTAAAGGAAGTGAATGGCAAACAAACCCAGGTGATTTTTATACATACACACAGTGGTACCTTGACTTACGAATTTAATCTGTTCCGGGGCGAGCTCGTAAGCCGAAAAGTTTGTTAGACGAAACAATTATTCCCATAAGAAATAAGAGAAAACCAATTAATCCGTTCCAACACCCTCCCAAACTCATATAACCTGACACAAACACGTATATTTGACCTAATACATTAAAGATAAACGTGAAAACAATATTACATAATAATAATAAAACAAGAATAAACAAGTCCATTAAATTAACCCTTCTGATCATGGTCTGCGGCAAAGATGTCACATGGGCAGACATGAGGTGGTGTGTAACAGAGGAGGAGGAGAATTTTGTGCATGTGCATGCTACGAATGCCAGCGAGGAAAGGCTCATGGTGAGCCCCAACAAGATCAGTGCTTCTCAAATAGTGGTGTGCGGTGTGACGTCAGGGGGGCATGTATGACCCTGGGGAAAATGCTTTATTTGCCATACTGTACTAGAATTAAGTGTAATTGCATCCTCTACAGTAGGTGGCAGTGTCACTCTGACTGTTCTCTATGGTGCAGGGAAAAAGCACTAAGCAAACGATATGAAGTGCAGTAAACACTATAATCGAGCTGGGTAATCGATAGGGGGCGTCAGAGAAAATAATTGAGAAGCACTGCACAAGGCTTTCTTGGAGCATGGAGTAATACAGGCGGAAGATACGAGGCTAATCGGCCCGGAAAAGTCATTTCTACAGCAGAGCTCGTAAATCAAAATTTTGCTTGTTGGTTAGGGCAGATTTTTGGTGGGATTGAAGCTCGTAGCTTAGAAAATTCGTTATAAAAAACACTCGTAATTCAAGGTACCACTGTAATTATTATTTGTTTATACTCATCATATTTGCCTTTGCTTTACATCCAAACATGTATGTAGACGACACCCAGACATGAGTACAGATGTTGCCTTAAATCAGACGTCCGATGGTGCTGCAGTACTTTGTACACTGTGCCTTGTAGCTGAAAAAATTTGTACTGAATTGAGTTTTTGTTTATTTTTTTGTTTGAAGTACAATAATACATACTGTACAGACACAAACCAGAACATGAGCCTGAAGAAGATAACATGAGCTCATGAAACTTGACATTACAGCATCATTATGGTGGTGTAGTAGCAGTTAGTCTCACAGCATGAAGGTCCTGGGTTCGAGTCCCTGGCTTGAGCATTTCTCTGTGGCGTTTGCATGGTATTTGCTTCGGATTCTCCGGGTTCCTCCAGCAGTCCGAGGACAAGCATGTTAGGCTAAACCAGCTGTTCCGATTTGACCTTTGGTGTGAGTTTGTCTTGCAACGGACTGGTTTACCGCGCCGGGTGAACCCCATTTTCGCTCAGTGTCTGCTGAGATAGGCACCAGCCTCTCTGTGACTCTAGTAGGATTAAGCAGTGAGTGGTTCTACATAACAGTCCAATGAGACTTTCAGGAGAACAGAATTTGAGATTTGACCTAAAGCTGGAGGTCAGTAATCTGGAAAACAAGCAAGGTTTGAACATATCGTCTCTTCAGGGCTCCAAGCAGGGAGGATGGAGCTTATCTTAACCGACTCTGTGCGAAGGTGGGGTACACCCTGATCAGCTAGCTAGGCAATCCATTACCAGGCCAACACACATATACACCACCCTTCCAACTCGCATGCATGTCCTTGGACTGTGAAGGAAATCGGACTACTTGGAGAAAACCCACGCAAGCACAGGGAAATCACGCAAACTCGACGCAAGCCCGGGACACCTCGGGCAGACGTCTGAACCACTACGCCTATTATTGAACTGATGAAAGCTTGACATTGTGCCGAATATAATGAAATAAACTTTGGACCGAAAAAAAAATCTAAATTTGTTGAATTTAGATTGGAAATGAGCTTGTTTGTTACCTGCGAGTCATCAGGCATGAACTGGTCCTCTTGTAGCGTGTGGTTGTGATACAGCTGTCCGGACAGACGCACACAGAAGCGTCCATTTCGGTGGAGCTCGCACGCTTCACAGCCCTTCGTGTGGATTTTCACCATGTTAATTCGGACCTTGGGATAACACTCAACCCGCTCCTTACATGGAAATGGAAAATCCCACACTGAGTCACTTGCATCATTTTCTACATAATTAGCTTTACAACAACAATCATTCACCGAGGGCGACACAGATATCGCTGATTCGTTCCAGAGATGGAACTTTACAGCATATCCACTGAGCCTGAAATAAATAACTGTTGTATATACACACATATACACACACACACACACACACGAGTGTTCTATTCATTCGTACTTTGTAACGTTCTTTCCAGCGACTCCTCTGCTTTAGGTTTTCCAGACGTGGGATCACCAGTCGCTCATCGAAGTGACGCAGTGACGATTTCATCTCTTCGGCATATCGTTTCGTCCGTTCACCATCTACAGTGAACAAACCTATTAATTACAAATTAAAAGCAACATATCGAATATTACAATCTTTGAATTCCATTTTATTTGCACATGCTCAAGTCTTTAGCGTACACACGCTCACTCATTAAGGATGTACACGATATACAGTAGGCCCTTGACTATTTGCAGTTTTGCACTCGTGGCCCCGCATATTTGTGAATTGCCGAGTAACTGTCACGTGATTCAAATTCAGCCAATGGCTGTTCTTCCTCCTGCTGATTAGTTGAGATGATGTATAAGCTCCTTTTTTCTCATTCGCGCACAAGTTGCCAATGTGCTTTTTTTGTGTGTGTTTTAATTACCAGTTAAGCTCTATGATGCCACTCAAACATTGTATGTCTTCTCTGACTAAGCACCAGAAAAAGGTAATGATGTTGGATGTCTTTTCTGAAGAAATAAGACTTTCTCCTGAAGAAACGACAGTTTCCTCTGAAGTTCCTGAAGAGGAATAACCATCTGAACTGTTGTAAAGCACTGTAGTATTAAAGTCTTTTTCAATTATTAGTCCAGTACAGTACCGAAGTTAATGTTTAGAATGTTTGTGTGTCAGATTTTATGTACTGTGCTGGAGCATGTGTAATAAATTGGATAAAAAAAACAAAAGGATAAACATGTTCTGTGCCAGAAGATTGTCTCACATCACGCCCCTGCTTCCTTGTGTTCTCTTTGGCTCCTGGTTTCAGTCTTTAATGTTGTTTGTGTTTTTCTTTGTCATCAGTACTGTAGTTAAAGCGCTCCGCTTAAGTGCTTCCCCTTTGAATAATAAATCCACTCTGCCATCTCACACTGCCTCCTGCATTCTAGGTCCGGCTGAAAGTTACATCATTACGTCACACTTTTATGTTTTTATATATATAATGTAGTAATGATTAAGTAAAAACTTTAATTTTGTACTGTGATATTTACTGATTATGTATATATATATATATATATATATATATACATATATATAATTTTATCAATAAATATCACATTAAAAATTAAAAGGTTTTTCTTAATCATGACTACATTTTACTACATTAATGCTGTATTAATGAGCAAGACTGTCTATAGAATGTGTTTAAGAAGCATATTTTAGCGCATGTAATAAATACAAAGTATTTTACTTCCGGTTGATCATTCGCGCATGTAATATGATACATAGGGTTTTACTTCCCGGTACAGAACTCGCAGATTGTCTTGATTCGCAGGAGGGGTCGAAACCAAATCCCCACGAATAACGGGGACCTACTGTATAAACTGGCAATCGACTTTTTCAGGGTGTAACCCCGCCCTCGAGACCAAAGTCAGCTAAGATTGGCTATAGCATAGCAATGAAAGATTTTTTTTTTTTTTTTTCCATCAGAATATCCAAGATTAAAACTGGTGAGGATTTTTTTGTATCATTTTTCCTCTCTCCTACAGCCCTAATATGGTGTTACAGCAAGGCAATGATTGTGTCCCCCACTGGCTCAATCCACTGTGATTGATGAGGGAGAGAGAGTGGTGGATACAATCATTGTTACCCTTGTAGACAGGACAATCATACCATAAAGTGACTTGAGGAAGGACATGTCCAGTCCATTGATCAACAAGGCTTTGACCACCACCTGAAAGTGGGCAAGCTGAGATCCGGTAATAACTAGAATAAAAAAAAAGGAGTTGTTTAGTTGTGTGTGTGTGTGTGTGTGTGTGTGTGTGTGTGTGTGTGTGTGTGTGTGTGTGTGTGTGCTGAACATGAGCATCACTATAATCTACATGTCTTCTTTTAACTACAACAAAACATGCGTCATACACTGGCGTGGAAGATGAGAAAGGAAGTTCGTGCCCTCTGTTTCAACCTCTTCGTCCTCTTCCTCGCCTTCTTTCTGCTCCTCATCCTTAACGATGAAGTCTTTCAGGCTGTCACTGTCGTCCTGTTTCTCTTCTTCACTGCTGTCTATCAAGCGAACGGGATCCTCTTCGACAGACTCGTCTTCAGAATCTTTCACTTCTCTCGTTTCTTCTGTAACTTCTCCCTTCACCGAATCCTGAAGGAGAACATTTTCTGAACTGGTAAATAACTC
Organism: Plotosus lineatus; assembly: GCA_024760905.1. Taxonomy (NCBI): domain Eukaryota; kingdom Metazoa; phylum Chordata; class Actinopteri; order Siluriformes; family Plotosidae; genus Plotosus; species Plotosus lineatus. Next base: position 5,665,861 of record CM045735.1, on the reverse strand, counting down.
AATTTCTGTGTTAGTAGTTACACCCAGCAGCAAGTAAATCACAATACAGGTCAATATGGAGCATAAAATACTAACTCTACATCCATAATTAGTAGACTAGACTGTGACAAACCAAACACTGACCGGGTTCGTATTTTGGTGGTGGTCCATCCTATATGCACTGTCGTGACACTGACACAAATTCAGATTGATACCGAGGGCGGATATCCTGATCGGTTTACTATATAAAAGCAAGGAATATGAAATATAACTGGATGGGTGTCCCGTGTCCATGTCCGCCTATCACAAGAAACCCAGTAACACTGGCATATCACTGAGTTGATGATGAGTTGTTTGTTATATGTCACTGACTTGCAAGACGCTGTGTAGGAATAATAATTAAATTTTTTTTTTTTATTTTTTTTTTTTATTGCTAACGACCCCAAATATTTTTAAGAAAAAAAGCCTTACAAACCACTGCTGAGACTCACAATCGTTTGTGACAACACCCAATATTAAAAGATGCATGGAACATGAAGTCGTTAAACGGATAATTAAACTAACGAGACAGGTGATATAAACAAAGGCGGAAATCGGTGAATGAAAGGCGGTGAAGAGAAAACGCAGTGTTAGCCTTTCCTGCATTCGCACCAGGGAATTGATTTAGCTCAAATTGACTCACGCTGGCCTTATAACACCAGCCTCATACACCCACCAATAGAGATAACTGATATCTGGAGCTCTGCTTTTAAACAGCACCTAAATCCCAGTAAGGTTGACAACAACTGATGGATTTTCATCATCGGGCCAAATGTCACAATTGGGACACATCACATGACACCTTTTTTTTTTTAAGCTAGTTTGATATTTCCTACGACTTGGTCTTTGACATTCCTGTAATAGTCACCGCCAAACTCTCAACCCTCCTCTCAGACAACATACGAGGAGTTGGATGATGTTTGGTTGGAGTCAGACTTGTAGTGTTGCCAATATCCTGTCAATATATAATAATAAACGGTATTGTGTTTTATGTCCCGTATATCACATCTGGTGGGGCCGGTGGTGTAGTGGTTAGGGTGCTGGGCACATGCTCGGGAGGTTGTGTGTTCAAATCCCAGTTAGACACCCACTGTGCTAAGACCCCTGGGCAAGGTCCTAACCGCAAGTGTGCCTCTGTTCACTCAGCAGTATCAATGGGTTCCAGTAAAAATATACTGGGAAGGTAACCTGCGATGGACTAGCGTCCCATCTAGGAGGAGTTGAACTCCTGGTAGCTTCACGCTATGGAAACCGGGGATAAGCACTGCCTTGATGACGAGGTTCGGGTGTCAAAGCCCAACAGACTACCTACCTACCTACATCATATCTTAATATATGGGCTGCTGATACACTGGGGAGCAACATGGTGGCGTAGTTGTTAGCACATCTGCCTCACAGCAGGTCTTGGGTTCAATTCCCAGGCTCTTGTGGAGTTTGCATGTATTTTGTTGTGTGGGTTTCCTCCGGGTACTCCAGTTTCCTCCCACAAAATGCAAGATGTAGTACATGAGTTGGAAGGGTTGTGTATGTTGGCCCTGTTCAGGGTGTACTCAATCTAAGCTCGATCCTTCCTAGAACCCTGAATGAATGAATGGATGAATGAAAGGAACATCCGGGCTCTTACTAAGGTTCTGCGCCTGCGCACTGGTGTCGTCTTTCTCTTTTTCAGTAGATCCATCAGTTTCTTCTTCCTCGCTTTCCTCTTGGCAGCTGCTTGTCTCGCCTCCAGTTGTTCCTTCTGTCTGTCTGTCTCGCCGTCGGAGTCGGAAAGCTTGAGTCGTTTTCCCCACGAAGCTTTCCGGACGGGTTCGGCTCCTACGTCACTGTCCGAAGACTCGCTCGTGCGACCGTCTAGGATGCTCGTGCTGGCTGATCTCTTGCGCCGTTGGCTCACGGACACGGCGCATTTCTCATCATCCGTCCCGTGTTCCGTGTCAGCGCGCGTGGGAGCAGCAGAATCAGACTGGCCGCTGCTGCTGTTGCTGTCCGAGCTGCGGGATGCATCGTCTTCCGACGCACGGTACTCACTGTCGGAACTGTCGCTGGTCGTCGTGCTGCGGTACGACCCTTCGTCGCTGTCGTCGAGCATGTTCTCGAGCGCGCTCGTGTGAGTCTTCCTTCGGTCAATGCGGGACGCCAGAGGCGCGCGCTTCCGCCGCATGCCCACGCTTTTCATCTCTGATGCACTCGCTGGAAGAACTGAAGGACTCCAAACGGCTGTTTTACAACATGGACGCGTTTTTGTTTTCGTTAATACTCACCACAGCGAGCACACGCGAGTCTCTGGCAACAAAAACACAAAGTGCGAATTTACACAGAAATGATAAAAAAAATGTTAAAAATAAACACATTAATTGTCTACAAGAAGTAAATAAATTCACAAAAATATCTCCCTCATCGAAAACATTAGTCCCGGGATTTATAGGGGGCGTGTCTGTTTTGCCCTTGCAGTTCCGCCTTCTTCGTGACTTCCGTATCTGTTACAACGAATGCGCCATCTAGTGTTGCGGAGGCCACTTCCTGCATCGCAGTGTCAAAACGTGGTTCAAGGTTTAGATCTGGCTCCGGAGGACCCCCTGAACTGTACATTTTTGTGTTCTTTTTCCAAAAAAACACCTGATTTAATCAAATATTTAATTGACAGCTCTGATATTATTATTATTATTACTGTATTGATCTTCTTTTCCTTTCGGCTTTTTCCCTTTCTCGGGAGTCGCCACAGCAAATCATCTGATTCTCACATTTAATTTGGCATAGGTTTTTATGTCAGATGCCCTTCCTGTCACAACCCTTTTCTTTTTTAGCAAGGGATAGAAACACGCTGATGGCTTTGCAGCTACTCTTTTACGAAAGTCAGCAATGGTTCTTTTACATGCCTCTCACCATAGTGAGAGACATGGCCCGCCTTTGATAACCCACTTAGCCGCGCTGGGGAGACAGTGACAACCCTGTGGGGACTCGAACCCCCAACCTTAGGATCAGCGATCCTGCGCCCTATCCACTAGACCACCACTGCCCCTATTATTATTATTATTATTATTACTGTATTAATATGTTGTTATAATCAGGACAGTGGTGACCCGGTTGGTAAGGGGCAGGATTACTGATCCTAAGGTTGAGGTTTCAAGCCACACCATTAACGGTTGTCATTGCTGTCCCCACAGTGCAGCTAACTGGGTGATCAAAGGAAGGCCATGTCTCGTACGGTTTGGGGTAAAAGAAGCATTGCTGACTTTTATCGGTGTGTTTCTGCCCCGCGATAGTCTGGCGAGCTGTACAGGGCCTTTCTCCCCTCGCCCACAGTCGGCTGAGCTGGGTGCCAGCCTCATGCGACCCTAATTAGGATTAAATGGTTTAGAAAAGAAATAAAGTAAATGTAAAGTGAACACACACAAAGCAGTGGGCAACACTCAGAGAGTAATCGGGGGTTAGGTGCCTTGCAAAAGGGAACTTCAGTCACGAATATGGAGGAAGTGAGGTGCAGCTCAGTCTCTCTGCCCCCACACGGGATTCGAACAAGGCCCAAACTCACTTCTCTAATCATTAGGCCATTGATGCTCCATTATGTACTTGGTGGCAAAATGGAGTAATAAACATTGATGAAATGTGCTAAAGACACAATGTTTATCCTGACAGTCATGGCCATATGTTGATTGCCTCCAGGCTGCCACATTGTTGTTGAATAAGATATCTGGATGCTACAGCACTGCGATTTCCTCCAAGTAAGACGGGTTGGCACAGTGGTTAGCACACCCACCTCAGGGCAAGAATGTCCTGGGTTTGAGTCCTGCTTTTGGTGTACTGTGTGGAGTGAGATGAAATTATAAGCTATTTTATAATTTTTTCATTTGTCAATGTGGGGGAAAATTTTTTTATTTAATTTGTTTGAGGTATTTTTCATAATGTGTCCAGGTTTTTTTTTTTTGTTTTGTTTTGTTTTGTTTTGTACCATATATTGTTTGATTAAAAAGATCCTTTAAGTGTTGTGATTCCAGTTTTGACCAGGGGTTGTATTATTATATTATATTATAATTATACAATACATTTCACACGGAGCACAATACTCTGTCAGGAAAGACATGAATACATCGATTGTTTATGTTATGAATATTTATTTTATATGAAGAAATATTTTATATGTCACACTTACATGAACCCAATTAAATACACCCCCACACACCCACCTTAGTCGTATTCAATTCCCACTCATCAAGTGTTACCTCCCCATCATATACGACCACTGCCAACCAGGGAGGGGGTCTTAAGCATGCACAGGCCCCTCTCGGTGACACGTGATGCTGCCATTTTACGAACTGCACTATTTGGAGTCATTATCTGCCCCATTTATATGAATGAGGTCACCGACACCCGTGGATTAGCTGGTGATCGCTGTGAGTGATGACTGCGTATACCATCCCTCCTTCCCTCCCTCCCTCCCTCGACCAATTACTGTACCTCCCATGGACTCTCGGTTGCGGAGGACTCTTGAATGGCCCATTGACAAGGTGCGTGACCACCAACTTGGAGATTGCAAATTTAAATCCAGGTTGATAGTCACGCCCCTTGTCAATGAGTCACTCGGGAGCCCTAAACAATCAATCATTGCTAATATTATGACCAGATAATAATTTCACCGCCATATCCAGAAGATATTAAGTGTTCTCCTTTATGGTCAAAAAGAACACTCTGAACAGCGTCATCATGTCCTAAAAGACAGGACACTCGGCAAGACATCACGTCCACCAGCTTGACCTCATGGTCATTACTTGCAACTGCTAACACGTGACCATTTGGACTGAAGGCCACTTGGTTGCTAGGGTGAGGTCCGGTATCCACGGTCGAGATGGCTGACATGTTCCTCACGTCCCATAATTTCACAATGCCATAAGAATCACAGGATGCAATCATGTCTCCCAGGGCATTAAAAGTTGCACTGTTGCATGAGTGCTGGTGGCCATAGAAGGTTTGGGCACAGAGTCCAGCGCGAGCATCCCACAGTGAAAGGGTTTTATCAGCTGAGCAGGTGAGGAGAATGTTGGAGAAGGGTACGAAGCTAATACTATTCACTGAGTCGACATGGCCTCGCAGAGTGTAACGGCAGCGCTCACTCTGTAGGTCCCACACTTTGACTGTATTGTCCATCGAACAGGAGGCTATGAAGTCCCCACAGGAGTGGAAGGAGCACCCCCAGGTGGCATGAGTGTGGCCTTCTAGGGTCAGCATACAGCAGGATTTGGCAAAGTCCCAGATTCTCACTGTGCTGTCTCCACTTGTGGTAGCTAGAAGCTGTCCATCCGGATGGAAACTACAGGAAGACAGCCAATCAGTATGACCCTCGCCAGTCATGATCATCTCCCCATCTGGCATCCCCCAAAGCCTCCAGAGATGATCATCACTTGTAGAAGCTACAAGGCGTTTGCGTGGATGGAGAGCAAGATAGCTCACAGCCAAGGTGTGAGCTTTGAAAGACTTCGTGACTGCAAACTGGGATCTTCTGGGGGTTTGGGCAGATAGGGCTTTTATTTGGGTCAGGAAGGGATTTGTGCGTGTGCAGGATGGAAACTGTGAATCTTTTGAATGTTTGGTAGTAGTAGTAGTGCCCTTTGTTGTGTTTTTGACACGGCTGGAAGTCATCGCCTCATCAACTGATGATTTGGTACATTGATCTGGACTACACCTACTGTGAAACCTGTGGGGTCTTGGAGAAGAACGTGAATGACCCAACATGCTATCCTGATCACGAACCTGACTGCAGAGTCTGTCCCTCTCAATACTGACCAACATCTTCTCCCTCAGAGCTGTCTGGTACTTCTCACTCAGTTGTTTTAAAGCGGGACCATAAGACTCGTGGTGTTTCTTAAGTCTTCGGATGTCCTCAGTCAGTCTGTCTTTCTCTTCCACAACACGCTTATGGTGCAACCGGTGGAAATCTCGTTCCTTCTGAAGTTTCACCATGATCTTTCCAGCCTGGAAGGCAGCTTCTTTGAAGCCGTCTCGCTCTTTCTGGACTTTTTTCAGTTCATCTTCCAGCATCTGGATCTGGATGTATGCGTGAGGTATAATTCCCACCTGATGGGGTTTGAGTGTTCCTTTATATTCCATCTCATACCATTCTGAATGGAAACAACTTAGGGTTTTCTTCATTCCCATTTTCATGAGAAAGTTGCGAAGAAAATCTTCCACGACTTCAGGGATATTGCTTTGTAGTTTCTGGGATGTCGGAGATATCTGCTCAGGAACAGATTCAGACTCATTACTGTGTTTATCCAGAGCTTCGGTTTGAGTTTTTAAATCATCTTCTTCAGGCTGACTTTTCTCTTCAACACTAACCTCCTCCTCATACTTGTTATCCCCAGTGTCTTCTGGAATAGAGACTTTTTCGAGATAACATGGTCCATTGACTGATTTTGACCCGTTCACTGGTTCCATTTTGTCATTTCCCCCTCATTTTCACTTCCTGGATATTTATTATACAGTTTTGTGTACTGTTACCATGGAAACATGCTTGGAGAGGAGTCAGATGTACCATTAGACAAAGGTGGGTGATTGCTTGAAGCGCCAAGCTATTAAAGGCTCTCAGTAAAACACCTATAAAACTTATTAACCTATTAAAATTATTATTTTAATATTTCGTATCTTTTTTTAAAAAAATACTATGTATGTTTGACCTTCATTGCTAAAAAAAAAGTAGAACAAAAACTCATACATCTCAGGGTACACTCCCCCCTCAGTCCACATTAGATTGGACCAATCCATGATTTGAGGAATCATTTCAGGTGGAAAGTGTTTGGTGGTGGATTCATACTCTTAAAAAAAGTGAAGCAAAAAGTATAGTGGGAATGAAAAAAAGGAGGAAAATAAAGGAAAATGAAACATTTACACAACTTTCATTTATTTTCCCATTACATTACATTCATTACTGTACACATTCCACTCCTATTTTCTCCCATCACACTATCCAGGGAATCACTCATTCGCTGAGCTGAATAACTGTGTCAACCTTATCATACAGTACTTGGGGCGAATAACACTCGATGAATGCAAGATACACCCTCAAGGGCTCACCAGACCATCACGGGGCCAACACACAACCGTTCACACTCAGGGTCAAGTTGGAACAGCCAATTAACCTAACCTACATATTTTAGAATTGTCGAAGGAAACAAGGGAACCCAGAGGAAACCCCACACAAGTTTGAGGTCTGAGCCAGGAATCAATCCATGGACCTTCTTGCTGTGAGGCGGACAGGCTCACGAGGCCACCGTACCACCTCGGGGAATCAGTAAAAATCTCAGTGTCCCTGTATGACTTTCATATTGTTACATCATTAGCCAATATTACATGAAATTAATCATCAGTAAACATAGCTGAGATTGTAGTTTGGAATGTAAGTTAACTGGTTTATTATTTTATTTAAACAGAGAACAGTCTTTTTAAAACTTTCAGTGTTTTGGTTTTTTTTTTTTTTTTATCTTACAGGTCACAGGTCTCAAACTCAAAACCAACCCACCAACTTATTTTATGTGGATTGCAAGAGCTTTAACAGTATATGATTATCGTACATTCTTTGCGTCAACCCTTACTATGAAACATAATTCATCATCCTTCCACTAGGTGGCAGCAGCCAATTTCAAGTAAACAGTGAGTCACTCATGACTTAAGAAGATTGCATGCTAGTCGGGCAGCAAAATGGTGCCAGGTCATGGGTTAGAGTTCTGATTTCGGCAAGTGTTTCTATATGAAGTTTACATGTTCTCTCTCCCCAGTTGTGCATGGGGTTCTTCCTTTGGGTACTCGTGTCCTTCCATAGGCTAAGGACACACACATTAGATAAACATACTGTGCTAAATTGCCCCTAGGTGGAAGTCTGTGTGTGTGTATGCGTGCAATTGTCTGGCAAGATGTTTAGGGTATACCCAGCCTTTACCCAAATTGGGTTGAGATAGGTGCTAGCCTCCGAGTGATCCATGTAGGATTAAATGGTTCTGGAGATGAATGAATGAATGAAAATGTAATAAAAAGATGTGTTATTGTATAATTTTATTTTTGGAAATGTTTAAAAAAGTGGTGTCCTTTAAAATGTCTATGCACAATCCTTGGTCATGGCAGCCCACATCTGAATTCTTTCTAATGTTCTGCACCTGCACACTGGTTGTAGCCATCTTTCTCTTCGGAAATAGCACTGCCACTTTCTGTCTCCTCTTTCCTGTCCGCAGCCTCTTCTCAGTCCTCCTTCCCGTCATTCGTCATTGTCCTGTATTGATTGGTAATAGTTTGACCAATTTCTGCCATTTTGCCGTTCAAGGTGCTCATGCTGGTCAACTCCTTCAGCCATCACACGTTTTATCGTCCATTCCACTGCTGATCATCATGTTGTCCATGCGTGTCTTTCTCCGATGGACTTGGCTGATGTGGGACATTGTTGTCACGTGCTGTTAACCAGACTTAGATTTGGTTTGTTCTGAGCTTTTAGCATCTTGTTCTTTTCTTTCCCACAGGTTGAAATTTTTGCCCATGATGACCGCTGAATCTTTTGAAGGTTTGATGATTGTTCTCTTGATTAGATCTTTGGTGGAGACCTTGTCAACTGGTGCTTTGGTTCCTTCCCCTGAACTACACCTGTTGTGAAAGTTGCAGGTTCCAGGAGAACAACATGTGCACCTCAGAGCTCGATCTTGATCAAGAACCTGACTGGAGACTTTGTCCCTCTCAATACTGACCAACATCTTCTCCCTCAGAGCTGTCTGGTACTTCTCACTCAGTTGTTTTAAAGCAGGACCATAAGACTCGTAGTGTTTCTTAAGTCTTCGGATGTCCTCAGTCAGTCTGCGTTTCTCATCCACAACACGCTTATGGTGCAGCCGGTGGAAATCTCGTTCCTTCTGAAGCCTCACCATGATCTCTCCAGCCTGGAAGGCAGCTTCTTTGAAGCTGTCTCGTTCTTTTTGGACTTTTTTCAGTTCATCCTCCAGCATCTGGACCTGGATGTATGCGTAAGGTATCATTTCCACCTGGTGGGGTTTGAGTGTCCCTTTATATTCCATCTCATACCATTCTGACTGGAAACTATTCAGGGTTTTGTTCATTCCCATTTTCATGAGAAAGTTGCGAAGGAAATCGTTCACGGCTTCGGGGATATTGCCTCGAAGTTTCTGGGATGAACAAGGTGTCTGTCCCGGGACAGATTCGTTCTCATTACTGTCTTTATACAGACCTGCATGTTTCAAATCCTCTTCTTTAAATCCTCTTTCTTCAAATTTCTCTCCTTCACTCTCTTCCTCAACACTGAATCCCTCACCATACTCAGAATTCTTCGAGCCCATTGGAGTTGAGAGCCTTTGGAGATATGTTTGATTTCGTGATTGTGGGGCATACATGGTCCACCCTGTCGCAGCTTGCTAGACCCGTTTACTATTGTCACGAACTAATATACAGTAAGTAACCCCCTTGTGCTCCTTCACCATGGACACGTGGGCACCTGTGATGCAACATAATTACGAATGGCATCATATGCATCCTTAACAAAGGCTGAAATCGAAATGTGTGTGCGTGTGTGTGCGAGAGAGAGAGAGAGAGAGAGATCCCCTTTCTTATTGGAAGATAAAGCATTTTTGACTGGAGGGGGTGGGATGCCACAATTTAAGCAGAAGGGGGCGCTCACACACCACAATCGTCAATATCTTTTTTATTTTATTTTCATATACTGTATATGGGGGCAGTGGTGGTCTAGTGGTACAGTATAGGGCGCTGGATCACTCATCCTAAGGTTGGGGGTTCGAGTCCCACTCTCAACAAGGTTGTCACTGTCCCTGTCCCCCCAACCCCCCCCCCCAGTGCAGCTAACTGGGTTAACAAAGGCGGGCCATGTCTCTCACTGTCTATGGTGAGAGGTTCATGTAAAAGAACCATTGCTGACTTTCGTAAAGAGGAGCTGCAAAGCTGTCAGCGTGTTTCTGTCCCTCGCTAAAGGGTTGTGTCAGGAAGTGCATCCGACTTACAAACCTATGAACCAAATCAAATATGCAAATCATTCTCTGTGGCGACCCCTGAGAAAGGGAAAAAGCCAAAAGGAAATCTTATATACAGTATATATATATATATATATATATATATATATATATATATATATATATATATATATATATATATATATATATATATATATATATATATATATATATATATATATATAGTGGTACCTTGGTTCTCAAACTTAATCTGTTCCAGAAGGCAGTTTCTAACTCCAATTTGTTCGAATTCCAAATCCGCTTTTCCCATTACAAATAATGTAAACGGTTTTAATCCGTTCCAAGACGCAAGAAAACTCCCTTTATCAAACATGTTATTTCATAATGTTGTTTACATATCAAATAGTATATTAAATGTGAAACAACAGGAAAAATTCTTCTAAAAATTCTTAATATATTAATTTATTTTGTGTCTTTGTGTTTTGTTTATTTTCGAACCAGCCTCGACTTGTTTTAAAGTGGAACCCTTCAAGGTCCGTTTTCACCAAATCATCGTAGATTTCACGAACTTTGCAACACATCACATCCTTGCGAACACTATCTCCTGCTAACTGCTCCTCCTCCAGCACTTGCGGTCTTTGTTCGCTGATAAGCGTAGAGCCTTTCGCCACATCACTGGCTTTAACACTCTCTTTGTTCTTCAGGATCGCGCATATCGTTAGCAAGATCGGTAACACGCACGCCTGATTCATGCTTAGCTATTAGCTCTTTCTTAAACGCAAGTTTTCCGCACAACTCACCTTTTCTCAGTAGCTTTCTTTGGAGACATGTTTATTAGCTGAACTAATCGAGTAAACAAAAAAACGCAGTATACTGTACTTTGAAGAACAGGAGCAAGCACATCCGCATGCACACAGTGGTCAAGTAGAGTCTAAAGAGACCGATTTCCGGAAGCCGTGCTCTTTTACTCACTCAGTCTCATTTTTTCTTGCGCATTTTTGAAGTTCGACTTCCGAATTTTGTTTGACTTCCAAGACAAAAAAAAATCCCGGATTTTTTTGTTCAAATTCTGATTTCGTAAACCGAGGTATCATTGTATATACTAGTCCATCTAAAAAAACTAGCATATTGTGATAAAGTTGATTATTTTCTGTAATGTACTATTTTAGATTCATTGCACACCAACTGAAATATTTCAGGTCTTTTATTGTTTTAATACTGATGATTTTGGCATACAGCTCATGAAAACCCAAAATTCCTATCTCAAAAAATTAGCATATGATGTTCAGGTAGTCTAAACGAGCTATTAACCTAATCATCTGAATCAACCAATTAACTCTAAACACCTGCAAAAGATTCCTGAGGCTTTTAAAAACTCCCAGCCTGGTTCATTACTCAAAACCGCAATCATGGGTAAGACTGCCGACCTGACTGCTGTCCAGAAGGCCATCATTGACACCCTCAAGCAAGAGGGTAAGACACAGAAAGAAATCTCTGAGCGAATAGGCTGTTCCCAGAGTGCTCTATCAAGCCACCTCAGTGGGACGTCTGTGGGAAGGAAAAAGTGTGGCAGAAAACGCTACACAACCAGAAGAGGTGACCGGACCCTGAGGAAGATTGTGGAGAAGGGCCGATTCCAGACCTTGGGGGACCTGTGGAAGCAGTGGACTGAGCTACAGGTGCCGCATTCCCCAGGTCAAGCCACTTTTGAACCAGAAACAGCGGCAGAAGCGGCTGACCTGGGCTACAGAGAAGCAGCAGCACTGGACTGTTGCTCAGTGGTCCAAAGTACTTTTTTCGGATGAAAGCAAATTTTGCATGTCATTCGGAAATCGCGGTGCCAGAGTCTGGAGGAAGACTGGGGAGAAGGAAATGCCAAAATGCCTGAAGTCCAGTGTCAAGTCCCCACAGTCAGTGATGGTCTGGGGTGCCATGTCAGCTGCTGGTGTTGGTCCACTGTGTTTTATCAAGGGCGGGGTCAATGCAGCTCGCTATCAGGAGATTTTGGAGCACTTCATGCTTCCATCTGCTGAAAAGCTTTATGGAGATGAAGATTTCATTTTTCAGCACGACCTGGCACCTGCTCACAGTGCCAAAACCACTGCTAAATGGTTTACTGACCATGCGATTACTGGGCTCAATTGGCCTGCCAACTCTCCTGACCTGAAGCCCAGAGAGAATCTGTGGGATATTGTGAAGAGAAAGTTGAGAGACACCAGACCCAACACTGTGGATGAGCTTAAGGCCGCTATCGAAGCATCCTGGGCCTCCATAACACCTCAGCAGTGCCACAGGCTGATTGGCTCCATGCCACGCCCGCATTGAAGCAGTCATTTCTACAAAAGGATTCCCGACCAAGTACTGAGTGCAGAACTGAACATAATTATTTGAAGGTTGACTTTTTTGTATTAAAAACACTTTTTTATTGGTCGGATGAAATATGATAATTTTTTGAGATAGGAATTTTGGGTTTTCATGAGCTGTATGCCAAAATCATCAGAATTATAACAATAAAAGACCTGAAATATTTCAGTTGGTGTGCAATGAATCTAAAATATATGAAAGTTTATTTTTTATCAGTACATTACAGAAAATAATGAACTTTATCACAATATGATCATTTTTGGAGGACAATTATATACCACTGCATGAATTTCTCATCATAGGGAGTGAGAGACAGGGCAGGCCTTTGATAACCCAGTTAGCTGCGCAAGGGTGGGGTGGAGGGGGAGAAATACAGTGACAACCCGTGGAGAGTGGGGCTTGAACCCACAACCTTAGATCAGTGATCCAGCACTTTTACCACCAGGCCTCCACTGCCCTTCATTGCTGGATCTTCCTTCTCTTATCCTTCTCGTTGGCCCAGCAGGGTTGGTGACCTTTTTGACTTGAGAGACCTTGGGACCCAGTTGGCACACTTTAAGCAAAAAGCCCACAGGCTTGTGTGATCCCCGGTGGGGTTGGGCTGGGTTTTATCACCTTACATCATATTCAATCTTTTTTATGTTTGATGTTCTAGGTAATAATGGGACAGACCACTTCTTGTCCCTCTGTCTCTATTTCTGTCTTTTATGTCTCTGTCACAATGATGATGTCACAGAGAGGGGCTACATCATGATGTAGTGACTAACCCCCCTGGAACTCACAACCCGCAGCGCTTCATGCAACACCTACTTTATTTCTGTTAGTAAACACTGCACTTCGTTCATTCCATGTCTATAAAGCATGCGATTTCTTTTCTAGATAATTTTGTCTGAATGCATCTGTAACAGCAAATATTTATTTGTAATTTCTGTGGCCTAAATAAGGAGAATGACAAATAAAGAAATTTTATACACCATGTGCCTTTTTATTGTTATTATGGGGACAACAGCATTTAATCTTATGAATCGTAGAAATAATTATGACTGTCTACTGAAAGGGGTCGAGATGATGGAAATAATCTACATCTATCGGTTTCCTTTCGTATGGAGATGAAATTCTGTAAATTTGTCATTTGACCGATTTCACTATGAGCGGAACAGTCCTTTCATCACCACACACAACTCTGCATCTTCTACACACCCTTACACTTTCTGCTTTCTGTTTCCTTTTCCTGTCTTACTGATTTGCATATTGCAGTGTGTGTGTGTGTGTGTGTGTGTGTGAGAGAGAGATAGAGAGAGAGAGCATGTGTGTGCGTGTGTGTGTGTTAGAGAGAGAGAGGGGGAGAGAG
>CM045735.1:5529660-5639660 GCA_024760905.1 Plotosus lineatus | reverse complement strand
CTCATGGTTGTAAGGGCCTTTCTGTGTCGAGTCCACATTTCCATTTATGACATTTTTCAGACACCCTCAGCCAGTATGATTACATTCATTATTTTTATACAGCTGGACACTACAGGGTTAAGGGCCTTGCTTAAGGGCCCAAGAGTGGTACATTGTGGGTACTGAGGCTTGAACCCCTGACTTTTTGGATCAGTAATCCTGAGCCTTTACCACTAAGCCAGTACTGCCCCACTTGCATTTTTTTCCCCCCTGGTGCACGTTTGGGTTTCCGCCTGCACTCCAGAGACGTGCGCATTACGTTGAGTGGCTGGTGAAAGTCGGCCACGACTATGAACGTGTGTGGCTGTATGTTCGTGTCCGTTTTAGCCCTGCAGTGGCTTGCCGACCTATTCAGGTTTTTCGCGTCTTCTCATTTACGGATCAGCTGTGATTGACTCCACCCCTCCTTTGACCGTCCCGGATACACAGTACAAATAATTGTGCTTCATTATGTGCTTATTTGTGATGCCTTCTAACCAATAACGTTTCACCATCTTTACAGATTCTTCACTCCACTGGCACTTCAAAGACTGGCTGTTCCCCCGGCAGACAATCCAGGTCTTCCTCCTTTTCACATTCCTGATTCTCCTTCCTCTTCCTCCTCCACGCTGTGCTCCTCTTCCTTGCCCGTGGATCGCCGCGCATCCAGCATCGCGGCTCTTCGGCTCAAAGCCAAGGAGCACTCGGCTCACATCGGCCAGCTCGGGGTCCGAACGTCTAGTACAGCTGATGAACAGGCCTAGAGCCTCGGTCCCTCAACCTAAAACCATGAGACCAAATGTAAAGTGCGGTACAGCCTGAAGAATCCCACGCGAACCTCACGAGGAATCAACCTCTGTATCTCCTGACGCTTCATGATGGCTTTAACTGATGGACACGATGCCAAAAGGGACTGGTCATCAACCAGAGTTCTGTAGACGTCCCAAATGATTCAAGTCATGCATTTATTGTGTTGATAGAGACAGGATGTACTGCATGTTGGAAAAGATAAAGCTTTAAACAATAGTCTTCTTGTGTTATTATATATAAAAATTTTATATTTGCTTTTTTTTTTTTTTTTTTTTTTAAATCTTGTCAGCCAGTTCAGGGAAGATACGTACACCACAAGTTTTAACTGCTGAATGAGCCAAAAATGTGTGAAAATAATGAAAATAAAACATGTGCAGTGACATTTTGTGTTTTCATACAGGTTAACCCTCAAGCGACCGAGCTATTTCGGAGTCTAGTATGACCGAGTGGGGTCATTTGTGACCCCATTGACTTTATATAGAAATATTTCTATATAAATGAGGGGCAGTGGTGGTCTAGTGGTATAGAGCGCTGGATCGCTGATCCAAAGGTTGGGGGTTCAAGTCCCACAAGTCTCCACCAGGTTGTCACTGCCCCCCCCCCCCCAGTGTGGCTAACTGGGTTATCAAAGGCGGGCCATGTCTGTCACTGTCTATGGTGAGAGGTTGATGTAAAAGAACCATTGCTGACCTTCGTAAAGAGGAGCTGCAAAGCCGTCAGCGTGTTTCTGTCCCTTGCGCAAAGGGTTGTGACAGGAAGGGCATCCGACGTAAAAACCTCTGGCGAATCAGATGATTCTCTGTGGCGACTCCCAAGTAAAAGGGAAAAAGCTGAAAGGTAGACAGACAGACAGACATTTCTATATAAATGATTGTTTTCGAGTTCTTCATATTTATGTCTGTCTCTAATATATATGTCCATCATCTTATGTAATAAGGTCTGGAATTTGATATGAGATTTCCTTTCGTCTTTTTCCCTTTCTCAGGGGACGCCACAGTGAATTATTCGCACGTTTGATTCGGTTCATAGGTTTTTACGTCGGATGCCCTTCCTGACACAACCCTTTAGCGAGGGGCGGAAACACGCGGACGGCTTTGCAGCTCCTCTTTATGAAAGCCAGCAACGGTTCTTTTACATCAACCTCTCACCAGAGACAGTGAGAGACACGGCCCGCCTTTGATAATCCAGTTAGCTGCACTATATCTTCTTCTTCTTCTTCTGCTTTTCCTTCCGGCTGTTCCCTTTCTCAGGGGTCACCACAGCGAATATATTTTTACAAAAAAACAAAAACACACAACGATAGAACAATATTACATTTATTTACATGAACCTTGTGCGTTACATCTTGTAATATGAATGTTACCTTTTATTTCTTTGCATTTTTTCCCTTTGCATCAAAAATGAAAACAAATTAAAATTAGAAAAATGGCGCCCGGATATACTAGTATATGCTCGGGGTCATGTATGACCTCATTCGGCCGCTTGAAGGTTAAGCTGATTAAAGCAGGAGCAGGAGAAAGCTGGAGGTGGGGGGAGGGCGACGACACCATCATCCATACTTCTTTTCCTTTCGGCTTTCCCCCTTTTTTTCAGGGGTCGCCACGGCGAATCTTCTGATTGGCATGTTTGATTTGTCATAAGTTTTTACGTCGGCTGTCCATCCTGACACAATCATTTAGCAGGGGGGCAGAAACACGCTGACGGCTTTGCAGCTAATCTTGATGAACGTCCACAATGGGTTCTTTTACATGAACCTCACTCCATAGACAGTGAGAGACATGGCCGGCCTTTGATAACCCAGTTAGCTGCACTGGGGACACACACACACACACCCACACACGACAGTGACAACCTTGTGGAGAGTGGGACTCGAACCCCCAACCTTAGGATTAGCGATCCAACGCCGTTTACCAGCAGGTCACTACTTCCCCACCATCATCCATACTTATGATCCTGTAATTGGTTTATTATTTGATCTAATCAGGGAATCGTGAGACGCGTTAAACCCTCACGATGGAAGAAATCTTATTCTTTATTTTTTTGAAGAAAGCGCAATGTTATATTGACATTAATATACGTGTTCTGGATACCCGGCCTGTGAGCATCGACTCCTCCTCTGACGTCCAACTGAGTCGAAATTTGTTTCAGCACCATTCACCCGCATTAAGAAGCTTATTTTGTGCTGAAAAGGTGAACACTGGAATGAGTAGATCTTGCTTGTAAGCCGGGACGTGGTCCAAACCAACGTGATTCTTCTACACTTAAGTCATCATCCAATTAGTTTGGTGTATAAAGTGATTTGTCATCTCATAGATTTCAGTTCAGGGGACAAGAGAAGTGTTTTGTCACCCAAGCGGATTTGTATCCCTAACTACCTTCTTTTCCATCGTGCCATTCAACAATGCAATGAATAACAGGAAGCGATAAACACTAATTCCGGTTGAAAAGGGGTCTTATACACTCTTTTGTCCTGCGCACTATTCAGGGAAGGGCGGATGAAAAGGTGCAGGGATTAACATAATCAAATGATTCGAAGTAATCTATTTGGCCGATCAAGCTCTGGGGAAATGGACATGCTCAATGGCAGGAGATTGTGGCTGATGAAGGGAGCTGATGAGTTCTGGTGGGGAGTGAAGGTATTACGGATCAGAGCCGGTGTCTCTCTCCGTTTAAGACCCGGTACACAATGGACACAATAGCGTGTAACGGCTTTAAGGGCCGAGCTGCAGGGATGTGTTGATAATCTGCGTGGTTTTGAAATCCGGGCAGTTTGGACCTGGGATAATAAAAAAAAAAATAATAAAAAAAAAAATCAGTTTTCTGCAGTGCACGTTTACACTGGATTTAATTCGGATTATATAAGAATCCGGATGGAGATGTTGTCGAGCTCTGTGGGGGTTTGAAGGAGACAGAGACTACAGATGTTTCATTCCTGGAAGAATACCCACTCCTGGATTGTGTAATAAAGGTGTTAATGCAGCTATGATGTGGGGTCGGTGGTGCTGGGCTCATGACCAGGAGGTTGTGTGTTCGAATCCCATTGCCCCCCCCCCCCCTCACTGTGCTAAGACTACTGGGCAAGGTCTCAACCATAAGTGTGCCTCTGTTCACCCAGCAGTGTAAAATATACCAGTACCAGTAAAAATATACTGGGAAGGTAACCCGCAATGGACTAGCGTCCCACCATGACCGGCTCATGACCGGGAGGTTTTGTGCTCGAATCCCAGTTAGCCCCCCCTCACTGTGCTAAGACCCCTGGGCAAGGTCTCAACCACAAGTGTGCCTCTGTTCACCCAGCAGTGTAAAATATACCAGTACCAGTAAAAATATACTGGGAAGGTAACCCGCAATGGACTAGCGTCCCACCATGACTGGCTCATGACCGGGAAGTTGTGTGTTCGAATCCCAGTTAGCCCCCCCTCACTGTGCTAAGACCCCTGGGCAAGGTCTCAACCACAAGTGTGCCTCTGTTCACCCAGCAGTGTAAAATATACCAGTACCAGTAAAAATATACTGGGAAGGTAACCCGCGATGGACTAGCGTCCCATCCAGGGGGAGTTGAACTCTTCACGCTACAGAAATCGAGGATGAGCACTGGCTTGATGAACTACTAGGCTTGGGTGTAAAAAGCCCAAAAGATGTACTTATGTAGCTATGATGGTGGTCTAGTGGTATAGGACGCTGGATAGCTGTGCCTAAGGTTGTGGGTTCGAGTCCCACTCTCCACAAGGTTGTCACTGTCCCCTCCAGTGAACTAACTGGGTTATCAAAGGCCGGCCATGTCTCTCACTGTCTATGGCAGGGGTCTCCAATCTTATCCACAAAGGTCTGGTGTGGGTGCAGGTTTTCACTTCAACAGTAGCCACACCTTCCTAACTTGTTTCAATCACCAATCATAAAAAAAAAAAAAAAAAAAACACCTAGATTCTACATCCATGTTTCAACTCTGGAGTGGGGCCATCTTGGTGAGAGCACCTCGCGTTAAGTTTTAAAGGTGATCTCACCAAGATGGCCCCACTTCAGAATTGAAACAGTAATGTCCAGTCTAGTTTTTGTTTAGTTTTCTTTTGAATGATCAGTGATTGGTGGAAACAGGTGGAAGGTGTGGCTACTGTTTGGTTGAAGTGAAAACCTGGTCTATGGTGTGAGGTTCATGTAAACGAACCATCGGTGACTTTCGACAAGAATAGATGCAAAGCTGTCAGTGTGTTTCCGCGCTACGATGGCCTGGCGAGCTGTCCAGGGTGTATTCTGCCCTCACCCGTAATCAACTGGGATGGGCGCCAGCCTCCCCGCAACCCTAATTAGTATTAAGTGGTTACAGAAATGATTGGAAATAAATTAATGGCATCAGAATGTATTCTGTAGCTGTGTAACCCTAATTGGGTTCGTCCGACTCCGGGCAAAGACAGAGTACACCCTGGACATCTCTCCAGGCCATTGTGGGGCAGAAACAAGCTTACGGCTATGCAGCTACTCTTGTGGAAAGTCAGCAATGGTTCTTTTACATGAACCTCTCACCAGAGACAGTGAGAGACATGACTGGCTTTTGATAACCCAGCTAGCGGCACTGGGGGGGACAGTGACGATCTGTTGAGAGTGGCGCTTGAACCCCCAACCTTAGGATCAGTGATTCCGCACCAGGCCACCACTGCCCACATTGAGATGTATATAAAAAAATATCTAAACACAACACAACTGTTGAATACAGTATTAGGACAAAATTGGAGATAAATAAATAAACAAATAAATAAGTTATAAATGTTAGATAATGTTCGGAACACAGTGCTGTAGTTATTAACACTTCTGCTTCACATCAAGAGGGTTTGAGTCCCGCCCCCCTCTTTTTGGGTAGAGGTTATATGTTCTGCTGTGTTTGCATGGGTTTCCTCCACATACTGTGGTTTCCTCCCTCAGTCCAAAGACATTCACGTTATTGGCTGTTGAAAAGTTCCCCCCGGTGTGAGCGCGAGCGTGAATGGTTGTAGGTGTGTTGCTCTGGCGAGCTGCTCTGAGTGAACGCCGCCTTTGCCCAGAGTTGGCTGAGATAGACAGCTGTAGGATGTTGGGGTTTTATGGGTTTTTTCAAAGAAAACATTTAAAACTTCTGTTGGATGCATCGATGCATACCGTCATCTCGCTCTCTGTCTCTCCCTCTATTTCTATCTCTTTCTCTGTCTTTCTATCTCTCTCTCTCTCTCTCTCATTCTCTCTATTTCTATCTCTTTCTCTTCCCCTCTCTCTGTCTCTCACTCTCTCACTCTCTGTCTCGCTCTCTGTCTCTATCTCTCTCTCTCTCTCTCTCTCTCTCACTCTCTCGCTCTCTTTCTCTCTCTCTGTTTCTATCTGTTTCTCTTTCTACCTCTTTCTGTCTCTCTTTCTGTGTCTCTCTGTCTGTCTGTCTGTCTGTCTGTCTGTCTCTCTCTCTCTCTCTGTCTCTCACTCGCTTGCGCTCTGTCTCTCACTTACTCTATTTCTATCTCTTTCTCTTCCCCTCTCTCTGTCTCTCACTCTCTCGCTCTCTGTCTCTTTCTATCTCTCTCTCTCTCTCTCTCTCTCTCTCTATATATATATATATATATATATAGATATATATATCTGTCTGTCTGTCTGTCTCTCTCTCTCTCTCTCTCTCTTGCTCTCTGTCTGTCTGTCTGTCTGTCTGTCTCTCTTTCTATCTCTCTCTGTCTCTCACTCTCTCGCTCTCTGTCTCGCTCTCTCTATTTCTATCTCTTTCTCTTCCTACCTCTCTCTGTCTCTCAGTCTCTCGCTCTCTGTCTCACTCTCTCTTCCTACCTCTCTCTGTCTCTCACTCTCTCGCTCTCTGTCTCAATCTCTCTTCCTACCTCTCTCTGTCTCTCACTCTCTCGCTCTCTGTCTCACTCTCTCTTCCTACCTCTCTCTGTCTCTCTCGCTCTCTCTTTCTATCTCGCTCTCTCTTCCTACCTCTCTCTGTCTCTCACTCTCTCGCTCTCTGTCTCGCTCTCTCTTTCTATACCTCCCTGTTCTTTGAGTCTCTCATTCTATCTCTTTCTCTGTCTCTCTCCAATCTCCATCTCCCTCCCTCTCTATGTATCTCTTTCTATCTTTCTCTCTCTTTCTCTCTTTCATTCTCTCATATTGATTTCTCACTCTTCTCATTATTTGCTTCTCTTAGTTTCACTCAGTAAAAAGTGCATCATGTTATTTCTTGTCCACATTACAGCTCTAACAGGTATCTCCGTGATTGTCCACCTGTGACGAGGAACAATCAGAGATAATCGAGTGCTTTTCACAGAGCTTCATTCAGTCCTCGTCCGTTCAGCCCCAACCGCCATTTTGCATCATTTTACTTAAATATATTTATAAATCGCTTCTGCTTCACAGACACTGAAATTTTCACTCCACCGTCCCAGTTGAGGCTAATTTATTACAGAAATTGAGCATAAACTTAGTCAAATAATAGCTGAACATGGTCAAATAATCTCTATTGACTGGAAACATGAAGAACAACAAGCTGAGGAGACAAAACAGGCACTGATTTAAATATTAATCAAAAAATTAATCAAGATATTTATTCATTTATTACATATTAGAATCTCATCTAATTGAGGAAAAGCAAGAAGGTCCTGGGTGTGGCTCCCAGGCTCAGGCACCTCTGCGTGGCGTTTGCTTCTTCTCGCCATGCTTGTGTGGGCTTCCTCCAGGTACTCTGGGTTCCTCTCACACCCAAAAGACACATGCGCATGAGGCTGATCGGCTCTTACAAACTCCCCTACACATGTGTGAATGGTTGTGCATTTTGGCCCTGGAATGGTCTTACAAGCTGTTCAGTATGCTCCAGTTCCCCAGGAAACCCTAGTGGATAATATGGTGTACTGTAGCTGGGTTGGCTTGGTGGAGCAGCAGGTAGTGTTCTTGGACCCTGATCTCCGTACTCCTGTGTTTGATCCTCCATCCTCTCCTCCTGCAGCTCTAAATTGCCCTGAGCATGAGTCAGAGTCTGTGAGGTTGTGGACGTGTGTGTACGTGATGCCCCATCATGGACTGGTCTCTCATATCTTCTTCAACTGGTATAACTTCTTCAATCTCACTGTTCCCAGGATCGATTCTGGATCCACCCTGACCCTGTTGTAAAGAAGATGAACGAATGAACTTCTTTTCCTTTCGGCTGTTCCCTTCAGGGGTCACCACAGCGAATCATCTGCCTCCAGGTCATCCTGTCCTCTGCATCTTCTTCTCTTACTCCAACTACTTTCATGTTCTCCTTCACCACATCCATAAATCTCCTCTTTGGTCTTCCTCTAGGCCTTCTGCCTGGTAGTTCCAACCTCATCATCCTACTACCAATATATTCACTATCCCTCCTCTGTACATGTCCAAACCATCTCAATCTATGTTCTCTGACTTTGTCTCCAAAACATCTGACATGTGCTGTCCATCTTATGTACTCATTCCTGATCCTATCCATCCTCGTTACTCCCAAAGAGAACCTCAACATTTTCATCTCTAGATGAACGCATGAACAAAGAAAATTCATCATCATCATCATCATCTTCTTCCGCTTGATCCAGAATCGGGTCGCGGAGGCAGCAACCTTAGCAAAGAGGTCCAGACATCCCTCTCCCTCGCCATTTCCTCCAGCTCTTCTGGGGGGACACCGAAACGTTCCCAGACAAGCGAGCGACATAGTCCTTCCAGCGTGTTCTAGGTCGACCCCGGGGTCTCTTCCCGGTTGGACATGCCTGAAACACCTCACCAGGGAGGCTGTCGGGAGGCATTCTGACTAGATGCTCGAGCCACCTCAACTGGCCCCTCTCAATGCAGAGAAGCAGCAGATCTACTCCGAGCTCTCCCCGGATGGTAGAGCTTCTCACCTCATCTCTAAGAGAGAGCCCCGCCACCCGACGAAGGAAGCTCATT
The DNA here is from genome assembly GCA_024760905.1 of Plotosus lineatus. Classification (NCBI taxonomy): domain Eukaryota; kingdom Metazoa; phylum Chordata; class Actinopteri; order Siluriformes; family Plotosidae; genus Plotosus; species Plotosus lineatus. Next base: position 5,630,930 of record CM045735.1, on the reverse strand, counting down.
TCAGCCGCCTGTATCCGCAATCTTGTTCTTTCGGTCACTACCCAAAGCTCGTGACCATCGGTGATGGTAGGAACGTAGATCGACTGGTAAAGGAACTTGAGTACATATTTATCAAAGAAGGGTCCTGAGAATGTTTTTTCCCCCCATCCTGTACTATATGTCCATATATATTTATGTGAGCACCACGATACAAGCTCCGTTGCGCCGTTCCATCTTTTCTGAGTCATATATATTTTTGTATGCGATTACTCTGGTCTCAGACAGAGAATGCAATGCAGAGCAGAAAGGAAGAGATTGTGTGGAACGGCGAGCAATTGAGTTTAAAATGAGATCCGGAGAACATGATTCGAAGCTGATCTACATGTAAAAGTGCAACAGTATTTCCCCAGCAGCGGGCTTACACACATTATCCAGAAGATCATTCGAAACACAGCATGGGGTGTGAGTCTCCATTAAGTAGGCCTAAACACGACGTCCACTGGTGCCTCTAATCATTTTCAAGCCTTTTTTGAGTAAATTGCTCCACAAAGCTCCACCTCTTTCACCTCCTCCTCCTCCTCCTCCTCCTTCTCCTCTTCCTCCTCCTCCTGATTCTTCTTCTTTTTGTGTCCTTTCAGTAATTCTCAATGAATTTTCATTGTTCTCCCTACGTACCTTTTACCATAAAGCAGGCCTCGGTGTGAATACATGGCCGGTTCTGATGTCGGTTCAGCGCTGGATTGCATTTACTTCACCATGACACTGTAATCATCTTCGCTATCAAATGATTGCAATAATTCTCAAGATTTTTGAAATGTTTGGCGTTTCATGGCAGTTCTCAATCCCGTAGATCACTGTTTTGCTGCATTTTGCAGTCTCGCTTACCGCGTTCAACACAACCTCATTACAACGTGTTTACGCCGTGTTTTCACCAACTGGATCGTCCTCGTATTAGGCTGTTGAGCCGCAATGCTGTCATGTTCCGGTGGCTGTAGTTGGAAGATAACAAATTATTACCCAGAACTTTAACGATGGCAGTGGTGGCCTGGTGGTATAGGTGCTGGGTCAGTGATCCCAAGGTCAGGGGTTCAAGCTCCACTCTCCACGGGTTGTCACTGTCCCCCCCCCTATTGCAGCTAACTGGGTTATCAAAGGCCGGCCATGTCTCTCACTGTCTATGGTGTGAGGTTCCTGTAAAAGAACCATTGCTAACTTTCATCAGCTGCATAGCCGTTAGTGGGTTTCTGCCCTGTGATGTCCTGGCGAGCCGTCCAGGGTGTACTCTGCCCTCGCCTGGAGTTGGCTGGGATGGGCACCAGCCTCCCTGTGACCATAATTAGGATTAAACAGTTCAGAAAATGAATGAACTGTCTCGATTATTGTTTTTGCTCCAAACGAAGCATCAGTTCATGGCTCCAGATCATGAGATTTACATTTACAGCATTTGGCAGACACGCCGACCCAGAACGACTTAGAACTGTGATATTTTTTTTTTATACATCTGAGGAATTGAGGGTTAAGGGCCTTGCTCAAGGACCCAACAGCGGTGACAATGAGGATTGAACCGCTGCCCATCGGATCAGTAACGCATTGCACATTTGGAACAGCCACTCAGTGAGCCGCCACTGCCCTATAAGATAAATTCTATTTCACTTCTTGGATCCATTCCTCAATTCAGTATTTACTACTTCACACTTTCCTGATTTCCAATCTTGTATATCTTCATCAGACCACCATTTATAAACATTCATTCATTTTTTTGTACTGCCTAATCCTAATCAGGGTCACGATGAGGCTGGTGTCCAGGGCAGAGTACACCCTGGATGGCTCACCAGGCCATCACAGGGCAGAAACACACTTACAGTTATGCAGCTACTCTTGATGAAAGTCAGCAATGGTTCTTTTACATGAACCTCTCATCATAGACAGTGAGACACCTGGCCAGCCTTTGATAACCCACTTAGATGCACTGTGGGGACAGTGACAACCCATTGACAGTGGGGCTTGAACTTCCAACCTTTTATACAGTATATGTATATATACACAGTGGTACCTCTCTTTACGAAAGTCTCACCAAACGAAAAATGCAGGTTACGAAATGCATTTTCCTAAAATTTTTGTCTCTGGATACGCAACAAGTTCACGTTATGAAAGCGCCATCTTAAAAATTGAAACACGCCATTCAAACATTAAAACAGACCATTCAAACATTCAAACAATGCACGAGCTGCTCTCCTATCAATGACGTTCAAACATCCCGCCCCGCTGGCCTCCCATTGGCTAAGAGGGATGACGCAGCTACCTCCCATTGCCTATCTCCCAACATTCCACCCCGCTGGCCTCCCATTGGCTAGGAGGGACGATGCAGCTCCCTTCCAATGGCTATTATGGAGCTGCAGCTACCATAATGCTTTTCGTGTAAAGGTCAGAGTTACTGTTGTTTCATGCTTTATTTCTTGACTCAGGCTTTTAACCTTCCATAAACATTTGTAAGATTATAACTCTGCTAAGAAGACATGGTCAACAGACGCGCGCACACACACACACACACACACGCGCACACACACACACACACACACACACACACACACACACACACAAACACACACACATGTGATTTCCAGTGCGAGTGAGAAGAAGAAACGGGCTCGAGTGATATCACAAAGGAATATAGCCAAATTTGTCTACCATCGGTACGATATTGAAGCAGAAGGAGGTCTTAAAAGGTATACTTTAAAAAATTTTAAAGGGTTTAGGGGGTAGTATTGGGGGCCTTGGAACAAATCACACGTTTTACATGTAAAATGCGGTTCAACTTACGAATAATCCAGGTTAAGAAAAAGGCTCTGGAATGCATTAATTTCGTAAGGTGAGGTACCACTGTATATGTATGCTGTATGTATATATATATATATATATATACATATATATATTAATCCAGTCATTTTCTGAACCACTTATCCTAATTAAGGTAACAGGCAAACTGGTGCCCATCTCAGTCGAGGTACACCCTGTACAACTCGACAGCCCTTTGTAGGGCCAACACTCATGCAACCATTCACACTCACACTGACACTGAGGGAAAATTTGGAACAGCCAATCAGCTTGGGGTTTTTTACACCCGAGCAATAGTGGCTCATCAGTCCGGTGCTTATCCCTGGTTTCCATAGCATGAAGAGACTAGAAGTTCAGCTCCACCTGGATGGGACACGAGTTGAGGTTACCTTCCCAGTATATTTTTACTGGTACCCCTTGATACTGCTGGGTGAATAGAGGCACATTTGTGGTTGAGACCTTGCCCAGGGCTCTTAACACAGTGGGGGCGTAACTGGGATTTGAACACACAACATCCCAATCATGAGTGCAGCACCCCAACCCCTACATCACCAGCCCTGAAAGCCAATCAGCTTTGGACTTTGAATATTTTTGGACTGTCGGAGGAAACAGGAGTACCCAGAGGAAACCAGCAAAAGCACACAGGGAACATGCAAACTCCTCACAGAAATGCTCCGAGCCTGGGAATTGAACCAAGGACGTTCTTGCTGTGAGTTGATATGCTAGCCATGGGGTTACTGTGCCTTCTATTACAATTAATTATCAGTCAAATGAAATTTTTTGATGCAATGGTCTGGCAAGTTGTTCAGGGTGTACCAAGCCTTTATCCTGGGGTCGGCTGGGATAGGCTTCAGCCTCCCCGAGATCCTTATTATTATTAAGCAGCTGAGTGAGTGAGATAGTAACCCTCTCGCCTAGTAAACTTTTAATTATATTTTGGACTTGTTGATTGATTATCAGTGATAAAGGAATGCAATTTTTATTTTCGACAATTTATTTTAAAATGTCAGTTTTTATTATAACTTTAACCCCGTATGTATTTATGTCGTTAAACATGATTCCATTTGTTTTTCTTCTGTTTTACACTGTTGTCTCATCATCGATGGCACACCTACAATACATCAATTGCTTGTAATTATTTTCTGAAATTTATACGCCGATTATAAAGCTTCTCCCCCTCCAAGTGCCTGGTTCTCACCATTACCTACCTATTTTTCTATTGGCCGTTAGACAGGTTAAATGTCAGCGCGTTATCACCTTTGCGAAACTGTTCCATGCGGGGACCAAGAGCAGCCGAGCCCTCGACTCATACTCTCCTGCTTTTTCCTCTCAATCTCAATCTTTCTTTTTAAATCAGACTCCATTGTAACAAATGACACCATTTCGGCAAGATGGAATCATTTCAAAAAGCGATTGCCAGTCTTTCAGAATCAGCAGCAGCAAGTCAATCAGCTGGAGCACTCAAACACACTCTAGAGTGATTACCCCGTGAATGGGGAATTTGCAGGGTTAGTGTTCCCAGCTCAGACAAGGTTACTTAACACGCAGCTCGGTTCTGCTTTAGCACCGAATAAGACAGTGCATGTGACAATGTTGTGCCAGTAGAGGAATTTTGTTGGGAGTTTGGGTTTATGATGACATTTAAAATACGTGCATGTTTGCGGATTGCATGTAAAATAAAATAATAATAAAACAAAGCTCCTATGCAACCTTGTGCTTTTTGGAAAAGCAAATCACTAATAAATTAATGAACTGGATACAACCCTCCTGAATCCTGTCTCTTTTGTACTTGTAAATAAGCCTACGCGAATCTCAAGATGCCTCCTTCTCTTCCTGATACAGCCTTTCTCCTTTCAAACTGCCTATATATATATATATAGATATATATGCATATAGACATATAGACACACACACACACACACACACACACACATATATATATATATATATATATATATATATATATATATATATATATATATATTTTTTTTTTTTCATTTCATTCATTTCATTTTCTGTAACCGCTTCATCCTAATTAGGGTCGCGGAGAGGCTGGTGCCCATCCCAGCCAACTCAGGGGGGGGGCAGAGTACACCCTGGACAGCTCGCCAGGCCATCGCAGGGTGGAAACACACTGACGGCTTTGCAGCCTACTCTTGTCGAAAGTCAGCAATGGTTCTTTTACATGCCTCACACCATAGACAGTGAGAGACATGGCCGGCCTTTGATAACCCAGTTAGCTGCACTGGGAGGACAGTGACAACCTTGTGGAGAGTGGGACTCGAACCCCCAACCTTTGGATCAGCGATCCGGCACCTTATACCACTAGACGACCACTGCCCATATATATATATATATATATATATATATATATATATATATATATATTTATACACACACACACACATATATATATATATATACACACACACACACACACACATATATATATATATATATATATATTTATACACACACACACACATATATATATATACACACACACACACACACACATATATATATATATATATATATATATATATATATATATATATATATATATATATACAGTGATCCATCGCTACTTCGTGCTTCAGTTTCTGCGGTTTTGGTGCATCGCAGGTTTTTCCAAAATATTCATCGAAAAATAAAAAATAGGGAAAAAGTTAAGCGAAATGTCACAAAGCAAGGCCAATTATGCAAAAAACTCCAAACAAACAAAAACAAAAAAACAACCCAAACCCCCCCCAACAAAACGACTTACATTTTTATGTGAGGTGCGCATCTGTATGCCCGCATCTGTGTGTGTGTGTGTGTGTGTGTGTGTGTGTGTATTTATATTTTATTTACATCTTATGGATTATTTTTGAATGTTTAATTGTTATTATAAGCATCTATAGTGTTGAGCACCGGTCCGATGAGCCAGTAGGCTCAGGTGTAAAAAGCCCAACCGACTTTACCTTCATTTTTTTTTTCAAATTTATGCTGTTTTCTGTTTATTTTCAGCTTTTATGTAAGTAATTTGGTTGATACTACAAAATGATTAACACAAATACCAGTGAAACTCTTTTATTGTTCTGTTATTATTCATTCTTTAAACCTCTATGGCAATAAGCACTTACCGTTCTACTCTGCTGGTAACATTTTAATAAGCGCCCACCCACTCCAATTTTTAAGCGCCCTGGGTGCTTATCACTTCAGATACGGGACATATATACATAATACATACACGCACAGGGATCCCTCATGCTCCGCTGTTAATTGGGACCGAGATCCCCCGCAATAACTGAAATCCGGAAGTAGAATCAACCTCCCCAACTGACATATACGTACATGTATATGTGTATATAACATTAATCAATACATATTCAAAGCTATAAATGCCTATAACAATTAAACATTAAAAAAGAATGCATAAGATGTAAATAAAATATAAATACAATACACACACATACACACGCACGCAGATACGCACCTCACAAAAATGTATTTTGATGGGAGATTTTGGGTTGTTTTTTGTTTTGTGTTTGTTTATGTTTTTTTTAATTTGTTTTTTAATTTGTTTTAAATTGTTTTAAATTGTTTTTTAATTTGTTTTTTAAATTTTTATTTAATAATTTGCCTTGTTTTTGTAGCATTTTCCTTAACCTTTTCCCCTTTTCTTCCTTAATTTCCTTATTTTTTATTTCGATGAATATTTAAAATAAAACACGATGCACTGAAGCCGCATAAATTGAAGCGCAAAAGTATAGGGATCCGTCTCATGTTTTTATTCAAGAATAATATTATAAGCTCAGTCTCATGTTTATATACTAAGCTTCTTTCTGCCTGAAAGATGAATACCACACAGAGAAGACCGAAGAAAAAGAAAAGAATAAAGGAGAACAATTCTAGCACCTGTCAGCTCATTGGGAGAAAATAGCCACAAAATTGCATAATTGCACCAATCAGTGCCTGATGCAGTGAACAGAGACAGGCCTGCAATGAATTCCACCCCATTTAACCTAACGAGCGAACCCTGCTTCACACCGAAGCTTATTCAGGGCAAACAAGCAGAAAGATATTGCTCTTGTAAATAGTTATTTATTTATCTGTGTGTATCTGTGTGTGTGTGGGGGGTTCCCTGCCTGTATTTTCTGGGATTTTTACACTTTCAGACTTTTAAATCTCTCCCCTGACCTTGATGTGCTCTTATTAAAACCTTAATGTTTGCACTGTTAGTCAATTGTACGTATTTGTGTAGAATATGAGAGCTAATCTATTAATCACAATCTGATCGAACATTTTTGGTTCGTATTGAAAAATGCCAAATATACAGTGTCGTACTCAGAAAAGTTTTTTTTTTTTTTTTTTTTTTTTTCTTGGTTCCCATGGTTACAAAAAGCAAAAACACAGTACAGTACTCAGAAAAGTTGAGTCAAATAGTGTAGTGAGGTTTTCAAAGGTTTTCAAATTCAAACCAGTCTAAAATGATGTCACATTATTTCACGGCTGAAAGTTTTCAGTTTTCCAACAATTAATCATCAGCCTATTTAAATTTTACTTCATCATTCGTTAACTAGTCCCTTGAAAATCTTAAAATATGCACAAATTTTTAAATCTGATCTTTTTTGTTATTGTGGTGTCACAGCACACTCAATACTTCACACTACACTTCCCAGCATGCACCTCACCGATCTCAGGCACCTGACTATTGATAATGCATAACTCAGTCACATGCTCTTCACACCTGCTTCTCCTTCCATTAATTGCCTCCTTTATATAAGAACTCTGTTTGCACATGCGGGGCAGTGGTGGGCCGGTGGTAGGGTGCAGGATTACTCATCCCAAGTCTGTTGGGCTTTTACACCCGAGCCCAGCGGCTCATCAGGGCGGTGCTTATCCCCGGTTTCCGTAGCGTGAAGCGACCAGGAGTTCATCTCCTCCTGGATGGGACGCTCGTCCATCGCAGGTTACCTTCCCAGTATATTTTTACTGGTCCCCATTTATACTGCTGGGTGAACAGACGCACACTTGTGGTTGAGACCTTGCCCAGGGGTCTTAGCACAGTGGGGGGTCTAACTGGGATTTGAACACACAACCTCCTGATCATGTGCCCAGCACTATAACTACTCCACCACCGGCCCCACTGCACTTAAAGCTACTGTTTTATCATCTGCCTTCATCTCCACTGCGAAGTGGCACGAATTGTTAAAGAATCAACGGATGACCACAAAATTCTTAAGTTTGTAAGTTTGAAGCTCCTTCGTAAAGCGTGTTCAGTCATATGAGAAGTTAAAAAAATAATAATAACACCTCAATTTCCTATTACTGGCCATCTCTTATCTCCTTTATTAGCCTCGATCTATTCATCCATCTGCCTTTCCATTCAGTTGAGATCTCTCGTGCACTCTCTCTCTCTCTCTATCTCTCTCGCTCTCTCTCGCTCATCCCCATTCCCAATTTCCACACCACTCATCTCCCACAGCTGTAGAACAGCCGTAATTGCTGTAATGTGTTAGATGTTATGGCAACCATTGCTAAATCCTGAGTTAATATAGACCTACAGCTCTCCCCTATTATTTCTCATGGCTTGAGTAGAGCTGTACAATCACTGGCTGACGTTACAAGGGAACGCCGTACTAACACTAGGGTCGGACCTTGATGCGACGTTAATGTTACGGCTGCTCGGTCTGTATGGAAATAACACACAGCACAAGGTTTTCCAGTAAAAATATACTTGGAAGGTAACCTGCGATGGACTCGTGTCCCATCCAGGAGGAGTTGAACTCTTAGTCGCTTCACGCTACGCAAACCGGGGATAAGCACCGGCCTGACGAGCCGCTTGGCTCGGGTGTAAAAAAAAAAAAAAAAAAAAAAAAAAAAACAACAGACTTTACCTTACAAGGTTTTCTCAGGATTCATTCCAGTGGGGTTGTAATAGACTCTTTCATTAAATCCATAAAAACAAAACGGTTATGAGCGTGTAGTATAGCTTGACAAATATGAGCGACTTGCAGGTGACTCTAGCATCACTAATACAGATACAGTGATACCTCAGCTCACGAACATAATTGGTTCCCAGAAAGTGTGTGTGAGGCGAAAAGTTCGTCTTCCGAACATTTATTTCCCATAAGAAACCATTAAAATGAGAATAATCCGTTCCCAGGTCCCCATAAAACATAATTTTCTACTAAATAAGCCTTAAAACTACACAAAAATATACCTTATTTTATGTATAATAAATGTGCTCTTGTATTGTAATTAAAGAAATAAACTGTACTGTATAATAAAGTGGTTTTATTTACCTTTGTGATGGTAGTTGATGGCTTGATGGAATGGAGTGGGAGGAGGAGGGAGGGAGGGACTTACTGTTTGGAAGGCGTGTTTGGAAACGCCTACTGTTTGGAAACACCCTTAGCCACACACGCACCCTTAATAGCTTCCTTGTTCTTAAGGATGGGAGCAATGGTAGACTTAGCGTACTGGTACTGGGACGCTAAGTCACACAAACGCACACCTCGTTCGTGTTTTTCAATAATCTTCGCCTGTGGTGGGTCTTTTTCGGTCCCATAATAGCAAAAGTACACTCAATATGGTCCAAAATGTCTAGCAAACACAAACCACTTCCGCATTCAAAGAAAGGGGGTGACGAACTGTGACGCCGTGAGCGTGCGTCAGCTTCTCGTGGCCGCCACCGTGGCGCTGTTCGACCGCGTGGTTTGATTCGTCCGCCGAAAACTAGTTCGTCAGCAGAAACAATATGCTCGCAAATTTAATGTTCTTGAGGCGAAAAGTTCGTGAGCTTAAGCGTTCGTCAGCGGAGGTTTTACTGTATATCTAAATTTGTTCTGTGTAGAAATGCATGACTTGACTTTTCAGTGGTAGTTTCAGTCTGACCTAATCACATAACCAGGAATAAACAAGTTCCTGTGTAAGGAAAGTCATATCTTGATAATGAATAAAAGTGACTTTGCAGTCGTAAGCGCTTCAGTATGATTACATCGTCTTGAATTTAACTGGGAGGGACGAACTAACCATAAGAGTGCGTGCTTTTCCGGGATTTGTTTTATGATTTTTATAAAGGCACTTTCTCATTACAGGTCAAAAGATAATCACAAAAATGGCCTGTGTCCAACCCTGTGTCCTACTATACCTTTGACTTTTACTTTTTTTTTTTTTTTTTTTTTTTGAGTTTACAATGATGCCTATAATATCCCCACATTATCAAAGAAAATTAAAATGAATGTTAAGTTACCTTGTTTCTATCCTTCCAAGGTTTTCCACAGTATTTGTTCTAATGATGCTGTAATTTCTTTTGACATGGAAACAATCCATTGGTATGGAATACGTCACACTGTAATGTTATTCGGTTCAAGTATATCACATTACTATGTTAGTTTTGCACTGATTTGTTTTTATAAATGATTTGCAGTATTGTCTCCTGTTCCACTGTGCAAATGAATTGTATGTTATTTTCATTCGCCGCTTCTCCAAAGCATCACAGTTCTTTATTCTATAATATTCTACCTGTGCGGTAGATTTTAAGTCGGTGGTTCTTAACCTGGGTTCGATCGAACTCTAGGGGTTCGGTGAGTCAGTCTCAGGGGTTCAGCGGAGGTCAAGACACACACCCGGCTCATATTCATGACGACACACCCCGCTTGGCCATCATTAGCGGCAAGTGATCACGCGACATTGCTTGGCCAATCTGTGCTGCAGGAAATTTGATGTGCTCAGTAGTCGACTTGTGACTGTTGTGATGGTACGTCGTGTGATTTCTTTCTTAATGTTTTAATCCATACTATGTTGAGCAAAAAAAAGAAAGTGGTAGGACGAATATGCACAACATGGATTCACATATATAACGGAACGTGATGCTAGTCAGCGTCCTATCTGGATGATTTGCGAAGTAGGATCAACCCCCCGCTGACTGACGTATACGTACATGTATATGTGTATATAATATCAATTAATACATATTTAATACTATAAATGCTTATAATAACGATTAAACATTCAAAAATAATGCCTAAGATGTAAATAAAACAAATACACACACATAGATACGCGTGCACGCACTCGGACGCACACCTCACATAAAAATGTAAGTAGCTGTGATGGAGTTCATGCATTGTATTGGTTTTGCTCTTTGAATACAGTGATGTTAATGCACGGTAAAAACATATACCTATGTCCTGAATTTGAAGAAAATCATATTTTATTTTTCATTACAGGAGGGTTCGGTGACTAAGCTTATGAAACTGGTGGGGTTCAGTACCGCCAACAAGGTTAAGAACCACTGCCTTAAGTGAAACTCCGAGACTATTCATCACAAAAAACAAGTTTCACTTTGCGTCATCGAAGAAGGTTCAAAATGAATCAATGTTTCTCCAGGAACCGTACTGGAGATAAAGGACCTAAATTAGCGAAACTGTATATGAACATTTCATATCATCAGTGAGTCCACAAGCAAAGCCTGATCTTTATTATAATAATGTCTCTGTCTTCCTTTCAGCTTTTTCCCTTTTACTTGGGAGTCGCCACAGCGAATCATCTGATTCGCACATTTTATTTGGTTCATAGGTTTTTATGTCGGATGCCCTTCCTGTCACAACCCTTTAGCAAGGGACAGAAACACGCTGACGACTTTGCAGCTCCTCTTTACGAAAGTCAGCAATGGTTCTTTTACATGCCTCTCACCATAGACAGTGACAGACATGGCCAGCCTTGGATAACCCATTTAGCCGCACTTGGGGGACAGTGACAATCCTGTGGAGAGTGGGACTCGAACCCCCAACCTTTGGATCAGCGATCCAGCGCCCTATACCACTAGACCACCACTGCCCCTTTATAATAATAATAATAATAATAATAATAATAATAATTTACTCTGGGACTGAATTATTTTTTTGAAAATGACATCATTGAAAAGCTTTCTGATAGTCATTTAAATGTAGATTTAGATGCAGACAATTGATATGCATAGGTCAGGAGTCAGCAATCCGCTGCTCTTTAGCGCCACCCTAGTGGCTCCCTGGAGCTTTATCAGAAATGTACGAAAATGGAAAAAGCTAGGGAGGGAGTGTTTTTTTTTGTTTGTTTTTGATATGGTTTCTGTCGCAGGACAAGCCTGACAAACATTCTTAATGTGTTCCAATGTTTTAAAATTTATATAAAAATTAGGCCTACATTTCTGTCAACAAAGATATGCATCAAAGCCTGCGACACATGTTTCAGTGCGACGCCTTGCCAGGTAGGTAGCTGTTGTGAACTACTAAAAAAGGCTTTTAGTTTTTTGCGGCTGCAGACAGATTTGTGTGTGAGGGTTTTTTTTTTGGTCCAATATGGCTCTTTGAACATTTTGGGTTGCAGACCCCTGACATAGGTGAAATTAAGCCCGAACGGTAAGAAATACACAGATCTCTTCTCCCAGAATGCACTCAAGCCTTCAATACAAGCCCTTTATTTTTTGCCTTCTGTGATGGGTTGAATTAGGCTTTAGTACACTGGACAAACACCATAAATTGTAGGCTATGGTACGCGCTTATTGTGATAGGTTGCAACTTGTAGTAGATATTCACTCACTATAGCGTAACGTTAATCAAATTCCCACTTGTGCTTTATTTTATTTTATTTTTTGCAGATGACAGGGTAGTCATTTTTAAAAAATAATCAAAACATAAATCCCAAGTAATAAATTGTGAGGTTTTATGCATCATGAAATTCTCCCTGTCTCTCTGTCATGTGAGCAGCACCACTCCCTTCCGCAAACAACCACACGTGAAAGAGAAAATAACTCAATGCATTCTTTTCATTGGATGGTTGATTGCCTAAGTGATGAAAGGACCCCACCCTAGACAGTGCTGTGGGATCAGCTGGAGGTCACATGCATCCTTTTGATAGCAAATGAGATCTAAACAGAGCTTAAAGCACTCGAAGGTAAAAAAAAAATGCAAAGAATAATTGATTTTATGTTTAAGAGAAAGAAGGATGATGAAAAAGTTAAGAAACAGAGAAAGGAAACCTGCAGAGGAAGGACATGGAGCAGGGAGGTGATGCAGGAGACCAGAGACGGGCCATGAATATGTCTGACAATGTTACGAAACCAGAAAACAACAGCGTGCTTTATGATTTTTTTTTTTTTTTTTTGGTGTCATTTTCATTCACTGTGGGCCGCGATTGTAAAAACTTCTGAAAACACTTTATGTTGAGGTTTCCCCTAAAGAAGAACATTTATCTGAACTTTAACTGAAAATAAATGTTTTGCGATTTATTACATTACTAGTCTGACATTATGTGCTTAAGGATGTGCACAGGATTTAAGAACTGAAGTCAGAAAAGAGCAGAATTTATAATATAGTAGTTGCACAGTTCCTGCAAGAATCTTATCTTTATCTTACTTTCATCCCTGTTGATAGAGGGTTTTGGCCACAGCTAGCAAAATTACCGCTAGCTGCTACACTGCCGTGCCGCCCGAGGAAGGGACCTGAACATGTCTGTGTGGGAAGATCATGACTGGGGAAAAAATCTTCAAGCAAACAGATGCAATACAATTCCAATTTTAAGCTATCTGATTTTCATTCATCTTTAATACATCCATTCATTTTCTAAGTCGATTTATCCTAATTAGGGTTGCGGAGAGCCCTTCTCAGCCGATTCTGGGGCGAAGGCTGGGTACACCCTGTATGCGTATAAAGTACATATAACCATTTACACGCAGGATCACACCTAGAGGCGATTCGGAGCAACCAATTAGCCAACTATGCATGTTTTTGGACTGTGGGAGGAAGCCAGAGTACAGACGCTCTCCGACTTACGTTCATTTGTTTTGCGTATTTTTTGATTGTATGCTTCTAATAGATATATATATATAAGTTGAGTTTGTGTGCTCTCTCTATGTAGTACGAGACGTACCTACATAGTATGCTGACGTAATACGCTACTTACACGCAACGCTGCGTCCATTGTTTACAAACGACAGACTGAACGTGCCCTGCTTCTTCCCAGTTCTTTGCGTGTTTCCCTTGTGTTAAGACGTCGTATCATTGATGTTGATATTATTTGATATTATTTTACAATGTTATGTTTATGGTAATTGATTTAGGGGTGTTTTATGAGATACGGTAATGGTATTTATGGATGTATAGAACAGTATGAGCCTCATACGTCACTGGAACATTACTTACGTTTTTTTTTTTTCAACTTGCGTTCAGCTGCCCAGAACCGAACTAAAACGTAATTCTGGGAGTGTCTGTACCCAGAAGAAGCTTGTGCAAGCACATGGAGAACATACAAACCCCACACAGATACACCTGAGCGCAGGAATCAAACCTGGGACCTTCTTGCTGGGGGTGGATGTCCTAACCGCTATGTTCTTTAATACCCTTTATCTTATTATTTGCTAGCCATACAAATAAATATATGCCAATACGAAATTTTTTTTAAAAAGTTCTGACCCTAACATTCACCCATACTGAATATTAAGTCTATCTAATAAACCTCACCTAGACTGTACTAAGTTTTGGGGGGGGGTTTAGAATGACACAGACTTTTTTTTTTTTTTTTTTTTTTTTTTTTTAGTGCAACCTTGCATTAAACGAGTGCTAATTAGCATGGGATCGGGTTTAAATCTCCCTCTGACTTGTCACATTTGGTTTAGAAGGCGAATTTAATTCCAAAATATCCAAATTAAGATTTATTTTAATTTAGCAACAACAATCCTGAACTTTGATCTTTAAAGCCGTGTGTGTTTATACACTGCTGTGTGTGTGCTTGAGTGTTGTGTGCATTGCCAGTACCTCATACAATTACTGTGGATGGGATGCGAGATGCTTAGATGTCCATTTGCAGCCATTAGATTAGCACCATTATTTCGGACCAACATAACCCACCTGTTGAAATCCCTCCACTCTGGAGGTCAACAGTGAAATACGCAGACCATACACAAACAAATCACTTCCAGCTGCCAACCTAACACACACACACACACACACACACAGCATGCCCTCCCCTGAGGTTTGAAACAAGCAACCTAGCTCATATAAACCTATGGAAAGGCTGTGCTTTGTTACAGGACAGTATTGTATTATACATAATAGTATTTTACTATAATCTGGACCGGATGAGAATAACAGAGAAACAAATATCAATTAAAGGTGTACTATTGGTTTGTCACATCCTAAGCATATTAAGATTATCAGATATTAAGATTCATGCTGCCCCTCCCAACAGTCTTTGCATCTATCCCAGTCATATGAACTTTGGACACTGGTCACATGCACGATGCTCATGTCCCTGACTACCCAGCCCATGAATTTATACACCTTTGTTTGTAAAATATTGCTCATTACCGGTCACTGCCACACCTAGTAAATCTGACAGGGTTTTCCTCATTACTATTTACCTCCCTAGCCTATGACACGGCTTATGTGTGTGATCTCTGACAATCTCTTTGATTCTGCTATACTGTATTAATCCAGTAATTAATCCTCTGCATTAACCGATCCAAAGTGAGCGCACACACTTAGAGTAGTGGGCTGCCACACACAGTCTAGTGCCCAGAGGGCAGTTTGGGGTTAGGTGCACTTCAACCATATTGAGGAAGGGAGGGGAAGGTGCTGCTTGCTCCCCAACAGCCACACATTTTTCCTACTGGTTCAGGAATTGAACCAGGGACCTTACCGTCCCAAAGCCGCTTCTCTAACTATTAGGCTACAGCTGCCCACCCTTCTACCAGCTTTTAACCGGTTTTGGATCCATTGTATCATTTGCATTAAGGTTTGATGTCTGCCTTCATCTGTTTAATAAAGTGTTTTATCTGCAAAAATTATTATTTCCAGAAATGTTAAGTGGGTTTCAGGGGAAGACTTGAGCTGTGTATTATTAGGATTAATATCCCAATGGATACACCAAGAAGCAAACAAATGTAGCATGGAATTGATTATTTTCATGCCAACAGGAACAAGCTGTCAAAAATAAATGCATTGAAAAAAGGCGGCATTATTAACAGGAATAAGACCAGACAGTGCTCGTTCCTTGATCCTTAGTAACTGCCTGATCAGAAACGCATTGGTTTAAATTAAGCTAGTAGTCTGTTAGCATTCGAGAAAATAGAAGTAACTTAATTTGTTTTTATATAGTTGCAAGGTTCATAAAAAAATATGACGGGCAACATGGTAACATAGTTAATATGTCGGCCTCAGAGCAAGAATATTCTGGATTTGAATCTTGTGCTTGGTGAAGATGTTTTGAGGTGAAGTTTGCATGTTCTTCCCATGTTTGCATATGTTTCCTTCTACAGTCCGAAGGTTAACTGACTTTTTCATATTGCCCCTACGTCCGCCTCACAGCAAGAAGGTCCAGGGTTTGATTCCCAGCTCAAGCGTTTCTGTGCAGAGTTTGCACGAGTCCAGGTGTACCCCGTTCTTGCCCATTGTTGGCTGGGATGGGTGCCAGTCTCCCTGCTACCCTAATTAGGATTAAGCTGTTCAGAATATGAGTGAATGAATGAAAAATTGCCCCTTGGGTTTGAATGTTAATGGTTGTATGTGTGTTGGTTCTACAATGGACTAGAAAGCTGTTCAGGGTGTACCCCACCTTTTGCCCTGAGTCTGCTGAGATCCTGGTTACGCAAATAAATTAATTCAGTTTCAGCAAATTAATGAATACATGAGAATGTGCCAGGCGGCACGGTGCCGTAGTGGTTAGCACATCCGCCTCACAGCAAGAACGCCTGTGTTCAATTCACAGCTCGGGCATTTCTGTGTGGTTTGCATGTTCTTCCCGTGCATGCCTGGGTTTCCTCCGGGTACTCTGGTTTCCTCCTACAGTCCAAAAACATGCACAGCAGGCAATTTGGCTGCTCAAAATTGCTTCTAGGTTGTGAGCGTGAATGATTCTGTGAGTGTTTGTGCTGTGATGGTTTTTCGAGCTGTCCATGGTGTACCCCACCCTTGCCCAGAGTCGGCTGAGATGGGTGTCGGCCTCTCTGTGGCCCTAATTATGACTAAACATTTTAGAAAATGAATGAAAAAATGTGCTGTTTACTACCGTCAAAGGTGCATTTCTGTTTTGTTAATGAAATAGAGCAGAGATTTAATTAGCTTGTGTATAGTCCATGGAATGTCTTAGCAAGGAAAGTAAAGTGTGTGTGTGTGTGTGTGTGTGTGTGTGTGTACTCAAATTGGTACGACATCCCTGGAGAGAAGGTATGGTGAGGAGAGAGGGCTGGATGGTGTAATGATTATGGTGAACAACAAGTCTCGATGCTGGTGAAGGAACAATTCTGGGGCAAAATTTGATAAGAGACAGTGAGACACCAAGAGTGGAGACTTGTAAGTAGAAGTCAGTTAAACTATTAATATGAGTGATGCCATACGTTCTCTCCTTTAATGAATGGGACGTTCGTGCTGACTGACAGTGTTGCTCAAGTCACAGTCCTAATTAGATTCCTCTCGTGTTGTAGGCTGTGTTGAGCTTCCCAACCACTCATTAACCTCTCGCCCTTGGTCATCCAGCAACTGAGAGGATGTTTCATCAGCTCCAGCAGCTGAAACTCTATGCAGGGTAGAACACAAAGAGAGAAGGAGGAGGGGAGGATGAAAGACAGTCAGTTTGACCATGGCCTGACAATGCTCCATGCCACATGCTCATTCCCAGTGGCGAGAAAGAATAGGCATGGATATTGATACTTAGACTTGGATTTCACACTAGATGGTTTATTTTTTTATATACTGTATTCATCACAGAATGGAAGTTATTTGCTTTGCATTTAACCAATCGAAAGTGAACAAAGACACACACACACTTTCAGAGCAATGGGCTGCCACACACACTGGGTGGCACACAGAGAGCAGTTGGGGGTTGGGTGCCTTGCTCAGGGGCACTTCAGCCATGAATGTGGAGGAAGGGAAGGTGCATCTCACTCCCCCTGTGCTACACATGGTCCCTGCTGGTTCAGGAATCAAACCAGCAACCTTTCGGTCTCTGAGCCACTTCTCATACCATTATGCTACGGCTGCCCCTAAGCTTACATGTTATTCGGACAGCCTTAAAATATCTTTGTTGGTGGTAACACGGCCGGTTGGGCCGAAATTATACATAAAAACCCGGCCTGAGCATTCACAGATGCAAAAAATAAAAATATTCTGGCCGGTTGTGTTGAGAAAACGCATGTGTCCCTATCATACACTGTATTAAAAAGTGACCAAAGCAACATCAGTATCAACCGCGCCTTGTGATTGGTCAATTTCACCAGTTCATTGATCAGCAATTCTCATTGGTCAGTACTGTCTTAATAAAAAAAATAGAAAGCATGATGGAAGGGGACAATGATGAGACAAGAAAGAATCTGTTCTCTGTCACTGTTAAAGGTCCCAATGTGAAAATAATAAATAAATTAATGCGTTTCAAATTGAGCAACGCATTTTCTGACTTTTTCAAACCAATACAAGTTACAGTAATTATAAACCGCCAGCAACAGCACGGAGCGTGACGAAGGTATTTGACTTTGACACTATGCTGACTGCAATATTAAAAGTTGATATGTTGAAGAAACCTTGATACTCTATTGATTACAATATTAAAAAAAAAATAAACTTTGATATTCAGTGTGTTGGTTTTAAATATAAGATTTTTATTTAATTCTACTGTGTTTACAACATCACATTCATAATATAGTATGATGTATGAAAAAAATTTCCTTGTGAATCCCGGGTGGCCTGCACAGGCAAAAAAAAAAAAAAAAAAAAATCCTCCCTCCCGGGTGAATCTTTTTTATCATGTCATTGCCAACAAAGATTTTTTTTTTAAGCCTGGCCTTAGATCTTTCTATCTGTATAGATTTATTATATAAAACTAATTCACTCACACCTACAGGCAATTTTTCCATAACCAGCCCACCAATTGTCTTCAATTTTGGTAGGAAGGTAGGGGGGGGGGTGGGGGTGGTAGGTGACACCCTGGACAGCTCGCCAGACCATTGCAAGGCCAACAGACATACAACCATTTACTCTCACACTCACACCTAGGGGCGATTTGGAACAGCCAATTAGCTGACTGCATATTTTTGGACTGTAGGGGGAACCGGAGTACCCCAAGGAAACATATGCAAGCACTGGGAGGACATGCA
The DNA here is from genome assembly GCA_024760905.1 of Plotosus lineatus. NCBI lineage: Eukaryota > Metazoa > Chordata > Actinopteri > Siluriformes > Plotosidae > Plotosus > Plotosus lineatus. The sequence goes on along the minus strand of CM045735.1, from coordinate 5,612,002 downwards.
AACCCCACACAGAATGGTCATTGTTGAGCCCAGGACTCGAACCCATGACCTACTTGCTGTGTCTAACCCCATGACTACTAGATGGCTGTTATGGGTAAGAAGGAGTTAAAGGGTGGGGCGTGCATGCTCCGGCTGTGTGCTCATGGAACCCAAACTCGCCGTGTGCCCACAGATCCCTAGAAATCCACTGCTTATACAGTACAGCTGCCTGGGACAGGAACAAGAGAGGCATGCTAGTACTGCCACCTCATAAATCAGGATGCCACGAGACCCACAAATACACGTAATGAGCACTGTAGAGCAAACCTGAACAGGACCGCACAATGCCAGGGACAGAATGGACACGCGGGTTACATATCAGCTGAACATTCCTCATTGAATAAATTGGTCAAAAGGGCTGACCTGACCTTATGTCCTGCCATCTATTCATAAAACAGGGGACAATCGCTCACGGGAGACTAATCACCTGACTGCGACTCGGCAGCATGATACCTATGAATAATATCCAACGTACAGTATCCTCGGATCCTCAGGGTGAAGGAGCGGAGAAGGTCTGCCACCGAGCAGTTAATAAAAGAAATCTCCTGCTCGCATCCCTCGCTCAGCCTGTGTTTTCTTCGCTTCCTGGAAACCCAAATGTCATTATTTGTGGTTCTGAAAACAAAAGGCATGTAACCTTTGAATCCAACCTGGCACAAAGTGTTGAGGAATGTTTGCGGTCGTCATTTCTCCAGCGCTTTGAAAGCCAAGGCAGCTGAATTACGAGCTCAGACATGGACCACATTCTCACACCAGGCTCTCTCACTGAACAGATAACCAGGCTAATTTAACTTTGCGCTGGCTTGCCAGTAAAGCTATAGCGACGTATGAAGCAATCTATTGTGTATTATATTTAATTACGCATAGGCAGTGGTGGCCCGGTTGTAGGGTGCCGGATTACCGATCCCGGGGTTGAGGGTTCAAGCCTCACCGTCAACAGTCGTCACTGCTGTCCACCATCCCCAGTGCATCCATGTCTCTCACTACTGTCTGTGGTGGCATGTAAAGGAACCTAGCTGCATAGCCGTCAGCATGTTTCTGACCTGCGATGGCCTGGTGAGCTGTCCAGGGTGTACTCTGCCCTTGCCCAGAGTCAGTTGAGATGGGCACCAGAATTAGGATCAGGTGGATCAGAAAATGGATGAAAGACTTTAATTTAATTATGTGTTCAATCCCTCTTTTGCTGAGCCGCTTAATCCTGTTATGGTGGTGGGTGGGCTGGAGTCTTTCTCAGCTGATTCTGGGCGAGGATGGGGTACACCCTGAACACACACACATGACAATTCACACTCCTATATTCAATTTGAACCAGCTAATTATCCCAATGTGCACAATTTTTGCAACTGGGGGAGAAACTGAGGTGCCCGGAGAAAACCTGTAGAACATTCATTCATTTTCAGAACTGCTTAATCCTAATTAGGTGCGCTAGGAGGCTGGCACCCATCTCAGCCGACTCTGGGCGAGGGTGAGTCACACCCTGGACAGCTTGCCAATCGATCGCAGGGCCAACACTCACAGGAAAATTCACACCTAGGGGAGACTTGGAACGGAGACTTGGAACAGCCAATTAACCTACTGTGCATGTTTTTGGACTGCGGGAGGAAACCGGAATCCCTGGAGGAAACCCACACAAGTACAAAGAGAACATGCAAACTCCACACAGAAACACCCGAGTTGAGAATCGAACCCAGGACCTTCTTGCTATGAGGCCGACGTGCTGGCACCCATCTCAGCCGACTCTGTACGAGGGCTGAGTAGACCCTGTACAGCTTGCCAGGCCATCGCAGGGCAGAAACACGCTGACGGATACACAGCTCCTCTTCATGCGAGTCAGCAATGGTTCTTTTACATCAACCGCACACCATAGACAGTGAGAGTCATGGCCAGCCATGTCCATAACCCAGTTAGCTGCACTGGGTGGGGGATGTGGGGTGGGGGTGGGGGGTAGTGACATTCTGTTGAGAGTGAGGCTTGAACCCCCAACCTTGGGATCAGTGATCCAGCACCTTTACCACCAGGCCACCACTGCCCCACCTGTAGAACCTGTAGAACCTGAAGAACCTGTAGAACATGGAAACTCTAATCTAAATGCTTTCGCCAGACCTGGGACCGTCGTCCAATGAGTGTGAATGGTTGTGTGAGTGTTGGCCCTGCGATGGCCTGGCGAGCTGTTCAGGATGTACCCCGCCATTGTCCAGAGCCAGCTGGGATGGGTGTCAATCTCGATCAGGATTAAGTTCAGTAAATGGATGAATGAACGAACGACAGAACAGAATCAAAATCGCGATGCATCAGACGTTGTTCAGGCTCCTCATAATTTCCAAACGTTTGCACGGTTCCTAGAAGGCTGACATGTTGATTGGTGGTTTTTCTGGATGCCAGACAGGTGCAGATGCTGATCAGATGACATTCATGACTACTGTTCTGTCGTTTAACTGGATATGAGTACTGTTGGATGATTTTTAAGAAAACGATAATTAAAAGTTATAGTCAAGCCTTCATTACATAACTGTTCTGTCATCGTCTGGGTGTCAGCAACAATAAATCAACTGGTAATGTTTCAGATCCCAGAGAGCAGACTGACAGCAGCAGGAGGACGGATACAGTGCCTCGCCGCGTACGTGGGGTCACCCCTGTGAACCTTCCCAAATTGTGTAGTGTTACAACCTGGAGATGAAACAAACTTAATTATTATTATTATTATTATTATTATTATTATTATTATTATTATTTATTCACACAACAGAGTGTTTAATATCTGTAGATCTTTTCATATCCTTTTAAAAACTCTAATACCTAGGTTTATCAAAGAAGAGCAGAAAAATAGGCAGCACCATGGCATAGTGGTTGGCATGTCTCACAGCAAGAAGGTCCTGGGTTCGAGTCCCGGGCTCAGGCGTTGCTATGTGTAGTGTGCACGTAATCGCTGTGCTTCCATGGGTTTCCTCGGGGTATTCTGAGAGGTGCTCTGCTTTCCTCCAACACTCAAAAAACACGCGTATTAGGCTAATAGGTGAGTGTGAATGATTTTGTGTGTGTGTGTGTGTGTGTGTGTGTGTTGGCCCTGTGATGGTCTGTTCAGAGACAGGCTCCAGTTTCTCCGCAAGTCTAATTGGATCAATCGGCATGGCAAGTGAGTGAGGTTGGAAAAGTAAGAGGCAGGTATGGATATTTGTTCGTTCATTTTCTGAGCCGTTTAATCCTAATTAGGGTCACGGGGAGGCTGGTGCCCATCCCAGACAGCTGCGGGCAAGGGTAGAGTACACCCTGGACAGCTCACCAGGTCATCACATGGTAGAAACACGCTGACGGCTATGCAGCTACTTTTGTCAAAAGTCAGCAATGGTTCTTTTACATGAACCTCACACTATAGACATGGCAGGCCTTTGATAACCCAGTTAGTGCACTGGAGGGGCAGGGACAACCCATGGAGCGTGGGGTTTGAACCCCCAACCTTAAGATTAGTGATCCAGCACCTTTACCACCAGGCCACCACTGCTGGTATGGATTTTCATTATAATAAAACAGCCTCTGTTTGCAGGTCTTTGATGTTTACACTATTCACCAACATCAACCAAACCTGAGTCGAATAATTGTTATAGTATATACTACATGGTAACATTACAAAAAATTAACAACTCTAATCAAGATTTTCAGAGTATTCATTTATTTTCTGAACCTCTTAATCCTAATTAGGGTCACGAGGTGGCTGACACCCATCTCGGCCAACTCTGGGCGAGAGCAGAGTACACCCTGGACAGCTTTCCAGACCATTGCAGGGTAGAAACACGCTGATGGCTCTGCAGCTACTCTGGTCGAAAGTCAGCAATGGTTCCTTTACATGAACCTCTGAGTGCAGACAGTGAGAGACACGGCCAGCCTTTGGTAACCCAGTTAGTTTCATAGGGGCAGAAAGCAGTAACAACCCATTGATAGTTGGGCTTGAACCTGCGACCTTGTGATCACTAATCCCGCGCACCACCATTGGGCTATTGTTTATATTTTGTCATATTTTAATTATCACAGAGGCAGGAAAGCGTCACGCACTCCAAAGCAGAGCACAAGTGCTGTGTCAAGGCATCTCTTTCAACTCATTTCAAGTTTTAGTGTATACATCACGGAAACAAAAAGAAAATCAAACTCAAACAAGATGGTGACGGTTTATTTTTACATATTTAACCATGACATCCGTAGACTAAAGGGCAGGGTAACTTTGGAACTGAAAGGTCGCTGGTTCAATTCCAGAACCAGCAGGAAAATGTGTGGGAGTGGGGTGGAGTGGGGTGGGGTGGAGTGGGGTGGGGTGGAGGGTTTGGGGGGGGGGGTGAGCAGGACCTTCCCTTCATCCACATAAATGGATGAAGTGCCCTTGAGCAAGAAACCTAACCCCCAACTCCTCTCTGGGCACCTAAATGTGTGTGTGTGTGTGTGTGTGTGTGTGTGTGTGTGTGTGTGTGTGTGTGTGTGTGTGTGTGTGTGATCACTTTGGATGGGTGAAATGCAGAGGAAATAATTTCCCTTACTGGATGAATACAGTATGTCAATAATAAAATAAAAATAAAAAATAAAATAATGACACCGCCTGTTCCAAGGGCCCATGACAGACTGATTCTATGATTTTTAGGGCTACTAACAATTACTTTAATAATCAATGAATCAGTTGATTATTTTTTCGATTAATCCAATAATAGGAAATAACACAAACATTTTTTAATTACCATTTCTATATTCAAAAATAGACCATTTAGTTTCCAATTGCCGTCCATATGTGAGTAACTGAGTGTATATCTAATCATTTGTTAATTCTGTGATAGGGAGGTAATCATAGTTCAACATATTCATATAAATAATTTACTAATACTATACATATGTATATATACAATTATTATTTATTAATATAATTTTATACATGCTATCGCTTATTACATGCCATTTGGTTTTCAAATGCCGACTTAAGTTTAGCTAATTTTGTAAAATTCGTATACAGTATTTCAATTTTCATGCAAATTGTGATTCTTACAAATCAGTAGAAATGTTTTGTTCACTCTATTAGCGTCGCCACATTGCTAATCATGAAAGAGGTCGATGAAAAGGTTTCTAATGCTAATGTAAACAATTATTAAATTCGAATGAATAGAGCACGACAAACAACATTTCAAATAGTTCAATGAACATTCGCAGTCGTACAACATTTCGGCCACGCATTCCGTGAAAAACAACATTTCAGCCATGCAAAGGTTAAACAATTTCCGCAAAATACAACATTTCGGCCGCGCAAAGGTTAAAAAATTTCCACAAAATACAACATTTCGGCCGCGCAAAGGTTAAACAATTTCCGCAAAATACAACATTTCGGCCGCGCAAAGGTTAAACAATTTCCGCAAAATACAACATTTTGGCCATGCAAAGGTTAAACAATTTCCGTGAAATACATTTCGGCCGCGCAAAGGTTAAACAATTTCCGTGAAATACAACATTTCGGCCGCGCAAAGGTTAAACAATTTCCATGAAATACAACATTTCGGCCGCGCAAAGGTTAAACAATTTCCGCAAAATACAACATTTCGGCCGCGCAAAGGTTAAACAATTTCCGCAAAATACAACATTTTGGCCACGCAAAGGTTAAACAATTTCCGTGAAATACATTTCGGCCGCGCAAAGGTTAAACAATTTCCGTGAAATACAACATTTCGGCCGCGCAAAGGTTAAACAATTTCCATGAAATACAACATTTCGGCCGCGCAAAGGTTAAACAATTTCCGTGAAATACAACATTTCGACCACGCAAAGGTTAAACAATTTCCGTGAAATACAACATTTCGGCCGCGCAAAGGTTAAACAATTTCCGTGAAATACAACATTTCGGCCGCGCAAAGGTTAAACAATTTCCGTGAAATACAACATTTCGGCCACGCAAAGGTTAAACAATTTCCGTGAAATACAACATTTCGGCCGCGCAAAGGTTAAACAATTTCCGTGAAATACAACATTTCGGCCGCGCAAAGGTTAAACAATTTCCATGAAATACAACATTTCGGCCGCGCAAAGGTTAAACAATTTCCGTGAAATACAACATTTCGGCCGCGCAAAGGTTAAACAATTTCCGTGAAATACAACATTTCAGCCACGCAAAGGTTAAACAATTTCCGTGAAATACAACATTTCAGCCACGCAAAGGTTAAACAACCTCGCTAGGAACATGACAGCCACCATCTTGACTTGCCGGATCTACTTTAGATTATGTGACAAGCAAACATGTTTTTGTACATTACTACTCTTAGCTCAATAGCTACCCAGGTCGGGTGCTGAGGTTCTCAATGAACGGAAATGGTGGAATGAGTCGATTCATTGCATTGTGAGAGATGAGATTTCCTTTCAGTTTTTCCCTTTATTTTTTTCAGGAGTCGCCACAGCGAATGATTCGCATGTTTAATTTGGCAGAGGTTTTTACGTCGGATGCCCTTCCTGTCACAACCCTTTTTAGCAAGGGACAGAAACACGCTGACGACTTTGCAGCTACTCTTTTACGAAAGTCAGCAATGGTTCTTTTACATGAACCTCTCACCATAGACAGTGACAGACATGGCCCGCCTTTGATAACCCAGTTAGCTGCACTGGGGGGGACAGTGACAACCTTGTGGGGACTCGAACCCCCAACCTTAGGATCAGCGATCCAGCACCCTATACCACTAGACCACCACTGCCCTTATTTACTGCATTGTGAGCTTTCATAATAAACTATATATAAATATCGTAATATATATATTTTCCCCTTCAAAACAGAATACATTTCGGATTCTGTAGTCACTTACCCTGTTGATGGGCCGGTGCTTCCTCATCAATAATAATTCCTACATGTTTTCTTTTAAGATTCTCCCGTGTCACAGAAGCGCTCCCGTGTCGAGCCATCTCACTTTTACAAAGCCTGCATTCGATACATTTTTGGAGATGATGGAGATGAAAATGTTCCAAAACTTTTGAAGATTTCGATCGAACACTTTTTTCCCTCCCAGTGCCACTGGCAGTCGACTGAGTCATGTTTTGTAATGTTTACGAAGAGTAAAATATGCGACACGTCTGGTCAACTCCGTACTGAGTGACACCCGTCTGTAGTGGCTGACTTACGCAATAATCGCAGAACTTATCGATAACGAGATTTGTTGCCAACACTTTTAATAATCGATTTTTATCGATTTTATCGATTCGTTGTTGCAGCGCTAATTTTAGCATTATGCACTCAGGATAATATCGGAGTACAATTCTATCACATGAGAAATGAGTATCTCAGAGGGACAGCCCATCTTACATCATTACTGATCCTATCCATCCTCGTTACTCCCAGAGAGAAATGTTGAGGTTCTCTCTGGGAGTAACGAGGATGGAGAGGATCAGAAATGAGCATATATCAGAGGGACAGCCCATGTAAGATGTTTTGGAGACAAAGTCAGAGAGGATAGATTGAGATGGTTTGGACATGTACAGAGGAGGGATAGTGAGTATATTGGCAGTAGGATGCTGAGGTTGGAACTACCAGGCAGCAGGTCTAGAGGAAGACCAAAGAAGAGATTTATGGATGTGGTAAAGGAGGACATGAAGGTCGTTGGAGTCAAAAAAGAAGATGCAGAGGACAGGGTGAAGTGGAGACGGATGATTTGCTGTGGCGACCCCTGAAGGAAGCAGCCGAAAGGAAAAGAAGAAGAAGAAGAAGAATTCTATCACATGACTGCAGTGTAGTATATACTAATTACTGAATGTCATCTGGTCATATCAGATATAAATTATGTATTTTAAAGGAAACTTGTAGTTTTTTGATCGAAAGCCTTCTTCAATATCATGGACCATTTTTTGCCGAGTCATGACATGGCATTCACTTCATTTTAGGTGCAATTTGTAAAATTCTCGGGGTGAAAACAAATGCAAGGTGATACAGGACTTGAACAATGGCACAGTCTCCACCATATCGGCACCCTTCTGAAGGCTGGCTGGTTGTTCTGAGAAGGAATTCCTGTCCTTTGGGGTTTGTCCAAACCGAGCCTGCGTGTACGATGCATGTCATTCTGTTGACAGCATGCCAAAAATTTATTCTATTAATTTAGGTGGCAGCTCATTTGACCCACTTCCCCGAAGCTGGTGGCAGATAAAGCAGCTGCAGACTTGTGTCCTGGCGTAATGCCATCGCTAAATGCAGCTCGTGAGTAACTCTGGCAGGTGATTGTGATAACCTGCTTTGTGATATGTGCTGCACTGTGGGAATGTCTCGGAGACACGGTGGGGTGGCTGGCTGCCGTGTCACTTTAGAAGACAATACAAGGCCATGCATGCCGCACTCGTGGTGCTGACAAAGCCCTTTTGAGATCAACCGGTGGCCCATTGTCTGTTTGGCCTCTGTATATAGATGTGATTTAATAATGTAACTGCTATATAATCAGAAAGTTATTGTTGGCGTAATAAAGGATCATGAACACATTTACAGCAGTCAGAGTCTAGATACTGTGCTAACTCACTGGTAATGATATAATAAATGTAGACTGAGTGCTGGCTTGTTGTATATTGTGCACCTTTGCAATATTAATCTTTGTCAATCAAAAAGCCAATTACAGGGATGAGTGTTCTGTTATCTGACCACTGAACTGATTTGAGGGTTTAGTGGGAAATCCCCCTGCCTCAGGAGTATCTACTGCCATCTACTGGAGGCTATGGGGTAAGCACTTATGGTCTTTTTCCAGTTCATTTTCTGTAACTGCTTAATTCTAATTAGGGTCGCAGGGAGGCTGGCGTCCATCCCAGCCGGCTCCAGGCGAGGGCAAAGTACACCCTGGATGGCTCACCAGGCCATCACAGGGCGAAAACATGCTGACGGATATGCAGCTAATCTTGTCGAAAGTCAGCAATGGTTCTTTTACATGAACCTCTCACCAGAGACAGTGAGTGACACGGCCGGCCTTTGATAACCCAGTGAGCTGTACTAGTGTGGACAGTGACAACCTGTGGTGAGCGGGGCTTGAACCCCCAACCTTAGGATCAGTGATCCAGCACCTAGAACACTAGGCCACCACTGCCCTGGTCTTTTTTCTAGAACTTTTATTCTAGAGTATAATTAAAACTCAACAAAATTATCATTGAGGCGGAAAGGTGTCATAGTGGTTAGCACGTGAGCTTCACAGCAAGAAGGTCCTGAGTTCGATTCCCAGCTCAGGAGTTTCTGTGTGGAGTTTGCATGTTCTCCCGTTTCCACCGGGTACACTGGTTTCTTTCCACAGTCCAAAGACATACATAGTAATCTAATTGGCTGTTCAGTGTTGTCCCCGCGATGGCCTGGTGAGCTGTCCAGGGTGTACCCCGCCCTCGCCCGGGGGTAGGATGAAATGAGCGCCAGCCACCCCGCAACCCTAATTAGGATGACGGGTTTCAGAAAATGAATGAATGAAAACAATCACTGATGTTGAACAGGAACATCAGTACAGTAGGTCCTTGACCATTCGCGGTTCAGCGCTCGTGCCCCGCCCTCGCATACTCACGGATTGGCAACAAACCCGTAAGAAACTGGCACGTGATTCAAATTTAACCAATGCCTGAGAGCTTCCATTTCTCCCTCCTGATTGGTTGAAGATGATGTGTACACCTCTTTTTTTCTCTTTTGCACACATGTCATCAACATGACTGCTTGAATTGCGAAGTAAATTCTTTTAGTGGGTTTTTAATGATTATTTAAGCACTATGATGTCACTCAAACGCCCCGCATCTTCTCTAGCTTCTGGTGTTATTATATTATATATTAATAAATATTATCGCGGTGTTTAACAAGCAGATTTTTGTGTATGTAATCTCATACATAGGGTTTTAAAACCGCATCAATAACTCACGGATTTTCTTGATCTGTGGGAAGAGCGGAACCGAACCATAGCGAAAAACTGGGGCCTACTGTACTTCAGTACTCATCTGTAACGCACTCGCTTATTTGCTGAAGTGCTTCATCCTAGTACTGAGCTGTTACACCCAAAACAGCTCACCACAATTACAGATAATTTGGAACAGCCAATCGGCCAAACGGGCATGTCTTTGGATCCAGGGAGGAAACCTGGAGTACCTGGAGGGAACCCACCCAAGCTCCGGAAGAACATCAGTCAGTAGGTAAGAAAGCAACTGAAACGGTCTTAAGAATCATCAATAGAAAAAAACAACCCGATTAAAAGTGAGTTGACTGCCTCAAAGGGTTCTGTTGATCTACTTCTCGCCATCAGCCCCGGAAACTGCTCTCAGCATCAGCAAAGTGCACCTAGACGTAATCAGTTCCTCCTGGGGACTCCAACCTGATTGCTCACTACAAAACGAATGATGAGAAGCCATCGATGTTCTTAAAAGCAACGTGCTATGTGAGTCACTATTTCAGGAACACCGTGCGAGGTGTTCAGGAAGGCCGAGGTCGCTGAGAAGAGCCAGAAGGATGATGTATTGAAAGAGATGAATGAGAATAAGATATGATGTCATCATCTGAACGAGTCTTTCCACTATAAAATATGAGTTGGCTCGGTGGTGCAGATGTTAGCACTGGTGCCTCACAGTAAGATGATGCTGGGTCTTTCTGGGTGGAGTTATCATGTTCTCTCAATGTTGTGGTTCCCTCCCACAATCCATGTTGTAGATTCAAGAGTCTTTACTGTCATTATGTTCACACTTAACGAAATTTTGTACGAGGTTCTCAGTATTAAAAGGTGCAAACAAGACATCCATTCATTCATTTTTTGAACTGCTTAATTCTAATTAGGGTCGCAGGAAGGCTGGCACTGATCTCAGCCGACTCCGGGCGAGGGCGGGGTACACCGTGGACAGCTTGCCAGGCCATTGCATGGCCAACACTCACACAACCATTCACACTCACACCTAGGGGTGATTTGAAACAGCCATTTAAAAACTGTGCATGTTTTTGGACTGTGGGAGGAAACCCACGCAAGCACGGAGAAAACATGCAAACTCCACACAAAAAAAATTCCTGAGCTGGGAATCAAACCCAGGCCTTCTTGTTGTAAGGCAGACATGCTAAGCACAACACCACCATGCCACCGCAAACAAGAAAACAAATTGCAATTACCCTGATTTCCAGCCTATAAGCCGCTACTTTTTCACACGCTTTAAACCCTGTAGCTTAAACAATGATGCAGCTAATCTATAGATTTTTTTTACGGGGTAACGGCCTCCAGGGGGTGCTCTAGCAGGAAACCCAAGAGCGAGACAGACACCGGCGGCTTATAAAGGGGTGCGGCCTATATATGTACAAATTCTTTTATCTTTTTTAATTTACAGTAAGCCCTCATTATTCGCTGGGGTTACGTTCCTCCCCCACCCGCGAATCCCGAAAATCCGCGAGTTATTGACGTGGTTTTAAAACCCTATGTATGATATTACATGCGCTAAAATATGCTTCATAAACACATTCTATAGCCAGACTTACTCATTAGTACACTAATAAGGTAGTAATGATTACGTAAAAAGTTTTTCATTTTGTACTGTGATAATATTTATGAATAAATAAAGCACTTTGGCTCCTTACCAGAACCTAGAAAAGATGCAGGGTGTTTGAGTGACACCATAGGGCTTAAATAATCATTAGTAATAATTAAAAACACACTTAAAAAACCTTTAATTTACAATTCAAGCAATCATATGTGTGCGAAGGAGAAAAAAATGAGGCATACACATCATCTGCAACCAATCAGCAGGAGGGAGAAACAAAAGCTCTCAGCCATTGGCTAAATTTGAATCAAGTGCCAGTAATGTTGTGATGATGCAAATGTATAATTTGTAGAAGCTCCTGCTAATTTAAAAACATTATAAAAAAAAGCCTTTGAGAGCAAAATCCACCAGTATATGGGGCTACGATTGGTGATCCGGGAGTGGGCGAGGGCTTACTGTAGTTGGTGCAGCTTATATTCAGGTGCGCGCAATAGTCTGGGAATTACGGTAATGCTCTCAAAAGCAGAATATAAACACAAGGAATTCCGTACATTAAACTTTAAGTAAAATTAAAGCAGAATGTAAACCCAGTACCTATGAATGAGAAACAAACACTAATGCCCCCATTTCACTGGAGGGCGGAATGCAACGATCGTGCCGGAAAGGCGCGGAATGCACTCTACGGAGTAGCTTCAGCATTTTTACACGGAAAACGGGTCAAAAACCTAGGGAAAATTGTACCTTCGGAACACCTTTGGAAAGTTCACGGAATGCATGGAACAGTGCGACTGCGGTACAATGTCAGAATACATGCGTAAAAAAGCATGGATTACCTTCGGAACCTGTGTGGATTGAAAAAGAAGACCTTCAGATAATTCACGGAACATTCACGGAAAGCACAGAACACTCAAGGAACGACCACGGCACTACTCCATTTTAGAAGGAAGACCTACGGAATGATTGTGGAATACGCGGAATGAAACGTTAACGTTCAACACGGAATGACTGAGGAATGACTGAGGAATACCCGGCGTAACCACGTTTCAACTCGGAAAAATCGGCAAAGATCAAAGGATTTGCTCCTGATTGCGCCTATAAATATGAAGATTCGACCAAGGAAGCTCATTCTTTCTTTGAACTACCATATTATATGCTGGTTTCTGTAACGCAAACGTTCCGTGGCCGCTTTTGACCATCCGGAAGCGTGGGGAAGGCTCGCGGAACGGTCAAGGAACACTGGCAGGAAAAAGGAATGATCACAAAACATTTGAGGAAATGACAAACGTTTGCGGAAGGACTGCGGAACCTAACGGAACACTGTCGGAAGATTTTTCCGTGAACGTGCTTTTGAACATGTTCAAAAGCACGTTCGCGGAAGACTTTGGCCTGCCGGAAGCGGAGGAACACATTCGGAACCATACGGAAGGACACGGAAGATAATGGAACGACTGAGGAACGTTGGAGGATGACGAAATTTTTGCTTCCGCGAGACTGCCGCGCTCCAGTGAAATGGGGGATAAGATATACAATATGTACACTGAGGTGCTGTGGAATGGAATAAACAAACAAACAAACAAATAAATATATAAATAAATAGGTGGACAGACTAGAATAAAAATGTCCAAAGTGGATAAACTAGAATGTAAACGAGGTAAAGTGCGGCAGTACAATACAGTCACTGAGCCGTAGAGTAAGATGTGCTTCCAGTGCTTGTGTGGGTTTCCGCTGCGTCATCCGGTTTCCTCCCACAGTCCAAAAATATGCACAGTAAGCTACTTTCTGCTTTAAATTGCTCCCAGGTGTGAGTGTGTGAATGGCTGTGCGAGTGTCAGCCCTGCGATGGCCTGGCGAGCTGTCCAGGTTGTACCCTGCCCTCGCCGAGTGTCCTCTGAAATGGGCGCCAGCCTCTCCGTGACCCTAATTAGGACTAAGTGAGTTAGAAAACCACTGAATGAGTCTAATCATGAAATATTAAAGGATTCTGGTGAAAGTGTCTTCTCTGGCATTCAAGAATTCATGTTTTAATATTTAAAATAGTAGCATTTTATTTTAACGTAAGAATTTGAAAAGTTCTACATTTACACAAAATGCTAAACAGGGTGATGGGACCATTAACTGAACAACTAATGACAGTCAATCTAACGTGATCAAAGATTTGTAGCAATATCTCCTCTTAAGATAACACAGAGCGATTGATGGCTCTTCTGATCGGGCATGACATCATCGCGGGTTTTATTCCGGGTCATTTATACACTGGCAAGTCTTTTCAAATGAATGTTCTCGGTTCTGTATTCAAGGTGAACTTTGAACATTGCACATTTGCTCCATGACATAACAGCTCACTCTAACTGCCCTAGCGCTTGTGTTTGCGCTCAGTGGTACGTGGCCCCCGAGGTGCCGAGTCGTGCGTGGTCAGAGTCTGTACAGCATGTCAAAGAGGAGACGCAGGGGATCCCGTGGCCAGCAGGCTCAGAGTCAGCAGAAACGCCGAGCTTCAGCGGGCAGGGTGAGTGTAGTTATATTCTTACTGCTAAAGTATTGCTGCTGAAGACATGGAGAGGTAAAAGTGAAAATATTTACAGCTGTTTGGTTTAAAGCATGCACAGCTGTGCACAGCTGCCATTAAAATGGTTGATCTTGATAGTGTTTGAATACAAAACAAAAAACAAAAAAGTTTGCTACACTGATGGCGTTGTGCTGGCGCACTGGTTAACACGTCCACCTCCCGGCAAGAAGGTCCTGGGTTTGAGCCTCAGGGCCGGAGTGGGCGTTTCCTTGCAGAGTTTGCATGATTTTGTGCTTGTATAGGTTTCCTTCGGGTACTCCGGTTTCCTCCTCTAGTTCATGCACATATGTGAGGCGCTCCACCAAATGTAGGCGCTTGTCACAAGTGACGTATGGTGCTTGTGAGACAAAGCGCGGCTTATCCAGACTTCCGGTCTTTCAAGTGAGCAAGTGTACATTGAATACTTGTTTAGTACTCAACCTTCGCTTGCTCACTTGAAAGATCGGAAGTCCGGATAAGTCGCGCTTTGTCTTACAAGCACCATACGTCACTTGCGACAAGTGCCTAGATTCGGTGCAGCGCCTCACAAATAAGTAATGAATACATTCATAATGCACCTGATATCCGAATCTGTTCATGCTTTTTTATTTATTTTTTTTTAAACAGCAATTAAAGATGTATCCAGGCCTAATGGTTAGACAAGCAGGTTTTGGACCGAAAGCTTGCTGGTTCTATTCCTGTGCTGGCAGGGACAAATGGGTAGGGGGCGATCTTATCCCCAACTGCCCTCAAGGTACTGCAGTGTGTAGTGATCCCACTGCTCCAAGTTTGTTTGTTCACTGGTTGTGTGTGTCTTGGTGTGTGTTGATGGATTAGATACGGAGCCAAATTTCTCTTTTTGTATATCCCAAAAAAAAAAAAAACAACTGATACACACAAAAAATCTTTTCTGATGTCAAAATAAACTTATTCTCTAAATTTCTGTCACATACCTGTTACGTATTTGATTTAAACTCAGCAATGTGGGGTTATTAATTGCTTTTAATTATACTATGTGAAGTCTGGGTATCCATATCTGCATCTGTCATGGCTAATGCTACACTACGAAGGCCTGGCGAGCCGCCCAGAGTGTACTCTTTCCACTCGTCCAGAGTTGGCTGAGATGGACACCAGCCTTCCTGCGACCCTAATTAGGATTAAGCAGTTCAGAAAATGAATGCATGGCTAATGCTAGTAAAAAAATAAAATAAAATTCTGATGAGTTACATTGCAAACAACATGCACTTTCCGAAACCTTTTCGCGGTTACCCTGCTCCACAGTTTTGCTCTTTCACCTCTTAACACACGTACACCGAGGACACCGTGTTCCAGAGAGCACGTGTGTTGGGAAATGCAGCAGAGACATATTATGGATGTAAATCTGAAAATTTAATACATCTATCAAGGGGTGTGGGTGATGGTGGCCTGGTGGTAAAGGTGCTGGATCGCTGATCCTAAGGTTGAGGGTTCGAGTCCCACTCTCCCCAGGTTGTCACTTCACTGTCCCCCCCAGTGCGGCTAACTGGATTATCAAAGGCCGGCTGTGTCTCTCACTGTCTATGGTGAGAGGTTCATGTAAAAGAACCATTGCTGACTTTTGGCAAGACTAGCTGCAAAGCCGTAAGTGTGCTTCCGCCCTGTGATGGCCTGGCAAGCCGTCCAGGGTGTACTCTGCCCTCGCCCGGAGTCGATTGGGATGGGCGCCAGTCTCCCCGCGATCCTAATTACGATTAAGCGGTTACGTCCACCTCACAGCAAGAAGGCTTTGGGTGTGGAGTCTGCATGCGCCGTCCCTGTGCTTGCGTGGGCTTCCTCTGGCTACTCCGGTCTCCTCCAACAGTCCAAAAACATGCACTTTATGGAATCTGACTGCAACCGACTGCTCAAAATGACCCCTTAGGTGGGACTGTGAGCGGTTGTGTCTATGTGTTGACCCTTGGAAGCTCTTGTGAGCTGTTCAGGTGTATCCCGCATTAACCTACTGTCAGCTGAGATAGGCTCCAACCTCCCCACGACCCTGATAGGATTAAACCCTTCGGCAAACAAGTCAGTGAGTGATCATATTCAACGGCACGATTCGCCTAGGACGGCACAGTGGCGTAGTGGTCAGCACGTCGTCCTTACAGCAAGAATTTCCCGAGTTTGGCGAGGACATTTCTGTTTGGCGTTCACATGTCCTCCCCGGGTGACCTCCACATATCCCGGTTTCCTCCAACAATTCAAAGACATGCACGTTAAGCTAATTATCTGTTCTAAATTGCCCCGAGGTGTGAGTGTGAATACTCGAGTGCATGTCTACCCTGCTTTGACGAGCCATTCCAGGACGTACCCCGCTTTCACTTAGAGTCGGCTGAAATAGGCTCCATCATCCGGAAGGTTTATACTGCAAGTTTTAAATAAAAAGAGGTGTATCCTGTAAAGATTACATGATTATTCCTCTTACCTGAGACTCATTAGCCAGTTGGAGTTTATACTCCTAACAGCTGATGGTCCAAAGACCGCTGACAACGTCACACATCAGTTCGATGCTGCTGCACATACACTGTTTATTTATGTAGTTCTGATGTGTGTTGGAAACATTACTGCTGATTCTTATCTCAATTCCAGATATAGACGGAATGATGGAAGCGAAGATTGTATGTGGAAGGCGTGGCACAGATTACTGCGTCTAAAGTATCAATATCGGAATGACTTTACAACCGCATTATACCAATCCACTGCAATGAGTCACAGGATGACTTTTATATGATGTGGGAGTGGTTTCAAATACCGTTTTTTAAATTTTTTTTATTTTTATGAATGACAGTGTTTTTAAGTGTAATAATTATAATGAAATAAAGACTCATAAAAGAACATAAAATTGCATCTGGTTCATGATTGTACTCAATTGAACTTTCATTCATTCATTTTCTGAGCCGCATAATCCTAATTATGGTCGCCAGGAGGGTGGCGCCCATCCCAGCCGACTCCGGGCGAGAGCAGAATGCACCCTGATCAGCTCGCCAGGCCATTGCAGGGCGGAAACACGCTGTCGGCTATGTAGCTCCTCTTGACGAAAGACAGCAATGATTCTTTTACATGAACCTCACACCATAGACAGCCTGGCCTTTGATAACCCAGTTAGTGCACTGGGGGTGGTTCATAAAATGAATGATGAAAATTTTCAGAACGATTACACTAATACAGGGATCACTCACTTTCAGCGGTTAATTGGGACCGAGATCTCCTCGCGACCGCCAAATACCACAAAGTAGGATCACACCCCCCCCCCCAATTGACGTATACGTACATGTACGTATATATCAGTTCAGTTCATTTTCTGTAACCGCTTAATCCTAATTAGGGTCGCAGGGAGGCTGGCACCCATCCCAGCCAACTTCGGGCGAGAGCAGAGTACACCCTGGACAGCTCGCCAGGCCATCGCAGGGCGGAAACACGCCGACGGCTTTGCAGCCTACTCTTGTCGAAAGTCAGCAATGGTTCTTTTACATGCCTCACACCATAGACAGTGACAGACATGGCCCGCCTTTTATAACCCAGTTAGATGCACTGGGGAGGACAGTGACAACCTTGTGGAGAGTAGGAATCAAACCCCCAACCTTTGGATCAGCAATCCAGCACCCTATACCACTAGACCACCACTGCCCCGTGTACGTATATATGTGTATTTAATATCAATAAATACATATTCAACGCTATAAATGCTTATGATAACAATTAAACATTCAAAAATAATGCATAAAATGTAAATAAAATGTAAATACACACACATACAGATGCGCGTGCACACTGAGATGCGCACCTCACATAAAAATGTAAGTAGTTTTGTTGGGGGGTTTTGGGTTGTTTTTTGTTTTGTGTTCGTTTGGGGTTTTTTTTTGTTTGTTTACACAATTGGCCTTGTTTTTGTGGCATTTTCCTTAACTTTTTCCCCTATTCTTCCTTAATTTCCTTATTTTTTAATTAGATGAATCTGCCACATGAATGCAGTCGCGTGTATCGCAAGTTGCCTTCTGCAGCTACCTGTGGTGAATTCTATCACGTTTGATTTTTCTTGTGCATTTATGCGGGAAGACAAAAACGTATGATTTCCTCGTAATAATCTGACGTTACCGCCAGCACCATATGACCACTGTGAACAATGTGTGAGCATCGACAAGCACCGGGTTCTAACATACGATGCTCATGGTGATCATACGCTTTTTTTCCCGTGAAATAAAAGGCTGTGAATCTTCACTTCAGCTATTGTTGCAGAATCATGCCTTCGAAGGGAAGGTGAAGGGACAGGATGGGACGGGGGACGGGGGAGGGGTCGTTTTCCACGTCTACACCGCGGGGTGTTTCCTCCTTGAGGCATTGTGGGTATCGGCGTGAAACTGACACTGATGAGAAAGGCGTATTAGTGATTTGCATGTTTAACTCCCTGATATAACTGAGCAGTTGAATGTTAGGGGCCTTGCCTCAGGACCCAACAATGGCAACTTGGTAGTAGTGGAGGGTGTTGACGCACCAACCTTTTGATCAGTAACTCAGAGGCTTAACCATTGAACCACTACTGTGTGGGATATAGGCATAGAAAGGCCTACTTTTCAAGAAGGGACTTTGCAATATCCGGATTTTTTTTGTTTACATTTACAGCATTTGTATTTACAGTCACTATTCGAGTTACAACGTACGCAAGTTACGACCACCCAGTATTTATGACCATGTCTAGCGGATGCCTACTGTGAGTTTCCTGTATAAGTCCGGCATAAGATAGTGGTGGTAGCACAGCATCCCAGCATCTCACACTCACAGTACGTTTCGTTGTGTTAAATATCCGACTTACGATTAATCCGACTTACGACTGGTTGGTCGGAACCGATCTAGGTCGTAACTCGGATAGTGACTGTACTTACATTTGTCGTTGAGAGTAAAAGGCGTTTGTCAAGGACCCAACAGCGGTAACGTGGTTGTATTGCGGCTTGAATCGCCAACCTTCTAATCAGTGGAAAATGAGACACTACTGCCAAATTGTGATGCCACACACAGCGAAAGTGTGCACAGACAGATGTGTGGATTTCATGTACCTGCTGAATATAATAAATCATTCTCCTTGTTCTCGTAAAGGATGTTAAGATGTTAAGAATTCTTGTTTCGAATATAAAATAAAAATCCCGAAATTTTCTTTGATGTTTCTTCTTTCCAGAGTTTACGGGAACCTGCGATCTTTGCTAAAGGTTCAAGCAGTCATTCTGAAATCGCCTATGAGAAAGTGACTTTAGCCCAGGCTCGGCGTGGCACGCCTGGTAATCTCTCCTTCTGTGCTTTTAAATTAGACATGAAAAACTGAAATGCTAACATAACACAAGCCTTTTTTTTTTTTTTAATTCTTATACAGCTCACCGGCCAATCAGAGTTTATGCTGATGGAATTTTCGACCTCTTCCATTCGGGCCACGCCCGTGCCCTTATGCAAGCCAAGAATCTGTTCCCCAACACATGTTTGATTGTTGGAGGTGAGACTAAGAAGTGCACTCACAGACACGCTGACCATTCATTCATTCATTTTCTGAACCGCTTACTCCTAATTAGGGTCACAGGGAGGTTGGCACCCATCTCAGCCGACTACAGGCGAGGGCAAGGTATACCATGGACAGCTTGCCAGGCCATCGCAGGGCCAACACTCACACAACCATTCACACCTAGGGGAGATTTGGAACAGCCAATTAACCTACTGTGCATGTTTTTGGACTGTGGGAGGAAACCGGAATCCCTGGAGGAAACCCAAGCAAGTACGGGGAGAACATGCAAACGCCACACAGAAACACCTGAGTTGAGAATCGAGCCCAGAACCTTCATGCTATGAGGCGGGCGTGCTAACCACTACGCCACCATGCCACCTTACATGCTGACCATTAAAAACATAAACGATCCATTTTCTGGTTGGTATAGTGCCTCACAGAAAGAAGAGAAGGTCCTTGGTTCTAGTCCCAATCTCGGGCATTTCTGTGTGGAGTTTCCCCCATGCTTGCATGGGTTTCCTCCAGGGACTCTGGTTTCCTCCTACAGTTCAAAGATGTGCATGGTTGTGTATGGTAACACACTGCTCTGAGTGTGTGTGTGTGTGTGTGTGTGTGTGTGTGTGTGTGTGTGTGTGTGTGCTCACTTTGGATGGGTTAAATGCAGCGGTATTAATTTATCTTGCAGGATTAATATGGTATATCAAAAATCAAGCAAAGCTAGATTGAGATGGTTTGGACATGTACAGAGGAGGGATAGTGAGTATATTGGTAGTAGGATGCAGAGGTTGGAACTACCAGCAGAAGGCTGAGAAGAAGACCAAAGAGAAGATTTATGGATGTGGTGAAGGAGGGCATGAAGGTAGTTGGAGTAAGAGTAGATGATGCAGAGGACAGGGTGAGATGGAGGCGGATGGTTTACTGTGGCGACCCCTGAAGGGAACAGCTGAAAGAAAAAGAAGAAGAAGAAGATGGAAAATCAAGCAAACAACAACAACAACAACATCAACAACAAAAATGTAGCCAACCAATGACAATACAGGGACTGAGGTGGGACCGGGGCTATTTCAAATCAACCCGTGACTCATGGAGATCATTCCGAGCGGCGCCATAACTTGTACTTAGAAATTTCAGACCTCACTTGAGTGTAAACATATCTATTTATATACTGAATGTAGCTACTTGTATGTGTGTGTTTCAGTTTGCAGCGATAAGCTGACACACAAGTATAAAGGCTACACGGTAATGACTGAAGCCGAACGTTATGAAGCCCTCATACACTGCCGCTACGTAGACGAGGTGGTCCGAGATGCTCCATGGACCATCACTCCTGAGTTCCTCAAGAAACACAGGGTTCGTAGACCGTGACTTAATCATGTTCTACTTTAAGTTCAAATCATCACACCATCTTAAATGTAGTTAAATTTTATTTATGACACATAAATACACTGGGGGTTTTTTGGGTTTTTTTTTTATGCAGATTGACTTTGTGGCCCATGATGACATCCCATACACTTCTGCAGGATCAGAAGATGTGTATAAACATATCAAAGCAGCAGGTAGGGCCAAGCGCAACACTTTATTCCTGTACATGGTCTATTCTGTAGATTGTAAAGGGTGTGTCATGTTTTGTTGGTGTTGATGGTGGTTTTAGGAATGTTTGTAGCCACACAAAGAACGGAAGGCATTTCTACCTCCGACCTCATCACACGCATCGTCCGCGACTACGACGTCTACGTGCGAAGGAACCTGCAAAGAGGCTACACAGCCCGAGAACTGAATGTTGGTTTTATAAATGTAAGAAAACCAGATTAGCCATCCGCTGTATCCTGTGAAGGGCAGTATGGTAGCATGGTGGTTAGCATGTCCAAGGCTAATTAGGCTAACTAGCGGTTTCAAATTGCCCATAGTTGTTAGTGTGAGTGTGAATGTTGGTGCGTTTTTCGGCTCTGCAACAGACTGGTAAGCTGTACAGGGTCTAACCCAGCCTTCGCCCAGAGTTGGTTGAGATAGGCTCCAGCCTCCCTGCAAGAATTAAACAGTTTGGTAAATGAATGATGAAAAAATGTATTCTGTGTTAGATGTAAATTTGAATCCATGAATGCCTGACATGCAGGAAATATACTATAATGAGTCACTTCCTGTTTATCATCGCAGGAGAAAAAGTATCGCCTACAGAACCAGGTGGACAAGATGAAAGAAACGGTGAGAACAGTGGAAGAGAAGTCGAAACACTTAGTGCACCGCGTGGAAGAGAAAAGCCATGACCTCATACTGAAATGGGAAGAGAAATCCCGCGAGTTTATTGGAAACTTCCTGGAGCTCTTCGGCCCTGATGGACCATGGGTGGGTGTCTGGGCCATTTGTTACAATCCTGTATGATACAAATGTAGTATTTATGGAGAATTGTTATTAATAGACAACCCTTCCTTAATAAAGACTTTAATGCACTTTCTCCAAAAGCATGCGATCCAGGAGAGGAGCGGCCGTGTGCTGCAGGCCTTGTCACCGTACCAGTCACCCCACACCTCACCCAGCGGCAGCCCCACAAGAGGACGCTCTCCGTCACCTTCGACTTTCTGAATGCTACTGTACATCATACACAACCCATGTATGCAAGGACTCAGATCCAGCACAGACATACTGTACTTCACGAACCTGTAGAACCTGGTTGCTGCATTCCACACTTTGATGCCCTGGCTGATAAACTACATCACTGTATTTGTATGTTATATTAAAGTAAAACGCATCACAGTTTCTATGTATTATCCCATATCAATAAATCATAAATTCGTCTCCAGTTTATTTCCTGATTTTCTCAGATGCACCATAAAGTTACAAAAATCACTCATTTATTCATCAATTCACCTGCTTAATCCTGTTAGGTTCCAGGGAGTCAGTCGTCAGTCCATCACAGGGCCTACAATCACACACAACCATTCACATTCACACCTAGGGGCAATTTAGAACAGCCAATTAGTCTTGCGCATGTCTTTAGACTGTGAGTGGAAACCGAAGTACACAGAGGAAACCCTCACAAGTACAGGGAGAGAACGCAAACCGTACACTGAAATGCCCTCACTGAGCCAGGGACTCGAAACCAGGACTGTCGCTTTGTAAGGTGAACATGCGAACCCTTACGCCACCATGACACTCTTGAACAGAAATCATCCCCAGCGTAACTACTCGTACTGCATACTACTGTCTTGAGATTGGTTGGATGCACGGATTCACACAAACTTTTTATCAAATGGGGAACTTAGGCCAAGAAAGAAATGATAAAATTTTGAGCATCATCCCAATCTGGATCAAGGCTCGTCTTGGAGAATTTTTTTTTTTATCATTGCACAACAGGGCAAGGAAGCGAAAGTCACTCAGAATGCGCCAGGAGAAAAAAAATACAGAGCTTAAAATTAATTGTGGAACAAGCCACAAGGGGGCACTGTAAATCTACATTATCTGCCATTATGATCCATGCAAAAATATGATTGCACTACCTTGGTGGGGGTCTGCACACTCTGAGTGCATTTCTAATTTTCGAAGCATTTTAATTTATAATACAGTGGTACCTCGACTTACGAGTGTGTTTTATCATGAATTTTCCATGATACGAGCTTAGATTCCACCAAAAATTTGCTCTATCCAACCAGCAAATTTTTGACTTACGAGCTCTGCTGGAGAAATGGCTTTTCCGGTTTGATTAGCCTTATATTCTTCCACATATATTCCTCTGCACTCCAGTAATGCCTTGTGCAGTGATTCTCAATTATTTTCTGTGATGCCCCTATAGGAAGGGGGGGAAAAAACATTCCCCCAGTGCCTCGTGCATGACTATAAATAGTGCTTACTGCGCTTCATATCATTTGCTTGGTGCTTTTTCCTTACACCACAGAAAACACAGTGAGAGCGCCACTGCCACCGAGTGTAGAGGATGCGAAATTACATTTATAAAGCTGGTCCACCAGTATGTTAAAAAAGCATGTTCCTCAGAGTCATACATGCCAATTAGCCTCGTATTCTTCCGCATGTACTCCTCCATTCTCCTTTCTGTGCTGACCAAAGTAGCATGCACATGTACAAAAGTTTTTCTTTTCTGTGGTTTGGATTTTGTGACTTTTTAGTCTTATTTTTTTATTGTGCACATCTCAGTGTTTCTAAGATGGGTCGTAAGAAGGCGGCTGATGTGTTCAAGAGGAGAAAACGATTTCCCTCGAAACGAAGCTTGAAATCATAAATAAACATGAAAAAGGAGTCCGCGTGGCCGATCTGTGTGAGGAGTTTGGGAAAAATGCATCGAGAATTTGTACAATTCTCAAACAGAAGGCCATGTTGAAGAGCGTTAAACCAGCAAAGGGGGTTAGTATTTAATCTGAGGAAAGATCAGGACTCAATGATGTGATGGAGAGGCTTCTCCTATTGTGGATCAAGTCGAAAGAGATCAGCCGCGGCGATGGGAGTGCGGCCAAGCAGCAGAAGACAAGTGATCAAAATTAGTCACGTGAAATAAAACAGTTAAAAAAATCCAAAAAACAAAATAAATAAAAAGTAAAAAAAAAAAAATTAGTCGTGTAAGTTAATGTTAAGTGCAATTCTTAAGTTCAGACACACTTACTGTATTGTTTATTGACTTATTGTTTATTCTTATTTTATTAATATTTATTGTTAATTTAAGTCTTATTAATGTTACTATGCATGTGTTATTATTGTGAAATGTTTATTGTTACATCTTCTTCCTTCTTCTTTTCCTTCTGGCTGCTCCCTTCAGGGGTCGCCACAGCGAATCATCTGACTCCATCTCACCCTATCCTCTGCATCTTCTTCTCTTACACCAACGACCTTCATGTCCACCACCACATCCATAAATCTTCTCTTTGGTCTTCCTCTGGGCCTTCTGCCTGGTAGTTTCAACCTCAGCATCTACTACCAATATACTCACTATCCCTCCTCTGTACATGTCCAAACCATCTCAATCTAGCCTCGCTGACTTTGTCTCCAAAACTTCTTACATGTGCTGTCCCTCAGGTGTACTCATTCCTGATCCTATCCAGCCTCGTTACTCCAAAAGAGAATCTCAACATTTTCATCTCTGCTACCTCCAGCTCTGCCTCCTGTCTTTTCCTCAGCGCCACTGTTTCTAAACCATACAACATCGCTGGCCTCAACACCGTCTTGTACACTTCTCCACCCATTCCAACCAGCCTGCACACGCTTCTTCACCTCTTTTCCACACTCTCCATTGCTCTGGATTGTTGAGCCTAAGAACTTAAAATCCTCCACCTTCTTTATCTCTGCTCCCTGTAACATCACCGTTCCTCTTGGGTCCTTGTCGTTCACACACATGTCTTCTGTCTTACTGAGGCTAACCTTCATTCCTCTCCTTTCCAAGGCATACCTCCACCCCTCTAGATTTTCCTCCACTTGTTCTCTACTCTCACTACAGATCACAATGTCATCATCAAACATCATAGTCTATGGGGAATCTTGTCTAACCTCGTCTGTCAGCCTGTCCATCACCATAGCAAACAAGAAGGGGCTCAGAGCTGACCCTTGATGCAATCCCACCTCCACCTTGAACTCTTCTGTCACACCGACAGCACACCTCACCACTGTCTTACATCTCTCATACATGTCCTGCACCACTCTAACATACTTCTGCCACTCCAGACTTCCTCATGCAATACAGTTCCCTCTCAGCACCCTGTCATATGCTTTCTCCAGATCCACAAAGACACAATGCAGCTCCCTCTGGCCTTCTCTGTACTTCTATTAACATCATCTTAAAATATTACGTCAAAAATTCATGTTTGTGGCAGGTTATATGACTTTGGGAGGGGGTTGGAATGGATTAATTGGTTTTCTATTGTTTCTTATGGGAATTTTTGTTTCGTCTAACAAACGTTTCCATTTACGAGCTCACCCTTAGAACGGATTAATTTTGTAAGTCGAGGTACCACTGTATTTATTTTACAAAAGCGTAATATTTAGCTGTAATAAAAAAGCTGTATTTAGTGTCTTTTAATGGACATCTGAGAAGCACACGGGTACAGTGGTCTGCATGTCCACCCAGGCATCTCTGTGTGGAGTTTGCATGTTTCCCCCATGCTTGCATAGGTTTCCCCCAGGTAGTCCTGTCTCCTCTGACAGTCTAAAGACATGCACAATGACTGGTAAGAAATACCACTATGAGTTTGAATGTGTTAGCCCTGTGAAGATGTGGCAAGCTGCTCAAGGTGTACTCTTCCTGAGCCCAGTGCTGGCTGAGATAGGCACGAGCCTCCCCATGACCCTGATAGGGTTAAGCAATTTGGCAAATAAGTGAATGGGGTATTTCCACTCATTATTAAAGTTTTTTAATAATACATCAGATATATGGACAAAAGTGTCCAGAGTACAATGGTAATGAAAGTCAATATTCATTTACCCAAAAGAGCCACACTATAGGGGCAGTGGTGGTCCAGTGAAAAGGTGCTGGATTACCAATCCTAAAGTTGGAGGTTCAAGCCCCACTGTCAACGATCGTCACTGCTGTTCCACCAGTGCAGCTAACAGGGTTATCAAAGGACAGCCATGTCTCTCGCTGTCTGTGGTGAGAGGTTCATGTAAAAGAACCATTGCTGACCTTCGTCAGGAGGTGCCGCACAGCCGTCAGCGTGTTTCTGCCCTGAGATGGTCTGGTAAGCCACGCAGGGTGTACTCTGCCCTTACGCAGAGCTGACTGAGATGGGCACCAGCCTCCCTACGACCCTAATTAGGATTAATCAGTTCAGAAAACCCACAATATCTTCAGCTATTTAGTGCTGAAGCTCATTTTGTTCTGAAAAAAAACCATCCAAACGTAACCATCATTCTGCGATGCATTATAAGCATTATTTCCAAATAAAAGTGGCTCCATGTGTTATGAATATTGTTTTTAAAAAATTTTGCATTAGTTACAGTGGTAAAGAAAGTAGACTTGTTGTCTCGCAGTCTGTGTGGCGTTCCACATATTTTTTCCGAGACGGTGTGGGTTGCCTCCAGGTTCACCGGTTTCCTCCAACATCCCAAAAAAAAAACCAACCTGTTGGTGGATTGTCCATGCCGGTAATAAACTCATACCCTGTCCAAGCCATAGTCACAGTTACACGCCCGGGGACAGACGCTGGCTCATCATAAAACTTCCTGGGATAAAGGAGCACCTGAAGATGGATGAATGGTGATTGAAAAGGTGTGTCGTGATTCCCGCCCCAGCTGACAGTCACTGATACACAGGAAGTTAGTGTATTAGTGTCTTGAATGTGGATGCATCCCGAGGTCCGCTGCTGGGGTTACTCCAGTCGTCCGCCTCTGGTCCTAATTGGTAATGTCTCCATGCTGACTTGTTGAAGATGGGAAGTCGTTCAAAAGACTCGCTGGAGAGAGCCTGTGGATTATAGATTAAACACTATCTTACCATGAATCTTCACATCTACTTAAACATGCAATGATGAGTGTATTGCGTATATCAGTGTGTACTGTATTAATGAAGAGTCGTTCATTCACTCATTCATTCATTCATTTTCTGGTGCCCATCTCAGCCGACTTTGGGTGAGCATGGGACAGCTCGTCAGGCTATATGTACAGTCATTCTCACTCACACCTGGCAATCATTTGCAACAGCCAATCAGCTTACTGTGCATGTTTCTGGACTGTGGGAGGAAAGTAGAGAACTCGGAGGAAGCCCACACAAGCACAGGAAGAACATGGAGACACCACACAGAAACGGCCCGAGCCGAGGCAGATGTGCCAACCATTGCACCACCGTGCCGCCATGATAATGAATACATAGGGTTCATTGTTATTATTATTTTATTTTACTTGTTTATTTTTATTATTAATTTAAAAAAATCAGGGACGGTTGTTTGATTTAAAAAAAATCTAGAATATATTTTCTGACAAAGGCGGAGTACAAGCTGAACAGCTTGTCAGACCATCACAGAGCCATGGGGAGGATGGCGCCCATCTCAGCCAACTCAGGGCAAGGGCAGAATACACCCTGGACAGCTTGCCAGGTCATCACAGGGCAGAAACATGCTGATGGCTATGCAGCTCCTCTTGATGAAAGTCAGCAATGGTTATTTACATGAACCTCCCAAAACAGAGAGCGAGGGACATGGCCGGCCTTTCATAACCCAGTTAGCTGTACTGGTGGGCACAACAGTGACAACCCGGTGATAGTGGGGCTTGAACCCCTGACCTTGGCATCAGTAATTCAGCATCCTACCACTGGGCCACCACTGCCCCAACTCCATAGTATATATACAGTGGTACTTTGACTTACGAAATTAATCCGTTCTGAGGGCAAGCTCAATAAAATAGTCCAGTCTATAAAGTTGATCCCTTCTTTTCTTTTATTGTTTAGTAATTTATACTATTTATGTATCTATTTATTTATTTACTTATATAATATATATGTATGTGTGTATGTTCGTACTTGTATCTATTTTTGCACCCCCTACTGATAGTACCTCAAGAGCCTGTAACAGTGAATTTCTCCATTGTGAGATTAATAAAGCTGTATCTTATCTTATCTTATCTTATCTTAAAAACAAAAATTCCCATCGGAAATAATAGAAAACCAATTAATCCGTTCCAACCCCCTCCCAAACTCATTTAACCTTACACAAACAAGTATATCTGACCTAATATATTAAAGATAAACATGTAAAAACAATAAATACTTCATAATAATATTAATAATAATACATGTACATTAATATTAATAATACTTAATAATAAATAATAATAAAACAAGAATAAACAATAAATCAACTAACCCTCCTGATCATCGACACCGGCAAAGATGTCACATGGGCGTGAAGATGTCACGTAGGCAGGCATGAGGTGGTCCGTAAGAGAGAAGGAGAATTTTGCACGTGTGCATGCTATGAATGCCAACAAGGAAAGGCTCGTGGTGAGCTCCCACAAGGCCAGTGCTTCTCAAATATTGTATTTTTCCCCCCCTTGGGGATCGTGGCGTGATGCCAGGGGGGGCCTGTATGACCCTGGGGAACAAACTGTTTTGCCATACTGTACTAGAATTAAGTGTAATTGCGCGTCCTCTACAATAGGTGGCAGTGGCGCTCTCACTGTGTTCCCTATGGAGCAGAGGACACAGTGAGAGCACCACTGCCATCTACTGTAGAGGATGCGCAATTACACTAGGTGGCAGTGGGCTGTCATTGTCGAGCTATGGTGCAAGGGAAAAGCACTGAGCAAATAGGAAGTGCTGTAAACTCTATTTATAGTCACAAGCGGGGCACGGGGCATGAAATGTTTTTTTTTTCCTATAGAGGGCATCACAGAAAAGCACTGCACAAGGCGTTCTTGGAGCGCAGGGGGGGGATACACGCGGAAGAATACGAGGCTAATCGGCCCGGAAAAGCCAGTTCCCCAGCAGAGCTCGTAAATCAAAATTTTGCTCGTTGGATGGGGCAGATTTTTGGTGGGATTGAAGCTCGTATCATGGAAAATTCATTACAAAAGACACTCGTAAGTCAAGGTACCACTGTAAATTATAAACACATCGAATCACTTCTGAAAAGGATCTATCAAAATTATGTGGTTTTGGACAGACTGTAAAATAAAACTACACACCTTCAGATAGATGACTGCATGAGTTCCTACCCCCTCTATAGAGTAGAGACATAGATCTCCCTGGAAGTAGCGTGCATACAATCTGGAGATCGGCAGGCCATAACCAAATCCAGCCTGATTTAGAGAAACGTGTGTTACCATCGTCTATTCCACAATCTGACAAACAGCAATATGATAAATAGTGGGTGGGATTACCAGCGGCGGGGCATTTTGCGATGAGTTCAGCACCGGTGTTGGAGCAGTGGAGTACAAATAGTGAAAAAGGTGGTCAATCTTCCTCAAGGGTACGCCTCCACCACAATCGCTGATCTTAAAAAACATGTGAGAAAACAATAAGATAGCATTGTGCAGACCATAAATGAGAAAGACGCACAGCTTCGACAGCATGGACGTACTTTAATGGAAAGATCTTCTTTTCCCAGAGTCACGAGAACTTTGACAGGAGGAAGCCCTTCAGTGTTGTTCTCATGAAGTTCCACTGTAGCACGCATGGAGTTCTGCAAATAAAGGTGAGCTTGATGAACCATCACATCTACCACTGGAAATATCCAGAGAGACAGCGGCGCATGTAAACTGAGCGTACTTGCCTTGAATAGCTCGAACAGCATGTGGAACAAATGGGACGGCACATAGACCACCTGGATGGGTTTATCAGGGTTCTTGCCTTGAATAGGTTCACATCACAGTGATACACATCAATAAGTCTTTAAATACTGAAAATAACTTTCATTCATTCATTCATTTTCTAAGCTGAGAAATATAATTAGGGTCATGGGGAGGCTGGCACCCATCTCAGCCAACTATTGGTGAAGGCAGGGTCCACCCTGGTCAGTTCACCAGGCCATTGCAGGGCCAAAACACATTGTTTTTGGCCTGTTTTTGGACAGTGGGAGGAAACATGAGTACCTGTAGAAAAACCACGTACGCAAGCACAGGGAGAACATCGTAAACTCCACACAGAAACACTCAAGCTGGGAATCGAACTCAAGCATTCCTGCAGTGAGACAGACGTGTTAATCACTACGGCACCGTGCCGCCTCTATAAATGTATTATTAACTTAAAATTCTTTAGAATTTGGGGGTACGAAGGCACACGTAGAAAAAAATGCAAAAGATTTTTAAAAAAATTTGCAGTGGGGAAGTGCTGACCCGGTGGTAAGGTGCTGGATTACAGACATAGGGTCATTGGTTCAAGCCCCACTATCAATAGGTTGTCGCTGCTGTCCCCCAAGTGCATTGCTGACTTTCTTCAAGAGGAGCCGCACAGCCGTCCGCGTGTTTCTTTCCCTGTGATGGCCTGGCAGGCCATCCAGTGTGTACTGTGCCCTCGCCCAGAGTCGGCTGAGATGGGCGCCAGAGTCTCCTCAACCCTAATTGGGTTTAAATGGGTTCAGCATACGAATCAATGAATAAAATAATATAACAACATGCGTAATAATCATATAAAGTGTAGAATGTATTAAAATCTCACAGTTAAATTGCTTAATGTGTAGCTCAGGCGCTGTCATGTAATACTGTTCACAAAGCAGCTTTGCAGTCTCATAAGCATCTGAAACAGGAAGAAGAAATTTACACGTGAGAAACCTGACACTATATCTCTGAAGTGCAGTCAGACTGAAATAATACAGCAGATCTTCAAGCTCTAGCAGTTTCAACAAGGTGTGAATTCATACCTTGGACTACGTCAACAACGTTGCAGGCCGGGTCAATACTTCCAATGTGCTTGGGATGGGCGTTGTTGACGCCGTCGCTAAAGAGGAGAGCTGCAATAGGATGGAGTTAGATCTACTTACTATTGGACATCAAAATCTGACACATCAGGGTACAAGAACAAATCAGATCATAGGAACACCCGTAGTCCTGCTCATTCCTGTCTGCCCATCAGGTGGCAGCTGTGCAAGGCATAGAAACTGGATGATCTACTCGGAATTTCTTTCCTGTCAATCTCGCCTGACAGTGGTCACCAAGGCCTGCTAGTAGAGATCTACCATCTTACAGTTTTCATCTCCAACCAATATCTAACACACTTTATTTAGCTGAGAAGTTCTCAAGACACTGATTGGATAGTATTACACTATACTAGATGTCTGTGAGATGTTTGGTTTGTTTCTTCCTACTGAAGCAACGCACAGTTACCAGCTCTGGTGCATAAAACCACGCACTATGCTGGTTGATCAGCATGCGGAAGGAGATACGGCTGGTGTAGAAGCGATCCAAGAAGTACTGCATGTTGCTGCTGATGTAAGGGTCGAAACCAAACCTCTCCTTGTACTCAATCACTCCCTGGGCCATGGTGGGAACCACATCGTTGTGTCTGTTCCGGATCCGGAGAAGGACGCCTAAGAAACTGACAGTGTGAGCATGGAAGGAATGAAATCATGACCCATTTTGGTCAAAAGGGTTACAACACCACTTCCGTTTTTCAAGTTAGATAAGAAATTGTTGGATTGTCCTTTGCCACAATTTATTGTTTGGCTCTGTACAGCTCAGCAGTGGGACATCAGCTGTAACAAAAAGTAATACTCACTCAATCAGGGTGTGAGGATCATCTGGGCTCCGTTTTTCATAATCTAACAGCTCCTCAAAGCTCTGACTGTACCTGTGAGATTAAATTAACACTTTTTAAAACAGGGTAGAATTGCAGGAACAGGGTTGGTGATCAGTGGACGAGACTGAACATTCTGTGAAATACACAATACCCCCTACTTCCTATAGATGGCGCCATTATTGTCTATGTGGACCAGGTACCTGGTTTAAATCCTATATGGTAAGTTTTTAAGTTCTACGATTATTTATAGTCCATAGTCCTATATCTGAAATCTGAAATATATATATATATATATATATATATATATATATATATATATATATATATATATATATATATATATATATGAGATTTCCTTTTGGCTTTTTCCCTTTATCAGCGGTCGCCACAGTGAATGATTCGCATATTTGATTCGGTTCATAGGTTTTTACATCGGATGCTCTTCCTGACACAACCCTTTAACAGGGGACAAAAACACGCTGATGGCTTTGCAGCTCCTCTTTACGAAGGTCAGCAATGGTTCTTTTTTTACATGAACCTCTCACCATAGACAGTGAGAGACATGGCAGGCCTTTGATAACCCAGTTAGCTGCACTGGGGGGGCAGTGACAGCCTTGTGGAGAGTGGGACTCGAACCCCCAACCTTAGAATCAGCGATCCAGTGCCCTATACCACCACTGCCCTATATATATATATATATATATATATATATATATATATATATATATATATATATATACATACATAACATAATTATTTGTATTAAAAACACTTTTTTTTCATTGGTCGGATGAAATATGCTAATTTTTTAAGATAGGAATTTTGGGTTTTCATGAGCTGTATGCCAAAATCATCAGTATTAAAACAATAAAAGACCTGAAATATTTCAGTTGGTGTGCAATGAATCTAAAATATATCAAAGTTTAATTTTTATCAGTATATTACAGAAAATAATGAACTTTATCACAATATGCTAATTTTTTGAGAAGGACTAATATATATATACTAGTCCTTCTAAAAATATATATAGAAATATATAGGTATACCTCGGCTTAAGTCGTTTCGAGTTGAGTCGTTTTCGATTATACGTCGGTTTTCAAAAAATATAGAAAAATTAAAAAAAAAAAAATAAAAATAAAGTTTAATAAAATAAAGTTGAATAAAATAGATCTTATTTGTTATGGTCTGTGCTGGCTGGAGGCATTAACTCTCTCTTCATTCATTGCAACCATATTGAAAATTGCATTCATGAATAAAGTACAGAATTAGTCATGGTTATTTTTTGTTTAGTCTAGACAAGTAAATTTGGCGTAGCCTAGCCTAGGCTAGCATAGAGACAAGCTAATTCGACTTAAGTCGTTTTTTGACTCAAGTCGTCTCTCCTGGAACCAATTAACAATATTGGGTGAGGTATATATATAAAAATAAAAGGACAGGACAAAGACTTTCTATTGAAACTCCATTTATCACTACAGATCTGTTTCGAGGGGTGGTGAAACCATCCTCTCTCTTCAGGTGATTATAGAAGAATGATTACAAATTACATGATAAATATATATTGTATAAATGATTACAAATTACATTACTTTGTAATCATTCTTCTATAATCACCTGAAGAGAGAGGATGGTTTCACCACCCCTCGAAACAGATCTGTAGTGATAAATGGAGTTTCAATAGAAAGTCTTTGTCCTGTCCTTTTATTTTTGTTATTTGCTCTACCGAAAAGTATTGAGCACTCTCCTACGGAAGGATCTACTCAGAAAATCCTCTATATATATATATATATATATATATATATATATATATATATATATATATATATATATATATATATACCAATCCTTGTAATTCAACCTCCAGACAATAGACACATCTCTATTGTGCCACCTTGTACTTTCTGAATCTTAGTGAGATGGTTATTAATTTTGTGCAAGTATACAGTAGAGGAACATGGGATCACACTTTAACATCATTATCATCATCATTATCATCATCATCATCATCATCATCATCATCCCATTCTCTTTCTAAGCCCTGCTTCTCACCAGCTCTGAACCAGCTTTATAGAAGGTTGATTCAGCAGCTTTTCAGGCAACAGAGTGACTTCTCTCATGGTACTGGCCAAGCGAACAAGCAGTTCTTTTCTCAGGAACGTGTAGGAGGTCTTTTCACACGCATTCTCTCTTCCTAAAATGAGAAAAGCAGTACATGTGGGTTATTTATTCATTAATTCATTCATTCGTTCTCAGCAACAGGTGGCATCATGGTCAGCATGTTGCCTCACAGTAAGGCGGTCCTGGGTTCGGGTCCTGGGTTCAGGTCCTGTTTTTTTTTCGAGTGAGTGTGAGAATGGTTGCGGGTATTGACCCTACGATGGTCTTGTGAGCTGTTCAGGGCTTACACCGCCTTCGCCCATACTCAGCCGAGATACAGTAGGCATCAACCTAGCTGTGACCCATCCACTGCTCGCAAAACATAAAAAACACACAAATATCACAATACCACCACCTTCCGTCCACGTAACAGGATTAATCAGTATGACATAGACAAATGAATGAGTGAACGGATTTGTTGTACTCTGCACTGATTATCCTGTTTAGGCTAGCGGGGAAGCTGGACTGCCATCCCAACTGACTTTGGGTGAACCAGGGTCTACCATGAACCCCATGAACGTTTTTTTTTTCCTTTCCAACATTTGAATCCATGGTCTGTGCATCTTGTTTCAGTGCTGTCCCTCTGTTTCGCCTCAAAGGTCATCGGCCGGGGGTCTTGCCAGGAAAGTGTTCCATATTAAATGCTGGTATCAGCATACACTTTTACTATCTTTAGTTGGGTCATCTGCCAAGACCACATACAGAAAAAGCATGTTGATGAAAAAACAATATGACTTCCATCTAAACCCTAACCACATCGGTAGGATTTTTCTTTACTTGTATATTCAATTTTATTTTATTTTTATTATAAACAAACACAGTGAACATCACCTATAAATCCACAGTCTTAAAAAACTATTAAAAAATTAAAGTTGCGGTGTTGTTTTCTCCCCTTCGGCAGTTTTCAACAAAGTATGTGTCTACTACGGCGTGCTACACGTGAAAAGAAATATGAAACCGTGCAGGGCAGCAACTCTGCAGGACCAGACTTGATAAACCCTCCAAGTGGTAACTTGTATGTTATGTAATTGAACTCCTGTACTTGGCAAATGCTAAAAGGTGTGAAAGTGGCAAGCAGTGGAAAGATAAAGTGGAAAAACTCCATATCGAATATTTGTATTTGTACTTGTCTGATTTTTATAGCCTATCTCAGCCTACTCTGGCTGAAGGTAGGGTACACCATGAACCGATACAGGTTGGACATGAAAATGGACATGAGGGTGGAGATGGTTGTACATTTGCACTCTCACCTCGGGATGATTCATTCTTTATGTGCATATTTTTGGACTTTGGCCGTCAGGAGACGCTCTTAACCGACTATAGCGACTTTTATTTTCTATCTCAGCTATACAAGATGAGGATTAAGGGTCTTGCTCAAGGGTATAGCAGTGTCAGCTCGGTGTTGCTGGGATACCACCAGCCTTCTGACCAGTAACCCAGGACTTTAACCACTGAGCCACTATTGCTCGGGTACCTGGAGGAAACCCGTGCAAAAAATAGAAACACGTATACGTATGCAAACTCACAGGATTCAAACCCATGACCTTCTTGCTCTGAGGTAGACATGCAAACTCCTATGCCACTGTTTTGTCCTACGCTGAGCCACACTTGAGCAAAAGTATACTTATTTATCGGGTCATTAATTTTCTCAATGACTTAATCCTAATAAGGCTCATGGGATGACTGGCTCGACACCGGGCATGTATAGGGTACACCCTGGACAGCTCGCCAGGCCATTGGAGGGCAGAATCATGCCGACGGCTATGCAGCCAATTCTTAACGAAAGCCTTTTTACATGCTGCGCGAGACATGGCCAGCCTTTGATAACCCAGTTAGCTGCACTGAGGGGACAGTAGTGACAACCTGTCGATAGTGGGGTTTGAACCCCCAACTTTGGGCCCAGTAATCCAGCACCTTACCACCGGCCCACCACTGCCCGTCATTATTACTCACAGGAATTAAAAAGACAGTGTGTATGGTTCGGTGTATGAAAGTTTCAAACATCATTTAAAATGTACATTGAAGAGTTAAACTCATTTGCAGTACACACCAATCAGCCATAACATTAACATCACCTGACTGGTCTGTTGCTCTGCAGCTCCATACATAGCAAGCCACAATGCACTGAGCTCTGACTCCATTAAACCATAGCCAGCACTGACACTTTCAGCGGTTTCTGCTACAGTAGCTCTTCTGTGGGATCAGACCCGACTTTCAAGCGTTCATTTCTCTCGGGTAACAATGACACTTCCACTATGAACCACCTTTGGTAGGTCCTTTCCAGTGTACTAGGAACACCCCAAAAGTCCAGCCGTTTTGGAGAACAATACAAGTAGATTAGCCGGTATTATCGGTACACACATATCCATCAGGCTTGTCGAGGAAAGTGGAGCCAACCACCTGAATTTGGGCGAGAGGCGAGGTACACGCTGAACAAGTCATTGGCATACAGTGGGTCCCCGTTTTTCGTGATGGTTCAGTTCCAGCCCTTCCCGCGGATCATGAAAATCCATGCGTTATGACGCCATGACGCGGTTTTAAAACCCCATGTACGATATTCCATGCGCTAAAATATGCTTGTTAAACACATTCTATTGCCAGTCTTACTCGTTAATACAGTAATAATGCAGTAAAATGTACTAACGATTAATAAAAAATTTTTAATTTTGTACTGTGATAATATTTATGAATAAATAAAGCGCTGAGGCTCTTTCTCAGAAACTAGAGAAGATGCAGGGCGTTTGAGTGACATCATAGGGCTTCAATAATCATTAAAAACACACGAAAAAAAATTTCCTTCGCAATTCAGACAATCAGGTTGATAACTTGTGCGCAGAGGAGAAAAAAAGAGGCGTATACATCATCTGCAACCAATCAGCAGGAGGAAGAAACAAAAGCTCTCAGCCATTGGCTAAACTTTAAGTCACGTGCCAGTTACTTCCGGGTTTGTCGCCAATCCGTGAGAATGTGGGGCGCAAGCAGTGAACTACGAATGGTCAAGAGCCAACTGTATTGCTGAGCTTATGCAGATGCAAACAAGTGTTCACACTCACATTTACACCTGATTCATGTCTTTGTCTTTGAACTGCAGTCAGAAACTGGATTACCCAGAGGAAGCCTGTGCAAGCGTCAGGAGAACAGACAAACTCCATACAGAGACCCTCGGGCAAGATTCAAACCCGAAACCTCCCCACTATGAGAAGATTCAAACCCGAAACCTCCCCACTATGAGAAGATTCAAACCCGAAACCTCCCCACTATGAGAAGATTCAAACCCACAACCTTCCCACTATGAGAAGATTCAAACCAGAAACCTTCCCACTATGAGAAGATTCAAACCTGCAACCTTCCCACTATGAGAAGATTAAAACCCGAAACCTCCCCACAATGAGAAGATTCAAACCCACAACCTTCCCACTATGAGAAGATTAAAACCAGAAACCTTCCCACTATGAGAAGATTCAAACCTGCAACCTTCCCACTATGAGAAGATTAAAACCAGAAACCTCCCCACTATGAGAAGATTCAAACCCGCAACCTTCCCACTATAAGACGATTCAAACCTGAAACTTCCCCACTATGAGAAGATTCAAACCCGAAACCTCCCCACTATGAGAAGATTCAAACCCGCAACCTTCCCACTATGAGAAGATTCAAACCCGAAACCTCCCCACTATGAGAAGATTCAAACCCGAAACCTCCCCACTATGAGAAGATTCAAACCCGAAACCTCCCCACTATGAGAAGATTCAAACCCGAAACCTCCCCACTATGAGAAGATTCAAACCCACAACCTTCCCACTATGAGAAGATTCAAACCCGAAACCTCCCCACTATGAGAAGATTCAAACCCGAAACCTCCCCACTATGAGAAGATTCAAACCCGAAACCTCCCTACTATGATAAGATTCAAACCCGAAACCTTCCCACTATGAGAAGATTCAAACCCACAACCTTCCCACTATGAGAAGATTCAAACCCGAAACCTTCCCACTATGAGAAGATTCAAACCAGAAACCTTCCCACTATGAGAAGATTCAAACCCGAAACCTCCCCACTATGAGAAGATTCAAACCCACAACCTTCCCACTATGAGAAGATTCAAACCAGAAACCTTCCCACTATGAGAAGATTCAAACCCGAAACCTCCCCACTATGAGAAGATTCAAACCCGAAACCTCCCCACTATGAGAAGATTCAAACCCACAACCTTCCCACTATGAGAAGATTCAAACCAGAAACCTTCCCACTATGAGAAGATTCAAACCCGAAACCTCCCCACTATGAGAAGATTCAAACCCGCAACCTTCCCACTATGAGAAGATTCAAACCCGAAACCTCCCCACTATGAGAAGATTCAAACCCGAAACCTTCCCACTATGAGAAGATTCAAACCCGAAACCTTCCCACTATGAGAAGATTCAAACCCGAAACCTTCCCACTATGAGAAGATTCAAAACCGAAACCTTCCCACTATGAGAAGATTCAAACCTTCAAACCAAAATTTTTTCCAGTTAACAAAAGAGCAAATGTGTATATTAAGTGAGGCTCAGTGTCTTAGTATAAGGTCAGGATTGATGAAGACAATTCTGTGCATTTCTTCTGGGTCCTCCAGTTTCCTCCCATAGCCCAAAGACATGCACATTTTCATTACAGTATTTGGCACATGCTCTTGTCCAGAACGACTTACTACTATCATTTCTTTTTTTTATATACAATTGAGCAATAAGGGCTTTGCTCAAGGGCCCAACAGTGGTGATAGTGGGGCTTGAACCACTGACCTTCAGATTAATAACCTGTTGCATTAACCACCAAGCCACCACTGCCCCGTGAACATTTGGCTATTTGGATGTACCAAGTTGCCCCTGACTGGTGGGTGAATTGGTTATCTCTGTTCGCCCTGCCGTGGAACGGTGAGCTATTCAGGTTGCATCTTTGCCCGGAGTTGACAAAGATTGGCTCCTGCCTCCCTGCGACCGTAGTAGAATAATAGATAGAAATATTTCCTACTGAAACTACTCCAGCTTAAGGGTATAGTTTCTCTTAGGCGCCTGTTCTACATCTTGTTTTGGTTCTGTGTCTGTTCAAAATAACAATAACAAGCTCACGTGACCGGAGGAACGATCTCCGATCTTGTGCATGCATGATAACTTAGCAGCACAGCACCAATTTGTAGAAAGTGGAAAAGTCTGAGATCAAGGATTTAGAAAATGAAGAAGGGATGTGATTCTATACGAAGTTAAAAAAAAAAAAAAAAGAGACGGTGGTTTTTTACTTTGTCTTTTACAGGACTGAACACATTTTTACAGAAAGACATCGTGTACGATTCCATTTTTCGAGGTGACACTGTATTCCATATTTATTTAATATACCTGGAAAGAAAATGGGCCCCGATGGCACGATGGCGTAGTGCTTAGCACAGCGAGGTTTGATTACTGGGTTTGATTCCTGCGTTCAGGTGTTTCTGTCTGGAGTCTGCATGTTCTTCCCATGCTTTCTGGGTTTCCTACAGGTACTCTGGTTTCCTCCAGCACTCTGAAAACATGCACGGTAAGCTAATGGGCTGTTCCAGATCGCCCCTAACTTTGAGAATGAGTGTACATGGTTTTGTGTGTGTGTTGGCCCTGTGATGGCCTGGCGCACTGTTCAGGGTGTAATCACTCGGAGGGCTGGTGGTGTAGTGGTTAGGGTACTGGGCTCATGATCCCCCAATTAGACATCCAGGATGAGTTTTACTCCTAGTCATTTCACGATATGGAAGCCGGGGATAGGACATAAGTGATGAGCCACTATGGCTCGGGTGCAAAAAAAGTGGGCGGCATGATGGCGTAGCGTTAAGCATGGCTGCCTCACTGTAAGAAGGTCCTGGGTTTGAATCCTCGGGTTCTTCTGGTTTCCTTCTTCGGTCCAAGGACGTGCACATTAAGCTAAGTGGCACTGCCCTTAAGTTGGTTGGTGTGTGTGTGTGTGTGCCTGCCTGCCTGCCTGCCTTCTGATGGCCTGGCAAGCTGTTCAGGGTGCACCCTAAGGTGTGTCCACCAACAGCTGAAATAGTAGAGTAGGTTCAAGCCTCCCTGCGACCCTAATAGGATTAAGTATTTAGGTGATGTCAGTGAGTAGGTAAACGTTAAGATTCCACTTTTGGTTTAACATGCACAGATGTAAAAATAAATAAATAAATAAATAAATAAATAAATAACCAAAACAAAAGTGCTATGTTTATCTCCACC
The DNA here is from genome assembly GCA_024760905.1 of Plotosus lineatus. NCBI lineage: Eukaryota > Metazoa > Chordata > Actinopteri > Siluriformes > Plotosidae > Plotosus > Plotosus lineatus. The sequence goes on along the minus strand of CM045735.1, from coordinate 5,571,923 downwards.
GACCTGATATTTTAGTGATCATGTAATAATGCACTCATTCATTTTCTGTAACCGATTAATCCTAATTGGGGTCGCAGTAGGCTGGCACCCATCCCAACCGACTCTGGGCGAGGGCAGAGTACACCCTGGCCAGAAGCACACAGATGACGATGCAGCTCCTCTTTACGGAAGTCAGCAATGGTTCTTTTACAGCCTCACACCACAGACAGTGAGAGGCATGGCTGGCCTTTGACAACCCAGTAAGCTGCATATGGGGGACAGTGGCAATCTGTTGAGAGTGGGGTTTGAACCCACAACCTTAAGGATCAGCGATCCAGACGACCATGCTGCCACTGCCCCTGTGATCAATTTTTTTTTTTGGCTTTTTTCATCCGAACATAGTGGCACAGAGGCAGTGGTGGCCGAGTGGTATAGGGGGCTGGATCACTGGTCCAAAGGTTGAGGGTTTGAGTCCCACTCGCCACAAGGTTGTCACTGCCCCCCCCCCCCCCCAACAGTGCAGCTAATTGTGTTATCAAAGGCCGGCCATGTCTCTGACTGTCTATGGTGGAGGTTCATGTAAAAGAACCATTGCTGACTTTTGAGAACAGTAGCTGCAAAGCCGTCAGCATGTTTCCGCCCGGTGATGGCCTGGTGAGCTGTCCAGGGTGTACTCTGCCCTCACCCGGAGTCGGCTGGGATTGGCACCAGCCTCTGCGCGAACCTGTGGGGCCGGTGGTGTAGTGGTTAGGGTGCTGGGCTCATGATCAGGAGGTTGTGAGTTCAAATCCCACTGAGACCAACACTGTGCTAAGACCCCTGGGCATTATCTCAACCACAAGTGTGCCTCTGTTCACACAGCAGTATAAATGGGTACCAGTAAAAATATCCTGGGAAGGTAACCTGCGATGGACTAGCATCCCATCCAGGAGGAGGTGAACTCCTGGTCACTTCACGCTACGGAGACCGGGGATACCGCCGCACGAACCAATTAGGAGTAAGCAGTTACAAAAAATGAACTGAACATAGTGGCTCATCAGGCCGGTGCTTATCCCTGTTTCCACAGCACGAAGCTATCTCAGCTTCTCCTGGGTGGGGCGCTAGTCCCCTAAGTTACCTTCCCAGTATATTTTGACTGGTACCCATTTATACTGATGTGTGAACAGAGGCACACTTGTGGTTGAGACCTTGCCCAGGGGTCTTAGCACAGTGGGGGTCTCAGTGGGATTCAAACTCACAACCTCCTGATCATGAGCCCAGCACCCTAACCACTCTACCGCCGGCCCCACTGGACAGTGAGGGTCAAACTGGGATTCGAACACACAACCTCGTGATCATGAGCCCAGCACCCTAACCACTATGCCATGGCCCCACCCTGTGATTAAGCAACTACCTACAGTTAATTGTGATAAATGCCTCCCTCTACCAGGCCATAAACTTTATTCCTGTTTAGATCTGGACTCATTTCATCCAGTGTATATGGAACTGTGGCCACAGCAGGACTCCGGTCACATTAATCTTTTATTCTACATTATAATCTACACCAAAGTCACTAATCCTAAAAATAATCCACAGTCTTAAAGATCATCTTTCACACACTGAGCCCTGAATATCTCACTCGGCTGAGTTGAACTCGGGATAAACTTGTGCGTCAGGGCTACTCACCGAAATCCAAAAACTGCTTGATGGACATCGGGGAAGGAGAGAATCGGGAATAATACTCTATTTTCTGCGTGACATTTTTCAATAAGACGTGAAATAACTTCATGGTGAAGAGATGAAGCGCACACACAGGACACCAGCGATCAGAACAACCAGGAACATCAACCCAGAAGCACTTTCTGTTTCTGTCTCCCCGCTCAGTTCTTTCAGGCGCGCTCGAGTTAATCATTCACACGCCAGAAGACAGCAGGAGACACAACTGGCCAGAGGTGGCGCCCTTTCTTCAACAGTGAAAACATCCGACTTGAAGAAATACTGCAGAACGTTTCATTCTGTACACTGTCAATTTATAACAGAAAGAAAAAGAAAAAAGAAAAGAAAGAGAAATCTCTGCATTTCCTTTCCACTGAATAAATCTGGAGAGAGCAACCCTGACTTGGACTAGTTTCAGATTCATTTGCATCTGTACTTGGGCTTGTCTTGGTCTTGGACACTGACTGTACTGAACATGGACTGGGTTGAGACAAGAATTTATAAAATGAAAACTGTAATTAAAAAGTAACCAACCATAATTCAGAAATCAACAACAACAACAACAACAACAATAATTATGATGATGATAATAATAATAATAATCATCATCATCATCATCATCATTCATTTTCTGAAACACTTAATCCCAATAAAAGTAGTATGGACGCTGGCGCCCATCTCAGCCGACTCCAGTCGAGGGTAGGGTACACCCTGGACAACTCACCAGGCCATCGCATGGCCAACACTCACACAACCATACACATCTCAGGAAGTTTTGGAACAGCCAATTTACCCACTGTGCATGTTTTTGGACTGGGAAGGAAACCGGAGTACTTGGAGGAAACCCACATAAATACGGGGAGAACGTGCAAACTCCACACAGAAACGCCCGAGCTGGGAATCAAACCCATGACCTTCTTGCTGTGAGGCAGACTTGCTAAGCACCATACCACCTTGGGGAATAATAATAATAATAATAATAATAATAATAATAATAATAATAATGGGGCAGTAGTGGCCTGGTGGTAAAGGTGCTAGATCACTGATCCCAAGGTTGGGGTTTTGAGCCCCACTCTCCATGGGTTGTCACTGTCCCCCCAGTGCAGTTACTGGGTTATCAAAGGCTGGCCATGTCTCTCATTGTCTGTGGTGTGAGGTTCATGTAAAAGAACCATTGCTGACATTTGAAAAGTGTAACTGCAAAGCTGTCAGGGTGTTTCCGCCCTACGATGGCCTGGCGAGCTGTCCAGGGTGTACTCTGCCCTTGCCCAGAGTTGGCTGGGATGGGCGCCAGCCTCCCCGTGACCCTAATTAGGATTAAGTGGTTACAGAAAATGAACCGGTGATGATGATGATAATAATAATAATAATAATAATAATGATGATGATAAGAGCGGCATGATGGCGTAGTGGTTAGCTTGTCCACCTCACAGCAAGAAGTACAGTAGCTTAATTGGCTGTTTGAATCATCCCTATGTGTGAAAGTGAGTTTGAATGGTCATGTGAGTGTTGGCCCTGCAATAGCTCGGTGAGCTATCCAGGATGTATCATGCCCTCGCCCAGAGTCAGCTGAGATGGGTACCTGCCGCCCTGTTACCCTAGGATTAAGCAGTTCAGAAAATGAATAGTAATAAGATAAGATAAGATAAGATAAGATACAGCTTTATTAATCTCACAATGGAGAAATTCACTGTTACAGGCTCTTGAGGTACTATCAGTAGGGGGTGCAAAAATAGATACAAGTACGAACATACACACATACATATATATTATATAAGTAAATAAATAAATAGATACATAAATAGTATAAATTACTAAACAATAAAAGAAAAGAATGGAGCAACTTTATAGACTGGCCTATATTAAAGTGTAATGTATCTGAGTGCAGAGTAGATGGGTTGATATGGTTCACAGTCAGTGGGGTAGATGTGGGTGATTAAAGTGCACGGGGTTTTTATTGCACATAACCGGTATTTTCACAGACAGTTACAAAGTGGCGTTGTACAGTCTGATAGCGGTGGGAATGAACGACCTGCGGTAGCGCTCCTTCCTGCACTGAGGATGCCTCAGTCGTCCACTGAAGGAGCTGCTTAGCTCCTCGACAGTCTGGTGCAGTGGGTGAGAGCTGTTGGACAGGATGGATGTGAGCTTTGCTACCATCCTCCTCTCACTCACCTCCTCCACAGAGTCCAGTGGGCAGCCGAGGACAGAGCTGGCCCTCCTGACCAGCTTGTTCAGTCTCTTTCTGTCCCGCTCTGTGCTGCCCGGGGCCCAGCAGATGGCAGCGTAGAGGATTGCAGAGGCTACCACAGAGTCATAAAATGTCCTGAGCAGAGGTTCTGCATATGCCGAAGGACCTGAGTCTCCTCAGAAGGTGGAGGCGACTCTGGCCCTTCTTGTACAGGGCGTTGGTGTTGTGGGACCAGTCCAGTTTATTGTTAAGGTGAACACCCAGGTACTTGAAACTGTCCACTGTCTCAATGTCCTGTCCCTGGATGTTCACTAGTAAATGTGTGTGTGTGTGTGTGTTTGAGTGTTTCTCCTGAAGTCGACCACCATCTCCTTCGTCTTCCTGGTGTTCAAGCACAGGTGGTTGCGCTCACACCAGTCCACGAAGTCGGCGATGACCGACCGGTACTCCAGCTCGTTCCCCTCTGACACCACGGCCCACGATGGCGGAGTCGTCCGAGAACTTCTGGAGGTGGCAGCTGTTTGTGTTATATATGAAGTCCGAGGTATAGATGTTAAAAGGAAGGGTGAGAGGACGGTGCCCTGCGGTGCCCCGTGCTACAGACTACCACCTTTGACTTACAGCCGCGCAGCCGCACGTACTGGGGACGGTTAGTAAGGTAGTCAATAATCCAGGCAGCAAGATGCCCGTCCACTCCCACGTCCTCCAGCTTCCCCCGCAGGCGCGCTGGCCTGATGGTGTTGAAGGCGCTGGAGAAGTCAAAGAACATGACCCTCACAGCGCTGCCGGCGATCTCCAGGTGGGTGAGTGCCCGCTGCAGAAGGTAGATGACGGCGTCTTCTACTCCGATGTTGGGCCTGTAGGCAAACTGCAGCGGGTCTAGGTGGGGCTCACCATAGAGCGGAGGTGTTCAAGGAGGAGCCTTTCCATGATCTTAATGAGGTGGGAGGTCAGGGCGACAGGTCTGTAGTGGGCTGGTTCCTTCGCTTGTGCTGTTTTGGGAACCGGAACCACACATGAGGTCTTCCAGAGGACTGGAACCTTCTCCAGGCTGAGGCTCAGGTTGTACAGGTAGCATAGTACCACACAGAGCTGGTCTGCGCAGGTCCTCAGCAGCCTGGGACTGATGCCATCAGGTCCTTCAGATTTCCTCTGATTTAGTCGCCTCAGCTGTCTCCTCACCTGGTCTGATGTGAGGGAGAGGGGGCTGGGGTGGGCTGCAGAGGGAGGGGATGTGTCTGTCGGGCTGTAGCAGTCAAGCGAAGTTGGCCTGGGGAGGGGGGCGGTGTCAGCTGGTCTGGAGACGTGTGAAGAGGGGAGGGGAACGGGGAGGGGTGCAGAGGGGGAGGGGGGAGAATCAAACCTGTTGAAGTAGCAGTTTAGTTCATCCGCCCAGCGCTGGTCACCATCAGCTGTCCCTCTGACACTCTGCCCAAATCCAGACATGGTCTTTAGTCCTCTCCAGACGTCTCGCACGTTGTTCTGAGCCAGCTTCTCCTCCATCTTCTTCCCATAGTCCTTCTTTGCCCTCCTGATCCTCCACTGGAGCTCACGCTGGACTTTCTTCTGCTCCTCTCTGTCCCCCGAGATGAAAGCCCTCTTTTTCTGGTTCAGGAGGACTTTGAGCTCAGGGGTGACCCATGGGTGGTTGTTGGAGAAGCACCGTACTCTCCGTGTTGGCACGGTGCTGTCCACGCAGAAGTTCATGTAGTCGGTGATACAGTGTGTGAGGCCGTCGATGTCATCACCAAAGGAGTTACAGAGCATGCTCCAGTCTGTGGTCTGGAAACAGTCCCTAAGCCTCTCGTTGGTCTCCTCGGTCCACACTTTCACAGACCTCTTCCGTGCAGGTTTCCTTCGCACCCTGGGTGTGTATTGGGGGAGCAGGTAGACCAGGTTGTGGTCTGATCGTCCCAGTGGGGGGAGGGGGGAGGAGCTGTAAGCGTCCTTCACATTTGCATACAATAAGTCCAGTGTTTTATTGTCTCTTGTGGCGCACTTCACGTATTGCGTGAACGTCGGAAGAGAGGCGGAGAGAGGGGCGTGGTTAAAGTCCCCGCTGATCAGAATCATGGCGCGGGGGTGACGAGTCTGTGTCTGATTAACGGCGCTGTGTAGACGCTCACACGCGGCCGCCGCATCAGCCGAGGGCGGAATGTACACGCAAAACACAATCACGTGTGAAAACTCCCTCGGTAGATAATATGGCCGCGCGCTTAACGCGAGCAGCTCTAGGTCCCGCGTGCACAGCTGCTCCTTCACGTGCACGTTTGCCGGGTGGCACCATCGCTCATTCACATAGACCGCCACGCCCCCTCCTTTCTTCTTACCGCTCTCCGTTACAATAAGAAGAAGCAGGAAGAAGATCTTGGGTTTGACCTTGCATGTTCTCTTTGAATCGGTGTGGGTTTCCTCTGCGGCCTCCGGTTTTCTTGCACAGCATAACAACATGAGCATTAGGCTAACTCTGCGTTCCAAACTGCCTGGGGTGTGAGTGTGTGTGAGTGTGAATGGTGGAATGATGTGTGTTGCCTTGTAATGGTCTGGCTGGAGCTGTTCAGGGTGTACCACGCCTTCACCCAGTGTGGGCTGAGAGAGGCTCCGGTGTCCGCAAGACCCTAGTAGGATTCCACGGTTCCACAAATAGATGGATGAGAGGATTGATGGATAAAAATAATCATAATAATAATAATAATAATAATAATAATAATAATAATAATGTTCTTGTTCCCAGATGAAAAGCGATACAGTGCATTTAAAAATAGAGAATGTTTATTTAAACCTTTTTAAATAAATATAAATTTAATACTCTTTCTGAAGAACACAGAATCAATAATATCTATAATTGCATGTTTTTTTGAATCTGACATTTCTGGACTGCAGGACCTTTTGGATCTCATGAAATTGTACCAGGTGGTGTGGTAGTGGTGTAAAGATTAGCATATCCGCCTAACAGCGAGACGGTCCTGGGTCGAGTCCGAGGGCTCGGGTGTTTCTGTGTGGAGTTTTTCTCCAGGTGCTCTGGTTTCCTTCCACAGTCCAAAGACTTCACATTAAACTAACTGGTTTTCCAAATTGCCCCAAGGAATGAGTATGAACGTCAATGGTTGCTTGCATGTGTGTTGCTTTGCAATGGACCGGCAAGCTGTTCAGGGTGTACTCTGCCTTAATCCAGGGCCGGGTGAGATAGGCTCCAGACTCCCCGTGACCCTAATACAGTAGTAGGATTGATCTGATTGGTAAAATGAGTGAGTGGAATTTGTGAGCATCTGTGTGAGGATAACTGTAATAGATGAGGAAGTGCTGAGAGTCTTCTCCAGTCTTTGTATGATGGTTTTTATTATTATTATATTTATAAACCATAGAATATACAAAACGTAACTGATGTTTGAAATACAGAAATAATAATAATAATAATAAAAAACCCTCCCACAAATATAAAACTCACAGAATTATAAATAAGTTCTTTCATGTTAGACATCATTCTCCTCATCTAAGGCAGGTTTGAGGCTGAGCTTAGTATTCAGGTTGTTTTCCTCCTCATAGGGATCCAGCTTGACCGGATCATAGGGACGTCTATACAGCATCCACGTCACCAGTGTGATGACAAACATCTCCCCAATCATTAACTGCTGGCTAAGCACTACACAGAAACAGAGGTAAACCAAAGACATGTTCTTTAATTATTAAAATATTGCGAACTCATGAAGATTATGATGGGATCAAAGGTTCCAGGGTTGTTCCTGTAACAAGTAAATGTAAATGGCTCGTGGTACATTCACGTGCAGCAGGGGTCTGAATCGGCACACTTACGGAGTTGACCCATGTTTCATACATATTTGTGACAGCAAGGATCTGTGTGGCGGCCTGGTGGCATAGTATTTAGTACATTCGCTCTACAGCAAGAAGGTCTCGGGATTAGGTGTGTGCGTGTGGAGCTTGCATGTTCTTCTCGTGTTTGCATGGGTTTCCTCCAGGTACTCTGGTTTCCTCCCACAATCCAAAATGCCTTCCCGTTACGTGACCACCACTGACCAAGGAGGGGCGAAAGCATGCACATGCCCCCTCCGTGACATGCAGTGCTGGCCACCACATGCATCTTTGTCAAACTGCGTCGCATGCGTGTTTGGGGACGGTCTAACACACTCGGAAGGAATGTGTCATCCACCCCATCCCCCCCTCATACAAATGAGCGCACAGACACCCGTGACTGGCTGGCGGTCACTGTGAGTGGCAGGGATGTGAACATATGCCATCCCATCCTCACAAGGGAGCGCTGCCAATTGGCTACCATGGATTCCCAGCCACAGAAATACTGTATGTAGCATTAGATTCAAATTTTGATCTTTGGGTGCAGATTTGCAGGTGAGATGTTCTGAGTAAAATTTGTGCGTCACAAGCAAAAGAATGTCGCCGCCCAGTAACATCCTGCTCTTCTGAAGCATTAATGTCACTGAAAACGCAATTTTTTAAAAATCGTGCAACCCAGGTCCTGATGTTGACACAACATCACGTTACACGCTCACTCCTACTGCACACGTGTTCCCATGCCATGCTCCCTTCATTCGCTACAGGAACAAACACAAAATGTTTTGATGGAAAGTCATACTTACATACATAATTAAACTACTATATAATAATTCTGATTTAAAGAGACCTACAAATAGAATGAATATACAGCATCACGTATACTGTATACACTGCCAACACAAAAAAAAAGTGGTACACTGTAATACAGTATTTTCATGGCAGGCATTGAGTCTTCATCACAGCATGTAATCTCCATGGCATTGTTGCTCCGGATGTTCCGGTCGAGGCTCAGCAACATTAATGTTATAATGAAATGAAGCAGCTGATGATCTGAACGTGCTGAATGTGCAGGTTATCACATCAATGCAATTTTTCCTCTCTGCTGGCGCGGATATAAAATATGGACTCGAATAATGAAAGAGTGGTTCAGGAAGCATGAGGAAGTATTTTCACACATGTATTGCCAAGACACACACACACACCCCCCATACCCCCTGAGTCCTGACCTTAACCTATTGAAGGTTTTCCGGATGTGCTGGAGAAGACTTTATGGAGGGGTTCAGTTTTTCCCTGATCGATTCAAGACGTCAGTGAGAATTGAACCTTACACCGATGGAAATAAATGTTATGTTGCTTAAATCTGCCGAACCAATGGTATGATGATTAAGGCTTCGGGTGGAACAACAACATATTAGTGTGAGACTTCTTATTTTTTGGCTGGGCAGTGTACATAACATAATAAAAATGTATGTTTTTAGGCATTTTGCTTTATACTGTATACTGTGTTTTGCAGGCTTTTGGTTATTTATGGTATTCCAGAATAAGAAAAGTTCCAAGAAAGGTACTTACTAGATCCTCGGGCTGTGGACGAGAATGGTGGTGAACAGGCAATTGTTCCATTAAGTGACAGGATGTTAATAATGGCTGACTGCAACTGACTCAGGATTAAGACCAGCTAAATGCACAGATAAATAAGGACTTATACATTATATCATACTGGAAAAGGAGCAAATTCATTTAATTCATTCAATTTCTGAACCGCTTAATCGTGATTGGGGTCACGGGGAGGCTGGCGCCCATCTCAGCCGACTCTGGGTGAGGGCGGGGTACATCCTGAATGGCTCACCAGGCCATTACATGGCCGACTCTCACACAACCATTCATACTCACACTCACACCTATGGTAGATTTGGAAAAGCCAATTATCCCACTGTGCATGTTTTTGGACTGTGGGTGGAAACCGGAGAACTCGAAGGAAACCCAAACAAACACAGGAGAACATGCAAACTCCACACAGAAACGCCCAAGCTGGGAATCGAACCCAGGACCTTCTTACTGTGAAGCAGATGTGCTGGAGCAAATACATCTCAAGACAAATTAGGCCTATTATTAAAAATTCACCGTAGGTTACCCAAACAGCCCCATATGAGACTTTCAGGTACACAGAACCACAGATCTGTTCGCAACTCCTCACACAGGATGCAACACTGTGGTAGCAATGAGACGTTGTAAACAACCTGAACCTGACCTGTGATAACGCTCATTTCTTATCAGGGTATACAGCCATACCCCTAGTTATGACCCCATTGATAAAGGCGCTACTATGTTTATGTATAGAATTCCTGGCAGTGTGTTTGCACCGACGTCTTGACACTCACCTGGTACATGGCGTACTTTGGGATGATCTTGATGCTGCGCAATGTGTTCCGGATGTGCATGAACATGATGGCTACAGGCCACAAGGAAATAATAGTCAGGACTCCGATGAACGGGTTGATCCAGATAGCAGCTCCTGTTATCTCCAGCTGTGAACAAATATACTGTACATTAATAACAAGGTCGGATATGCAAACAGGGCGGCATGCTGGAGTAGTGGTGACTATGTCTGCTCTACAGCAAGAAGGTACTGGATTTGTGTCCCACACTTTGTGATGGCGTTGATATCAGAAGCTTAAATGGGTTCCCTGTGCTTGTGTGGGTTTCCTCCGGGTACTCCAGTTTCTTCCCACAGTCCAAAAACATTGTACATTAGGCTAACTAGCTGTGCCAAATTGCCCCTTTTACAAATTACAAATTTGTCGACTTCTTCTTCTGCTTCTCCTTTCGGCTTTTCCCTTCAGGGGTCGCCACAGCGAATCATCTGCCTCCAACTCACCCTTCACCCATCTCACCCATCAGATCCTTTGCATCTTCTTCTCTTACACCAACTACCTTCATGTCCTTGTATGCGAATCACAAATTACAAATTTAAAAAAAAGCCAAATTGCATCCCTAGGTAGTGAGTGTGAATGTTGGGCCGGTGGCATAGTGGTTAGGGTGCTACGCTCATGATCAGGAGGTTGTGAGTTTGAATCCCACTGAGACCCTCACTGTGCTAAGACCCCTGGGCAAGGTCTCAACCACAAGTGTGCCTCTGTTCACCCAGCAGTATAAATGGGTACCAGTAAAATATACTGGGAAGGTAACCTGCGATGGACTAGCGTCCCATCCAGGAGGAGTTGAACTCCTGGTAGCTTCACGCTACGGAAACCGGGAATAAGCACCGGCCTGATGAGTCACTTAGCTTGGGTGTAAAAAACCCAACAGATTTAAAGAAAGAAAAGAAGTAAGTGTGTGTGTGTGTGTGTGTGTGTTGACCCTGCAATGGTCTGGCAAGCTTCTCGGCTCAGACTAGACCAGGATTGGCTGGAAGAGGCAATCTCAAGAGATTTTTTATTGCACGTGTGCACTGGGAAATGACTTCACATACATCATTAAGATCGAAGATTTCATTGCTCCATAAGACAATAGAGAAAACCGAGAGCGCTGTCTTCATAATGGCATACTGCAGCGATCCCAGCTTTAACAGGAACAGCATGCGCCTAAACAAAATTAGCAGAAATATCAACTCATGTAGATATGTACAGTTCAGTCTAGCAACTCTATGGCATCATAAATTAATTTAAGCATCAACACTGTTCATGATATTCAACTTAAATAACCAATTTATGTAAATATGTTATTTATTTAACACAGGGGCATGAAATTCATTTTTATTCAGGGCCAAATCCATAAATCTTTAGGTCATCGTGGGACAAATGTCACTCAACATCTATTCAAATATTAAAAAACAACCATGAAATCTGCATCACCATATTATTTGTTTACACTTTTATGTCTTTTTTCCCCTCTTTTCCATTACTCGCTTTCCTTTTTGTGACAATGCTTACAATCTTTCCTCAGTCCTGAATAGCTAGCAATAGCTATTGAAAGTTGGCTCCACCTAGTGGAAGGACGATGAATTACATTTCACGGTACTAGTTGTTGTAAAGAATGTATGATAATCATAAGGTCTTCGACTTCCCACAAACCTGACACGCAATGTTTCGAGATTACAGCGCAAGGGCAGAAAGAATTGTTATCCTGACTTTTGGTGCCGTAAATACGAATCTCGCTTGCGAACGAGTTCCTCCTCCCAATAAGCCTGTCTCTCCTTCCACTGCGACGCCCTTTCTAGTGTCCAAGTCAACCGCATGAGTAAAAGCAACGAATTGTTCTCTTTTTTTTTTTGTTAGTCTAATTTTATTATTTTATAATTTGTCCTCCATATGTTCTTCTTACTGCCAGTTATGCATTCATGCATCACAAAAATGTTTTTATTCCCTATATTCAGATTTTATTCCTGCATTAGCACCTTCGAGTGATAAGATCTGATTTACCACGAAATCTGACTTACACCATGATGTAGCAACTCTATCATAATTCAAGGACGCCTCTACATAAGTTGGAGGGCCAGATTTTTCCCATGGGCCTTGAGTCTGACACCTGTCACTTATCAAAATAAGTAATTCTGATAGAGCTGGCTCTTTGGGAACAACCGGATTACCGTGTGATGGAGACTCGGGGGAGACAGGGGCAACAACAGCAACACGGTCCTGTGCTGATCCTGAAGGTCGCGTTCTCTGAGTGCCTCAGGAAGGCCTCGTCACCACCACACTCTTCGAGCATGAGGATCAGAAACTTGTAGATCACAACTGCAAAATATCTACACGAAGAACATGTAATTACACCGACTGTCTAAAAATGAACTTTCTTCTGCATAGTCTTTTATGAGCAATAAATCCTATAATGATCCACTAGTGTATAATAAATGCTCAATAATAATACTGCAGGTCAGTGACCACAGTTCTTGGAATTCTTACGAGTTAGAGGTCATATCGGTGAACATTGTGCTTCTTGGGATCCACATTCCAAGACATGACATAGTAGCAATGACCTGAAAGTAAGAGATATATAACATGTTATGCCATATCACTGTACGCCTTATAGGATTATGGATAAAGTTATGGTAAAAACAAATAAACAAACAAACAAATTAAAAAACAAGAGTCTTACAGGTGCAGCACCGTTGACCCACATAATGGTGGTTTTCTTTGGGTAGGAAACATTTTTGTAGACATACACGCACTCCTCCAAATACAACAACAGAGATACACTTGCCATGAACGTCAGGATGGCGTATAGACCAACACCAAACGCATCCAGCTCTGTGAGAAATGATTATTCACTGATTTATTAACGTAAACAGGATCAGAAATAGAATTAGAACTAAACTGCACAGGCAAGACAAGAACCTCTGTGCTGATACATTATCCCCCCCTCTTTCAATCATTATTACCCTCCCACCTGTCAAGCCCACCAATCATGTGACCATCACCAACCAGGGAGCAGCTTACTTATGCGCACGCTGACTTCATAACACGTCTAACATGTCATGTATTCACCCGTATCTTTACAAACTGCTCACGGATGCCTAACACACACACTTGGGGGGGAAAGCGGTATCCTCCCTTATTGTATGCATGCACCCACAGACGCCACCTGTGATTGGCTGGCAATCACTATGCAACAGGGAGGTAATACCTCGCTTCCCATAAGAGCTCTGCAGTTAACTTCCATGGCCATGTGCATCAATCTAGATTCATACTTGATAGTCAGTGCGCCAATCAGGAACCGTACATAATCGCAATCTTATTGAAAGAAGAATTATAGATAGCAATGGACTTAATGCTACAGTGGCAGAATGAAATAATGCAGAAAGTGACACGTTCTGTAAACCAACCATTTAAAAATACTGTGACTGTAAAAAAGCATTGCAAAAAGGACCAAGAATTAGTTGCACAGTAGAAAGAATACCATTTATTACTATATACTATACTGGACCCTGAATGCAGCTAACCGGGTTATCAAAGGCCGGCCATGTGGTGAATGGAATGTAAAAGAACCATAGCTGACTTTCGACAAGTGTAGGCTGCATAGCTCTCAACGTGTTTCCGCCCTGCGATGGCCTGGCAAGCTGTCCGGCGTGTACCCCGCCCTCACCCGGAGTCAGCTGGGATGGGCGCCAGCCTCTCCCACGACCCTAATTAGGATTAAGTGTTTCAAAAAATGAATGAATGGATGAATGAATACAATGAGGGAATAGTGCAATCTGATTGGTCTGGTTTTCTGGGGAATTTTTAAAAAATTATTCTGAGTGGATAATGTTTAAATCAAAATGAATGACTCAAGGTTTTTCTTAGTCATATGGATGATCATTACGACACTTTTGTAAATAAAAGTACACCATAAAATCTTGTTTCACTTGTGTTTACATCACCAGAACATTACAGAGTACAGTTTACTTATGTTTATATGTAGTATATACTAAATATCCAAATGGGCACAAAAAGCTCTGTCAGCTATATAGCACTTAGTGATACTTGGAGTATACAGGGCTCACTTGAGCTGCCCAAAATATTTTTATAGTTTGCTTTGTAAAGTGTAGTGTATACTTTTATAATGTAATATATACTAAAATAATTATGTACCTCAGGATTGATGGATGTCGCTGAATAGCATAGTCTATTGAACAACTTTGCTTTAAGTTTTAATTTTATATTGTATCTGATCATATTTTGTCTAGTTTTATTATATAATGATGTGGGGCCGGTGGCATAGTGGTTAGGGTGCTGCGCTCATGATCAGGAGGGCGTGAGTTTGAATCCCACTGAGACCCTCACTGTGCTAAGACCCCTGGGCAAGGTCTCAACCACAAGTGTGCCTCTGTTCACCCAGCAGTATAAATGGGTACCAGTAAAAATATACTGGGAAGGTAACCTGCGATGGACTAGTGTCCCATCCAGGGGGAGTTGAACTCCTGGTCGCTTCACGCTATGGAAACCGGGGATAAGCACCGGCCTGATGAGCCACGAGGCTCGGGTGTAAAAACCCAACAGACTTACCTACCTTATTATATAATGGGCGCAGGTCCATTTTTGACCTTTAGTATGATTAGCTAACCAACATTGCATGACATGTAATGCACCTTCTGGGTCGGGAATGAGGTCCTGCCCCAAGTGGAGGAGTTTTAATATATATGGGTCTTTTTTTTGTATTGTAGTAGATTTATATAGCGCTTTATCCATACTGAATATTATGCTCAAAGCACGGTTTGGTGTTTTTTTTGTGATCCGTGCAGCACCAGTTATTGTGTTGCTCTATCCTTTGATGCTGAGTGCCAAGCAGGAAGCAACAACTACTAAATTTTAACATGTTATGGTATGATGCGGCCAGATTTGAACTTCGACCTTCCAGAGGATAAAGCGGACGCTCAACCAACTGAGCTAAATCCCCAGTCTTGTGGCTGTGGAGAGGGATGTCTGGACCTCATTGCTTAGGTTGCTGGCCCCGTGACCCGACCCCGGAAGAAGCGGAAGATGAGGATGGTGATGATGACATTACATGATATGATTCGTATGCATACATTGTGTATGCAAACATTGTGATTTTATCATTTTTAATGCATTTAACTCATTCTCGTATGACTGACCTATTGATGTGGTGTGAAGAATTAGCTGAAAATTTAACAGCCTTGATCTAAAAATGATGAAAATTTTATCCAATAAAATGTACAATCAGTATGTCAGATTTCACTTTTGATGAGGTCAAGACAGTGTTGAAGAAATCTCGATCAGCATCAGCACCAGGGCCATTAGGTACAACATATAAGATCTATAAGAACTGCCCTTTGCTGCTCCATAGGCTATCCAAGATTCTGCGTATGATATGGAAGATAAAACAGCTGCCAAGCACATGGACACTAGCAGAAAGCTGCTTTGTACCCAAGGAATTGAACTCATCATTGGTATCCCACTTCAGAGAGATTTCTTTGTTGGATATTGAGGGGAAGATCTTTTGGTCAATAGTAGCAAAGAGAATGACAGCTTACCTGCTAGCAAATTAATTTGTGGACCCAAGTGTGCAAAAAGGAGGAATCCTGGGCCATTCAGGATGCCTCGAGCACACCACACCAATCAGCCAGATTATCAAAGAAGCAAAGAGACACAAGAAAACCTTTGCAGTGGTATGGTTAGCTCTCGCCAAATAAACAACTGGCGTCCTTCTGTGGGTGAAGGCTAGTTTTTTTGTTTGTTTGTTTGTTTTTTTTACAACTGGCCTTCACTGCCCCACTCATGTGAAGTGTTCAGGTTAAGGGGTGAAACACTAACGATCCTGAGCTACCTGCTGATTATACACAAGGACGCACACAAGAAGTGAGTCAGCCTGCTTCTTCCATGGATTCTCACAACTATAGCACAGTTTCAAGCAGCTTGGAATTCCACTTAGGAGAAAAACAATCATCAGAAGGCTCAAAGAGTAGTTCCATCAGCCTCTGTTTAACTTATCATACGGGTACAGAAAACAGTACGCAGTACGAATTTCATAGTAACAACCATGAAAAGTGAAAAGTCTCAGTTGTCCCTACAGCTGTGTATATAACATGTAGTCAGAGTCAGACTAATTGAAGCATATACTCGTATCTTCTTTTTCTTTTCCTTTCAGCTTTTTCCCTATTTCAGGGGTCGCCACAGCGAATCATCTGATTCGCACGCTTGATTTGGCATAGTTTTTTTTTTTTTTTTTATGTAGGATGCCCTTCCTACTCTTTACAAAAGTCAGCAAAGGATGTCTTTCCTGACACAACCCTTTAGCACGGGACAGAAACACGCGGACGGCTTTGCAGCTCCTTTTTATGAAGGTCAGCAATGGTTCTTTTACATGAACCTCTCACCAGAGACAGTGAGAGACATGACTGGCCTTTGATAACCCAGTTAGATGACAGTGATAACGTTGTGGAGAGTGGGACTCAAACCCCTAACCTTAGGATCAGCTATCCAGCACCCTTTACCACCAGGCCAAAACTGCCCTCCAAATTGAACAAATTGAAAATGAAGCATATACAGTGTGTGTGTGTGTTTATATATATATATATATATATATATATATATATATATATATATATATATATATATATATATATATATATATATATATATATATATATATATATATATATATATATATATATATATATATATATATATAGAGAGAGAGAGAGAGAGAGAGAGAGAGAGAGAGTAGATCCTTCCGTAGGAGAGTCCTCAATACTTTTTGGTAGAGCAAATAACAATAAAAATAAAAGGACAGGACAAGAACTGTCCTTTTATTTTTATTATATATATATATATATATATACATATACACACACATATATATATATATATATATATATATATATATATATATATATATATATATATATATGTGTGTGTGTGTGTGTGTGTGTGTATGTATATATATATATATATATAGTAGGATGCTAAGGTTGAAATGACCAGGCAGAAGGCCTAGCGGAAGACGAAAGAACAGATTTATGGATGTGGTGAAGGAGGACATGAAGGTAGTTGGTGTAAGAGAAGAAGATGCAGAGGATAGGGTGAGATGGAGGCAGAGGATTTGCTGTGGCGACCCCTGAAGGGAACAGCCAAAGCGAAAAGAAGAATATGTATATATATATACACATATATATATATATATATATATGTGTGTGTGTGTGTGTGTGTGAATAATAATAAAAAAAAAACCCACTTACGACTTATAACATCCAAAGCCAGTGGAGGCTTTCCTAGACATCTGGGATCGATAGTTCCATTCGGATCATGCATGATAAATATTGAAATTCATACAACACTAAGACTATGTCTGAAATGTAATTTCCTTACGCGAGGTGCAGAAAAAAGATCTCTAATCCTGTATTAGGCAACTTAATAAAATCTCATGAAGCTCCTCCTCATCAAGGTCTTGCAATGTTGCCTCGTCCAATAAAACACAAGCGTCACTGGAGTACAGTATGTGAGATGGAGAGTGATACGGACCTCCTCAATCTCCACAACCTAAATATCTAAATTCCTAAAATCCTCGTTCCTCAGCTTCTGTCAGTTTAGTGCATTCTTACTCATTTTTACTACACTCAACAGTTCCTTCAGTCTCCTGGTTAATATGTCAAGCAGGTGAGTCATGATGTAGTTAAATCGATGGACTTTGAAAGGGAAAGTGATTTGAAGAAAAGTTAGTATCAACAAAGGTCTCGTATTATACAGAGTGTTGGATTTACTGAACACAAACATGATGGCCACCAAATAGTACTTCTCCTTGGTGGTCTTTATAAACCCAAGGATACCGTTCAAAGAAAACACGTCCGTGTTAGTGTTTCATCGCTCGCCTTGACCTGGAGTGGCAAACTCTGCTTTTCCTCGCAATACAAACACAAACTGACCTCATGCTGGAATTGGCTCATATATGTAGGCTGCACACTGGTCTCCTGGTTAGCACGTCTGCCTGACACCAGGAACGTCCTTTCTGTTTCCAGAGTCTGTATGTTCTCTACATGCCTGCATGGGTTTCCTCCGGGTACTCTTGTTTCCTTCCAGAATCTAAACAAATGCACATTAGGCTTATTGGCATTGTTCCAGATTGCCCCTAGGTGTAATTGTGAATGAGTATGGTTGTGTGTGTTGGTCTTCAGATGGTCCAACTGTACAATACATTCATCTAGTGTTGGCTGAGACAGACTCCAACTTCTCTGTAACCCTAATAGGAGAAAGCAAATGAGTGAGTGACGGAGTGTGTGCGTGCGTGTGTGCATGCGTGCGTGCGTGTGTGTGTGTGTGTGTGTGTGTGTGTGTGTGTGTGTGTGTGTGTGTGTGTGTGTGTATCATTAGCTAATTCCAGTGGACTCCTTAAAACACTAATAAAAACATAAAAGGCAACCACAACAACAACAATAATAATAATAATAATAATAATAATAATAATAATATGGACAGGAAATAGTCTTTAAAAACACTATAGCAGCTAAATGGCTGACGAAGGTCCTGGGTTCGATTCCCAGGCTCAGGGCTTGTCTGTATGTTTACATGTTCACTCCATACTCGTGTAGGTTTCCTCCAGGTAGTCCAGTTTCCTCCACACTTCAAAGTCATGCTCATTATAGGCTAATTGAATGTTCCAAATTGTCCTTCAGTGTGCATGTGAATGGTTTTGTGTGTGTGTGTGTGTGTGTGTGTGTGTGTGTGTATCATTAGCTAATTCCAGTGGACTCCTTAAAACACTAATAAAAACATAAAAGGCAACCACAACAACAATAATAATAATAATAATAATAATAATAATAATAATAATAATAATATGGACAGGAAATAGTCTTTAAAAACACTATAGCAGCTAAATGGCTGACGAAGGTCCTGGGTTCGATTCCCAGGCTCAGGGCTTGTCTGTATGTTTACATGTTCACTCCATACTCGTGTAGGTTTCCTCCAGGTAGTCCAGTTTCCTCCACACTTCAAAGTCATGCTCATTATAGGCTAATTGGATGTTCCAAATTGTCCTTCAGTGTGCATGTGAATGGTTTTGTGTGTGTGTGTGTGTGTGTGTGTGTGTGTGTGTGTGTGTGTGTGTGTGTGTGTGTGTTTGCCCTAGAGTGGTCTGCCAGGTTGTTCAAGGAGCTTTCTCCAAGTGCAGACTGGGACAGGCTCCAGGCTTGAGCCTGAGACAACCCTGAAAGGATGAAGCGGTTTGGCAGTTGAGTGAGTGAAACTATCCTTCATTACTATAATGGGATGAAGTGACTGTAATTTGGCCAATCTATGACCTCATTGTGTAATAATTCGCTCCTTTCTTACATCAAGGTTTAGTACATGATGTTAAGGTCATTCACCTACGCTACTCTTTTATAGTAGCTCATTACATTGAGAACACTTTGCTACACAATAGGAAAAAATGGCGTCCTTACTACACATCGACTTTAAAGATAACTGCAGAACGGGACACTGTAAAAGGCGGCAGTTGATTTCAAATGTAGACAAAGGTTAATGTCATACCCATCCCCCCCCCATCTCTCAACATAAAAAATAGAACTTCAGGGTTGTGCTTGTCTTACTTTCAGGGATGCACGGTGGCATAGTGATTAGAACGCCCACCTCACAGCAAGAAGGTTCCGGGTTTGCATCCTGAACTTGGTGAGCACGTGGAGTTTGCAGGGTCTCCCTGTGCATTCATGGGTTTCCTCCTCGAAGTTCGGTTTCGAGGGCAGTGGTGGCCTGGTGCTAAAGGTGCTGAATCACTGATTCAAGCCTCACTCTCCACGAGTTGCCACCGTCCCCTCCAGTGCCCCTAACTGGGTTCTCAAAGGCCAGCCGTGTGTCTCACTCCCTATGGTGTGAGGTTCATGTAAAAGAACCATTGCTGACTTTCGACAAGAGGAGCTGCAAAGCCGTCAGCGTGTTTCCACCCTGCAATGGCCTGGTGAGCCATCTGGGGTGTACGCTACCCACGCCAGAAGTCGGCTGGGATGGGCGCCAACCTGCCCGCAACCATAATTAGGATTAAGCGGTTACAGAAATGAACTATGAAGTTCGGTTTCCTCAGACAGTCCAAAGACAAGGACATTGTGCTAAATTGGTTGTTTCAAATTGCCCCTATGTGAATGTGTGAGTGTGAATGGCTGTGTTTGAGTGTTGGCCTTGTGATGGTCTGGTAAACTGTTCAGGGATTATCCCGCCTTTGTGTGGCGTTGGCTGAGCTAGGCACCAGCATCCCCACCACCCCTCGAGAGATGTACAACACATAGTTTTTGTGTTAACGAGACTACACCGCTTTCAAATCCATCTCACACAAATCCACACCAGTCCCTTCTGTTGTAGCTCTGCGAACTCCGCACAACAAATAAATTCCAGTTTGTTTATGAAAGTGGTTTAACAGTAATGATTATTATTCCCACTGGTTATATTAAGCATCACATGGCTGGTTCCACTCAACCTTCCTTTCTGTCATCTCAGGAAATTTTCCTAGTTTTACTAATTCATACTAATTTGCCCCACTGTTGCCTTTGGCGTGCTCATTTGGGCGCTAAATATAAATATTGTATACATCTCAATAGCTGTCCAGCTGCACTGTCACTATTGAAATAAAGGTATCAAACAGTCCTTCATTTATTTACCGGACCTTAATATGCCTACTAGCTTTGAAAAAAGGCTGAAGCCTATCTCAGCCAACACTGGGTACACCCTGAACACCTTACCAGACCATCGCAGGACCAACACACACACACACACACACACACACATACAAAACCATTCACACACACTCACACCTAGAGGCAATTTAGAACAACCAATTAACCCAATGTGCATGTCTTTGGACTGTTGGAGGAAACCAGAGTACCCAGAGGGATCCTACCCAAGCAAGGGAAGTACATACAAACTCCACACAGAAACAAACTTGCCCAGGCCAGGACTCGAACCCAGTACCGCCTTGAAGTGAGGCGAACATGCTACTCACTGTGTAACTGTGTGGGCAGTGGTGACCCGATGGTAGGGTGCTGGATTACTGATCCCAATGTCAATGGTTGCCACTGCTGTCCCCCCAGTGCCACTATCAAAGGCCGGCCATGTCTCTCACTGTCTATGGTGAGAGGTTCATGTAAAAGAACCGTCACTGATGTTAGTGAAGCGTAGGCTGCACAGCCGTCACTGTGTTTCTGCCCTGAGATGGCCTGGCGAGCCGTCCAGGGTGTACTCCGCCCTCACTCAGTGCCGACCGAGATGGTCACCAGCCTTGCCACGACTTTAATTAAAATTAAACGAAATGAATGAATGAATGGATGAAGGAATGAAATGGATGAATGTGCCACTGTGCTGCTCCTACCGTAGTAGTAGAATTGATGACTTCGATTTCAGAAATTGGGTGTGTCTACAGTACAGGCGTAAATTAGGTGTGTTGTGTATATGTTAAGAATTTTATTATTGGATAAGATACAGATAAAGAATACAGCATGAATTTCTTCATGGATTTCAATGCTTTGTTTATTATATATTGCTGATAGCCGGCCGCAGTTTTCATGACATTGATTAAGCGTAACTGTTAATGTTTATCTTCAGGAACTACCGCGCCGAATGTGCTGATGTACATTTGGTAATTATACTGGTAGGAATCTTGGCTGCGGAGAGAAACTGACCTTGAGAATTAAGATTTCTACAAGTAACAGCAGTTATCAACATTACGGTCCCTGACCCCTGCAGTGTACCAGGTTCCTCCTATGACATTTTCAGTGGAAGTTAATGGTTCTCCACAAGTTCTTTATCACCTTCTTTTATTACCAATTTTTTTTTTATTGCCATTGTGTATCGATGCCCATATATGGCTTCTTCCTTTCCTGACCTGACTTTTTTTTTTAACTGATGACCAAAGTTACACATATTATACATGGGGCAGTGCTGGCTTAGTGGTTAAGGCAATGGTCTAATCTGAAGGTCATGGGTTCAATCACCAATGTTGGGCCTTGAACAAGACCCTTCACCCTCAATTGCTCGGTCGTATAAAAAAAAAAAGTTAATTTTAAATAATTCTGGATAAGAGTGTCTGCTAAATTATGTAAATAAATAACATTATATTATAGAATTATTTACCAGATTAATTCAAACCCGGGTGGCACAGTGTCAGACTGGTTAACACGTCCACCTCATTGCAAGAAGGCGAAAGATATCTATGAGGAATTTGCACGATTACACAGTGCTTGGATTGGTTCCCTCTGGGTATGTACTCCAGTTTCCTCCAACAGTCCAAAAACATGTTGATTGGCTGTTCCAAATTAGCCCTATATCAGACTGTGAGTGTGAATGGTTTTGTGTGTGTGTGTGTGTGTGTGTGTGTGTGTGTGTGTGTGTGTGTGTGTGTGTGTGTGTGTGTGTGTTGGATATGCGTGTCTGTCTGGCGAGTTGTTCAGGGTGTACCTCGCCTTCACCCAATGTTGGTTAAGATAGGCGCCAGCCTCAAAAATCATAGGATTAAATGATTCAGAAAATGAGTGAGTGAGCATATTAGCGTTTGAGTGGCATGGTGTTGTAGTGGTAAGCACATTCATCCCACATCAAGAAGGTCATGGGTTTGAGTCCTGGGCTCTACAAGATTCAAGATTCAAGATTTTTATTTGCCATTTGTACATTTACACACATAAGAATTCTTACATGGTCGTTCAAAGAGTCAAGTTAAAAAACAGGAAGGAAGGCTCAAATCAACAAAAACACATACAATACTTCTATAAAATAAATACATAAAAATTCTATATTTAAAAAGGACCTTACACAGGCCCAGTAAACAATAAAATAATAATAAAAGTAATTAAAAATAAAAATTATAATAATAATGATAATAATGATACGATAAATAAATAAATCAGTAGATACTACAACAATAAATTAAATTGGATTAAATTATATTATATTATATTATATTATATTATATTATATTATACAGGGATCCCTCACTTTCAACGGTTAATTGGGACCGAGATCCCCACGCGACCATCAAAATCTGCAAAGTAGGATCATCCCCCTCAACCACCCCACCCTCCCACTGACTTATACATACATGTATATGTGTATATAATATCAATAAATACATATTAAATGCTATAAATGCTTATAATAACAATTATGCATTAAAAAATAACATAAGATGTAAATAAAATATAAATACACACATACAGATGGTATTGCATGAGAAGAAGACGACACACATGCATAGTGAGTGGGTGTGCACACACACACAGATGCAACAATGTAAGTTGTTTTGATGGGTGATTTTGGGTTGTTTTTTGTTTTGTTGGTCCAGGGTTTGTTTGTTTTTGGTTTTTTTTTGCATAATTGGCCTTGTTTTTGTGGCATTTTCCTTGACTTTTCTACCTAGTCTTCCTTAGTTTGCTTTTTTTGAATTTGATGAATATTTATTTATTTATTTAAAAAAAACAGGATGCACTGAAGCCGCATGAATTGAACACGTGAAGTAGCGAAGGATACCTGTAATTATCTTATAATTATATTGCACTATGCCCATTATTTTGTTTGGGAGGAAAAAGTAAACATTTCTCTTAGTGTAAAAAAAAAAAAATGGCCGCAACTTCAAAGTTAGATATTCCACATTCTCAGAGCAAGATTTTCAGATTTCGATTTCGATTTAGAAGAGCATTTCTATGTGATGTATCTGTACAACCCACAGACGTGTACATTAGGCTAATTGTATTTCAATTTGCCCCTAGGTGTGAGGTTGTACCCCGCCTTCGCCTCGACGATTAATGACCAACCGACTGTCATACTTTTTTTTTTTTTTGCGTTTTCTCGCCACCTCGTGGTCGGAAGCAAAACTGCAGGCAATGAAAGTGTGGGGGGAAGAAATCAGTGCCTGGCTTTTCAGAGCTTAACCCACAATATTTCCCAACCCATGTAAAACTTCTTTGTGTATTATAGAGAAACATTCGTTTTTTTTTGTTTGTTTTTTGTTTTTTATGGGTTTTTTTTTTGTTTTGTTTTTTTTTGGGGGGGAGGTGTTTCGTAACCAAGTCAGCCGTGACGTCACGGTTGGAGTGGTCTGAGTCCAACGCTGTGATTAGAAAGACGCCTGTGAAGATTTTACTCGTGTTTTGTCACAGAGGGGAGGAGGAGATAGAAAGAAAAAAAACAGCCGCCATCTTTTGGAAGTGACTGGGAGTGGGGAGTTAACGTGAACATTAATGTTAGCTTTCGAGCTTATTGGCATGATCTCGCTCTCTCTCTCTCTTTTTTTCTTTTTAATCTCAGCCAGACCTCCCGTCCAAATCATCCCATGCAACGCAACAACAGACACGAACACTATCAGTTAAACGACTTGGCAACGACAAAGATTACCGAGAGACTGAAGGAATAACAAACCCGTCCACACTGAGTTGTGTCAAAATCTGGGCTCCACTCCCTCTGTGGGCTTCACAGGCCAGTTGTTTGCTGCTCTTCCCAGGATAGCTGCGTTGGAGGCTAGCCCCAAACTAGCTAAAAATTCCTTTTCTTCAATCTTTTATTTTTTTTTTCTGTCAAAACTGGCCTGTTGGACGGGTAAGATTTCTTCTAAAACTTTAATTTTTACACTCTATAATGTACTTATTTTATTGTAAAAAAAAAAATAAAATAAAAACGATTAGCTAAAATGCACACATAGCCCAGCATGTTGTATTGTGTTATGTTATGTTATGCTAATGCTAGCATGCAGTCACCTCAGAGGGCTAATTACAGTTGCTAACTTTATGCAGTCATAAACCCTGTCAGAAATTTTAGTTTGGATTTAAAAGAAAAAAAATAATAATTTAGTTTTATCCTGGGAAGCTTTTCGGCTCGGGATTGACACGACATGACATGACATAACATAACCTAAGCTGACATGACTTGACACGACGTTTGTAATTAGCATTAGGTAGTGCTAGCCAGTTCATACTGGTTTCCTTGGTAAAGTCTAATTCAGGATAAACTAAAGGTGGACAAACTGTGTTATTCAGACTAATTAACGTGTTTATGTACATATATTGTCAATGTTAATCCACCAAGCAGTATCCAAACTGTCTATATAGTAATAAAAATATGTATTTTATATTATACTGAGTAGTTATTTTGGGTAATGTGTGTTTGTTTTGAGGTGAATAGGCTGGTGGGTATGGGGCTGTTTCATATAGAAATGGTGGTTGCATGTTGCACTGCTGAGACACTCCCTGCCTGCTTGTTTCTCTGGCACTTGGACATGCCTTCTGTCGCATTGAAGTCTGTCCTGTGTGTGTGTGTGTGTGTGTGTGTGTGTAAGAAAAGAAATGACATTCCTCAGCTATGAAACTCTATAACGCGTTATAACCGTCTAATAAAGCAAATCGCAGTTCGAGGTAAACACTCAGATTTAACATTGAGCAGGCGCTGCATTCCTCCTCTCTCTTTCTCCCTGTCTCTCTCTCTCTCTCTCCCTCCATCTCTGTCTCTCCCGCTCGCTCACTGTCTCTCTCATTGTCTCTCGCTGGCCTTCTCTCTCTCCCTCCTGAAGAGCCTTGCCATTACTTTCAACCTTATTATTATTATTATTATTATTATTATGGTCCAAATTCTATTTCTAGAATTTAACCCAATGTCATTATTGGCTTCCTGTGAGCAGATATGCTGGTCAATCAGACCAGTGACAAACCAATTAAAGGTGCTATAAACATGTGTTTGTATTTTTGTTTATTTATTTGCTTTATTCTCATACCGGCTTAAAAGGTATGTTTGGATTCATTTGGATCTGCCAGCTCGTTTCCTGGGTGGCACGGTGGTGTTGTGGTCAGCATGATGTTCCTGGGTTTGGCGAAGTCATCCCTGTGTGCATGTTCTTAATGTGGCTTCTGTGGTTTCTTCTGGGTCTCCCCAGTTTCCTCCTGAAGTTCAAAGATGTGCACATTCAGACAATTGGCTGCTGTTAAATTGCTCATGATTGTGAATGGAGTGTGTGTGTGTGTGTGTGTGTGTGTGTGTGTGTGTGTGTGTGTGTTGTAGATCTTTGCTTGACTGGCATGCTGTTTAAGGTGTACCCTGTTTTTTGCCTAGAGTCGGTTGAGATAGGCCCTGGCTTGCCCTTGATCCACAATACACCTTACCTTCTGGTATATGCAGCTATTAATAGGTGTCTGATGTTGGGTATGCTTTTACCATTTTTTGAGTTCCACTTTCATTTATAGCCCACCTCATATTCATATAATTATCCATTTAACGAGTTCATGTTCTGTCAAGCTTCTGATTCCAGAATTTGGCATTGTGGACATTTATTTACCTGCAAGTTTGTCGGTGTACCTCAGTTTAACTGCATGTTTATTCAGTACAAGTCTGATCAGTGCTGTATGAGCCTTTCGTTTTTGAGTTTTAGTCTCACATTAATGGTGGTCTAATGGTTAGGGCACAGGATCGCTGATCCTAAGGTTGGGGGTTCGAGTCCCCACAAGGTTGTCACTATCCCCCCCCCCCCCCCCCCAGTGTAGCTAACTGGGCTATCAAAGGCCGGCCATGTCTCTCACTGTCTATGGTGAGAGGCATGTAAAAGAACCATTGCTGACTTTCGTAAAGGGTCGTTGGTGTAAGAGAAAAAGATGCAAAGGATAGGGTGAGATGGAGGCAGATGATTCGCTGTGGCGACCCCTGAAGGGAAAAGCCGAAAGGAAAAGAAGAAGAAGAAGCTGACTTTCGTAAAGAGTAGGCTGCATCAGCGTGTTTCTGTCCCTTGCTAAAAGGGTTGAGACAGGAAGGGCATCCGACGTAAAAACCTCTGCCAAATCAAACGTGCGAATCAGGTGATTCGCTGTGGCGACTCCCGAGTAAAGAGGGAAAAAGCCGAAAGGAAGACAGACAGACAGTCTCACATTAACAATGAATCTGTTTTTATTTTAATTTTTTTTCAATTGCTTCCCATCATCATATGAGTCAGTAATAAGTTATAACCGATTCAATTGCAAAAAGCACTATGCAATTTAAACTGAACCAATCAGCATCAACTCGGTGTGAAAGAGGTTTTCTGCTGTTCAAGCCTTTGGCTTAGTGTGAGGGAGGGGAGGCAGCATTTCAACGATGTATTGGCAGAAAGCTTAGAAATTACACAATGTCGTCATGCTATTTGGATACATTCAGTAATAGAGTGTAGCTTTGAAGGATGCAGTGCCGGATTTCGGAATGAATAAAAGACACACAATCTGATGGGGCACTGGATATTCTAGGGGTGGAGCTTCATGAACCCACGTACTCATCCATTCGACGCCTAATTTAATAATAATGAAAATAATAATATATTGAGCTTTGCTCACTGAGAGAGATTCCAATTCTGTCTTTCTATACCATCTGGGTATCTGGTCTAGTCTACGACTAAATAAAAGTCTGATGTTAATCTTATCGACAAACTGCCTGACTGCAACAGTCATCTGTGGCTGGGAGTCCATAGTAGCTAATTGGTCAAGCTCTCATGGGCAGGAGGGATGACATACGCTCACTTCCCTGTTACTCACAGTGATTGCCAGCCAAACATGGGCGTCTGTGAGCTCATTCGTACGAGTGGGTGGATAGCATTTTCCCTCAGACTGTCTTATACCGCCTCCAAAATACGCATGGTGCCACAGTTTGAAAAGAGGCTTTTGACTAGCGTTACATGTAACAGAGGGGGCGTGTGCATGCATCCCCCCCCCAGTTGTGTGATAGGGAAGGTAATACCTGATAAGTGGGAAATGGATACGGCTAAAACGGGGAGAAAATGGGGAAAAATCCAAAAGAGAAATCAATAGATTTGTCTCTTAATGTATCTTGATAAACATATCTTGAATGCGATTGGCTGTTTCGGCAGTTGAGTGCGATGTCACTTTAATTTCCTGTCCCAAAAGGAAATACATTAACATACAGAAACAAATCACATCCTTCACGATATTCTTTGTTTTAATGTTCTAGTACTCGTGTTTTTATTTGTTTGTTTTTTTTTTCACCTGAGATTACGGTTGAATGTCTTCAAAGGAAACGTGGATGGAAAATCCAAGAGGCTAGAAGAGATTATAATCAGATTATTTGGATTGTGCTTTCAAGGTCATGGAGATACAGTCTGTTGGTGGTGGTAGTAGTAGTAAGACTGTTGATTATGTACCTTTTACACCTTCCTGCAGCTTGTGGCTGTTATTTAAACTGTAGTGTGATTTGAATCATAAAACTTCTGGAAGGAGAAATGAATACTGAGATCTTCAAATAGAAAGTATGAAGTTAAAAGAATGATAGAAATATGCGAATGTGTACAAGAAGTCCACGTATGAATGGAATGAGTTCCACAGATTACTGAGATGCCTCACTTTGTCGTATTTACCTGACCTCTCCGAGACATAGCGACGCCACAGGAATTCATGAAACGTCTTAGTTACTGATTGTTCGTTGCCAGATTTTGTGTATTTGCGTATTTTTAAAGTCTTCACTAACAGTTTGGGATTATTTATT
This sequence comes from Plotosus lineatus, assembly GCA_024760905.1. Taxonomy (NCBI): domain Eukaryota; kingdom Metazoa; phylum Chordata; class Actinopteri; order Siluriformes; family Plotosidae; genus Plotosus; species Plotosus lineatus. The sequence goes on along the minus strand of CM045735.1, from coordinate 5,543,339 downwards.
TTTTTTCTTCATGTTATTATTAATAATAATAAGCTGAAATATATAATGAACAAAATACGCACGGCTGGGAAACCTCTACATTCATTGACAGTTACAGTGGCTTCCTTAAATCACTAATTAAACCATTAAAAAGCTGGAAAGGTAGTGACAATGATAACAATAATAATAACTTTAATAACAATGTTAATAATAGTGGAAAAATAACAATGATAATAACAATGATAATAATAATTAGGACAAGAAATAAGCTTGAAAATGCATATGGTTATTAGCTAAATGGATGATGAAGGTCCAGGGTTCCATTCCCAGGCTTGGAACATTTCTCAGTGAAGTTTGCGTGTTCTCCCTGTGCTTGCATGGGTTTCCTCAGAGTGCTTCGGTTTCCTCCTAAAGTCCAAAAAACATGCACAGTAGGCTGATTTCCAGTTTCAAATCATTCCTATGTGTGAGCATGAGTGTGAATGGTTGTACTTGTGTTGTCCTTGCGATGGCCTGGCGAGCTGTCTAGGGTGTACCCTGCCTTTACCCATAGTCGGCTGAGATGGGCGCCAACCTCCACGCAACCCTAATTAGGATTATGTGGCGTAGAACACGAATGAATTAATGAAAGGCTGACATAGGATGTTCTGGTGACGTTATCTTTAGGTTCTTAGAACTTTTCAGTCAGGAACTTGGTCATCCTCTGTTGCTCAAACCGTAAACAATCCACAGATCACAATCTGTAAGGCGATGTCTTTCTTTTTATTTAGGTTTCTTCAGAACCTGGTTTGAAATAAGATGTATGTAAACTTTAGAAGCATTTAGTGAAAAGTCAAATACTGAATTTTGCATGTTTTCTTAAATATTACTTATGAAATACAATGACAGGTTTGTTTTAACAACAAAACAATGAACCCAAGAATGTTGTTATACCCCACCCCCCATTTTATTATGCGAAATAATGAGCACCAGCACCTCATCACTTTTTTTTTATCCTATTGGTGGTTAGTGTCGTGAAATGCTTCCGGATTTGTAAATAAAATAAAACAAGGCACAAATACAAATCACACACAGTTTTATGTACATTTTGCCGGACGGGCATGTGATCAGACATATATGTAAATAATATATATATAAATGAAATGAATACCGTGACACAAATAGCAGGTTGGCTCCATATCTCAGAGGAAAACAAGGGTTGGTCACATGACTTTTTTCACCACTTTTCGCATTAAAATAGCACCTGTCAAAAAGAAACAGTTTCATAAAACATTCATTCATTTTCCGAACTTCTTAATCAATCACAATTAGGGTCACGCTGAGGTTTTCGCCCATCTCAGCCGACTCCATACGAGGGCAGCGTACACCCTAAACAGCTTGCCAGGCTACTGCAGGGATCATAAAACAGCACAATTTGATAGAAACACACATAAACTAGCCATACAAACTTTAATAAAGCTTGTTTTTTAATTTTCTTTAATTCCCAGTGGGTAATGAGAAGGGTTCAGCCTACTAGCCAGTCATGGATGTCTGCGAGCTCATTCCTGCCTCTGAGAGTTCGGCCAATTAGCATTCATAAGCTTCCGGTTTGAAAATGGCCGGATGCACCAACTGAGGCTCGAGCCTGTGTACTCTCAAGTGTTGTTTCACCACTTGAAAATTTTTATAAACCTCACCGTCCGCTCCCCACATACTCCCATTTTTGTTATTTAAATTCTTTAAAATAAACATTATAAAATACATTTCTAGCATTAAATACATCACAGAAGAGGCAATTAGCTCATCACAGGGTCCCATCACACTTCCGGTGGCTTCACAATCCTTAGGGCACCCTCTCTTTCCTGGTCACCATGATGAGATGACACCAGGGACTTAGAGGCCTGTTCCATACAATGAGACGATAAAGCCATGTTTGGGGGGGAAAATAAATAAATAAAAGGCAAATTTTTGAATGAGTTAAATCTCTTCTTTCCACCAAATATTTTAAATCCAAATCTTATTGCTTTTCATTTAATAGGTTTAGAATGAATGACAGATAGCTTAGGGACTGCCTACGTTTTTTTCCGTAGTGACCGGACTACCGATGTTGTATACCAGCCAGTAAGAACTTGCGGTCGGATACAGTAATTAATGTAATTTTATTGCATAACATGCCGATGCGAGGTTCTAATAATCTGCTGGCAATTTGCACAGAGACTCTGAGAGGAAATCAGAATTCATCTCTGTTAAGCACAGCAGATCCCTGAACCCTGCTATCTATTATACCCGAGCAAGAAAATTAAACACTCGTGGCATAAAAATAGCTTTTTATTTGTACTCTACCTCCACTTCTCTGCCGAATACTAATTGGTCCTTGTACACATGATATCACAGGATAGACGACACTCAGTTTTATTTTCAGAAAGTGAGCAAGATCTAGGAATCCGACCTACTTATCAGTTATGAAAGATCAGATGTTGGCGGGTATTTCAGACAAACTCATCTTTTTTTTTTTTCGAAATGGTGTCATGTACCGAGTCATTCCTTTGATGCATATTCCAAAGTTGCGAAGGCGGGGTACACCCTGTACTGTTCACCAGATCATTCCAATGCCGTCACACTCATGCATAACCATTTACGCTCACAAATTTGAACGGCCAGTGAGCCTAATGTGCAGACTTCACTTGAACCCAGGACCCTTGTTCTGTGAGGCTGGTGTGTTAACCACTACACCATCATGCCACCAAAACTTCATTATACTACGATTACTATAACTACTACAGGCCACAACGTTTAAAAAATTTGGGGATCCAGTTTATGATTCATAGGTAAATGACTCTGGGAACCCAAAGCTCGTTCAGCTGAAAATGAGTTGTGTAACCCACAAGTTGCACAAAATGGTTCCTGAAGTAAAAGTAAATTACTAAACAAACATGTTATTGAATCAGTTAGATTTGTGCTTTTAAGTTCACTGGATGTATGTATATCTTATGTATTGTTGAATTTACTAATACGTATTAAAAGATTAAATTATTGACAGCACAACTAATTATTTTGAAGCATTAAATTTTAATATAAATAATCATCAATGTACTGATAAAACTGCTGGAACTATAAGTCAGTCTGGATAAGGTCATCTGCCTGATACAGAAACTGCATGAACAGATAATCGTAGGTGAATCCTAGATCCTGCGAGTACTCTTATCTGTTATGTAGTACTTCCGGGAGCAGCGTGATGTCCACACCATACATTTTAGGTCAAGATGGAGGGCCTGCAACGAAAGAATGCAGACAGAATTCAAGGTTTAATTGTTTGCCTGTAAGAAGTTTCTTTTGACTTGTTTATGAAAAGGTTTAACTCGGCCGTCTGAAAACCAAAATGGAATTTTAGTCATTTGGAACTTTTTAATTCTGATTGAGACATTAATATAAAGCACTTTTATTCAGTTTCAGCTTTGAAATTGGCTATAATAGGTATATAACACTTCATGTTAACCCAACCAGCATCAGAGTTGATTAACCTTTTCAGACAAAGGAATTTCCTGCATTCGCAGCGAAAGTTTTTGATGGTTGCTCTCGTTTTATTATCCAGATAATCTTAAAATAGTCCGGAATGTCCTGAGTGTGCATGGTTGTCTGAGTGTTGACCCTGCAATGGTCTGACAAGCTATCAAGGGAATATGCCTCCCTTATGTGCCTGTGACCCAAATAAGAATTAAGCATCTTGCAAAAAAATAATGAATGAATTATGAAGAAACTGTTTTAAAACAGATTTAAAAACATTAATGTTTCCCAAAAATGTAGGCCCAACCCAGAGAAAGTGCCGTGTTAAAACACAGTGAGCTGTGTAACCGTATTTGCAATAATAGAGCTCCAAAGTGGCTAAAATAGCTGCACGAGCCCAGGTGATCGTTTTTGAGGTACTCCAGAAATAAAATGCAATCAGGTGACATGTAGATTGGGATTCCTGAATTTTAAACTCATCCTTGTTTACTAGATTGTTGATTTACACAATCTGAACTGTATATTCCTGCGATCTACACTGTCACGTTCATGCGTCTTTACAATTCGTTAATCAGTAAAGAACCTAATCCCATTACAAAGCAGAGAAAACTCATTTCTAAACACAGCTCATTGACCGCAGGTTATGCTTTGTTGACATGTTAACAAGCCTACTTACTTTAATTACAAGTTAACCCAAGTGTGATGTCTGTTTAATGGAAAACTTTAGGATTTTTTTAATAAACTCCATGTTTGTAATGTTTACCAGGTACCAAAACACAGATCTAAATTTGTCCAGTGTGAGTTAGAATGTTATACCTGGCAACCCCAAAACAGCTATATACAAACGGTGTTTAATCCAGCCAGAAAATATGCGCAGTATCTAGCGTATCCTGAATGTACGCATTCCTAGAGTATACGGAAATCACTTGATGATGCCACAGTAATCTGTGAACATTTTCTCAGTTTTCTCTTTCTGGGTGAGAGGGACGGTGTGGTGTACACTGTACTCTTGTGCAGTGACTCATCTGTCAATCACAGCGACACACATCATTCTCGGGCCGCTGCGACCCCAGGGATGTAGGTATGCACGCACTTTATTCCACGAGACCAGATGTTGGGAAAAATGTGCGTGTCTCAGATGAGGCATGTGTTAGTTTGGACTTGTAGCTGGGCGCAGTGATGGCTTAATGATGTGTCATAATCTAAGCAGGGTATCAACTGAAAATCCACATCAGGGAATTTTCCGAGACGACTCGAAGCTTTTGACCGCATTGCTGTGTCTTGTAGAGCAAATGAAGGCTTTTTTTTTTTTTTTTTTTTGGTAGTCACCCTCTCTGCCTTGTGACTGTAGCCACTCACATGTCTCGCTGAAAATACGTTTAGTGCCCAACACACACACAGATATTCATTATTAATTCTGGTACACGTCTTCACGCCGTCGTCACGCTATTTGTGTACGGATGATCTGATGGCCATGAACAAGTTGATAGAAGGGATGTAGAGACCACAGAAATGCTCCGTGTAAGGGGCACCATCCTGTCAGCATTAGTCGAGCATTTAAAGGCACAGCATGAAAAGGAACAGCCGGTACCTCTGCGTCACAAGGCTCTAATGAGCCGCCACCCCCCACAATGATCCGACTGCTAATTCTAATTATAGTGCTTCGTTATATTTTAATCGATGACTCTAAGTAGTATAAACCTCTTAACTTGAAGTGTCATAGCCAAGTTTGACTCGGTTCACACACACATATTATATATATATATATATATATATATATATATATATACATTACAGGGAACCCTCACTTTTTGCGGTTAATTGGGACCGAGATCCCCACTCGACCATCGAAATTCGTGAAGAAGGCGCAACCCCCCCAACCCCCCCTGACTGATGTATACGTGCATGTATATGTGTATATAATATCAATAATACATATTCAATGCTATAAATGCTTATAATAACAATTAAACATTAAAAATAACATAAGATGTAAATTAAATACAAATACACACACATACAGATGGAACTGCATGAGAAGAAGACACACATACACACATGTTCGCACACATGCACCTGCGCAGATGCGCATGCACACACAGATGCAACTAGTTTGATGGGAGATTTTGAGTTGTTTTTTGTTTTGTGTTGGTTTAGGGTTTTTTTGTTTGTTTTTTGCATAATTGGCCTTGATTTTGTGGCATTTTCCTTAACCTTTCCACCTATTCTTCCTTAATTTTCTTATTTTTTAATTCAATGAATATTTATTTATTTATTTATTTATTTTAAAACGCAATGCACTGAAGCCGCGTGAATTGAAGCGCGAAGTAGCAAGGGATCCCTGTGATCCCTCGTTACTTCGTGCTTCGGTTTCTGGGGCTTCAGTGCATCGTGGATTTTTCAAAAATACTCATCGAAAAATTTAAAAATAAGGAAATCAAGAGAAAGTTAAGGAAAATGCCACAAAACAAGGCCAATTATGCAAAGAACCCCAAATAAACAAAAACAAAAAAACAACCCAAACCCCACAACAAAATTACTTACATTTTTGTGCGAGGTGCGCATCTGAGTGTCTGTGTTTATATTTTATTTACATCTTATGAATTATTTTTGAATGTTTGTTATTATAAGCATTTATAGTGTTGAATATGTATTTATTGAGATTATATACACATGTACATGTACGTAAACGTCAGTCAGAGGAGTCAATCCTGCTTCGAGGAAATTGGCGGTCGTGGGCGGTCTCGGTCCCACTTAACTATGGAAAGTGAGGGGTCCCTGTATATCAAAGGAAATGCCACCCAGGTAATACAGGTAAACGTGAGGCGAAATGAAGTGGCCAAGTGCGCTGTTCAGCCGAGCTGCATTTTCACACGTTACACCTCCAAATGAATACCAATCAGAGCTTAAAGGTATTTTTTAATCTAATCTTTATTTTAATAGGTTTTCCCATTGGGACATAAAGTCTCATTTTCAAGAGAGACACATTAAGAGTAGAAAACAAATACAGACATACAACAATAAAAGATGCTACCATAAGATATTAATAACAATAACATGACTTGTGTCAGTCAAAAAGACATTAAAAGCAGTGAATGAAATATTGCATGTTATAATCGTGTGTGTTCGCTACAGGTCCCTATGCACACACTGACACTCTCTGGCAGATGAGTCATCACTGGGGGCTTGCGCGTCGCAGTCGCACGGCCAGATAGTCCCCTGCGAGCGCAGCATGCCCTCCACCAGCAGGGCAGGGAACCTCAAGGACCCCGAGATCGCGGAACTGTTCTTTAAGGAAGACCCAGAGAAGCTCTTCACCGACCTGCGCGAGATCGGACATGGCAGCTTCGGAGCTGTGTATTTTGTAAGTGAAGGGGGGGGGGGTTCTCTCTCTCTCTCTCTCTCTCTCTCCCTCTCCCTGTGTGTGTGTGTGTGTGTGTGTGTGTGTGTGTGTGTGTGTGTGTGTGTGCGCGCGTGAAAAAAATTACCCTCTAACCATCTTTCCACCAGTTTTAAGTTCTTATGCGCTTCATGGATGCAAGATTCTAATTAAGGACTGGATTATATTACAGTTTATTAAACTGAGGTGGGTATTAAAAGCTTTGATAGTCTAAACTATTTGAATTAAAAGTGTAAGATCAAGTAATTTGTTCGACCACCTTCTGTTAGAGATGTCATCATATAAAGGCTCCCCGAGGGACGTCCTAAGATCAGAACATCTCCGTCTGGATCTGTGGCTGGGAACCAAACCAGCAAATCTGGTTGTGCTCTGATCTCTGAGAGAATCAGCTGGGATTACTCTATATCTCTTGTTCTCGCTCTCTCTCTCTCTCTCTCTCTCTCTCTCTCTCGTTCTCGCTCTCTCTTGCTCTGTCTCTTTCTCACTCTTCCTCACCTGCCAATCACAACAGTGTTAGCCAGTCACACATGTCATTGTGCTCGTGAAGGTGGAACATAGAGATTACAGGGCAGATTAGAGTCTCAATGATGTAGCAGTGTGCCAAAGTTATCGACTTAGATGAGCTAACTGCAGCTGACTGTTAGCATTTCTCCTGGATGATGGAGTGGTGATAATGTGTAGTTTTATTTTGTCACATTTTTATCTCAATGATGTCATGTTTATCTTTTTTATGCATGAGGTGTCAGTCAGTGGTGTTGGTTATCAGAAATCTCAGCACTATTTTTATAGGCAATGGTACTGCTCTACCATAAAAGACATGCACAGGCCCATACCTCACATGACTGACAACACGCATCACGTGTCAAATATGCTGTATGCTTTTTTTTGTTTGTTTGTATTCTTTGGGGGGTTTTTATTGTTTTTTTTTTTTGTTTTGTTTTTTGAGTATGTGACTCTTTTTTTATTATTATTCCTGTCTGACTGCAGGCACGTGATGTGCGGACGTCAGAGGTGGTGGCCATCAAGAAGATGTCCTATAGTGGAAAACAATCCAACGAGGTGAGGAGACGGTACAGTGAAGCTTTTCCTAATGCCATGTTTCTCAGTGTGACTTACGGGGATTTGAATTTTTATATTATTTTATTACATTTTATCTTCAGTTAATCTGATTGATAGTTTTTGTGCACTTTTACGTAAGTCATAGTTCTCCTTCTGTGTTCTGGCATTTGTTTTAAATAAATAACGAAACCAATCCAAGGGAAGAAATCCCAATTGTGTGTCCCATCATTGCATCATTGTTCATGTTATCCATGTATGTCCTGCTCTGGGCCAGGGTCAGCCTGGTGCTGCTGGTGTTACCAGGTTTTTAATGATTAGGTGATGTCGAGCTTATCAGTAACAGGCTTTTTCTTTCTTTCAGCAGAGTACCCAGTAACTCGTATTGAGGGAACACCCCTCCCCCTATTAAAACCATGACATGAAAATACTTAACCATACTGGTTTTCTGTCCCATTTCAGAAATGGCAGGATATCATTAAAGAAGTTAAATTCCTCCAGAGAATACAGCACCCCAACAGCATAGAGTATAAAGGATGCTACCTACAGGAAAACACAGCATGGGTAAGCACTCGTTATCTTCTTTTCTGCACTCCGGCATCCCCGTTCATCTGACTTTAACGTTTAAATCTCCTTCAGCTCGTGATGGAGTATTGTTTGGGTTCAGCTTCCGACCTCCTTGAAGGTAAGCTGTTACATTTAACCAGAAAAATGCAAATTGAAAACAAGTATCTGATTTCTAGTTTGATAAATTTGTGTGTTTTTGAATATGTTTGAGGAACTTAAAGGGGCTATGAAATATTTATCTATGTGTGGAGTTTGCATGTTCTCCATGTGGTTTCGTCTGGGCACTCTGGTTTCATCCCATAGCTCAAATACATTCAAAATTAGAGCCGACTGTTAAAAATTTACTGTGAGTGTGAATAATTGTTTGTGTGTGTGTGTTGGCCCTGCAATGGCCTGCTGAGCTGTTCAGGGTGTAACCCTCCTTCAACCAGTGTCGGCTGAGAGATCCCAGCCTCCTGCAAAACTGGTAGGACTAAGCGGTTCAGCAAATGAGTCAGAACGCGTGATTGTCCGTGTATCACGCTTACATAAGGCACTCCCCCTCCCCTCGGCTGTGGAATCGAGCCTGTCCTAAAGACTGCAGATAATTCGGTTTTATCCATAAGTATTTTTAAAAATAATAATTTAAAAAAATAACGTTCCCTGACATCAATCCACAAGTATTCCATTAGATTTCATTTTTTTTCTTATACGTACAGTCATTATTCAGCTTCTCCTGTGGTTGTTTGACTCATGTTTCCTTTTTCCTGTTTATATTTTACAGTTCACAAAAAGCCCCTTGAGGAAATTGAGATTGCAGCTATCACCCATGGTGCTTTGCAGGGGCTTGCCTACCTTCACTCTCATAACATGATTCACAGGTAAATGAACGTTAGGGATGTAACCCAACATAACAGCGTACAGATAAAAGTAGTGGGGGCAGTGGACCGGAATCCTACAGGACATTACAACCAAAGTTATGCGAGTTTTATTCTCAAACCTTTATCCCTTATATCAGGGATCACCAACGTGGTGCCCGTGGGCACTAGGTAGCCCGCCAGGACAATATAAGTTGCCCGTGGACCTGTTCACTGCAATTTTTTGGACAGGCCCACGGCTCCATAGCGCCACTCTCCATTAAGCTGCATCTAATTTTTTTTAATATATTTTTAAATCAAATCAATATATTCACATAGATGAATATCATTAATTATTAATAATAATTAAAGGTAAATTGAGCAAATTTGTAATTGCAGAGGTGTGTATCGACCGGGTAGCCCTTCGCATTAATTGGTACCTAAGAAGTAGCTCTCAGTTTCAAAAAGGTTGGTGACCCCTGCCTTATATAATATAAATAATAATAATAATGTCACAGTAGATAATTTTTTGCCTTCTTGGGGTCAACCGGTATGATCATGATACATGTGTTTTGGGCATTTTTGAATACTGCTGACAAAGGAACCAGCTTCAGAACCGAGAGGGCGTGGCTTCTATTCATGGAAAGTTTGATTAATTCATCACTTTTTTGTTGTTGGTGGTGCTGGAGTTTTTTGTTTGTTTGTTTTGTTTTTTTCTTGTCTGTAGTTACTCGTATCCTCCGCCCATATTTGCTCTTGAACACCTCCAAAATCTCCTGGAATGGTGATAGTAATCTCAACCACATTTGTACCACATTAAGTGGCTGTGTGAGACCTTAGCGTTCATCCCCTGTGGTTTATATAGTCTGTGAGATTTCAGCAATCACATAAGTTAATTGTTGTGCAACAGATAAACAACCCTAATATACAAAAATAAATGAATAAAATCATCATTGGTTTCGTCATCTGTCAGTAAACCGAGTTTGGTTTCGGTGTGGTGTTGATTGAGACGGTCATACGAAATCTATCAGAACTTGGTTTTAGGCTCTAACCTGAGGTGGGTGGCTCCCGATTTCTTTCCCGTGCCCTTCAGTGGCAGTCTGTGATTTGAGGCTGATCATGGCTTCACATAAATTGTAATGGTGTTCTCCACCCCTTCTCAGCCCACCTGTTTACTAAAATCCATTTCCTCTTTCACTTTTCAGGGATATCAAAGCTGGGAACATCCTGCTGACTGAACCTGGCCAGGTCAAACTGGCAGATTTTGGTTCAGCTTCCATCGCTTCTCCAGCCAATTCCTTCGTTGGGACGCCGTATTGGTGAGCCCCAAATCGTGTCAATGTGATTATACCATCATTTTCAGAATGCACCTTTTTCTTGTTTACATCTTCCTGTGTCCTTTCAGGATGGCTCCAGAGGTGATTCTGGCTATGGATGAGGGGCAGTATGAGGGAAAAGTAGATGTCTGGTCTCTTGGTATCACCTGTATAGAACTAGGTGAGATTTAGCTTCTTGCAAGATTTGATAAACGGCATGTTCTTGAGCTCAGAGTAAGTTCCTTGATCTCATTGCTTGTGTGTTCCAGCTGAGAGGAAACCCCCTCTGTTCAATATGAATGCAATGAGTGCCTTATATCATATAGCGCAGAACGAGAGCCCAACACTGCAGTCTAGTGAATGGTGAGTGTAAAGCACACACCAGCCATGGTAGTTCTGAGCACCCGTCTACAGACAGCATGAATAGTTACAGTGTGTATGCTTTGTTTTCTCTTTCCCTTTCCTAGGACGGATTACTTTAGAAATTTTGTTGATTCTTGTCTTCAGAAAATCCCCCAAGACAGACCACATTCTGAGGACCTGCTACAGGTGACTACTTCAACTAGTAAAATTCTAGTGGAACTGTTTTCCGTGAAAGTACGAATACTTCTATGACTTTGAATGCACTAGTCCAATTTTTTAATCTTGGCGTATTACCAAAATCAGAAAAGGACCCCCCCCCCAAAAAAAAAAAAAAAAAAACTACTCCAGACCTTTTCTTTTTCATTTCGGACACCAACTGAAACCTCCACTGTTCTTCTGGAAGCTGCTTCCCCACATCTTTCTCCAACACTGACTTTGATTTTTGTTTGGCTTCCTCCTCCCGTTTATGATCTGTCCACTTTGTGTGCCAACTATACTGTGATTGGTTGCATGATAGCTCCACACTTGGCGCACTGGAAGGCAAACCCAAATGGGTGGAGACACTGTGCATAGCACGGTTGGGGCCAATAGGGAAAGGTCAGCTAATCAGAAGGTGCACACTGGGATGCACTCGTGAGCCAAAGCCAAAAGAAATTGGTGAAAATCTTTTGTTTTCCACCCCCCTAACCGATTTATTAAAGGAGATGAAGTATGTTTGATCTTAATCTTGTCAGAGGACCTGCGATGATGCTACATCCCTACTGTGTGCGCAAACCATTCTTCAGATTTTTGTGAAACCTTTCTGCCTGGCTATAAATGCCAGAAACATGGGCACAAGTGCCATCCTGCTGTAGGTAGACAGGGAAGGCCATGAGCATCCGGTCTGTTTCTTCTCTAAGAAATTCAATACCCACCAATAAAGTACTCTACCATCAAGGAGGCGCTCACCCTGATGCTAGCTAGCCATACAGAACTTCGAAGTGTATCTATTCTCATCCAACAAACCCATACTAGTGTACACCCACCACAACTTGCTGACGTTCCTACACAAGATGAAGGGCAAGAACAAGGCTGCTAGCATGGAGTCTAGTCCTCCAGGAGTATGACCTAGCGATGAAACACATAATGGAAGCCAACAACACATGTACAGAAGAGGCTTCAAGACCTTCAACAACAAAAAAATCATTTATTGTTTTATTTGTTTATTTATTTATATTTGTTAAAAAATTGGTTACATTAGTTTGTATTCTCAGAATGCATAGTTATCTTTCGTTTCACATTGCAGAAAACCCCCATTATTCGTAAGGGTTACGTTCCTCCCCCACCCCGTGGATCTCGGAAATCCGTAAATTATTGATGTGGTTTTAAAACCCTATGTATGATATTACATGCGCTAAAATTTTCTCGTTAAACACATTCTATATACAGTCTTACACATTAATACAGTAATAATGCAGTAAAATGTAGAAATGAGTAAGTAAAAACTTTTTTAATTTTGTACTGTGATAATATTTTTGAATAAATAAAGCGCTTAGGCTCCTTACCAGAAGCTAGAAGAAGATGCAGGGTATTTTAGTGACATAATAGGGCTTAAATAATGATTAAAAACACAATAAAAAAGTGAGTTCACAATTCAAGCAATCACGTTGATAACATGTTCATGAAGGAGAAAAAAAGAGATGTACATCATCTGCAACCAGTCAGAAGGAGGGAGAAACAAAAGCTCTCAGCCATTGGCTAAATTTTAATCATATGCCTGTAATGTGATGATGCATATGTATAATTTGCCAGGGCTGCCGCTAATTCAGTGCTTTTCAAATAGTGAACGCGGTGTGATGTTAGAGGGAGCGTGTATAACACTGGGGAACATGCTTTTTTTTTTCCATATTGTACTAGAATTAAGGTTTTTTTTTTTTTTTTTTTTTTTTTTATTTAATGCTTTTTCTATTTTTAATGTTAATAAAGATACAATGTCATATAGAGGTGTATTTATAACAATTTTATTGACAAATAATACTACTTATAGTTGTGCGCTGGGGGGTGGAATGTTTTTTTTCTTCTTCCTGGAGGGGGCATCACCAAAAATAATTGAAAAAGTACTACATTAATTTAAAAACCTTATGAAAAAAGCCTTTGAGAGCAAAATCCGCGAATATGTGGGGCGGCGAACAGTGAACCGCGAATGGTCGGGGACTTACTGTATGCTATCTCCCTAAATGACAGGACTTCCACCTTTTCTTTTATGGAGGGTGACGTGATGCAGCCGGCAGATGCTGCAGTGGTTGAGATGTATGGCCACTGTGACATGCCCCTGGCTGAGATGAAGTCACTATGACACACCTATTGAGCTGGCTGTCTGTTATGACATACATGCTCAATGTGAAGTGAAAAAGCACATATAAGAGGGGAGGGCTCTGCGTCTCCAGAAGCCCTTATGCGACGGACCACATCGAGCACCAAATAACTGAGACGTTATGAGCCATCGTTAACATCTGTGTATCGTTCTGAATAAATTGCTACGTTGACAGAGGTTACCTCATTTGCATTACTCCAGCTATCCACCCGCCGGTCCGTCACATATCTTCCATACCTTCCTAAACACGACGCACAGGCGTATTAAGATTAAAAAGTCACCTAAGAAGTAACTGAAATCCATTTGTTTCGGATTTGCTTCCCAGT